>CM056202.1:106821172-107503224 GCA_029692085.1 Gymnothorax javanicus
TTATTTCCATCACAGAGGACATGTTCAGAAAAAAAAATGACCAGAAAAAAACCCCCAGCATTAGATCGCCATTAGCAAATTATTTTTAGCATTAAATTTTTTAAAACATTGCTGTATTTGAAAAGAAAAGGGGAAGGGTTTAGGTTTAATGCCATCTGATCCAATATCCCCATGAAAGGTTCCCCCTTTTAATGCCATCTGATTTTATTTCCATCATAGAGAACATGTTTAGATGAAAATGCCCGGATATTAGCATAGCTTTAAATCGCTAGCAGGGGGCAAGTTAGCATTAGCATTCAAACTTAAACATTGCAGTATTTGCATGTATCCCAAAAAGGGGCTTTTTTTTCCCCCCCATCTGATTTTTTTTCCAATCATCGGGGACCCCACAGAAAAAAAAAGACTGATATTAGCACAAAATTTAGATTTTTTAATTTTTAAAAGGGTTAGATTTAGCATTAAAATTTTAACATTGCTGTATTTGCATAATACAAGGGGGTTTTTTTTAATGTTTTTTAAAATTTAATTTATGTTTTTAAAAGGGTTTTTGGGCTTTAAAAGTCTTTCTGATTTTTTTTTCCCGGGGGGGGAAAAAAATTTTTAAGAAAAAAAAAATGACCAGATATTAGCACTTTTTTTGGCTAGCTTTTAGCAAGGGGGGCATTCAAATTTAAAATTGCAGTACTTGCATTTATAAAAGGGGGGTTGTTTTTTAATGCCATCTCATCTAAAAATTCCCCTTGAAGGGTTATGTTTTAATGCCATCTTTTTCCATTTTTTATTGAGGACATGTACAAAAAAAATGACCAGATTTTAAAAAAACAATATTAGATCGCTAGATTAACAAAAAAAGCAAAGCATTCAAACTTTAAAATTGCTGTATTTGCATGTATAAAAAAAGGGGGGTTTTTTTAATGCCATCTAATCAAATTTTTGCAAATTGGGGTTTTGTTTTTAATGTCATCTGATTCTCTTATTTCCATCACCAGAGGACAAGTACAGTATGAAAATGACCAGATATTAGCACTAGCATTAGATACCTAGCATTAGCAAGTTAGCGTTAGCATTCAAACTTTTAACATTGCAGTACTTGCATGTATACAAGAAGGGGTAAGCTTGAATGCCATCTAATCTAATATGCCCTTGAAGGGTTATGTACAATGCCATCTGATTTCTTATTTCCATCATTGAGGACATGTACAGTATGAAAATGACCAGATATTAGCACTAGTATTAGATCGCTAGCATGTAAGATAGCATAACATTCAAACTTTTAACATTGCTGTATTTGCATGTATACAAGAAGGGGTTAGGTTTAATGCTATCTAATCTAACTCTATGCCCATGAAGGGTTATGCTTTAATGAAATTTCATCTCTTATTTCCATCATAGATGACAAGTACAGTATGAAAATGACCAGATATTAGCACTAGCGTTAGATCGCTAGCATTAGCAAGTTAGCATTAGCATTCAAACTTTAACATTGCTGTATTTGCATGAATACAAGAAGGGGTAAGGTTTAATGCTATCTAATCTAATATGCCCATGAAGGGTTATGCTTTAATGCCATTTCATCTCTTATTTCCATCATAGGACAAGTAACAGTATGAAAATGACCAGATATTAGCACTAGCATTAGATTGCTAGCATTAGCAATTTAGCATTAGCATTCAAATTTAAACATTGCAGTACTTGCATGTATACAAAGAAGATGTTAAGCTTTTAATGCCATCTAATCTAATATGCCCATGAAATGTTTTGCTTTAATGCCGTCTGATCTCTTATTTCCATCATAGAGGACATAATTCAGCATGAAAATGACCAGATATTAGCACTAGCATTAGATTGTTAGCATTAGCATTAGCATTAGCATTCAAACTTAAACATTAGGATTTGCACTTAAACAAAGGGTTAAGCTTTTAGTACCATCTGATCAAATATGCCCATGAAGGGTTATGGTTTAATGCGATCTGATCTCTTATTTTCCATCATAGAGGACATGTTCAGCATGAAAAATGACCAGATATTAAGCACTAGCATTAAATCGCTAGCATTAGCAAAGTTAGCATTAGCATTCAAACTTTTAACATTGCATATTTGCATGTATACAAGCATGGTTATTACAAGAAGGGTTATGCCCATGAAGGGTAATGGTTTAATGCGATCTTCATTTCATCATGGATGTTCAGTATGAAAAAAGCCCAGATATTAGCACTAGATTTAGATTGCTAGCATTAGCAAGAGTATTAACATTCAAACTTAAAATTGCAGTACTTGCATGTATGCAAGAGGACATGTCTGATCTCTTATTTCCATCATGAGGACATGTACAGTATGAAAATGACCAGATATTAGCACTAGATTTAGATTGCTAGCATTAGCAAGTTAGCATTAGCATTCAAACTTTAAAATTGCTGTATTTGCATGTATACAAGAAAGGGGTAGCTTTAATGCCATCTAATCTAATATGCCCATGAAAGGTTTTTTGCTTTAATGCCATCTGATCTCTTATTTCCATCATAGAGGACATGTTCAGTATGAAAATGACCAGATATTAGCACTAGCGTTAGATCGCTAGCATTTGCAAGTTAGCATTAGCATTCTAACTTTAAAATTGCTGTATTTGCATGTATACAAAGGGTTAGGTTTTAATGCCATCTAATCTAATATGCCCATGAAGGGTTTTTGCTTTAATGAAATCTGATCTCTTATTTCCATCATATTGATGACATTTTCAGTATGAAAATGACCAGATATTAGCACTAGCGTTAGATCGCTAGCATTAGCAAGTTAGCATTAGCATTCAAACTTTAACATTGCTGTATTTGCATGAAAGAAGAGGGGTTGTTTTTTATGCTATCTAATCCTAATATGCCCATAAGGGGTTTATGGTTTAATGAAATCTTGATCTCTTTATTTCCATCATAGAGACATGTCTAGTATGAAAAATTACCAGATATTAGCACTAGCGTTAAATCGCTAGCATTAGCAAAGTTAGCATTAGCATTCAAACTTAAACATTGCAGCACTTGCATGTATACAAGAAGGCTTTAGCTTTTACGCCATCTGATCTTTTATTTCCATCATAGAGTTGCGTACAGTAAAAAAAAAATGAACAGATATTAGCACTATAGATTAGATCGTAGCATTAGCAAGTTAGCTTTTTAGCTTCAAACTTTAACATTGCTGTATTTGCATGAATAAGTAGGGTTAAGCTTTAATGCCATCTAATCTAATATGCCCATTAAGGGTTTGCTTTACCTCTGATCTCTTATTTCCATCATTGAGGACCGTGATAGTATGAAAATGACCAGATATTAGCACTACCTAATTAGATCGCTAGCATTAGCAAATTAGCATTATCATTCAAACTTATACATTGCAGTACTTGCATGTATACAAGAAGGGTTTAGCTTTAATGCCATCAAATCTAATATGCCCAGGAAGGGTTATGCTTTAATGCCATCTGATCTCTTATTTCCATCATTGAGGACATGAACAGCATGAAAATGACCAGATATTAGCACTAGCATTAGACCGCTAGCATTAGCAAATTAGCATTAGCATTCAAACTTTAACATTGCTGTATTTGCATGAATACAAGAAGGGTTAAGCTAATGCCATCTGATCAAATATATGCCCATGAATGGTAAATGGTTTAATGAGTTCTGATCTCTTATTTCCATCATAGAGACATGTTCAGCATGAAAATGACCAGATATTAGCACTAGCATTAAATTGCTAGCATTTGCAAGTAAGCATTAGCATTCAAACTTAAACATTGCAGGACTTGCATGTATACAAGAAGGCTTAAGCTTTATGCCATCTAATATAATATCTGATCTCTTAATTTCCATCATAGTGGACACATACAGTATGAAAATGACAAGATATTAGCAATAGCATTAGATCGCTAGCATTAGCAAGTTAGCATTAGCATTCAAACTTAAACATTGCAGTACTTGCATGTATACAAGAAGGCTTAATGCCATTAATGCCATTTGATCTCTTTTTCCATCATAGAGGACATGTTCAGTATGAAAATGACCAGATATTAGCACTAGCATTAGATTGCCAGCATTAGCAAGTTAGAATTAGCATTCAAACTTTAAACATTGCAGTAAATGCATGTATACTAGAAGGGTTAAGTTAATGCCATCTAATCTAATATGCCCATGAAGGGTTATGCCTTTAATGTCATCTGATTCTTATTTCCATTATAGAGGACATGTACAGTATGAAAATGACCAGATATTAGGACTAGCATTAGATCGCTAGCATTAGCAAATTAGCAAAAGCATTGAAACTTTAACATTGCTGTATTTGCATGTATACAAGAAGGGTTAAGCTTTTAATGCCATCTGATCAAATATGCCCATGAAGGGTAATGCTTTAATGCGTCTGATCTCTTATTTCCATCATTGAGGACATGTTCAGCATGAAAATGACCAGATATTAGCACTAGCATTAGATCGCTAGCATTAGCAAATTAGCATTAGCATTCTAACTTTAACATTGCTGTATTTGCATGTATACAAGAAGGGGTTAAGCTTTCATGCCATCTGATCCAATATTTCCATCATAGAGGACATGAAGGGAAAATTACCAGTGACTTTAATGTTATCTGATCTCTTATTAAACATTGCATCATAGAGACATGTTCAGCATGAAAATGAACAGATTATTAGCATTCAGCATTAAATGACCATCGCTAGCATTAGCAAGTTAGCATTTGCATTCAAACTTTAACATTGCATTGCATGTGTACAAGAAGGGTTAAGCTTTAATGCCATCTGATCAATATGCCCATGAAAAGGTTATGCTATAATGCGATCTGATCTCTTATTTCCATCACAGAGGACATGTTCAGCATGAAAATGACCAGATATAAGCACTAGCATTAGATTGCCAGCATTAGCAAGTTAGCATTAGCATTCAAACTTTAACATTGCTGTATTTGCATTTATACAAGAAGGTTAAGCTTTAATGCCATCTGATCCAATATGCCCATGAAAGGTTATGCTTTAATGCCATCTGATCTCTTATTTCCATCATAGAGGACATGTTCAGCATGAAAATGACCAGATATTAGCACTAGCATTAGATCGCTAGCATTAGCAAGTTAGCATTAGCATTCAAACTTTAACATTGCAGTATTTGCATGTATACAAGAAGGGTTGCTTTAATGCCATCTGTTCCAATATGCCCATTTTTAATGCCGTTCTTATTTCCATCATAGAGGACATGTTCAGTTTGAAAAATGACTAGATATTAGCACTAGCATTAGATCGCTAGCATTAGCAAGTTAGCATTAGCATTCAAACTTAAACATTGCTGTATTTGCATGTATACAAGAAGGGGTTAAGCTTTAATGCCATCTGATCTAATATGCCCCATGAAGGGTAATATCTTTAATGCCATCTGATCCCTTATTTCCATCATTGAGGACATGAACAGTATGAAAATGACCAGATATTAGCACTAGCATTAGATCGCTAGCATTAGCAATTTAGCATTAGCATTCAAATTTTAACATTGCTGTATTTGCATGTATACAAGAAGGGTTAAGCTTTAATGCCATCTGATCAAATATTTCCATCATCGAGGGTAATGTTTATGAAAATGACCTCTTATTTCCATCGCAGATTAGATCGCTAGCATTAGCAAGAAGATATTAGCATTCAAACAAATTGCTGTATTTGCATGTTACAATTAGGGGTTCAAACTTAATGCCATTAATCTAATATGCCCATTAAGGGTAATGCTTTAATGTCATCTGATCTCTTATTTCCATCACAGGACAAGTTCAGTATGAAAATGACCAGATATTAGCACTAGCATTAGATCGCTAGCATTAGCAAGTTAGCTTTAGCATTCAAACTTTAAACATTGCTGTATTTTCATGTATACAAGAAGGGTTTAGCTTTAATGCCATCTGATCCAATATGCCCATGAAGGGTTATTGCTTTTAATGCCATCTGATCTCTTATTTCCATCACAGAGGACATGTTCAGCATGAAAATGACCAGATATTAGCACTAGCATTAGATCGCTAGCATTAGTAAATTAGCATTAGCATTCAAACTTAAACATTGCTGTATTTGCATGTATACAAGAAGGCTTTGTGCCATCTGATCTAATATGCCCATGAAGGGTTATCTTTAATATTTCTCATTTCATAGAGAGAACACGTAAAGTATGAAAATGACCAGATATTAGCACTAGCATTAGATTGCTAGCATTAGCAAGTTAGCATTAGCATTCAAACTTAAACATTGCAGTACTTGCATGTATACAAGAAGGGTTAAGCTTTAATGCCATCTAATCTAATATGCCCATGAAGGGTTATGCTTTAATGCCATCTGATCTCTTATTTCCATCATTGAGGACATGTACAGTATGAAAATGACCAGATATTAGCACTAGCATTAGATCGCTAGCATTAGCAAGTTAGCATTAGCATTCAAACTTTAACATTGCTGTATTTGCATGTATACAAGAAGGGTTAAGCTTTTAATGCCATCTAATCTAATATGCCCATGAAGGGTTTTGCTTTAATGTCATCTGATCTCTTTATTTCCATCATAGAGGACACGTTCAGTATGAAAATGACCAGATATTAGCACTAGCATTAGATAGTTAGCATTAGCAAGTTAGCATTAGCATTCAAACTTAAACATTGCAGCATTTGCATGTATACAAGAAGGGTTAAGCTTTAATGCCATCTAATCTAATATGCCCATGAAAGGTTATGCTTTAATGCCATCTTATTCTTTCTTATTTCCATCATAGAGGATATGTTCAGTATGAAAATGACCAGATATTAGCACTAGCATTAGATCGCTAGCATTAGCAAATTAGCATTAGCATTCAAACTTTAACATTGCTGTATTTGCATGTATACAAGAAGGGTTTTTAATGCTATTTAATATGCCCATGAAGGGTTATGCTTTAATGAAATCTGATCTCTTATTTCCATCATAGATGACATTTAGTATGAAAATGACCAGATATTAGCACTAGCATTAGATCGCTAACATTAGCAAGTTAGCATTAGCATTCTTTTTAACATTGCTGTATTTGCATGAATACAAGAAGGGTTAAGGTTTAATGCTATCTAATCTAATATGCCCATGAAGGGTTATGCTTTAATGCCATTTCATCTCTTATTTCCATCATTAGGACAAGTACAGTACGAAAATGACCAGATATTAGCACTAGCATTAGATCGCTAGCATTAGGATTTAGCATTAACATTCAAATTTAACTTGCATTTGCATGTATACAAGAAGGGTTAAGCTTTAATGCCATCTAAACTAATATGCCCATTAAGGGTTTTGCTTTAATGCCATCTGATCTCTTATTTCCATCATAGAGGACACGACAGCATGAAAATGACCAGATATTAGCACTAGCATTAGATTGTTAGCATTAGCAAATTAGCATTAGCATTCAAACTTAAACATTGCAGTATTTGCATGTATACAAGAAGTGTTAAGCTTTTAATGCCATCTAATCTAATATGCCCATGAAAGGTTATGCTTTAATGCCATCTGATCTCTTATTTCCATCATAGAGGACATGTTCAGCATGAAAATGACCAGATATTAGCACTAGCATTAGATCGCTAGCATTAGCAAAGTTAGCATTAGCATTCAAACTTTAACATTGCTGTATTTGCATGAATACAAGAAGGGTTAAGCTTTTAATGCCATCTGATCAAATATGCCCATGAAGGGTAATGGTTTAATGCCATCTGATCTCTTATTTCCATCACAGAGGACATGTTCAGTATGAAAATGACCAGATATAAGCACTAGCATTAAATCGCTAGCATTAGCAAGTTAGCATTAGCATTCAAACTTAAACATTGCAGTACTTGCATGTATACAAGAAGGCATAAAGCTTTCACGCCATCTGATCTCTTATTTCCATCATCGAGGACACGCACAGTATGAAAAAAGACCAGATATTAGCACTAGATTTAGATCGCTAGCATTAGCAAGTTAGCATTAGATTCAAACTTAAACATTGCAGTACTTGCATGTATACAAGAAGGGTTAAAAGCTTTAATGCCATCTAATCTAATATGCCCATTAAGGGTTATGCTTTAATGCCATCTGATCTCTTATTTCCATCATTGAGGACATGTACAGTATGAAAATGACCAGATATTAGCACTAGTATTAGATCGCTAGCATTAGCAAATTAGAATTAGCATTCAAACTTTAAAATTGCTGTAAATGCATGTATACAAGAAGGGTAAGCTTTTTAATGCCATCTAATCTAATATGCCCATGAAGGGTTTTGCTTTAATGTCATCTGATCTCTTATTTCCATCATAGAGGACACGAACAGTATGAAAATGACCAGATATTAGCACTAGCATTAGATCGTTAGCATTAGCAAGTTAGCATTAGCATTCAAACTTAAACATTGCTGTATTTGCATGTATACAAGAAGGGTTAAGCTTTAATGCCATCTAATCTAATATGCCCATGAAGGGTTATGGTTTAATGTCATCTGATCTCTTATTTCCATCATAGAGGACATGTTCAGTATGAAAATGAGCAGATATTAGCACTAGCATTAGATACGCTAGCATTAGCAAGTTAGCATTAGCATTCTAACTTTAACATTGCTGTATTTGCATGTATACAAGAAGGGTTAAGGTTTAATGCTATCTAATCTAAGTATGCAAGAAATTAAATATGAAGGGTTATGCTTTAATGAAATCTGATCTCTTTATTTCCATCATAGATGACATGTTCAGTATGAAAATGACCAGATATTAGCACTAGCGTTAGATCGCTAGCATTAGCAAATTAGCAATTAGCATTCAAACTTTAACATTGCTGTAAATGCATGTATACAAGAAGGGTTAAGGCTTAATGCCATCTAATCTTTATGCCCATGAAGGGTTATGCCTTAATGCCATCTTTCTGATTTCCATCATAGAGGACATGTTCAGTATGAAAATGACCAGATATTAGCACTAGCATTAGATCGCTAGCATTAGCAAGTTAGCAAAAGCATTCAAACTTTAACATTGCTGTATTTGCATGTATACAAGAAGGGGTTAAGCTTTAATGCCATCTAATCTAATATGCCCATGAAGGGTTATGCTTTAATGCCATCTGATCTCTTATTTCCATCATAGAGGACATGTTCAGTATGAAAATGACCAGATATTAGCACTAGCATTAGCATTCAAACTTTAACATTGCTGTATTTGGATGTATACAAGAAGGGTTAAGCTTTAATGCCATCTGATCCAATATGCCCATGAAGGGTAAAGCTTTAATTCGATCTGATCTCTTATTTCCATCATAGAGGATATGTTCAGTATGAAAATGACCAGATATTAGCACTAGCATTAGATCGCTAGCATTAGCAAGTTAGCATTAGCATTCAAACTTTAACATTGCAGTATTGCATGTATACAAGAAGGCTTAAGCTTTAATATGCCCATCTGATCCATCATAGAGGACAAGTTCAGTAAGAAAATGACCAGATATTAGCACTAGCATTAGATCGCTAGCATTAGCAAGTTAGCTTTAGCATTCAAACTTATACATTGCAGTATTGCATGTATACAAGAAGGTTAAGCTTTTAATGCCATCTGATCTGCCCATTTGCTTTAATTTCCATTTCATCATACAGAGACATGTTCAGCATGAAAATGACCAGATATTAGCACTAGCATTAGATCGCTAGCATTAGCAAATTAGCATTAGCATTCAAATTTTAACATTGCTGTATTTGCATGTATACAAGAAGGGTTTAGCTTTTAATGCCATCTGATCCAATATGCCCCTTTTATGGTTTAATGCCATCTGATATTTCCATCATAGAGGACATGTACAGTATGAAAATGACCAGATATTAGCACTAGCATTAAATCGCTAGCATTAGCAAGTTAGCATTAGCATTCAAACTTAAACATTGCAGTACTTGCATGTATACAAGAAGAAGGTTTCAATGCCCTCTAATCTTATGCTTGAAGGGTTATGCTTTAATGCCATCTTTATTTCCATCATCCAGGACATGAACAGTATGAAAATGACCAGATATTAGCACTAGCATTAGATCGCTAGCATTAGCAAGTTAGCATTAGCATTCAAACTTTAACATTGCTGTATTTGCATGAATACAAGAAGAGGTTAAGCTTTAATGCCATCTGATCAAATATGCCCATGAAGGGTAATGGTTTAATGCGATCTGATCTCTTATTTCCATCACAGAGGACATGTTCAGCATGAAAATGACCAGATATTAGCACTAGTAGCATTAAATCGCTAGCATTAGCAAGTTAGCATTAGCATTCAAACTTAAACATTGCTGTATTTGCATGTATACAAGAAGGGTTTAGCTTAATGCCATCTGATCCAATATGCCCATGAAGGGTTTTTAATTTCCATTTCATCATAGACAAGTACAGTATGAAAATGACCAGATATTAGCACTAGCATTAGATCGCTAGCATTAGCAAGTTAGCATTAGCATTCAAACTTAAATTGCATTGCATGAATACTTAAGCAATGCCATCTACAAGAAGGCTTATTGCTTTAATGCCATCTGATCTCTTATTTCCATCATAGAGGACATGTTCAGTATGAAAATGACCAGATATTAGCACTAGCATTAGATACGCTAGCATTAGCAAATTAGCATTAGCATTCAAACTTTAACATTGCTGTATTTGCATGTATACAAGAAGGGTTTAGCTTTTAATGCCATCTAATCTAATATGCCCATGAAGGGTTATGCTTTAATGCCATCTGATCTCTTATTTCCATCATTGAGGACATGTTTAGCATGAAAATGACCAGATATTAGCACTAGTATTAGATCGCTGGCATTAGCAAGATAGCATAAGCATTCAAACTTAAACATTGCAGTATTTGCATGTATACAAGAAGGGTTAAGGTTTAATGCTATCTAATCTAATATGCCCATGAAGGTTATGCTTTAATGAAATTCCATCGCCATCATAGATGACACGCATAGTATGAAAATGACCAGATATTAGCACTAGCATAAGATGCGCTAGCATTAGCAAGTTAGCATTAGCATTCTAACTTTTAACATTGCTGTATTTGCATGAATACAAGAAGGGTTAAGGTTTAATGCTATCTAATCCAATATGCCCATGAAGGGTTATGCTTTAATGTCATTTCATCTCTTATTTCCATCATAGAGGACAAGTACAGTATGAAAATGACCAGATATTAGCACTAGCATTAGATCGCTAGCATTAGCAAGTTAGCATTAGCATTCAAACTTTAACATTGCAGTACTTGCATGTATACAAGAAGGGGTAAGCTTGAATGCCATCTAATCTAATATGCCCTTGAAGGGTTATGCTTTAATGCCATCTGATTTCTTATTTCCATCATTGAGGACATGTACAGTATGAAAATGACCAGATATTAGCACTAGTATTAGATCGCTAGCATTAGCAAGATAGCATAAGCATTCAAACTTTTAAAATTGCAGTATTTGCATGTATACAAGAAGGGGTTAAGGTTTAATGCTATCTAATCTAATATGCCCATGAAGGGTTATGCTTTAATGAAATCTGATCTCTTATTTCCATCATAGATGACATGTTCAGTATGAAAATGACCAGATATTAGCACTAGCAATAGATCGCTAGCATTAGCAAGTTAGCATTAGCATTCTAACTTTAACATTGCTGTATTTGCATGAATACAAGAAGGGTTAAGGTTTAATGCCATCTAATCAAATATGCCCATGAAGGGTAATGGTTTAATGCCATTTGATCTCTTATTTCCATCACAGAGGACAAGTTCAGTATGAAAATGACCAGATATTAGCACTAGCATTAGATCGCTAGCATTAGCAAATTAGCATTAGCATTCAAACTTAAACATTGCAGTACTTGCATGTATACAAGAAGGCTTAAGCCCATTTCACGCCATCTGATCTCTTATTTCCATCATCGAGGACACGTACAGTATGAAAAATGACCAGATATTAGCACTAGCATTTAGATTGCTAGCATTAGCAAGTTAGCATTAGCATTCAAACTTAAACATTGCAGTACTTGCATGTATACAAGAAGGGTTAAGCTTTAATGCCATCTAATCTAATATGCCCATCAAAGGTTATTGCTTTTAATGCCATCTGATCTCTTATTTCCATCATTGAGGACATGTTCAGTATGAAAATGACCAGATATTAGCACTAGTATTAGATCGCTAGCATTAGCAAGAAAGCATTAGCATTCAAACTTTAAAATTGCTGTATTTGCATGAATACAAGAAGGGTTAAGCTTTAATGCCATCTAATCCAATATGCCCATGAAGGGTTTTGCTTTAATGTCATCTGATCTCTTATTTCCATCATAGAGGACATGTTCAGTATGAAAATGACCAGATATTAGCACTAGCATTAGATCGTTAGCATTAGCAAGTTAGCATTAGCATTCAAACTTAAACATTGCAGTATTTGCATGTATACAAGAAGGGTTAAGGTTTAATGCCATCTAATCTAATATGCCCATGAAGGGTTATGCTTTAATGTCATCTGATCTCTTATTTCCATCATAGAGGACATGTTCAGCATGAAAATGACCAGATATTAGCACTAGCGTTAGATCGCTAGCATTAGCAAGTTAGCATTAGCATTCAAACTTTAAAATTTAACATTGCTGTATTTGCATGAATATGCCCAGAAGGGTTAAGGTTTTTATGCCATCTAATCTAAATTTCCCCATGAAGGGTTATGGTTTAAAATGAAATCTGATCTTTATTTATTTCATAGATGACACATGCAAGCATTAAAAATGACCAGATATGCAGCATTAGATCGCTAGCATTAGGGTTAGCATTAGCATTCAAACTAAACATTGCAGTATTGCATGTATACAGAAGGCTTTGCTTTAATGCCATCTGATCTTTTATTTCCATCATAGAGGACACGTGCAGTATGAAAATGACCAGATATTAGCACTAGATTTAGATTGTTAGCATTAGCAAGTTAGCATTAGCATTCAAACTTAAACATTGCAGTATTTGCATGAATACAAGAAGGGTTAAGCTTTTAATGCCATCTAATCTAATATGCCCATTAAGGGTTATGCTTAATGCCATCTGATCTCTTATTTCCATCATTGAGGACACGACAGTATGAAAATGACCAGATATTAGCACTAGAATTAGATCGCTAGCATTAGCAAATTAGCATTAGCATTCAAACTTATACATTGCAGTATTTGCATGTATACAAGAAGGGTTAAGGCTTAATGCCATCTAATCTAATATGCCCATGAGGGTTATGCTTTATGATCTGATCTCTTTATTTCCATCATTCTAAGATTCAAACTTATTTTAGCTTTAATGCCAAACTTAAACATTGCATCTAATTCCATGTATTGAGGACATGAACAGTATGAAATCATGACCAGATATTACCAGATATAGCATTTAGATCGCTAGCATTAGCAAGTTAGCATTAGCATTCAAACTTTTAACATTGCTGTATTTGCATGAATACAAGAAGGGTTAAGCTTTTAATGCCATCTGATCTAATATGCCCATTGAAGGGTTATGGTTTAATGCCATCTGATCTTTATTTCCATCACAGAGGACATGTTCAGTATGAAAATGACCAGATATTAGCACTAGCATTAAATCGCTAGCATTTGCAAGTAAGCATTAGCATTCAAACTTAAACATTGCAGTATTTGCATGTATACAAGAAGGCTTATCTCTTATTTCCATCATTGAGGACATGAACAGTATGAAAATGACAAGAAATTAGCAATAGCATTAGATCGCTAGCATTAGCAAGTTAGCATTAGCATTCAAACTTTAACATTGCAGTATTTGCATGAATACAAGAAGGTTAAGCTTAATGTTTAATGCCATTTGATCTTTTAATCCATCATAGATGACAGAGGACATGAAAGTATGAAAATGACCAGATATTAGCACTAGCATTAGATCGCTAGCATTAGCAAGTTAGAATTAGCATTCAAACTTTAACATTGCAGTAAATGCATGTATACAAGAAGGCTTTTAATGCCATCATATCTAATATGCCCATGAAAATGACAAGAAATTAGCACTTAATGTCATCTGATTTCTTTAGCATTCAATTATAGATTGACACGCATGTATGAAAAAGGATCAGATATTAGCCACTAGCATTAGATCGATAGCATTAGCAAGTTAGCAAAAGCATTGAAACTTTAACATGGCTGTATTTGCTATGAATACAAGTAGGAATTAAGCATTTAATGCCATCTAATCAAATATGCCCATGAATAGGTTATGCTTTAATGCCATCTTATCTAATATTTCCATCATAGAGTATGTTATGAATGACATCTGATTTCGATTTCCATTATGAAAATGACTAGATATTAGCACTAGCATTAGATCGCTAGCATTAGCAAATTAGCATTAGCATTCAAACTTTAACATTGCTGTATTTGCATGTATACAAGAAGGGTTAAGCTTTAATGCCATCTAATCTAATATGCCCATGAAGGGTTATGCTTTAATGCCATCTGATCTCTTATTTCCATCATAGAGGACATGTTCAGCATGAAAATGACCAGATATTAGCACTAGCATTAGATCGCTAGCATTAGCAAATTAGCATTAGCATTCAAACTTTTTAACATTGCTGTATTTGCATGTATACAAGAAGGGTTAAGCTTTTAATGCCATCTGATCCAATATGCCCATGAAGGGTTATGCTTTAATGCCGCTCTGATCTCTTATTTCCATCATAGAGACATGTTCAGCATGAAAATGAACAGATATTAGACTAGCATTAGCACTAGCATTAGCAAGTTAGCATTTGCATTCAAACTTTAACATTGCTGTATTTGCATGTATACAAGAAGGGTTAAGCTTTAATGCCATTGATCCAATATGCCACATACAGAAATTGACAACTATAAATGCATTAGATCTTTATTTCAAGAAGGCATGATTCAAATCAAACATGAAATATGCCCATGAAGGGTAGCTTTAATGCCATTTTATCTCTTTTTTCCATCATAGAGGACATGTTAGCATGAAAATGATGAGATATTAGCACTAGCATTATTAGCATTAGCAAGTTAGAATTAGCATTCAAACTTTAACATTGCATAAATTTGCATGCCATATACAATATGAAGGGGTAATGCTTAATGCCATCTGATTTCTTATTTCCATCATAGAGGACATGTTCAGTTTGAAAATGATCAGATATTAGCACTAGCATTAGATCGCTAGCATTAGCAAGTTAGCATTAGATTCAAACTTAAACATTGCAGTATTTGCATGTATACAAGAAGGGTTAAGCTTTAATGCCTTCTAATTAATATGCCCTTGAAGGGTTATGCTTTTGCATCATTATTTCCATCATTGAGGACATGAACAGTATGAAAATGACCAGATATTAGCACTAGCATTAAACGCTAGCATTAGCAAATTAGCATTAGCATTCAAACTTAACATTGCTGTATTTGCATGAATACAAGAAGGGTTAAGCTTTAATGCCATCTGATCTAATATGCCCATGAAGGGTTATGCTTAATGCCATTTGATCCCTTATTTCCATCATTGAGGACATGAACAGCATGAAAATGACCAGATATTAGCACTAGCATTAGATCGCTAGCATTAGCAAGTTAGCATTAGCATTCAAACTTTAACATTGCTGTATTTGCATGAATACAAAGAAGGGTTAAGCTTTAATGCCATCTGATCAAATATGCCCATGAAGGGTAATGGTTTAATGCGATCTGATCTCTTTATTTCATCACAGAGGACATGTTCAGCATGAAAATGACCAGATATTAGCACTAGCATTAAATCGCTAGCATTAGCAAGTTAGCATTAGCATTCAAACTTTAACATTGCTGTATTTGCATGTATACAAGAAGGGTTAAGCTTTAATGCCATCTGATCTCTTATGCCCATCCAACTTTAATGGACAATCTCTTCTTTCCACAGACATGTTCAGCATGAAAATGACCAGATATTAGCACTAGCATTAGATCGCTAGCATTAGCAAGTTAGCATTAGCATTCAAACTTAAACATTGCTGTATTTGCATTCAAGAAGGGTTAAGCTTTAATGCCATCTGATCTCTTATTCCCATGAAGGGTATTGCTTTTACAGTTTGGATTTATTTCCATCACAGATATTTATGAAAATGACTATAAACACAGCATAGACGCGTAGCATTAGCATGCAATTAGCATTAGCATTCAAACTTTAACATTGCTATTTGCTGTAATGCCATGTAGCATTCATGCCATCTTTAATATAAAGAACATGCTTTAATGCCATGAAAATGACCAGGGTTTATGCTTTAATGCCATTTGATCCCCAGATTTTAGCATTAGAGGACATTAGCACAGTATGAAAATGACCACATTGCAGTACTTGCATGTATACAAGAAGGCATTAGCAATTTAGCATTAGCATTCAAATTTCCATCATCGCTGACATGTACATGTATACAAAAAGACCAGATATTAGCATGCCATCTAATCAAATAGCATTAGCAAGGTTAGATTTAGCATTCAAACTTTAACATTCCATCATTTGACATGAATAGTATGAAAATGACCAGATATTAAATCTAATCTAATCGCTAGCATTAGCAAGTATGCATTAATGTCATCTGAACATTGCTGTTTTTGCATGAATACAAGAAGGGTTAAGCTTTCATGCCATCTGATCAATATGCCCATGAAGGGTATTAGCCTAGAATTAGATCGGACATGTTCATATGAAAATGACCAGATATTAGCAATTAGCATTAGCAAGTTAACTAGCATTCAAACTTGCAGCTGTATTTGCATGTATACAAGAAGGGTTAAGCTTTAATGCCATCTAATCTAATATGCCCTTGAAGGGTTATGCTTTAATGCCATCTGATTTCTTATTTCCATCATTGAGGACATGTACAGTATGAAAATGACCAGATATTAGCACTAGTATTAGATCGCTAGCATTAGCAAGATAGCATAAGCATTCAAACTTTAAAATTGCTGTATTTGCATGTATACAAGAAGGGTTAAGGTTTAATCCTATCTAATCTAATATGCCCATGAAGGGTTATGCTTTAATGAAATCTGATCTCTTATTTCCATCATAGATGACACGTACAGTATGAAAATGACCAGATATTAGCACTAGCATTAGATCGCTAGCATTAGCAAGTTAGCATTAGCATTCAAACTTTAAATTGCTGTATTTGCATGAATACAAGAAGGGTTAAGGTTTAATGCTATCTAATCTAATATGCCCATGAAGGGTTATGCTTTAATGCCATTTCATCTCTTATTTCCATCATAGAGGACAAGTACAGTATGAAAATGACCAGATATTAGCACTAGCATTAGATCGCTAGCATTAGCAAGTTAGCATTAGCATTCAAACTTTAACATTGCAGTATTTGCATGTATACAAGAAGGGTTAAGCTTTAATGCCATCTAAACTAATATGCCCATGAAGGGTTTTGCTTTAATGCCATCTGATCTCTTATTTCCATCATAGAGGACACGTACAGTATGAAAATTACCAGATATTAGCACTAGCATTAGATTGTTAGCATTAGCAAGTTAGCATTAGCATTCAAACTTAAACATTGCAGGACTTGCATGTATACAAGAAGGGTTAAGCTTTAATGCCATCTAATCTAATATGCCCATGAAGGGTTATGCTTTAATGCCATCTGATCTCTTATTTCCATCATAGAGGACATGTTCAGCATGAAAATGACCAGATATTAGCACTAGCATTTGATCGCTAGCATTAGCAAGTTAGCATTAGCATTCAAACTTTAACATTGCTGTATTTGCATGTATACAAGAAGGGTTAAGGTTTAATGCCATCTAATCAAATATGCCCATGAAGGGTTATGGTTTAATGCCATCTGATCTCTTATTTCCATCATAGAGGACATGTTCAGCATGAAAATTACCAGATATTAGCACTAGCATTAGATCGCTAGCATTAGCAAATTAGCATTAGCATTCAAACTTAAACATTGCAGTACTTGCATGTATACAAGAAGGCTTAAGCTTTGCCATCTGATCTCTTATTTCCATCAAGGGTTAAAAAAGACCAGATATTAGCACTAGATTTAGATCACAGCATTAGCAAGTTAGTATTAGCATTCAAACTTAAAAATTGCAGTACTTGCATGTATACAAGAAGGGTTAAGCTTTAATGCCATCTAATCTAATATGCCCTTGAAGGGTTATGCTTTAATGCCATCTGATCTCTTATTTCCATCATTGAGGACATGTACAGTATGAAAATGACCAGATATTAGCACTAGTATTAGATCGCTAGCATTAGCAAGAAAGCATAAGCATTCAAACTTTAAAATTGCTGTATTTGCATGAATACAAAAAGGGGTAAGCTTTAATGCCATCTAATCTAATATGCACATGAAGGGTTTTGCTTTAATGTCATCTGATCTCTTATTTCCATCATAGAGGACACGTACAGTATGAAAATGACCAGATATTAGCACTAGCATTAGATCGTTAGCATTAGCAAGTTAGCATTAGCATTCAAACTTAAACATTGCAGTAGTTGCATGTATACAAGAAGGGTTAAGCTTTAATGCCATCTAATCTAATATGCCCTTGAAGGGTTATGCTTTAATGTCATCTGATCTCTTATTTCCATCATAGAGGACACGTACAGTATGAAGATGACCAGATATTAGCACTAGCGTTAGATCGCTAGCATTAGCAAGTTAGCATTAGCATTCTAACTTTAACATTGCTGTATTTGCATGTATACAAGAAGGGTTAAGGTTTAATGCTATCTAATCTAAATTGCCCATGAAGGGTTATGCTTTAATGAAATCTGATCTCTTATTTCCATCATAGATGACATGTTCAGTATGAAAATGACCAGATATTAGCACTAGCGTTAGATCGCTAGCATTAGCAAATTAGCATTAGCATTCAAACTTCAACATTGCAGTACTTGCATGTATACAAGAAGGCTTTTAGCTTTAATGGCATTTGATCTTTTATTTCCATCATAGAGGTTACGTACAGTATGAAAAAAAGACCAGATATTAGCACTAGATTTAGATGCTAGCATTAGCAAGTTAGCTTTTAGGATTCAAACTTTACCATTGCTGTATTTGCATGAATACAAGTAGGGTTAAGCTTTAATGCCATCTAATCTAATATGCCCATTAAGGGTTATGCTTTAATGCCATCTGATCTCTTATTTCCATCATTGAGGACACGTACAGTATGAAAATGACCAGATATTAGCACTAGAATTAGATCGCTAGCATTAGCAAATTAGCATTATCATTCAAACTTATACATTGCAGTACTTGCATGTATACAAGAAGGGTTAAGCTTTAATGCCATCAAATCTAATATGCCCTTGAAGGGTTATGCTTTAATGCCATCTGATCTCTTATTTCCATCATTGAGGACATGAACAGTATGAAAATGACCAGATATTAGCACTAGCATTAGAGCGCTAGCATTAGCAAGTTAGCATTAGCATTCAAACTTTAACTTTGCTGTATTTGCATGAATACAAGAAGGTTTAAGCTTTAATGCCATCTGATCAAATATGCCCATGAAGGGTAATGGTTTAATGCGATCTGATCTCTTATTTCCATCACAGAGGACATGTTCAGCATGAAAATGACCAGATATTAGCACTAGCATTAAATCGCTAGCATTTGCAAGTAAGCATTAGCATTCAAACTTAAACATTGCAGTACTTGCATGTATACAAGAAGGCTTCAGCTTTCACGCCATCTGATCTCTTATTTCCATCATAGTGGACACATACAGTATGAAAATGACAAGAAATTAGCAATAGCATTAGATCGCTAGCATTAGCAAGTTAGCATAAGATTCAAACTTAAACATTGCAGTACTTGCATGTATACAAGAAGGCTTAATGTTTAATGCCATTTGATCTTTTTTCCATCATAGAGACACGTACAGTATGAAAATGACCAGATATTAGCACTAGCATTAGATCGTAGCATTAGCAAGTTAGAATTAGCATTCAAACTTTAACATTGCTGTAAATGCATGTATACTAGAAGCATTAAACTTTAATGCCATCTTATCTAATATGCCCATGAAGGGTTTTGCCTTAATGTTATCTGATTTTTTATATCCATTATAGAGGACACGCACAGTATGAAAATGATCAGATATTAGGACTAGCATTAGATCGATAGCATTAGCAAGTTAGCAAAAGCATTGAAACTTTAACATGGCTGTATTTGCATGTATACAAGAAGGGTTAAGCTTTAATGCCATCTAATATAATATGCCCATGAAAGGTTATGCTTTAATGCCGCCTGATCTCTTATTTCCATCATAGAGGACATGTTCAGTATGAAAATGACCAGATATTAGCACTAGCATAAGATCGCTAGCATTAGCAAGTTAGCATTAGCATTCTAACTTTAACATTGCTGTATTTGCATTTAAACAAGAAGGGTTAAGCTTTTAATGCCATCTGATCCAATATGCCCATGAAGGGTAATGCTTTAATGTGATCTGATCTCTTATTTCCATCATAGAGGACATGTTCAGCATGAAAATGACCAGATATTAGCACTAGCATTAGATCGCTAGCATTAGCAAGTTAGCATTTGCATTCAAACTTTAACATTGCTGTATTTGCATGTATACAAGAAGGGTTAAAGCTTTTTAATGCCATCTGATCCAATATGCCATTTATGAATGCCGTCTGAATTTCCATCGCATGTTCAGCATGAAAATGACCAGATATTAATTAGCATTAGCATTCTAACTTTAACATTGCTGTATTTGCATTTAAACAAGAAGGGCGTCCATCTGATCCAATATGCCCATGAAGGGTAATGCAATGCCATTCATCATAGCAGCATGAAAATGACGAGATATTAGCACTAGCATTAGATCGCTAGCATTAGCAAGTTAGCATTAGCATTCAAACTTAAACATTGCAGTACTTGCATGTATACAAGAAGGCTTAAGCTTTAACGGCATTTGATCTCTTATTTCCATCATAGAGGACACGTACAGTATGAAAATTACCAGATATTAGCACTAGCATTAAACCGCTAGCATTAGCAAGTTAGCATTAGCATTCAAACTTATACATTGCAGTACTTGCATGTATACAAGAAGGGTTAAGCTTGAATGCCCTCTAATCTAAAATGCCCTTGAAGGGTTATGCTTTAATGCCATTTGATCCCTTATTTCCATCATTGAGGACATGAACAGTATGAAAATGACCAGATATTAGCACTAGCATTAGATCGCTAGCATTAGCAATTTAGCATTAGCATTGAAATTTTAACTTTGCTGTATTTGCATGAATACAAGAAGGGTTAAGCTTTAATGCCATCTGATCAAATATGCCCATGAAGGGTAATGGTTTAATGCGATCTGATCTCTTATTTCCATCACAGAGGACATGTTCAGCATGAAAATGACCAGATATTAGCACTAGCATTAAATCGCTAGCATAAGCAAGTTAGCATTAGCATTCAAACTTAAACATTGCAGTACTTGCATGTATACAAGAAGGCTTAAGCTTTCACGCCATCTGATTTCTTATTTCCAACATCCAGGACAAGTACAGTAAGAAAATGACCAGATATTAGCACTCGCATTAGATCGCTAGAATTAGCAAGTTAGCTTTAGCATTCAAACTTTAACATTGCTGTATTTGCATGAATACAAGAAGGGTTAAGCTTTAATGCCATCTGATCAAATATGCCCAGGAAGGCTATTGCTTTAATGCGATCTGATCTCTTATTTCCATCACAGAGGACATGTTCAGCATGAAAATAACCAGATATAAACACTAGCATTAGATCGCTAGCATTAGCAAATTAGCATTGGCATTCAAACTTTAACATTGCTGTATTTGCATGTATACAAGAAGGGTTTAGCTTTAATGCCATCTGATCCAATATGCCCATGAAAGGTTATGCTTTAATGCCATCTGATCTCTTATTTCCATCATAGAGAACATGTTTAGCATGAAAATGACCAGATATTAGCACTAGCATTAGATCGCTGGCATTAGCAAGTTAGCATTAGCATTCAAACTTAAACATTGCAGTACTTGCATGTATACAAGAAGGCTTCAGCTTTCATGTCATCTGATCTCTTATTTCCATCATCGAGGACACGTACAGTATGAAAAAGACCAGATATTAGCACTAGCATAAGATCGCTAGCATTAGCAAGTTAGATTTAGCATTCAAACTTTAACATTGCTGTATTTGCATGAATACAAGTAGGGTTAAGCTTAAATGACATCTAATCTAATACGCACATTAAGGTTTATGCTTTGATGTCATCTGATCTCTTATTTCCATCATTGAGGACACGTACAGTATGAAAATGACCAGATATTAGCACTAGAATTAGATCGCTAACATTAGCAAGTTAGTATTAGCATTCAAACTTAAACATTGCAGTACTTGCATGTATACAAGAAGGGTTAAGATTTAATGCCATCTAATCTAATATGCCCTTGAAGGGTTATGCTTTAATGCCATCTGATTTCTTATTTCCATCATTGAGGACATGTACAGTATGAAAATGACCAGATATTAGCACTAGTATTAGATCGCTAGCATTAGCAAGATAGCATAAGCATTCAAACTTTAAAATTGCTGTATTTGCATGTATACAAGAAGGGTTAAGGTTTAATGCTATCTAATCTAATATGCCCATGAAGGGTTATGCTTTAATGAAATCTGATCTCTTCTTTCCATCATAGATGACACGTACAGTATGAAAATGACCAGATATTAGCACTAGCGTTAGATCGCTAGCATTAGCAAGTTAGCATTAGCATTCTAACTTTAACATTGCTGTATTTGCATGAATACAAGAAGGGTTAAGGTTTAATGCTATCTAATCTAATATGCCCATGAAGGGTAATGCTTTAATGCCATTTCATCTCTTATTTCCATCATTGAGGACAAGTACAGTATGAAAATGACCAGATATTAGCACTAGCATTAGATCGCTAGCATTAGCAAGTAAGCATTAGCATTCAAACTTAAACATTGCAGTACTTGCATGTATACAAGAAGGCTTAAGCTTTCACGCCATCTGATCTCTTATTTCCATCATAGTGGACACATACAGTATGAAAATGACAAGAAATTAGCAATAGCATTAGATCGCTAGCATTAGCAAGTTAGCATAAGCATTCAAACTTAAACATTGCAGTACTTGCATGTATACAAGAAGGCTTAATGTTTAATGCCATTTGATCTCTTTTTTCCATCATAGAGGACACGTACAGTATGAAAATGACCAGATATTAGCACTAGCATTAGATCGCTAGCATTAGCAAGTTAGAATTAGCATTCAAACTTTAACATTGCTGTAAATGCATGTATACTAGAAGCGTTAAGCTTTAATGCCATCTTATCTAATATGCCCATGAAGGGTTATGCCTTAATGTCATCTGATTTCTGATTTCCATTATAGAGGACACGTACAGTATGAAAATGATCAGATATTAGGACTAGCATTAGATCGATAGCATTAGCAAGTTAGCAAAAGCATTGAAACTTTAACATGGCTGTATTTGCATGTATACAAGAAGGGTTAAGCTTTAATGCCTTCTAATATAATATGCCCATGAAAGGTTATGCTTTAATGCCGTCTGATCTCTTATTTCCATCATAGAGGACATGTTCAGCATGAAAATGACCAGATATTAGCACTAGCATAAGATCGCTAGCATTAGCAAGTTAGCATTAGCATTCTAACTTTAACATTGCTGTATTTGCATTTAAACAAGAAGGGTTAAGCTTTAATGCCATCTGATCCAATATGCCCATGAAGGGTAATGCTTTAATGTGATCTGATCTCTTATTTCCATCATAGAGGACATGTTCAGCATGAAAATGACCAGATATTAGCACTAGCATTAGATCGCTAGCATTAGCAAGTTAGCATTTGCATTCAAACTTTAACATTGCTGTATTTGCATGTATACAAGAAGGGTTAAGCTTTAATGCCATCTGATCCAATATGCCCATGAAAGGTTATGCTTTAATGCCGTCTGATCTCTTATTTCCATCGTAGAGGACATGTTCAGCATGAAAATGACCAGATATTAGCACTAGCATAAGATCGCTAGCATTAGCAAGTTAGCATTAGCATTCTAACTTTAACATTGCTGTATTTGCATTTAAACAAGAAGGGTTAAGCTTTAATGCCATCTGATCCAATATGCCCATGAAGGGTAATGCTTTAATGCCATCTTATCTCTTCTTTCCATCATAGAGGACATGTTCAGCATGAAAATGACGAGATATTAGCACTAGCATTAGATCGCTAGCATTAGCAAGTTAGCATTAGCATTCAAACTTAAACATTGCAGTACTTGCATGTATACAAGAAGGCTTAAGCTTTAACGGCATTTGATCTCTTATTTCCATCATAGAGGACACGTACAGTATGAAAATTACCAGATATTAGCACTAGCATTAAACCGCTAGCATTAGCAAGTTAGCATTAGCATTCAAACTTATACATTGCAGTACTTGCATGTATACAAGAAGGGTTAAGCTTGAATGCCTTCTAATCTAATATGCCCTTGAAGGGTTATGCTTTAATGCCATTTGATCCCTTATTTCCATCATTGAGGACATGAACAGTATGAAAATGACCAGATATTAGCACTAGCATTAGATCGCTAGCATTAGCAATTTAGCATTAGCATTCAAACTTATACATTGCAGTACTTGCATGTATACAAGAAGGGTTAAGCTTGAATGCCTTCTAATCTAATATGCCCTTGAAGGGTAATGCTTTAATGCCATCTGATCTCTTATTTCCATCATAGAGAACATGTTTAGCATGAAAATGACCAGATATTAGCACTAGCATTAGATCGCTGGCATTAGCAAGTTAGCATTAGCATTCAAACTTAAACATTGCAGTACTTGCATGTATACAAGAAGGCTTCAGCTTTCATGTCATCTGATCTCTTATTTCCATCATCGAGGACACGTACAGTATGAAAAAGACCAGATATTAGCACTAGCATAAGATCGCTAGCATTAGCAAGTTAGATTTAGCATTCAAACTTTAACATTGCTGTATTTGGATGAATACAAGTAGGGTTAAGCTTAAATGACATCTAATCTAATACGCACATTAAGGTTTATGCTTTAATGTCATCTGATCTCTTATTTCCATCATTGAGGACACGTACAGTATGAAAATGACCAGATATTAGCACTAGAATTAGATCGCTAACATTAGCAAGTTAGTATTAGCATTCAAACTTAAACATTGCAGTACTTGCATGTATACAAGAAGGGTTAAGCTTTAATGCCATCTAATCTAATATGCCCTTGAAGGGTTATGCTTTAATGCCATCTGATTTCTTATTTCCATCATTGAGGACATGTACAGTATGAAAATGACCAGATATTAGCACTAGTATTAGATCGCTAGCATTAGCAAGATAGCATAAGCATTCAAACTTTAAAATTGCTGTATTTGCATGTATACAAGAAGGGTTAAGGTTTAATGCTATCTAATCTAATATGCCCATGAAGGGTTATGCTTTAATGAAATCTGATCTCTTCTTTCCATCATAGATGACACGTACAGTATGAAAATGACCAGATATTAGCACTAGCGTTAGATCGCTAGCATTAGCAAGTTAGCATTAGCATTCTAACTTTAACATTGCTGTATTTGCCTGAATACAAGAAGGGTTAAGGTTTAATGCTATCTAATCTAATATGCCCATGAAGGGTAATGCTTTAATGCCATTTCATCTCTTATTTCCATCATTGAGGACAAGTACAGTATGAAAATGACCAGATATTAGCACTAGCATTAGATCGCTAGCATTAGCAAGTTAGCATTAGCATTCAAACTTTAACATTGCAGTACTTGCATGTATACAAGAAGGGGTAAGCTTTAATGCCATCTAAACTAATATGCCCATGAAGGGTTTTGCTTTAATGCCATCTGATCTCTTATTTCCATTATAGAGGACACGTGCAGTATGAAAATTACCAGATATTAGCACTAGCATTAGATTGTTAGCATTAGCAAGTTAGCATTAGCATTCAAACTTAAACATTGCAGGACTTGTAAGTATACAAGAAGGGGTAAGCTTTAATGCCATCTAATCTAATATGCCCATGAAAGGTTATGCTTTAATGCCGTCTGATCTCTTATTTCCATCATAGAGGACATGTTCAGCATGAAAATGACCAGATATTAGCACTAGCATTAGATCGCTAGCATTAGCAAATTAGCATTAGCATTCAAACTTTAACATTGCTGTATTTGCATGTATACAAGAAGGGTTTAGCTTTAATGCCATCTGATCTCTTATTTCCATCATAGAGGACACGTACAGTATGAAAATTACCAGATATTAGCACTAGCATTAGATTGTTAGCATTAGCAAGTTAGCATTAGCATTCAAACTTAAACATTGCAGGACTAGCAAGTATACAAGACGTGTTAAGCTTTAATGCCATCTAATATAATATGCCCATGAAAGGTTATGCTTTAATGCCGTCTGATCTCTTATTTCCATCATTGAGGACAAGTACAGTATGAAAATGACCAGATATTAGCACTAGCATTAGATCGCTAGCATTAGCAAGTTAGCATTAGCATTCAAACTTTAACATTGCAGTACTTGCATGTATACAAGAAGGGGTAAGCTTTAATGCCATCTAAACTAATATGCCCATGAAGGGTTTTGCTTTAATGCAATCTGATCTCTTATTTCCATCATAGAGGACACGTACAGTATGAAAATTACCAGATATTAGCACTAGCATTAGATTGTTAGCATTAGCAAGTTAGCATTAGCTTTCAAAATTAAACATTGCAGGACTTGCAAGTATACAAGACGTGTTAAGCTTTAATGCCATCTAATATAATATGCCCATGAAAGGTTATGCTTTAATGCCGTCTGATCTCTTATTTCCATCATAGAGGACATGTTCAGCATGAAAATGACCAGATATTAGCACTAGCACTAGAACGCTAGCATTAGCAAGTTAGCATTAGCATTCAAACTTTAACATTTCTGTATTTGCATGTATACAAGAAGGGTTAAGCTTTAATGCCATCTGATCCAATATGCCCATGAAGGGTAATGCTTTAATGCGATCTGATCTCTTATTTCCATCATTGAGGACACATACAGTATGAAAATGACCAGATATTAGCACTAGATTTAGATCGCTAGCATTAGCAAGTTAGCATTAGCATTCAAACTTTAACATTGCTGTATTTGCATGTATACAAGAAGGGTTTAGCTTTAATGCCATCTGATCAAATATGCCCAGGAAGGGTAATGCTTTAATGCGATCTGATCTCTTATTTCCATCACAGAGGACATGTTCAGCATGAAAATGACCAGATATAAGCACTAGCATTAGATCGCGAGCATTAGCAAATTAGCATTAGCATTCAAACTTTAACATTGCTGTATTTGCATGTATACAAGAAGGGTTTAGCTTTAATGCCATCTGATCCAATATGCCCATTAAGGGTTATGCTTTAATGTCATCTGATCTCTTATTTCCATCATTGAGGACACGTGCATAGTATGAAAATGACCAGATATTAGCACTAGATTTAGATCGCTAGCATTAGCAAGTTAGATTTAGCATTCAAACTTTAACATTGCTGTATTTGCATCAATACAAGTAGGGTTAAGCTTTAATGACATCTAATCTAATATGCACATTAGGGGTTATGCTTTAATGTCATCTGATCTCTTATTTACATCATAGATGACACGTACAGTATGAAAATGACCAGATATTAGCACTAGCGTTAGATCGCTAGCATTAGCAAGTTAGCATTAGCATTCTAACTTTAACATTGCTGTATTTGCATGTATACAAGAAGGGTTAAGGTTTAATGCTATCTAATCTAATATGCCCATGAAGGGTTATGCTTTAATGCCATCTCATCTCTTATTTCCATCATTGAGGACAAGTACAGTATGAAAATGACCAGATATTAGCACTAGCATTAGATCGCTAGCATTAGCAAGTTAGCATTAGCATTCAAACTTTAACATTGCAGTACTTGCATGTATACAAGAAGGGTAAGCTTTAATGCCATCTAAACTAATATGCCCATGAAGGGTTTTGCTTTAATGCCATCTGATCTCTTATTTCCATCATAGAGGAGACGTACAGTATGAAAATTACCAGATATTAGCACTAGCATTGGATATTTAGCATTAGCAAGTTAGCATTAGCATTCAAACTTAAACATTGCAGGACTTGCAAGTATACAAGACTTGTTAAGCTTTAATGCCATCTAATATAATATGCCCATAAAAGGTTATGCTTTAATGCCGTCTGATCTCTTATTTCCATTATAGAGGACATGTTCAGCATGAAAATGACCATATATTAGCACTAGCATTAGATCGCTAGCATTAGCAAGTTAGCATTAGCATTCTAACTTTAACATTGCTGTATTTGCATGTATACAAGAAGGGTTAAGCTTTAATGCCATCTGATCCAATATGCCCATGAAGGGTAATGCTTTAATGCGATCTGATCTCTTATTTCCATCATAGAGGACATGTTCAGCATGAAAATGACCAGATATTAGCACTAGCATTAGATCGCTAGCATTAGCAAGTTAGCATTAGCATTCAAACTTTAACATTGCTGTATTTGCATGTATACAAGAAGTGTTCAGCTTTAATGCCATCTGATCCAATATGCCCATGAAAGGTTATGCTTTAATGCCATCTTATCTCTTCTTTCCATCATAGAGGACATGTTCAGCATGAAAATGACCAGATCATAGCACTAGCATTAGATCGCTAGCATTAGCAAGTTAGCATTAGCATTCAAACTTAAACATTGCAGTACTTGCATGTATACAAGAAGGCTTAAGCTTTCACGCCATCTGATCTCTTATTTCCATCATCGAGGACACGTACAGTATGAAAAAGACCAGATATTAGCACTAGCATTAGATCGCTAGCATTAGCAAGTTAGATTTAGCATTCAAACTTTAACATTGCTGTATTTGCATGAATACAAGTAGGGTAAAGCTTTAATGACATCTAATCTAATATGCACATTAAGGGTTATGCTTTAAAGTCATCTGATCTCTTATTTCCATCATTGAGGACACGTACAGTATGTAAATGACCAGATATTAGCACTAGATTTAGATTGCTAGCATTAGCAAGTTAGTATTAGCATTCAAACTTAAAAATTGCAGTACTTGCATGTATACAAGAAGGGTTAAGCTTTAATGCCATCTAATCTAATATGCCCTTGAAGGGTAATGCTTTAATGCCATCTGATCTCTTATTTCCATCATTGAGGACATGTACAGTATGAAAATGAGCAGATATTAGCACTAGTATTAGATCGCTAGCATTAGCAAGAAAGCATAAGCATTCAAACTTTAAAATTGCTGTATTTGCATGTACACAAGAAGGGGTAAGCTTTAATGCCATCTAATCTAATGTGCACATGAAGGGTTTTGCTTTAATGTCATCTGATCTCTTATTTCCATCATAGAGGACACGGACAGTATGAAAATGACCAGATATTAGCACTAGCATTAGATCGTTAGCATTAGCAAGTTAGCATTAGCATTCAAACTTAAACATTGCAGTAGTTGCATGTATACAAGAAGGGTTAAGCTTTAATGCCATCTAATCTAATATGCCCTTGAAGGGTTATGCTTTAATGTCATCTGATCTCTTTTTTCCATCATAGAGGACACGTACAGTATGAAGATGAGCAGATATTAGCACTAGCGTTAGATCGCTAGCATTAGCAAGTTAGCATTAGCATTCTAACTTTAACATTGCTGTATTTGCATGTATACAAGAAGGGTTAAGGTTTAATGCTATCTAATCTAATATGCCCATGAAGGGTTATGCTTTAATGAAATCTGATCTCTTATTTCCATCATAGATGACACGTACAGAATGAAAATGACCAGATATTAGCACTAGCGCTAGATCGATAGCATTAGCAAGTTAGCATTAGCATTCTTACTTTAACATTGCTGTATTTGCATGCATACAAGAAGGGTTAAGGTTTAATGCTATCTAATCTAATATGCCCATGAAGGGTTATGCTTTAATGCCATCTCATCTCTTATTTCCATCATTGAGGACAAGTACAGTATGAAAATGACCAGATATTAGCACCAGCATTAGATCGCTAGCATTAGCAAGTTAGCATTAGCATTCAAACTTTAACATTGCAGTACTTGCATGTATACAAGAAGGGGTAAGCTTTAATGCCATCTGAACTAATATGCCCATGAAGGGTTTTGCTTTAATGCCATCTGATCTCTTATTTCCATCATAGAGGAGACGTACAGTAAGAAAATTACCAGATATTAGCACTAGCATTGGATAGTTAGCATTAGCAAGTTAGCATTAGCATTCAAACTTTAACATTGCTGTATTTGCATGTATACAAGAAGTGTTCAGTTTTAATGCCATCTGATCCAATATGCCCATGAAAGGTTATGATTTAATGCCATCTTATCTCTTCTTTCCATCATAGAGGATATGTTCAGCATGAAAATGACCAGATCATAACACTAGCATTGGATAGTTAGCATTAGCAAGTTAGCATTAGAATTCAAACTTAAACATTGCAGTACTTGCATGTATACAAGAAGGCTTTAGCTTTAACGGCATTTGATCTTTTATTTCCAACATAGAGGTTACGTACAGTATGAAAATGACCAGATATTAGCACTAGCATTAAACCGCTAACATTAGCAAGTTAGATTTAGCATTCAAACTTTAACATTGCTGTATTTGCATGAATACAAGAAGGGTTAAGCTTTAATGACATCTAATGTAATATGCACATTAAGGGTTATGCTTTAATGTCATCTGATCTCTTATTTCCATCATTGAGGACACGTACAGTATGAAAATGACCAGATATTGGCACTAGATTTAGATTGCTAGCATTAGCAAGTTAGTATTAGCATTCAAACTTAAAAATTGCAGTACTTGCATGTATACAAGAAGGGTTAAGCTTTAATGCCATCTAATCTAATATGCCCTTGAAGGGATATGCTTTAATGTCATATGATCTCTTATTTCCATCATCGAAGACACGTACAGTATAAAAATGACCAGATATTAGCACTAGATTTAGATCGCTAGCATTAGCAAGTTAGTTTTAGGATTCAAACTTTAACATTGCTGTATTTGCATGAATACAAGTAGGGTTAAGCTTTAATGCCATCTAATCTAATATGCCCATTAAGGGTTATGCTTTAATGCCATCTGATCTCTTATTTCCCTCATTGAGGACACGTACAGTATGAAAATGACCAGATATTAGCACTAGAATTAGATCGCTAGCATTAGCAAATTAGCATTATCATTCAAACTTATACATTGCAGTACTTGCATGTATACAAGATGGGTTAAGCTTTAATGCCATCTAATCTAATATGCCCTTGAAGGGTCATGCTTTAATGTCATCTGATCTCTTATTTCCATCATTGAGGCCATGAACAGTATGAAAATGACCAGATATTAGCACTAGCATTAGATCGGTAGCATTAGCAAGTTAGCATTAGCATTCAAACTTTAAAATTGCTGTATTTGCATGTATACAAGAAGGGGTAAGCTTTAATGCCATCTAATCTAATATGCCAATGAAGGGTTACGCTTTAATGAAATCTGATCTCTTATTTCCATAATAGATGACAAGTACAGTATGAAAATGACCAGATATTAGCACTAGCGTTAGATCGCTAGCATTAGCAAGTTAGCATTAGCATTCTAACTTTAACATTGCTGTATTTGCATGCATACAAGAAGGGTTAAGGTTTAATGCTATCTAATCTAATATGCCCATGAATGGTTATGCTTTAATGCCATCTCATCTCTTATTTCCATCATTGAGGACAAGTACAGTATGAAAATGACCAGATATTAGCACTAGCATTAGATCGCTAGCATTAGCATATTAGCATTAGCATTCAAACTTTAACATTGCAGTACTTGCATGTATACAAGAAGGGGTAAGCTTTAATGCCATCTTCAGTAATATGCCCATGAAGGGTTTTGCTTTAATGCCATCTGATCTCTTATTTCCATCATAGAGGATACGTACAGTATGAAAATTACCAGATATTAGCACTAGCATTAGATAGTTAGCATTAGCAAGTTAGCATTAGCATTCAAACTTAAACATTGCAGGACTTGCAAGTATACAAGACGTGTTAAGCTTTAATGCCATCTAAAATAATATGCCCATGAAAGGTTATGCTTTAATGCCGGCTGATCTCTTATTTCCATCATAGAGGACATGTTCAGCATGAAAATGACCAGATATTAGCACTAGCATTAGATCGCTAGCATTAGCAAGTTAACATTAGCATTCTAACTTTAACATTGCTGTATTTGCATGTATACAAGAAGGGTTAAGCTTTAATGCCATCTGATACAATATGCACATGAAGAGTAATGCTTTAATGCGATCTGATCTCTTATTACCATCAAAGAGGACAAGTTCAGCATGAAAATGACCAGATATTACCACTAGCATTAGACCGCTAGCATTAGCAAGTTAGCATTAGCATTCAAACTTAAACATTGCAGTACTTGCATGTATACAAGAAGGCTTTAGCTTTAACGGCATTTGATCTTTTATTTCCATCATAGAGGTTACGTACAGTATGAAAATGACCAGATATTAGCACTAGCATTAAACCGCTAGCATTAGCAAGTTAGCATTAGCATTCAAACTTAAACATTGCAGTACTTGCATTTATACAAGAAGGCTTAAGCTTTCACACCATCTGATCTCTTATTTTCATCATAGTGGACACATACAGTATGAAAATGACAAGATAGTAGCAATAGCATTAGATTGCTAGCATTAGCAAGTTAGCTTTAGGATTCAAACTTTAACATTGCTGTTTTTGCATGAGTACAAGTAGGGTTAAGCTTTAATGCCATCTAATCTAATATGCCCATTAAGGGATATGCCTTAATGTCATCTGATCTCTGATTTCCATCATTGAGGACACGTACAGGATGAAAATGACCAGATATTAGCACTAGAATTAGATCGCTAGCATTAGCAAGTTAGCATTATCATTCAAACTTAAACATTGTAGTACTTGCATGTATACAAGAAGGGTTAAGCTTTAATGCCATCTAATCTAATATGCCCTTGTAGTGTTATGCTTTAATGCCATCTGATCTCTTATTTCCATCATTGAGGACATGAACACTATGAAAATGACCAGATATTAGCACTAGCATTAGATCGCTAGCATTAGAAAGTTAGCATTAGCATTCAAACTTTAACTTTGCTCTATTTGCATGAATACAAGAAGGGTTAAGCTTTAATGCCATCTGATCAAATATGCCCATGAAGTGTAATGGTTAAATGCGATCTGATCTCTTATTTCCATCACAGAGGACATGTTCAGCATGAAAATGACCAGATATTAGCAGTAGCATTAAATCGCTAGCATTAGCAAGTAAGCATTAGCATTCAAACTTAAACATTGCAGTACTTGCATGTATACAAGAAGGCTTAAGCTTTCACGCCATCTGATCTCTTATTTTCATCATAGTGGACACATACAGTATGAAAATGACAAGATAGTAGCAATAGCATTAGATCGCTAGCATTAGCAAGTTAGCATAAGCATTCAAACTTAAACATTGCAGTACTTGCATGTATACAAGAAGGCTTAAGGTTTAATGCCATCTGATCTCTTTTTTCCATCATAGAGGACACGTACAGTATGAAAATGATCAGATATTAGAACTAGCATTAGATCGATAGCATTAGCAGGTTAGCATAAGCATTGCAACTTTAACATTGCTGTATTTGCATGCATACAAGAAGGGTTAAGCTTTAATGCCTTCTAATAAAATATGCGCATGAAAGGTTATGCTTTATTGCCGTCTGATCTCTTATTTCCATCATAGAGGACAAGTTCAGCATGAAAATGACCAGATATTAGCACTAGCATAAGATCGCTAGCATTAGCAAGTTAGCATTAGCATTCTAACTTTAACATTGCTGTAATTGCATGTATACAAGAAGGGTTAAGCTTTAATGCCATCTGATCCAATATGCCCATGAAGGGTAATGCTTTAATGCGATCTGATCTCTTATTTCCATCATAGAGGACATGTTCAGCATGAAAATGACCAGATATTAGCACTGGCATTACATCGCTAGCATTAGCAAGTTAGCTTTAGGATTCAAACTTTAACATTGCTGTTTTTGCATGAGTACAAGTAGGGTTAAGCTTTAATGCCATCTAATCTAATATGCCCATTAAGGGATATGCTTTAATGTCATCTGATCTCTTATTTCCATCATTGAGGACACGTACAGTATGAAAATGACCAGATATTAGCACTAGAATTAGATCGCTAGCATAAGCAAGTTAGCATTATCATTCAAACTTAAACATTGCAGTACTTGCATGTATACAAGAAGGGTTAAGCTTTAATGCCATCTAATCTAATATGCCCTTGTAGGGTTATGCTTTAATGCCATCTGATCTCTTATTTCCATCATTGAGGACATGAACAGTATGAAAATGACCAGATATTAGCACTAGCATTAAATCGCTAGCATTAGCAAGTAAGCATTAGCATTCAAACTTAAACATTGCAGTACTTGCATGTATACAAGAAGGCTTAAGCTTTCACGCCATCTGATCTCTTATTTTCATCATAGTGGACACATACAGTATGAAAATGACAAGATAGTAGCAATAGCATTAGATCGCTAGCATTAGCAAGTTAGCATAAGCATTCAAACTTAAACATTGCAGTACTTGCATGTATACAAGAAGGCTTAAGGTTTAATGCCATCTGATCTCTTTTTTCCATCATAGAGGACACGTACAGTATGAAAATGAACAGATATTAGCACTAGCATTAGATCGCTAACATTTGCAAGTTAGAATTAGCATTCAAACTTTAACATTGCTGTAAATGCATGTATACAAGAAGCGTTAAGCTTTAATGCCATCTAATCTAATATGCCCATGAAGGGTTATGCCTTAATGCCATCTGATTTCTGATTTCCATTATAGAGGACACGTACAGTATGAAAATGATCAGATATTAGAACTAGCATTAAATCGATAGCATTAGCAAGTTAGCATAAGCATTGAATCTTTAACATTGCAGTAGTTGCATGTATACAAGAAGGGTTAAGCTTTAATGCCTTCTAATAAAATATGCCCATGAAAGTTTATGCTTTATTGCCGTCTGATCTCTTATTTCCATCATAGAGGACTAGTTCAGCATTAAAATGACCAGATATTAGCACTAGCATAAGATCGCTAGCATTAGCAAGTTAGCATTAGCATTCTAACTTTAACATTGCTGTATTTGCATGTATACAAGAAGGGTTAAGCTTTAATGCCATCTGATCCAATATGCCCATGAAGGGTAATGCTTTAATGCGATCTGATCTTTTATTTCCATCATAGAGGACATGTTCAGCATGAAAATGACCAGATATTAGCACTAGCATTAGATCGCGGGCATTAGCAAGTTAGCATTAGCATTCAAACTTTAACATTGCTGTATTTGCATGTATACAAGAAGGGTTAATCTTAAATGCCATCTGATCCAATATGCCCATGAAAGGTTATGCTTTAATGCCATCTTTTCTCTTCTATCCATCATAGAGGACATGTTCAGCATGAAAATGACCAGATATTAGCACTAGCATTAGATCGCTAGCATTAGCAAGTTAGCATTAGCATTCAAACTTAAACATTGCAGTAGTTGCATGTATACAAGAAGGGTTAAGCTTTAATGCCATCTAATCTAATATGCCCTTGAAGGGTTATGCTTTAATGTCATCTGATCTCTTATTTCCATCATAGAGGACACCTACAGTATGAAGATGAGCAGATATTAGCACTAGCGTTAGATCGCTAGCATTAGCAAGTTAGCATTAGCATTCTAACTTTAACATTGTTGTATTTGCATGTATACAAGAAGGGTTAAGGTTTAATGCTATCTAATCTAATATGCCCATGAAGGGTTATGCTTTAATGAAATCTGATCTCTTATTTCCATCATAGATGACACGTACAGTATGAAAATGACCAGATATTAGCACTAGCGTTAGATCGCTAGCATTAGCAAGTTAGCATTAGCATTCTTACTTTAACATTTCTGTATTTGCATGCATACAAGAAGGGTTAAGGTTTAATGCTATCTAATCTAATATGCCCATGTAGGGTTATGCTTTAATGCCATCTCATCTCTTATTTCCATCATTGAGGACAAGTACAGTATGAAAATGACCAGATATTAGCACTAGCATTAGATCGCTAGCATTAGCAAGTTAGCATTAGCATTCAAACTTTAACATTGCAGTACTTGCATGTATACAAGAAGAGGTAAGCTTTAATGCCATCTAAACTAATATGCCCATGAAGGGTTTTGCTTTAATGCCATCTGATCTCTTATTTCCATCATAGAGGAGACGTACAGTATGAAAATTACCAGATATTAGCACTAGCATTGGATAGTTAGCATTAGCAAGTTAGCATTAGCATTCAAACTTTAACATTGCTGTATTTGCATGTATACAAGAAGTGTTCAGTTTTAATGCCATCTGATCCAATATGCCCATGAAAGGTTATGCTTTAATGCCATCTTATCTCTTCTTTCCATCATAGAGGATATGTTCAGCATGAAAATGACCAGATCATAGCACTAGCATTAGATCGCTAGCATTAGAAAGTTAGCATTAGCATTCAAACTTAAACATTGCAGTACTTGCATGTATACAAGAAGGCTTTAGCTTTAACGGCATTTGATCTTTTATTTCCATCATAGAGGTTACGTACAGTATGAAAATGACCAGATATTAGCACTAGCATTAAACCGCTAACATTAGCAAGTTAGCATTAGCATTCAAACTTAAACTTTGCAGTACTTGCATGGATACAAGAAGGCATAAGCTTTCACGCCATCTGATATCTTATTTCCATCATCGAGGACACGTACAGTATGAAAATGACCAGATATTAGCACTAGAATTAGATCGCTAGCATTAGCAAGTTAGTTTTAGGATTCAAACTTTAACATTGCTGTATTTGCATGAATACAAGTAGGGTTAAGCTTTAATGCCATCTAATCTAATATGCCCTTGAAGGGTCATGCTTTAATGCCATCTGATCTCTTATTTCCATCATTGAGGACATGAACAGTATGAAAATGACCAGATATTAGCACTAGCATTAGATCGGTAGCATTAGCAAGTTAGCTTTAGCATTCAAACTTTAAAATTGCTGTATTTGCATGTATACAAGAAGGGGTAAGCTTTAATGCCATCTAATCTAATATGCACATGAAGGGTTATGCTTTAATGTCATCTGATCTCTTATTTCCATCATAGAGGACACGTACAGTATGAAAATGATCAGATATTAGCACTAGCGTTAGATCGCTAGCATTAGCAAGTTAGCATTAGCATTCTAACTTTAACATTGCTGTATTTGCATGTATACAAGAAGGGTTAAGGTTTAATGCTATCTAATCTAATATGCCCATGAAGGGTTACGCTTTAATGAATTCTGATCTCTTATTTCCATCATAGATGACAAGTACAGTATGAAAATGACCAGATATTAGCACTAGCGTTAGATCGCTAGCATTAGCAAGTTAGCATTAGCATTCTAACTTTAACATTGCTGTATTTGCATGCATACAAGAAGGGTTAAGGTTTAATGCTATCTAATCTAATATGCCCATGAATGGTTATGCTTTAATGCCATCTCATCTCTTATTTCCATCATTGAGGACAATTACAGTATGAAAATGACCAGATATTAGCACTAGCATTAGATCGCTAGCATTAGCATATTAGCATTAGCATTCAAACTTTAACATTGCTGTATTTGCATGTATACAAGAAGGGTTAAGCTTTAATGCCATCTGATCCAATATGCCCATGAAGAGTAATGCTTTAATGCGATCTGATCTCTTATTTCCATCAAAGAGGACATGTTCAGCATGAAAATGACCAGATATTAGCACTAGCATTAGATCGCTAGCATTAGCAAGTTAGCATTAGCATTCAAACTTTAACATTGCTGTATTTGCATGTATGCAAGAAGTGTTCAGCTTTAATGCCATTTGATCCAATATGCCCATGAAAGGTTATGCTTTAATGCCATCTTATCTCTTCTTTCCATCATAGAGGACATGTTCAGCATGAAAATGACCAGATCTTAGCACTAGCATTAGACCGCTAGCATTAGCAAGTTAGCATTAGCATTCAAACTTAAACATTGCAGTACTTGCATGTATACAAGAAGGCTTTAGCTTTAACGGCATTTGATCTTTTATTTCCATCATAGAGGTTACGTACAGTATGAAAATGACCAGATATTAGCACTAGCATTAAACCGCTAGCATTAGCAAGTTAGCATTAGCATTCAAACTTAAACATTGCAGTAGTTGCATGTATACAAGAAGGCTTAAGCTTTCACACCATCTGATCTCTTATTTCCATCATCGAGGACACGTACAGTATGAAAATGACCAGACATTAGCACTCGCATTAGATCGCTAGCATTAGCAAGTTAGCTTTAGGATTCAAACTTTAACATTGCTGTTTTTGCATGAGTACTAGTAGGGTGAAGCTTTAATGCCATCTAATCTAATATGCCCATTAAGGGATATGCTTTAATGTCATCTGATCTCTTATTTCCATCATTGAAGACACGTACAGTATGAAAATGACCAGATATTAGCACTAGAATTAGATCGCTAGCATTAGCAAGTTAGCATTATCATTCAAACTTAAACATTGCAGTACTTGCATGTATACAAGAAGGGTTAAGCTTTAATGCCATCTAATCTAATATGCCCTTGTAGGGTTATGCTTTAATGCCATCTGATCGCTTATTTCCATCATTGAGGACATGAACAGTATGAAAATGACCAGATATTAGCACTAGCATTAGATCGCCAGAATTAGAAAGTTAGAATTAGCATTCAAACTTTAACTTTGCTCTATTTGCATGAATACAAGAAGGGTTAAGCTTTAATGCCATCTGATCAAATATGCCCATGAAGTGTAATGGTTAAATGCGATCTGATCTCTTATTTCCATCACAGAGGACATGTTCAGCATGAAAATGACCAGATATTAGCAGTAGCATTAAATCGCTAGCATTAGCAAGTAAGCATTAGCATTCAAACTTAAACATTGCAGTACTTGCATGTATACAAGAAGGCTTAAGCTTTCACGCCATCTGATCTCTTATTTTCATCATAGTGGACACATACAGTATGAAAATGACAAGATAGTAGCAATAGCATTAGATCGCTAGCATTAGCAAGTTAGCATTATCATTCAAACTTAAACATTGCAGTACTTGCATGTATACAAGAAGGGTTAAGCTTTAATGCCATCTTATCTAACATGCCCTTGTAGGGTTATGCTTTAATGCCATTTGATCTCTTATTTCCATCATTGAGGACATGAACAGTATGAAAATTACCAGATATTAGCACTAGCATTAGATCGCTAGCATTAGAAAGTTAGCATTAGCATTCAAACTTTAACTTTGCTCTATTTGCATGAATACAAGAAGGGTTAAGCTTTAATGCCATCTGATCAAATATGCCCATGAAAGGTAATGGTTAAATGCGATCTGATCTCTTATTTCCATTATTCAGCATGAAAATGACCATATTACACTAGCATTAAATCGCTAGCATTAGTTCATTAGCATTCAAACTTAAAATTGACCAGATATTAGCACTCTGATCATTATCATAGTGGACAACAGTTTGACAAGATAGTAGAAATAGCATTAGAAACATTAACATTAGCATAAGTTCAAACTGCATTGCAGTACTATACAAGAAGGCTTAAGGTTTAATGCCATCTGATCTCTTTTTTCCATCATAGAGGACACGTACAGTATGAAAATGACCAGATATTAGCACTAGCATTAGATCGCTAACATTTGCAAGTTAGAATTAGCATTCAAACTTTAACATTGCTGTAAATGCATGTATACAAGAAGCGTTAAGCTTTAATGCCATCTAATCTAATATGCCCATGAAGGGTTATGCCTTAATGCCATCTGATTTCTGATTTCCATTATAGAGGACACGTACAGTATGAAAATGATCAGATATTAGAACTAGCATTAGATCGATAGCATTAGCAAGTTAGCATAAGCATTGAAACTTTAACATTGCTGTATTTGCATGCATACAAGAAGGGTTAAGCTTTAATGCCTTCTAATAAAATATGCCCATGAAAGTTTATGCTTTATTGCCGTCTGATCTCTTATTTCCATCATAGAGGACAAGTTCAGCATGAAAATGACCAGATATTAGCACTAGCATAAGATCGCTAGCATTAGCAAGTTAGCATTAGCATTCAAACTTTAACATTGCTGTATTTGCATGTATACAAGAAGGGTTAAGCTTTAATGCCATTTGATCCAATATGCCCATGAAGGGTAATGCTTTAATGCGATCTGATCTCTTATTTCCATCATAGAGGACATGTTCAGCATGAAAATGACCAGATATTAGCACTAGCATTAGATCGCTAGCATTAGCAAGTTAGCATTAGCATTCAAACTTTAACATTGCTGTATTTGCATGTATACAAGAAGGGTTAATCTTTAATGCCATCTGATCCAATATGCCCATGAAAGTTTTTGCTTTAATGCCATCTTTTCTCTTCTATCCATCATAGAGGACATGTTCAGCATGAAAATGACCAGATATTAGCACTAGCATTAGATCGCTAGCATTAGCAAGTTAGCATTAGCATTCAAACTTAAACATTGCAGTACTTGCATGTATACAAGAAGGCTTTAGCTTTAACAGCATTTGATCTCTTATTTCCATCATAGAGGACACGTACAGTATGAAAATGACCAGATATTAGCAATAGCATTAAACCGCTAGCATTAGCAAGTTAGCATTAGCATTCAAACTTATACATTGCAGTACTTGCATGTATACAAGAAGGGTTAAGCTTTAATGCCTTCTAATCTAATATGCCCTTGAAGGGTTATGCTTTAATGCCATCTGATCTCTTATTTCCATCATTGAGGACATGAACAGTATGAAAATGACCAGATATTAGCACTAGGATTAGTTCGCTAGCATTAGCAATTTAGCATTAGCATTCAAACTTTAACTTTGCTGTATTTGCATGAATACAAGAAGGGTTAAGCTTTAATGCCATCTGATCAAATATGCCCATGAAGGGTAATGGTTTAATGCGATCTGATCTCTTATTTCCATCACAGAGGACATGTTCAGCATGAAAATGACCAGATATTAGCACTCGCATTAGATCGCTAGCATTTGCAAGTTAGCTTTAGCATTCAAACTTTTATATTGTTGAATTTGCATGAATACAAGTAGGGTTAAGCTTTAATGCCATCTAATCTAATATGCACATTAAGGGTTATGCTTTAATGTCATCTGATTTTTTATTTCCATCATTGAGGACACGTACAGTATGAAAATGACCAGATATTAGCACACGAATTAGATCGCTAACATTAGCAAGTTAGCATTAGCATTCAAACTTATACATTGCAGTACTTGCATGTATACAAGAAGGGTTAAGCTTTAATGCCTTCTAATCTAATATGCCCTTGAAGGGTTATGCTTTAATGCCATCTGATCTCTTATTTCCATCATAGAGAACATGTTAAGCATGAAAATGACCAGATATTAGCACTAGCATTAGATCGCTAGCATTAGCAAGTTAGCATTAGAATTCAAACTTAAACATTGCAGTACTTGCATGTATACAAGAAGGCTTAAGCTTTCACGCCATCTGATCTCTTATTTCCATCATCGAGGACACGTACAGTATGAAAAAGACCAGATATTAGCACTAGCATTAGATCGCTAGCATTAGCAAGTTAGATTTAGCATTCAAACTTTAACATTGCTGTATTTGCATGAATACAAGTAGGGTTAAGCTTTAATGCAATCTAATCTAATATGCCCTTGAAGGGTTATGCTTTAATGCCATCTGATCTCTTATTTCCATCATTGAGGACATGTACAGTATGAAAATGACCAGATATTAGCACTAGTATTAGATCGCTAACATTAGCAAGATAGCATAAGCATTCAAACTTTAAAATTGCTGTATTTGCATGTATACAAGAAGGGGTAAGCTTTAATGCCATCTAATCTAATATGCACATGAAGGGTTTTGCTTTAATGTCATCTGATCTCTTATTTCCATCATAGAGGACACAGACAGTATGAAAATGACCAGATATTAGCACTAGCATTAGATCGTTAGCATTAGCAAGTTAGCATTAGCATTCAAACTTAAACATTGCAGTAGTTGCATGTATACAAGAAGGGTTAAGGTTTAATGCTATCTAATCTAATATGCCCATGAAGGGTTATGCTTTAATGAAATCTGATTTCTTATTTCCATCATAGATGACACGTACAGTATAAAAATGACCAGATATTAGCACTAGCGTTAGATCGATAGCATTAGCAAGTTAGCATTAGCATTCTAACTTTAACATTGCTGTATTTGCATGAATACAAGAAGGGTTAAGGTTTAATGCTATCTAATCTAATATGCCCATGAAGGGTTATGCTTTAATGCCATCTCATCTCTTATTTCCATCATTGAGGACAAGTACAGTATGAAAATGACCAGATATTAGCAATAGCATTAGATCGCTAGCATTAGCAAGTTAGCATTAGCATTCAAACTTTAACATTACAGTACTTGCATGTATACAAGAAGGGGTAAGCTTTAATGCCATCTAAACTAATATGCCCATGAAGGGTTTTGCTTTAATGCCATCTGATCTCTTATTTCCATCATAGAGGACACGTACAGTATGAAAATTACCAGATATTAGCACTAGCATTAGATTGTTAGCATTAGCCAGTTAGCATTAGCATTCAAACTTGAACATTGCAGGACTTGCAAGTATACAAGACGTGTTAAGCTTTAATGCCATCTAATATAATATGCCCATGAAAGGTTATGCTTTAATGCCGTCTGATCTCTTATTTCCATCATTGAGGACATGTTCAGCATGAAAATGACCAGATATTAGGACTAGCATTAGATCGCTAGCATTAGCAAGTTAGCATTAGCATTCAAACTTAAACATTGCAGTACTTGCATGTATACAAGAAGGCTTAAGCTTTCACGCCATCTGATCTCTTATTTCCATCATCGAGGACACGTACAGTAAGAAAATGATCAGATATTAGCACTCACATTAGATCGCTAGCATTAGCAAGTTAGCTTTAGCATTCAAACTTTTACATTGCTGTATTTGCATGAATACAAGTAGGGTTAAGGTTTAATGCCATCTAATCTAATATGCCCATTAAGGGTTATGCTTTAATGTCATCTGATCTCTTATTTCCATCATTGAGGACACGTACAGTATGAAAATGACCAGATATTAGCACCACCTAATTAGATCGCTAGCATTAGCAAGTTAGCATTAGCATTCAAACTTTAACATTGCTGTATTTGCATGTATACAAGAAGGGTTTAGCTTTAATGCCATCTGATCAAATATGCCCAGGAAGGGTAATGCTTTAATGCGATCTGATCTCTTATTTCCATCACAGAGGACATGTTCAGCATGAAAATGACCAGATATAAGCACTAGCATTAGATCGCTAGCATTAGCAAATTAGCATTAGCATTCAAACTTTAACATTGCTGTATTTGCATGTATACAAGAAGGGTTTAGCTTTAATGCCATCTGATCCAATATGCCCATGAAAGGTTCTGCTTTAATGCCATCTGATCTCTTATTTCCATCATAGAGAACATGTTTAGCATGAAAATGACCAGATATTAGCACTAGCATTAGATCGCTAGCATTAGCAAGTTAGCAATAGCATTCAAACTTAAACATTGCAGTTCAAAAGGCTTAAACATCTGCATTTCCATCATCGAGGACACGCACAGTATGAAAAAAAGACCAGATATTAGCACTAGCATTAGATCGCTAGCAGTAGCAAGTTAAATTAGATTCAAACTTTACCATTGCTGTATTTGCATGAATACAAGTAGGGTCTTTAATGCCATCTAATCTTATTTTTTGCCATCATTTCCATCATAGAGGACACAAACAGTATGAAAATGACCAGATATTAGCACTAGCATTAGATCGTTAGCATTAGCAAGTTAGCATTAGCATTCAAACTTAAACATTGCTGTATTTGCATGAATACAAGAAGGGTTGAGCTTTAATGCCATCTAATCTAATATGCCCATGAAGGGTTTTGCTTTTTAATGTCATCTGATCTCTTATTTCCATCATAGAGGACACAAACAGTATGAAGATGAGCAGATATTAGCACTAGCATTAGATCGTTAGCATTAGCAAGTTAGCATTAGCTTTCTAACTTTAACATTGCTGTATTTGCATGTATACAAGAAGGGTTGAGGTTTAATGCCATCTAATCTAATATGCCCATGAAGGGTTATGCTTTAATGCCATCTCATTTCCATCTTATTTGAGCATCATTGAGATCGACAAGTTACAGTATTTAAATTGCTGTATTTGATGTATACAAGAAGATATTTAATGCATCTAATCATTATGAAGGGTTATGCTTTAATGCCATCTCATCTCTTATTTCCATCATTGTTATGAAAATGACCAGATATTAGCATTCAAACTTTAACATTAGCATTCAAACTTTAACATTGCAGTACTTGCATGTATACAAGAAGGGGTGAGCTTTAATGCCATCTAAACTAATATGCCCATGAAGGGTTTTGCTTTAATGCCGTCTGATCTCTTATTTCCATCATAGAGGACATGTTCAGCATGAAAATGACCAGATATTAGCACTAGCATTAGATCGCTAGCATTAGCAAGTTATCATTAGCATTCAAACTTTAACTTTGCTGTATTTGCATGAATACAAGAAGGGTTAAGCTTTAATGCCATCTGATCAAATATGCCCATGAAGGGTAATGGTTTAATGCGATCTGATCTCTTATTTCCATCACAGAGGACATGTTCAGCATGAAAATGACCAGATATTAGCACTAGCATTAAATCGCTAGCATTAGCAAGTAAGCATTAGCATTCAAACTTAAACATTGCAGTACTTGCATGTATACAAGAATGCTTAAGATTTCACGCCATCTGATCTCTTTTTTCCATCATAGTGGACACATACAGTATGAAAATGACAAGAAATTAGCAATAGCATTAGATCGCTAGCATTAGCAAGTTAGCAGAAGCATTCAAACTTAAACATTGCAGTACTTGCATGTATACAAGAAGGCTTAAGGTTTAAAGCCATCTGATCTCTTTTTTCCATCTTAGAGGACACGTACAGTATGAAAATGACCAGATATTAGCACTAGCATTAGATTGCTAGCATTAGCAAGTTTGAATTAGCATTCAAACTTTAACATTGCTGTAAATGCATGTATACTAGAAGCGTTAAGCTTTAATGCCATCTAATCTAATATGCCCTTGAAGGGTTATGCCTTAATGTCATCTGATTTCTGATTTCCATTATAGAGGACACGTACAGTATGAAAATGATCAGATATTAGAACTAGCATTAGATCGATAGCATTAGCAAGTTAGCATAAGCATTGAAACATTAACATGGCTGTATTTGCATGTATACAAGAAGGGTTAAGCTTTAATGCCTTCTAATATAATATGCCCATGAAAGGTTATGCTTTAATGCCGTCTGATCTCTTATTTCCATCATAGAGGACATGTTCAGCATGAAAATGACCAGATATTAGTACTAGCATAAGATCGCTAGCATTAGCAAGTTAGCATTAGCATTCTAACTTTAACATTGCTGTATTTGCATGTATACAAGAAGGGTTAAGCTTTAATGCCATCTGATCCAATATGCCCATGAAGAGTAATGCTTTAATGCGATCTGATCTCTTATTTCCATCATAGAGGACATGTTCAGCATGTAAATGACCAGATGTTAGCACTAGCATTAGATCGCTAGCATTAGCAAGTTAGTATTAGCATTCAAACTTTAACATTGCTGTATTTGCATGTATACAAGAAGGGTTCAGCTTTAATGCCATCTGATCCAATATGCCCATGAAAGGTTATGCTTTAATGCCATATTATCTCTTCTTTCCATCATAGAGGACATGTTCAGCATGAAAATGACCAGATATTAGCACTAGCATTAGATCGCTAGCATTAGCAAGTTAGCATTAGCATTCAAACTTAAACATTGCAGTACTTGCATGTATACAAGAAGGCTTAAGCTTTAACGGCATTTGATCTCTTTTTTCCATCATAGAGGACACGTACAGTATGAAAATGACCAGATATTAGCACTAGCATTAAACCGCTAGCATTAGCTAGTTAGCATTAGCATTCAAACTTATACATTGCAGTACTTGCATGTATACAAGAAGGGTTAAGCTTTAATGCCTTCTAATCTAATATGCCCTCGAAGGGTTATGCGTTAATGCCATCTGATCCCTTATTTCCATCATTGAGGACATGAACAGTATGAAAATGACCAGATATTAGCACTAGCATTAGATCGCTAGCATTAGCAATTTAACATTAGCATTCAAACTTTAACTTTGCTGTATTTGCATGAATACAAGAAGGGTTAAGCTTTAATGCCATCTGATCAAATATGCCCATGAAAGGTAATGGTTTAATGCGATCTGATCTCTCAATTCCATCACAGAGGACATGTTCAGCATGAAAATGACCAGATATTAGGACTAGCATTAAATCGCTAGTATAAGCAATTTAGCATTAGCATTCAAACTTAAACATTGCAGTACTTGCATGTATACAAGAAGGGTTAAGCTTTAATGCCATCTAATCTAATATGCCCTTGAAGGGTTATGCTTTAATGCCATCTGATCTCTTATTTACATCAATGAGGACATGTACAGTATGAAAATGACCAGATATTAGCACACGAATTAGATCGCTAGCATTAGCAAGTTAGCATTAGCATTCAAACTTTAACATTGCTGTATTTGCATGTATACAAGAAGGGTTTAGCTTTAATGCCATCTGATCAAATATGCACAGGAAGGGTAATGCTTTAATGCGATCTGATCTCTTATTTCGATCACAGAGGACATGTTCAGCATGAAAATGACCAGATATAAGCACTAGCATTAGATCGCTAGCATTAGCAAATTAGCATTAGCATTCAAACTTTAACATTGCTGTATTTGCATGTATACAAGAAGGGTTTAGCTTTAATGCCATCTGATTCAATATGCCCATGAAAGGTTCTGCTTTAATGCCATCTGATCTCTTATTTCCATCATAGAGAACATGTTTAGCATGAAAATGACCAGATATTAGCACTAGCATTAGATCGCTAGCATTAGCAAGTTAGCATTAGCATTCAAACTTAAACATTGCAGTACTTGCATGTATACAAGAAGGCTTAAGCTTTCACGCCATCTGATCTCTTATTTCCATCATCGAGGACACGTACAGTATGAAAAAGACCAGATATTAGCACTAGCATTAGATCGCTAGCATTAGCAAGTTAGAATTAGGATTCAAACTTTAACATTGCTGTATTTGCATGAATACAAGTAGGGTTAAGTTTTAATGACATCTAATCTAATATGCACATTAAGGGTTATGCTTTAATGTCATCTGATCTCTTATTTCCATCATTGAGGACACGTACAGTATGAAAATGACCAGATATTAGAACTCGATTCAGATCGCTAGCATTAGCAAGTTAGTATTAGCATTCAAACTTAAACATTGCAGTACTTGCATGTATACAAGAAGGGTTAAGCTTTAATGCCATCTAATCTAATATGCCCTTGAAGGGTTATGCTTTAATGCCATCTGATCTCTTATTTCCATCATTGAGGACATGTACAGTTTGAAAATGACCAGATATTAGCACTAGTATAAGATCGCTAGCATTAGCAAGATAGCATAAGCATTCAAACTTTAAAATTGCTGTATTTGCATGTATACAAGAAGGGGTAAGCTTTAATGCCATCTAATCTAATATGCACATGAAGGGTTTTGCTTTAATGTAATCTGATCTCTTATTTCCATCATAGAGGACACAAACAGTATGAAAATGACCAGATATTAGCACTAGCATTAGATCGTTAGCATTAGCAAGTTAGCATTAGCATTCAAACTTAAACATTGCAGTAGTTGCATGTATACAAGAAGGGTTGAGCTTTAATGCCATCTAATCTAATATGCCCATTAAGGGTTATGCTTTAATGTCATCTGATCTCTTATTTCCATCATAGAGGACACGTACAGTATGAAGATGAGCAGATATTAGCACTAGCAGATCGCTAGCATTAGCAAGTTAGCATTAGCTTTCTAACTTTAACATTGCTGTATTTGCATGTATACAAGAAGGGTTAAGGTTTAATGCTATCTAATCTAATATGCCCATGAAGGGTTATGCTTTAATGCCATCTCATCTCTTATTTCCATCATTGAGGACAAGTACAGTATGAAAATGACCAGATATTAGCACTAGCATTAGAACGCTAGCATTAGCAAGTTAATTAGCATTCAAACTTTAACATTGCAGTACTTGCATGTATACAAGAAGGTTAGCTTTAATGCTTTAAACTAATATGCCCATGAAGGGTTTTTGCCCATCTGATCTCTTATTTCCATCATAGAGGACAAGTACAGTATGAAAATGACCAGATATTAGCACTAGCATTAGATAGTTAGCATTAGCATTCAAACTTAAACATTGCAGCATTCAAGACGTGTTAAGCTTTAACATTTAATATAATATGCCCAGTTATGCTTTAATGCATGATCTCTTACAAGGACATGTTCAGCATGGAAATGACCAGATATTAGCTTTAAACCGCCATCTAAAGCTAATTCAAACTTAAACTTTGCCCATGAAGGGTTTTTGCTTTCAATGCCATCTGATTTCTTATTTGCATCATAGAGGACACGTAGTAGTATGAAATGACCAGATATTAGCACTAGCATTAGATAGAATTAGCAAGTTAGCATTAGCATTCAAACTTTAACATTGCTGTATTTGCATGTATACAAGAAGGGTTAAAGCTTTTAATGCCATCTATATAATATGCCCATGAATATGCCCTGATCTCTTATTTCCATCATAGGGACATGTTCAGCATGAAAATGACCAGATATTAGCACTAGATTAAATCGCTAACATTAGCAAGTTAGCATTAGCATTCAAACTTAAACTTTGCAGGCATGTATACAACAGTAAGCTTTCACGCCATCTGATTTCTTATTTCCATCATCGAGGACACGACCAGATATTAGCACTAGCATTAGATCGCTAGCATTAGCAAGTTATCATTAGCATTCAAACTTTAACTTTGCTGTATTTGCATGAATACAAGAAGGGTTAAGCTTTAATGCCATCTGATCAAATATGCCCATGAAGGGTAATGGTTTAATGCGATCTGATTTCTTATTTCCATCACAGAGGACATGTTCAGCATGAAAATGACCAGATATTAGCACTAGCATTAAATCGCTAGCATTAGCAAGTAAGCATTAGCATTCAAACTTAAACATTGCAGTACTTGCATGTATACAAGAAGGCTTAAGATTTCACGCCATCTGATCTCTTTTTTCCATCATAGTGGACACATACAGTATGAAAATGACAAGAAATTAGCAATAGCATTAGATCGCTAGCATTAGCAAGTTAGCATAAGCATTCAAACTTAAACATTGCAGTACTTGCATGTATACAAGAAGGCTTAAGGTTTAAAGCCATCTGATCTCTTTTTTTCCATCATAGAGGACACGCACAGTATGAAAATGACCAGATATTAGCACTAGCATTAGATTGCTAGCATTAGCAAGTTAGAATTAGCATTCAAACTTTAACATTGCTGTAAATGCATGTATACTAGAAGCGTTAAGCTTTAATGCCATCTAATCTAATATGCCCATGAAGGGTTATGCCTTAATGTCATCTGATTTCTGATTTCCATTATAGAGGATACGTACAGTATGAAAATGATCAGATATTAGAACTAGCATTAGATCGATAGCATAAGCAAGTTAGCATAAGCATTGAAACTTTAACATGGCTGTATTTGCATGTATACAAGAAGGGTTAAGCTTTAATGCCTTCGAATATAATATGCCCATGAAAGGTTATGCTTTAATGCCGTCTGATCTCTTATTTCCATCATAGAGGACATGTTCAGCATGAGAATGACCAGATATTAGCACTAGCATAAGATCGCTAGCATTAGCAAGTTAGCATTAGCATTCTAACTTAAACATTGCTGTATTTGCATGTATACAAGAAGGGTTAAGCTTTAATGCCATCTGATCCAATATGCCCATGAAGAGTAATGCTTTAATGCGATCTGATCTCTTATTTCCATCATAGAGGACATGTTCAGCATGAAAATGACCAGATGTTAGCACTAGCATTAGATCGCTAGCATTAGCAAGTTAGTATTAGCATTCAAACTTTAACATTGCTGTATTTGCATGTATACAAGAAGGGTTCAGCTTTAATGCCATCTGATCCAATATGCCCATGAAAGGTTATGCTTTAATGCCATCTTATCTCTTCTTTCCATCATAGAGGACATGTTCAGCATGAAAATGACCAGATATTAGCACTAGCATTAGATCGCTAGCATTAGCAAGTTAGCATTAGCATTCAAACTTAAACATTGCAGTACTTGCATGTATACAAGAAGGCTTAAGCTTTAACGGCATTTGATCTCTTATTTCCATCATAGAGGACACGTACAGTATGAAAATGACCAGATATAAGCACTAGCATTAGATCGCTAGCATTAGCAAATTAGCATTAGCATTCAAACTTTAACATTGCTGTATTTGCATGTAAACAAGAAGTGTTTAGATTAAATGCCATCTGATCTCTTATTTCCATCATAGAGGACACGTACAGTATGAAAATTACCAGATATTAGCACTAGCATTAGATTGTCAGCATTAGCAAGTTAGCATTAGCATTCAAACTTAAACATTGCAGGACTTGCATATATACAAGAAGGGGTAAGCTTAAATGCCATCTTAACTAATATGCCCATGAAGGGTTTTGCATTAATGCGATCTGATCTCTTATTTCCATCACAGAGGACATGTTCAGCATGAAAATTACCAGATATAAGCACTAGCATTAGATCGCTAGCATTAGCAAATTAGCATTGGCATTCAAACTTTAACATTGCTGTACTTGCATGTATACAAGAAGGCTTAAGCTTTCACGCCATCTGAACTCTTATTTCCATCATCGAGGACACGTACAGTATGAAAAAGACCAGATATTAGCACTAGCATTAGATCGCTAGCATGAGCAAGTTAGAATTAGGATTCAAACTTTAACATTGCTGTATTTGCATGAATACAAGTAGGGTTAAGCTTTAAGGACATCTAATCTAATATGCACATTAAGGGTTATGCTTTAATGTCATCTGATCTCTTATTTCCATCATTGAGGACACGTACAGTATGAAAATGACCAGATATTAGAACTAGATTTAGATCGCTAGCATTAGCAAGTTAGTATTAGCATTCAAACTTAAACATTGCAGTACTTGCATGTATACAAGAAGGGTTAAGCTTTAATGCCATCTAATCTAATATGCCCTTGAAGGGTTATGCTTTAATGCCATCTGATCTCTTATTTCCATCATTGAGGACATGTACAGTATGAAAATGACCAGATATTAGCACTAGTATTAGATCGCTAGCATTAGCAAGATAGCATAAGCATTCAAACTTTAAAATTGCTGTATTTGCATGTATACAAGAAGGGGTAAGCTTTAATGCCATCTAATCTAATATGCACATGAAGGGTTTTGCTTTAATGTAATCTGATCTCTTATTTCCATCATAGAGGACACAAACAGTATGAAAATGACCAGATATTAGCACTAGCATTAGATCGTTAGCATTAGCAAGTTAGCATTAGCATTCAAACTTAAACATTGCAGTAGTTGCATGTATACAAGAAGGGTTGAGCTTTAATGCCATCTAATCTAATATGCCCATTAAGGGTTATGCTTTAATGTCATCTGATCTCTTATTTCCATCATAGAGGACACGTACAGTATGAAGATGAGCAGATATTAGCACTAGCGTTAGATCGCTAGCATTAGCAAGTTAGCATTAGCTTTCTAACTTTAACATTGCTGTATTTGCATGTATACAAGAAGGGTTAAGGTTTAATGCTATCTAATCTAATATGCCAATGAAGGGTTATGCTTTAATGAAATCTGATCTCTTATTTCCATCAAAGATGACACGTACAGTATGAAAATGAACAGATATTAGCACTAGCGTTAGATCGCTAGCATTAGCAAGTTATCATTAGCATTCAAACTTTAACTTTGCTGTATTTGCATGAATACAAGAAGGGTTAAGCTTTAATGCCATCTGATCAAATATGCCCATGAAGGGTAATGGTTTAATGCGATCTGATCTCTTATTTCCATCACAGAGGACATGTTCAGCATGAAAATGACCAGATATTAGCACTAGCATTAAATCGCTAGCATTAGCAAGTAAGCATTAGCATTCAAACTTAAACATTGCAGTACTTGCATGTATACAAGAAGGCTTAAGATTTCACGCCATCTGATCTCTTATTTCCATCATAGTGGACACATACAGTATGAAAATGACAAGAAATTAGCAATATCATTAGATCGCTAGCATTAGCAAGTTAGCATAAGCATTCAAACTTAAACATTGCAGTACTTGCATGTATACAAGAAGGCTTAAGGTTTAAAGCCATCTGATCTCTTTTTTCCATCATAGAGGACACGTACAGTATGAAAATGACCAGATATTAGCACTAGCATTAGATCGCTAGCATTAGCAAGTTAGAATTAGCATTCAAACTTTAACATTGCTGTAAATGCATGTATACTAGAAGCGTTAAGCTTTAATGCCATCTAATCTAATATGCCCATGAAGGGTTATGCCTTAATGTCATCTGATTTCTGATTTCCATTATAGAGGACACGTACAGTATGAAAATGATCAGATATTAGAACTAGCATTAGATCGATAGCATTAGCAAGTTAGCATAAGCATTGAAACTTTAACATGGCTGTATTTGCATGTATACAAGAAGGGTTAAGCTTTAATGCCTTCTAATATAATATGCCCATGAAAGGTTATTCTTTAATGCCGTCTGATCTCTTATTTCCATCATAGAGGACATGTTCAGCATGAAAATGACCAGATATTAGCACTAGCATAAGATCGCTAGCATTAGCAAGTTAGCATTAGCATTCTAACTTTAACATTGCTGTATTTGCATGTATACAAGAAGGGTTAAGTTTTAATGCCATCTGATCCAATATGCCCATGAAGAGTAATGCTTTAATGCGATCTGATCTCTTATTTCCATCATAGAGGACATGTTCAGCATGAAAATGACCAGATATTAGCACTAGCATTAGATCGCTAGCATTAGCAAGTTAGTATTAACATTCAAACTTTAACATTGCTGAATTTGCATGTATACAAGAAGGGTTCAGCTTTAATGCCATCTGATCCTATATGCCCATGAAGGTTATGCCTTAATGCCATCTTATCTCTTCTTTCCATCATAGAGGACATGTTCAGCATGAAAATGACTAGATATTAGCACTAGCATTAGATCGCTAGCATTAGCAAGTTAGCATTAGCATTCAAACTTAAACATTGCAGTACTTGCATGTATACAAGAAGGCTTAAGCTTTAACGGCATTTGATCTCTTATTTCCATCATAGAGGACACGTACAGTATGAAAATGACCAGATATTAGCACTAGCATTAAACCGCTAGCATTAGCAAGTTAGCATTAGCATTCAAACTTATACATTGCAGTACTTGCATGTATACAAGAAGGGTTAAGCTTTAATGCCTTCTAATCTAATATGCCCTTGAAGGGTTATGCGTGAATGCCATCTGATCCCTTATTTGCATCATTGAGGACATGAACAGTATGAAAATGACCAGATATTAGCACTAGCATTAGATCGCTAGCATTAGCAATTTAGCATTAGCATTCAAACTTTAACTTTGCTGTATTTGCATGAATACAAGAAGGGTTAAGCTTTAATGCCATCTGATCAAATATGCCCATGAAGGGTAATGGTTTAATGCGATCTGATCTCTTATTTCCATCACAGAGGACATGTTCAGCATGAAAATGACCAGATATTAGCACTAGCATTAAATCGCTAGCATAAGCAAGGTAGCATTAGCATTCAAACTTTAACATTGCAGTACTTGCATGTATACAAGAAGGCTAAAGCTTTCACGCCATCTGATCTCTTATTTCCAACATCCAGGACACGTACAGTAAGAAAATGACCAGATATTAGCACTCGCATTAGATCGCTAGCATTAGCAAGTTAGCTTTAGCATTCAAACTTTAACATTGCTGTATTTGCATGAATACAAGAAGGGTTAAGCTTTAATGCCATCTGATCAAATATGCCCAGGATGGGTATTGCTTTAATGCGATCTGATCTCTTATTTCCATCACAGAGGACATGTTCAGCATGAAAATGACCAGATATAAGCACTAGCATTAGATCGCTAGCATTAGCAAATTAGCATTAGCATTCAAACTTTAACATTGCTGTATTTGCATGTATACAAGAAGGGTTTAAGCTTTAATGCCATCTGATCCAATATGCCCATGAAAGGTTATGCTTTAATGCCATCTGATCTCTTATTTCCATCATAGAGAACATGTTTAGCATGAAAATGACCAGATATTAGCACTAGCATTAGATCGCTGGCATTAGCAAGTTAGCGTTAGCATTCAAACTTAAACATTGCAGTACTTGCATGTATACAAGAAGGCTTCAGCTTTCCGCCATCTGATCTCTTATTTCCATCATCGAGGACACGGACAGTATGAAAATGACCAGATATTAGCACTAGAATTAGATCGCTAGCATTAGCAAGTTAGTATTAGCATTCAAACTTAAACATTGCAGTAGTTGCATGTATACAAGAAGGGTTGAGCTTTAATGCCATCTAATCTAATATGCCCATTAAGGGTTATGCTTTAATGTCATCTGATCTCTTATTTCCATCATAGAGGACACGTACAGTATGAAGATGAGCAGATATTAGCACTAGCGTTAGATCGCTAGCATTAGCAAGTTAGCATTAGCTTTCTAACTTTAACATTGCTGTATTTGCATGTATACAAGAAGGGTTAAGGTTTAATGCTATCTAATCTAATATGCCAATGAAGGGTTATGCTTTAATGAAATCTGATCTCTTATTTCCATCAAAGATGACACGTACAGTATGAAAATGAACAGATATTAGCACTAGCGTTAGATCGCTAGCATTAGTAAGTTAGCATTAGCATTCTAACTTTAACATTGCTGTATTTGCATGCATACACGAAGGGTTAAGGTTTAATGGTATCTAATCTAATTTGCCCATGAAGGGTTATGCTTTAATGGCATCTCATCTCTTATTTCCATCATTGAGGACAAGTACAGTATGAAAATGACCAGATATTAGCACTAGCATTAGAACGCTAGCATTAGCAAGTTAGCATTAGCATTCAAACTTTAACATTGCAGTACTTGCATGTATACAAGAAGGGGAAAGCTTTAATGCCATCTAAACTAATATGCCCATGAAGGGTTTTGCTTTAATGCCATCTGATCTCTTATTTCCATCATAGAGGACACGTACAGTATGAAAATTACCAGATATTAGCACTAGCATTAGATAGTTAGCATTAGCAAGTTAGCATTAGCATTCAAACTTAAACATTGCAGGACTTGCAAGTATACAAGACGTGTTAAGCTTTAATGCCATTTAATATAATATGCCCATGAAAGGTTATGCTTTAATGCCGTCTGATCTCTTATTTCCATCATAGAGGACATGTTCAGCATGAAAATGAACAGATATTAGCACTAGCATTAAACCGCTAACATTAGCAAGTTAGCATTAGCATTCAAACTTAAACTTTGCAGTACTTGCATGTATACAAGAAGGCTTAAGCATTCACGCCATCTGATTTCTTATTTCCATCATCGAGGACACGTACAGTATGAAAATGACCAGACATTAGCACTCGCATTAGATCGCTAGAATTAGCAAGTTAGCTTTAGGATTTAAACTTTAACATTGCTGTATTTGCATGAATACAAGTAGGGTTAAGCTTTAATGCCATCTAATCTAATATGCCAATTAAGGGTTATGCTTTAATGTCATCTGATCTCTTATTTCCATCATAGAGGACACAAACAGTATGAAAATGACCAGATATTAGCACTAGAATTAGATCGCTAGCATTAGCAAATTAGCATTATCATTTAAACTTAAACATTGCAGTACTTGCATGTATACAAGAAGGGTTAAGCTTTAATGCCATCTAATCTAATATGCCCTTGAAGGGTTATGCTTTAATGCCATCTGATCTCTTATTTCCATCAATGAGGACATGAACAGTATGAAAATGACCAGATATTAGCACTAGCATTAGATCGCTAGCATTAGCAAGTTATCATTAGCATTCAAACTTTAACTTTGCTGTATTTGCATGAATACAAGAAGGGTTAAGCTTTAATGCCATCTGATCAAATATGCCCATGAAGGGTAATGGTTTAATGCGATCTGATCTCTTATTTCCATCACAGAGGACATGTTCAGCATGAAAATGACCAGATATTAGCACTAGCATTAAATCGCTAGCATTAGCAAGTAAGCATTAGCATTCAAACTTAAACATTGCAGTACTTGCATGTATACAAGAAGGCTTAAGATTTCACGCCATCTGATCTCTTATTTCCATCATAGTGGACACATACAGTATGAAAATGACAAGAAATTAGCAATATCATTAGATCGCTAGCATTAGCAAGTTAGCATAAGCATTCAAACTTAAACATTGCAGTACTTGCATGTATACAAGAAGGCTTAAGGTTTAAAGCCATCTGATCTCTTTTTTCCATCATAGAGGACACGTACAGTATGAAAAAGACCAGATATTAGCACTAGCATTAGATCGCTAGCATTAGCAAGTTAGAATTAGCATTCAAACTTTAACATTGCTGTAAATGCATGTATACTAGAAGCGTTAAGCTTTAATGCCATCTAATCTAATATGCCCATGAAGGGTTATGCCTTAATGTCATCTGATTTCTGATTTCCATTATAGAGGACACGTACAGTATGAAAATGATCAGATATTAGAACTAGCATTAGATCGATAGCATTAGCAAGTTAGCATAAGCATTGAAACTTTAACATGGCTGTATTTGCATGTATACAAGAAGGGTTAAGCTTTAATGCCTTCTAATATAATATGCCCATGAAAGGTTATTCTTTAATGCCGTCTGATCTCTTATTTCCATCATAGAGGACATGTTCAGCATGAAAATGACCAGATATTAGCACTAGCATAAGATCGCTAGCATTAGCAAGTTAGCATTAGCATTCTAACTTTAACATTGCTGTATTTGCATGTATACAAGAAGGGTTAAGTTTTAATGCCATCTGATCCAATATGCCCATGAAGAGTAATGCTTTAATGCGATCTGATCTCTTATTTCCATCATAGAGGACATGTTCAGCATGAAAATGACCAGATATTAGCACTAGCATTAGATCGCTAGCATTAGCAAGTTAGTATTAACATTCAAACTTTAACATTGCTGAATTTGCATGTATACAAGAAGGGTTCAGCTTTAATGCCATCTGATCCAATATGCCCATGAAAGGTTATGCCTTAATGCCATCTTATCTCTTCTTTCCATCATAGAGGACATGTTCAGCATGAAAATGACTAGATATTAGCACTAGCATTAGATCGCTAGCATTAGCAAGTTAGCATTAGCATTCAAACTTAAACATTGCAGTACTTGCATGTATACAAGAAGGCTTAAGCTTTAACGGCATTTGATCTCTTATTTCCATCATAGAGGACACGTACAGTATGAAAATGAACAGATATTAGCACTAGCATTAAACCGCTAGCATTAGCAAGTTAGCATTAGCATTCAAACTTATACATTGCAGTACTTGCATGTATACAAGAAGGGTTAAGCTTTAATGCCTTCTAATCTAATATGCCCTTGAAGGGTTATGCGTGAATGCCATCTGATCCCTTATTTCCATCATTGAGGACATGAACAGTATGAAAATGACCAGATATTAGCACTAGCATTAGATCGCTAGCATTAGCAATTTAGCATTAGCATTCAAACTTTAACTTTGCTGTATTTGCATGAATACAAGAAGGGTTAAGCTTTAATGCCATCTGATCAAATATGCCCATGAAGGGTAATGGTTTAATGCGATCTGATCTCTTATTTCCATCACAGAGGACATGTTCAGCATGAAAATGACCAGATATTAGCACTAGCATTAAATCGCTAGCATAAGCAAGGTAGCATTAGCATTCAAACTTTAACATTGCAGTACTTGCATGTATACAAGAAGGCTAAAGCTTTCACGCCATCTGATCTCTTATTTCCAACATCCAGGACACGTACAGTAAGAAAATGACCAGATATTAGCACTCGCATTAGATCGCTAGCATTAGCAAGTTAGCTTTAGCATTCAAACTTTAACATTGCTGTATTTGCATGAATACAAGAAGGGTTAAGCTTTAATGCCATCTGATCAAATATGCCCAGGATGGGTATTGCTTTAATGCGATCTGATCTCTTATTTCCATCACAGAGGACATGTTCAGCATGAAAATGACCAGATATAAGCACTAGCATTAGATCGCTAGCATTAGCAAGTTAGCATTAGCATTCAAACTCTAACATTGCAGAACTTGCATGTGTACAAGAAGGGGTAAGCTTTAATGCCTTCTAAACTAATATTCCCATGAAGGGTTTTGCTTTAATGCCATCTGATCTCTTATTTCCATCATAGAGGACACGAACAATATGAAAATTACCAGATATTAGCACTAGCATTAGATTGTTAGCATTAGCAAGTTAGCATTAGCATTCAAACTTAAACATTGCAGGACTTGCAAGTATACAAGACGTGTTAAGCTTTAATGCCATCTAATTTAATATGCGCATGAAAGGTTATGCTTTAATGCCGTCTGATCTCTTATTTCCATCATAGAGGACATGTTCAGCATGAAAATGACCAGATATTAGCACTAGCATTAGATTGCTAGCATTTGCAAGTTAGAATTAGCATTCTAACTTTAACATTGCTGTATTTGCATGTATACAAGAAGGGTTAAGCTTTAATGCCATCTGATCCAATATGCCCATGAAGGGTAATGCTTTAATGCGTTCTGATCTCTTATTTCCATCATTGAGGACATTTTCAGCATGAAAATGACCAGATATTAGCACTAGCATTAGATCGCTAGCATTAGCAAGTTAGCATTAGCATTCAAACTTTAACATTGATGTATTTGCATGAATACAAGAAGGGTTAAGCTTTTATGCCATCTGATCAAATATGCCCATGAAGGCTAATGGTTTAATGCGATCTGATCTCTTATTTCCATCACAGAGGACATGTTCAGCATGAAAATGACCAGATATTAGCACTAGCATTAAATCGCTAGCATAAGCAAGTTAGCATTAGCATTCAAACTTAAACATTGCAGTACTTGCATGTATACAAGAAGGCTTAAGCTTTCACGCCATCTGATCTCTTATTTCCATCATCGAGGACACGTACAGTAAGAAAATGAACAGATATTAGCACCCGCATTAGATCGCTAGCATTAGCAAGTTAGCTTTAGCATTCAAACTTTAACATTGCTGTATTTGCATGAATACAAGTAGGGTTAAGCTTTAATGCCATCTAATCTAATATGCCCATTAAGGGTAATGCTTTAATGTCATCTGATCTCTTATTTCCATCATTGAGGACACGTACAGTATGAAAAAGACCAGATATTAGCACACGAATTAGATCGCTAGCATTAGCAAGTTCGCATTAGCATTCAAACTTTAACATTGCTGTATTTGCATGTATACAAGAAGGGTTTAGCTTTAATGCCATCTGATCAAATATGCCCAGGAAGGGTAATGCTTTAATGCCATCTGATCTCTTATTTCCATCACAGAGGACATGTTCAGCATGAAAATGACCAGATATAAGCACTAGCATTAGATCGCTAGCATTAGCAAATTAGCATTAGCATTCAAATTTTAACATTGCTGTATTTGCATGTATACAAGAAGGGTTTAGTTTTAATGCCATCTGATCCAATATGCCCATGAAGAGTAATGCTTTAATGCGATCTGATCTCTTATTTCCATCATAGAGGACATGTTCAGCATGAAAATGACCAGATATTAGCACTAGCATTAGATCGCTAGCATTAGCAAGTTAGTATTAACATTCAAACTTTAACATTGCTGAATTTGCATGTATACAAGAAGGGTTCAGCTTTAATGCCATCTGATCCTATATGCCCATGAAAGGTTATGCCTTAATGCCATCTTATCTCTTCTTTCCATCATAGAGGACATGTTCAGCATGAAAATGACTAGATATTAGCACTAGCATTAGATCGCTAGCATTAGCAAGTTAGCATTAGCATTCAAACTTAAACATTGCAGTACTTGCATGTATACAAGAAGGCTTAAGCTTTAACGGCATTTGATCTCTTATTTCCATCATAGAGGACACGTACAGTATGAAAATGACCAGATATTAGCACTAGCATTAAACCGCTAGCATTAGCAAGTTAGCATTAGCATTCAAACTTATACATTGCAGTACTTGCATGTATACAAGAAGGGTTAAGCTTTAATGCCTTCTAATCTAATATGCCCTTGAAGGGTTATCGTGAATGCCATCTGATCCCTTATTTGCATCATTGAGGACATGAACAGTATGAAAATGACCAGATATTAGCACTAGCATTAGATCGCTAGCATTAGCAATTTAGCATTAGCATTCAAACTTTAACTTTGCTGTATTTGCATGAATACAAGAAGGGTTAAGCTTTAATGCCATCTGATCAAATATGCCCATGAAGGGTAATGGTTTAATGCGATCTGATCTCTTATTTCCATCACAGAGGACATGTTCAGCATGAAAATGACCAGATATTAGCACTAGCATTAAATCGCTAGCATAAGCAAGGTAGCATTAGCATTCAAACTTTAACATTGCAGTACTTGCATGTATACAAGAAGGCTAAAGCTTTCACGCCATCTGATCTCTTATTTCCAACATCCAGGACACGTGCACAGTAAGAAAAATGACCAGATATTAGCACTCGCATTAGATCGCTAGCATTAGCAAGTTAGCTTTAGCATTCAAACTTTAACATTGCTGTATTTGCATGAATACAAGAAGGGTTAAGCTTTAATGCCATCTGATCAAATATGCCCAGGATGGGTATTGCTTTAATGCGATCTGATCTCTTATTTCCATCACAGAGGACATGTTCAGCATGAAAATGACCAGATATAAGCACTAGCATTAGATCGCTAGCATTAGCAAATTAGCATTCGCATTCAAACTTTAACATTGCTGTATTTGCATGTATACAAGAAGGGTTTAGCTTTAATGCCATCTGATCCAATATGCCCATGAAAGGTTATGCTTTAATGCCATCTGATCTCTTATTTCCATCATAGAGAACATGTTTAGCATGAAAATGACCAGATATTAGCACTAGCATTAGATCGCTGGCATTAGCAAGTTAGCGTTAGCATTCAAACTTAAACATTGCAGTACTTGCATGTATACAAGAAGGCTTCAGCTTTCACGCCATCTGATCTCTTATTTCCATCATCGAGGACACGGACAGTATGAAAATGACCAGATATTAGCACTAGAATTAGATCGCTAGCATTAGCAAGTTAGTATTAGCATTCAAACTTAAACATTGCAGTAGTTGCATGTATACAAGAAGGGTTGAGCTTTAATGCCATCTAATCTAATATGCCCATTAAGGGTTATGCTTTAATGTCATCTGATCTCTTATTTCCATCATAGAGGACACGTACAGTATGAAGATGAGCAGATATTAGCACTAGCGTTAGATCGCTAGCATTAGCAAGTTAGCATTAGCTTTCTAACTTTAACATTGCTGTATTTGCATGTATACAAGAAGGGTTAAGGTTTAATGCTATCTAATCTAATATGCCAATGAAGGGTTATGCTTTAATGAAATCTGATCTCTTATTTCCATCAAAGATGACACGTACAGTATGAAAATGAACAGATATTAGCACTAGCGTTAGATCGCTAGCATTAGTAAGTTAGCATTAGCATTCTAACTTTAACATTGCTGTATTTGCATGCATACACGAAGGGTTAAGGTTTAATGGTATCTAATCTAATTTGCCCATGAAGGGTTATGCTTTAATGGCATCTCATCTCTTATTTCCATCATTGAGGACAAGTACAGTATGAAAATGACCAGATATTAGCACTAGCATTAGAACGCTAGCATTAGCAAGTTAGCATTAGCATTCAAACTTTAACATTGCAGTACTTGCATGTATACAAGAAGGGGTAAGCTTTAATGCCATCTAAACTAATATGCCCATGAAGGGTTTTGCTTTAATGCCATCTGATCTCTTATTTCCATCATAGAGGACACGTACAGTATGAAAATTACCAGATATTAGCACTAGCATTAGATAGTTAGCATTAGCAAGTTAGCATTAGCATTCAAACTTAAACATTGCAGGACTTGCAAGTATACAAGACGTGTTAAGCTTTAATGCCATTTAATATAATATGCCCATGAAAGGTTATGCTTTAATGCCGTCTGATCTCTTATTTCCATCATAGAGGACATGTTCAGCATGAAAATGAACAGATATTAGCACTAGCATTAAACCGCTAACATTAGCAAGTTAGCATTAGCATTCAAACTTAAACTTTGCAGTACTTGCATGTATACAAGAAGGCTTAAGCATTCACGCCATCTGATTTCTTATTTCCATCATCGAGGACACGTACAGTATGAAAATGACCAGACATTAGCACTCGCATTAGATCGCTAGAATTAGCAAGTTAGCTTTAGGATTTAAACTTTAACATTGCTGTATTTGCATGAATACAAGTAGGGTTAAGCTTTAATGCCATCTAATCTAATATGCCAATTAAGGGTTATGCTTTTAATGTCATCTGATCTCTTATTTCCATCATAGAGGACACAAACAGTATGAAAATGACCAGATATTAGCACTAGAATTAGATCGCTAGCATTAGCAAATTAGCATTATCATTTAAACTTAAACATTGCAGTACTTGCATGTATACAAGAAGGGTTAAGCTTTAATGCCATCTAATCTAATATGCCCTTGAAGGGTTATGCTTTAATGCCATCTGATCTCTTATTTCCATCAATGAGGACATGAACAGTATGAAAATGACCAGATATTAGCACTAGCATTAGATCGCTAGCATTAGCAAGTTATCATTAGCATTCAAACTTTAACTTTGCTGTATTTGCATGAATACAAGAAGGGTTAAGCTTTAATGCCATCTGATCAAATATGCCCATGAAGGGTAATGGTTTAATGCGATCTGATCTCTTATTTCCATCACAGAGGACATGTTCAGCATGAAAATGACCAGATATTAGCACTAGCATTAAATCGCTAGCATTAGCAAGTAAGCATTAGCATTCAAACTTAAACATTGCAGTACTTGCATGTATACAAGAAGGCTTAAGATTTCCGCCATCTGATCTCTTATTTCCATCATAGTGGACACACACAGTATGAAAAATGACAAGAAATTAGCAATATCATTAGATCGCTAGCATTAGCAAGTTAGCATAAGCATTCAAACTTAAACATTGCAGTACTTGCATGTATACAAGAAGGTTTTAAAGCCATCTGATCTCTTTTTCCATCATAGAGGACACGTGCAGTATGAAAAAAGACCAGATATTAGCACTAGCATTAGATCGCTAGCATTAGCAAGTTAGAATTAGCATTCAAACTTTAACATTGCTGTAAATGCATGTATACTAGAAGCGTTAAGCTTTAATGCCATCTAATCTAATATGCCCATGAAGGGTTATGCCTTAATGTCATCTGATTTCTGATTTCCATTATAGAGGACACGTACAGTATGAAAATGATCAGATATTAGAACTAGCATTAGATCGATAGCATTAGCAAGTTAGCATAAGCATTGAAACTTTAACATGGCTGTATTTGCATGTATACAAGAAGGGTTAAGCTTTAATGCCTTCTAATATAATATGCCCATGAAAGGTTATGCTTTAATGCCGTCTGATCTCTTATTTCCATCATAGAGGACATGTTCAGCATGAAAATGACCAGATATTAGCACTAGCATAAGATCGCTAGCATTAGCAAGTTAGCATTAGCATTCTAACTTTAACATTGCTGTATTTGCATGTATACAAGAAGGGTTAAGTTTTTAATGCCATCTGATCCAATATGCCCATGAAGAGTAATGCTTTAATGCGATCTGATCTCTTATTTCCATCATAGAGGACATGTTCAGCATGAAAATGACCAGATATTAGCACTAGCATTAGATCGCTAGCATTAGCAAGTTAGTATTAACATTCAAACTTTAACATTGCTGAATTTGCATGTATACAAGAAGGGTTCAGCTTTAATGCCATCTGATCCAATATGCCCATGAAAGGTTATGCCTTAATGCCATCTTATCTCTTCTTTCCATCATAGAGGACATGTTCAGCATGAAAATGACTAGATATTAGCACTAGCATTAGATCGCTAGCATTAGCAAGTTAGCATTAGCATTCAAACTTAAACATTGCAGTACTTGCATGTATACAAGAAGGCTTAAGCTTTAACGGCATTTGATCTCTTATTTCCATCATAGAGGACAACGTACAGTATGAAAATGAACAGATATTAGCACTAGCATTAAACCGCTAGATATTAGCAAGTTAGCATTAGCATTCAAACTTATACATTGCAGTACTTTAATGCATGTATACAAGAAGGGTTAAGCTTTAATGCCTTCTAATCTAATATGCCCATGAAGGGTTATGCGTTAGCAATGCCATCTGATCCCTTATTTCCATCATTGAGGACATGAACAGTATGAAAATGACCAGATATTAGCACTAGCATTAGATCGCTAGCATTAGCAATTTAGCATTAGCATTCAAACTTTAACATTGCTGTATTTGCATGAATACAAGAAGGGTTAAGCTTTAATGCCATCTGATCAAATATGCCCATGAAGGGTAATGGTTTAATGCGATCTGATTTCTTATTTCCATCACAGAGGACATGTTCAGCATGAAAATGACCAGATATTAGCACTAGCATTAAATCGCTAGCATAAGCAAGGTAGCATTAGCATTCAAACTTTAACATTGCAGTATTTGCATGTATACAAGAAAGGCTAAAATGCCATTAAATAATATTCCATCTGATCTCTTATTTCCAACATCCAGGACACGTTGGTAAGAAAATGACCAGATATTAGCACTAGCATTAGATCGCTAGCATTAGCAAGTTAGCTTTAGCATTCAAACTTTAACATTGCTGTATTTGCATGAATACAAGAAGGTTAAGCTTTAATGCCATCTAATCAAATATGCTCTTATTTCCATCACAGAGGACATGGTATGAAAATGCTTTAATGCTAGCATCAAGTGATCTCTTATTTCCATCACAGAATGACATGTTCAGCATGAAAATGACCAGATATTAGCACTAGCATTAGATTGTTAGCATTAGCAAGTTAGCATTAGCATTCAAACTTTAACATTGCAGGACTTGCATGTATACAAGAAAGCTTTAATGCCATCTTCCAATATGCCATCCAAATAGGGTAATGCTTTAATGCCGTCTGATCTCTTATTTTCCATCATAGAGGACATTTCAGCATGAAAATGAAAATGACCAGATTGTTATTAGATTCTAGCATTTGCATTTCAAGCTTTAGCATCTAGCAATATGCCCATTAGCAATTATCTCTTATTTCCATCATTGCATTCAATGAAAATGACCAGATATTAACATTTAGATCGTATTTGCATTATCTAACAAGAATTTGCATGAATACAAGAAGGGTTAAGCTTTTATGCCATCTGATCAAATATGCCCATGAAGGCTAATGGTTTAATGCGATCTGATCTCTTATTTCCATCACAGAGGACATGTTCAGCATGAAAATGACCAGATATTAGCACTAGCATTAAATCGCTAGCATAAGCAAGTTAGCATTAGCATTCAAACTTAAACATTGCAGTATTTGCATGTATACAAGAAGGCTTAAGCTTTAATGCCATCTGATCTCTTATTTCCATCATCGAGGACATGTTACAGTATGAAAATGAACAGATATTAGCACCGCGCATTAGATCGCTAGCATTAGCAAGTTAGCTTTAGCATTCAAACTTTAACATTGCTGTATTTGCATGAATACAAGTAGGGTTAAGCTTTAATGCCATCTAATCTAATATGCCCATTAAGGGTTATGCTTTAATGTCATCTGATCTCTTATTTCCATCATTGAGGACACGTACAGCAAGTAAAAGACCAGATATTAGAACACGAATTAGATCGCTAGCATTAGCAAGTTAGCATTAGCATTCAAACTTTAACATTGCTGTATTTGCATGTATACAAGAAGGGTTTAGCTTTAATGCCATCTGATCAAATATGCCCAGGAAGGGTAATGCTTTAATGCGATCTGATCTCTTATTTCCATCACAGAGGACATGTTCAGCATGAAAATGACCAGATATAAGCACTAGCATTAGATCGCTAGCATTAGCAAATTAGCATTAGCATTCAAATTTTAACATTGCTGTATTTGCATGTATACAAGAAGGGTTTAGATTTAATGCCATCTGATCTCTTATTTCCATCATAGAGGACACGTACAGTATGAAAATTACCAGATATTAGCACTAGCATTAGATTGTCAGCATTAGCAAGTTAGCATTAGCATTCAAACTTAAACATTGCAGGACTTGCAAGTATACAAGACGTGTTAAGCTTTAATGCCATCTAATATAATATGCCCATGAAAGGTTATGCTTTAATGCCGTCTGATCTCTTATTTCCATCATTGAGGACAAGTACAGTATGAAAATGACCAGATATTAGCACTAGCATTAGATCGCTAGCATTAGCAAGTTAGCATTAGCATTCAAACTTTAACATTGCAGTACTTGCATGTATACAAGAAGGGGTAAGCTTTAATGCCATCTAAACTAATATGCCCATGAAGGGTTTTGCTTTAATGCCATCTGATCTCTTATTTCCATCATAGAGGACAAGTTCAGTATGAAAATTACCAGATATTAGCACTAGCATTAGATTGTTAGCATTAGCAAGTTAGCATTAGCATTCAAACTTTAACATTGCTGTATTTGCATGTATACAAGAAGGGTTTAGCTTTAATGCCATCTGATAAAATATGCCCAGGAAGGGTAATGCTTTAATGCGATCTGATCTCTTATTTCCATCACAGAGGACATGTTCAGCATGAAAATGACCAGATATAAGCACTAGCATTAGATCGCTAGCATTAGCAAATTAGCATTAGCATTCAAACTTTAACATTGCTGTATTTGCATGTATACAAGAAGTGTTTAGATTAAATGCCATCTGATCTCTTATTTCCATCATAGAGGACACGTACAGTATGAAAATTACCAGATATTAGCACTAGCATTAGATTGTCAGCATTAGCAAGTTAGCATTAGCATTCAAACTTAAACATTGCAGGACTTGCATATATACAAGAAGGGGCTAAGCTTAAATGCCATCTAAACTAATATGCCCATGGAGGGTTTTGCATTAATGCGATCTGATCTCTTATTTCCATCACAGAGGACATGTTCAGCATGAAAATTACCAGATATAAGCACTAGCATTAGATCGCTAGCATTAGCAAATTAGCATTAGCATTCAAACTTTAACATTGCTGTATTTGCATGTATACAAGAAGGGTTTAGATTTAATGCCATCTGATCTCTTATTTCCATCATAGAGGACACGTACAGTATGAAAATGACCAGATATTAGCACTAGCATTAGATTGTTAGCATTAGCAAGTTAGCATTAGCATTCAAACTTAAACATTGCAGGACTTGCAAGTATACAAGACGTTTTAAGCTTTAATGCCATCTAATATAATATGCCCATGAAAGGTTATGCTTTAATGCCGTCTGATCTCTTATTTCCATCATAGAGGATATGTTCAGCATGAAAATGACCAGATATTAGCACTAGCATTAGATCGCTAGCATTAGCAACTTAGCATTAGCATTCTAACTTTAACATTTCTGTATTTGCATGTATACAAGAAGGGTTAAGCTTTAATGCCATCTGATCCAATATGCCCATGAAGGGTAATGCTTTAATGCCTTCTGATCTCTTATTTGCATCATTGAGGACATGTTCAGCATGAAAATGACCAGATATTAGCACTAGCATTAGATCGCTAGCATTAGCAAGTTAGCATTAGCATTCAAACTTTAACATTGCTGTATTTGCATGAATACAAGAAGGGTTAAGCTTTTATGCCATCTGATCAAATATGCCCATGAAGGGTAATGGTTTAATGCGATCTGATCTCTTATTTCCATCACAGAGGACATGTTCAGCATGAAAATGACCAGATATTAGCACTAGCATTAAATCGCTAACATAAGCAAGTTAGCATTGCATTCAAACTTAAACATTGCAGTACTTGCATGTATACAAGAAGGCTTAAGCTTTCATGCCATCTGATCTCTTATTTCCATCATCGAGGACACGTACAGTATGAAAATGACCAGATATTAGCACTCGCATTAGATCGCTAGCAATAGCAAGTTAGCTTTAGCATTCAAACTTTAACATTTCTGTATTTGCATGAATACAAGTAGGGTTAAGCTTTAATGCCATCCAATCTAATATGCCCATTAAGGGTTATGCTTTAATGTCATCTGATCTCTTATTTCCATCATTGAGGACACGTACAGTGTGAAAATGACCAGATATTAGCACTAGATTTAGATCGCTAGCATTAGCAAGTTAGCATTAGCATTCAAACTTTAACATTGCTGTATTTGCATGTATACAAGAAGGGTTTAGCTTTAATGCCATCTGATCAAATATGCCCAGGAAGGGTAATGCTTTAATGCGATCTGATCTCTTATTTCCATAACAGAGGACATGTTCAGCATGAAAATGACCAGATATAAGCACTAGCATTAGATCGCTTGCATTAGGAAATTAGCATTAGCATTCAAACTTTAACATTGCTGTATTTGCATGTATACAAGAAGGGTTTAGGTTTAATGCCATCTGATCCAATATGCCCATGAAAGGTTATGCTTTAATGCCATCTGATCTCTTATTTCCATCATAGAGAACATGTTTAGCATGAAAATGACCAGATATTAGCACTAGCATTAGATCGCTAGCATTAGCAAGTTAGCATTAGCATTCAAACTTTAACATTGCTGTATTTGCATGAATACAAGAAGGGTTAAGCTTTTATGCCATCTGATCAAATATGCCCATGAAGGGTAATGGTTTAATGCGATCTGATCTCTTATTTCCATCACAGAGGACATGTTCAGCATGAAAATGACCAGATATTAGCACTAGCATTAAATCGCTAACATAAGCAAGTTAGCATTAGCATTCAAACTTAAACATAGCAGTACTTGCATGTATACAAGAAGGCTTAAGCTTTCATGCCATCTGATCTCTTATTTCCATCATCGAGGACACGTACAGTATGAAAATGACCAGATATTAGCACTCGCATTAGATCGCTAGCAATAGCAAGTTAGCTTTAGCATTCAAACTTTAACATTTCTGTATTTGCATGAATACAAGAAGGGTTAAGCTTTTATGCCATCTGATCAAATATGCCCATGAAGGGTAATGGTTTAATGCGATCTGATCTCTTATTTCCATCACATGTTCAGGACATGTTCAGCATGAAAATGACCAGATATTAGCACTAGCATTAAATGCCATCGCTAACATAAGCAAGTTAGCATTAGCATTCAAACTTAAACATAGCTGTATTTGCATGTATACAAGAAGGCTTAAGCTTTAATGCCATCTGATCTCTTATTTCCATCATCGAGGACACGACAGTAAGAAAATGAACAGATATTAGCACCGCATTAGATCGCTAGCATTAGCAAGTTAGCTTTAGCATTCAAACTTTAACATTGCTGTATTTGCATGAATACAAGTAGGGTTTAGCTTTTAATGCCATCTAATCTAATATGCCCATTAAGGGTAATGCTTTAATGTCATCTGATCTCTTATTTCCATCATTGAGGACACGTTCAGTATGAAAAAGACCAGATATTAGCACTAGCATTAGATCGCTAGCATTAGCAAGTTAGCATTAGCATTCAAACTTTAACATTGCTGTATTTGCATGTATACAAGAAGGGTTTAGCTTTAATGCCATCTTCAAATATGCCATCTGCTTTAATCTCTGATCTCTTATTTCCATCACAGAGGACATGTTCAGCATGAAAATGACCAGATATAAGCACTAGCATTAGATTGCATTAGCATTAAATTTTAACATTGCAACAAGTTTAGCATTAGCATTCAAACTTTAACTAGCATTGCAGAATTAGCAAGTTAGCATTAGCATTCAAACTTAAACATTGCAGGACTTGCAAGTATACAAGACGTTTAGCTTTAATGCCATCTAATATAATATGCCCATGAAGGTTATGCTTTAATGCCGTCTGATCTCTTATTTCCATCATTGAGGACAAGTACAGTATGAAAATGACCAGATATTAGATCATTAGATCTAGCATTAGCAAGTTAGCATTAGCATTCAAACTTTAACATTGCAGTACTTGCATGTATACAAGAAGGGTAAGCTTTAATGCCATCTAAACTAATATGCCCATGAAGGGTTTTGCTTTAATGCCATCTGATCTCTTATTTCCATCATAGAGGACAAGTTCAGTATGAAAATTACCAGATATTAGCATTAGCATTAGATTGTTAGCATTAGCAAGTTAGCATTAGCATTCAAACTTTAACATTGCTGTATTTGCATGTATACAAGAAGGGTTTAGCTTTAATGCCATCTGATAAAATATGCCCAGGAAGGGTAATGCTTTAATGCGATCTGATCTCTTATTTCCATCACAGAGGACATGTTCAGCATGAAAATGACCAGATATAAGCACTAGCATTAGATCGCTAGCATTAGCAAATTAGCATTAGCATTCAAACTTTAACATTGCTGTATTTGCATGTATACAAGAAGTGTTTAGATTAAATGCCATCTGATCTCTTATTTCCATCATAGAGGACACGTACAGTATGAAAATTACCAGATATTAGCACTAGCATTAGATTGTCAGCATTAGCAAGTTAGCATTAGCATTCAAACTTAAACATTGCAGGACTTGCATATATACAAGAAGGGGTAAGCTTAAATGCCATCTAAACTAATATGCCCATGAAGGGTTTTGCATTAATGCGATCTGATCTCTTATTTCCATCACAGAGGACATGTTCAGCATGAAAATTACCAGATATAAGCACTAGCATTAGATCGCTAGCATTAGCAAATTAGCATTAGCATTCAAACTTTAACATTGCTGTATTTGCATGTTTACAAGAAGGGTTTAGATTTAATGCCATCTGATCTCTTATTTCCATCATAGAGGACACGTACAGTATGAAAATGACCAGATATTAGCACTAGCATTAGATTGTTAGCATTAGCAAGTTAGCATTAGCATTCAAACTTAAACATTGCAGGACTTGCAAGTATACAAGACGTGTTAAGCTTTAATGCCATCTAATATAATATGCCCATGAAAGGTTATGCTTTAATGCCGTCTGATCTCTTATTTCCATCATAGAGGACATGTTCAGCATGAAAATGACCAGATATTAGCACTAGCATTAGATCGCTAGCATTAGCAACTTAGCATTAGCATTCTAACTTTAACATTTCTGTATTTGCATGTATACAAGAAGGGTTAAGCTTTAATGCCATCTGATCCAATATGCTTATGAAGGGTAATGCTTTAATGCCTTCTGATCTCTTATTTGCATCATTGAGGACATGTTCAGCATGAAAATGACCAGATATTAGCACTAGCATTAGATCGCTAGCATTAGCAAGTTAGCATTAGCATTCAAACTTTAACATTGCTGTATTTGCATGAATACAAGAAGGGTTAAGCTTTTATGCCATCTGATCAAATATGCCCATGAAGGGTAATGGTTTAATGCGATCTGATCTCTTATTTCCATCACAGAGGACATGTTCAGCATGAAAATGACCAGATATTAGCACTAGCATTAAATCGCTAACATAAGCAAGTTAGCATTAGCATTCAAACTTAAACATTGCAGTACTTGCATGTATACAAGAAGGCTTAAGCTTTCATGCCATCTGATCTCTTATTTCCATCATCGAGGACACGTACAGTATGAAAATGACCAGATATTAGCACTCGCATTAGATCGCTAGCAATAGCAAGTTAGCTTTAGCATTCAAACTTTAACATTTCTGTATTTGCATGAATACAAGTAGGGTTAAGCTTTAATGCCATCCAATCTAATATGCCCATTAAGGGTTATGCTTTAATGTCATCTGATCTCTTATTTCCATCATTGAGGACACGTACAGTATGAAAATGACCAGATATTAGCACTAGATTTAGATCGCTAGCATTAGCAAGTTAGCATTAGCATTCAAACTTTAACATTTCTGTATTTGCATGTATACAAGAAGGGTTTAGCTTTAATGCCATCTGATCAAATATGCCCAGGAAGGGTAATGCTTTAATGCGATTCGATCTCTTATTTCCATAACAGAGGACATGTTCAGCATGAAAATGACCAGATATAAGCACTAGCATTAGATCGCTTGCATTAGCAAATTAGCATTAGCATTCAAACTTTAACATTGCTGTATTTGCATGTATACAAGAAGGGTTTAGGTTTAATGCCATCTGATCCAATATGCCCATGAAAGGTTATGCTTTAATGCCATCTGATCTCTTATTTCCATCATAGAGAAATATGTTTAGCATGAAAATGACCAGATATTAGCACTAGCATTAGATCGCTAGCATTAGCAAGTTAGCATTAGCATTCAAACTTTAACATTGCTGTATTTGCATGAATACAAGAAGGGTTAAGCTTTTATGCCATCTGATCAAATATGCCCATGAAGGGTAATGGTTTAATGCGATCTGATCTCTTATTTCCATCACAGAGGACATGTTCAGCATGAAAATGACCAGATATTAGCACTAGCATTAAATCGCTAACATAAGCAAGTTAGCATTAGCATTCAAACTTAAACATAGCAGTACTTGCATGTATACAAGAAGGCTTAAGCTTTCATGCCATCTGATCTCTTATTTCCGTCATCGAGGACACGTACAGTATGAAAATGACCAGATATTAGCACTCGCATTAGATCGCTAGCAATAGCAAGTTAGCTTTAGCATTCAAACTTTAACATTTCTGTATTTGCATGAATACAAGAAGGGTTAAGCTTTTATGCCATCTGATCAAATATGCCCATGAAGGGTAATGGTTTAATGCGATCTGATCTCTTATTTCCATCACAGAGGACATGTTCAGCATGAAAATCACCAGATATTAGCACTAGCATTAAATCGCTAACATAAGCATGTTAGCATTAGCATTCAAACTTAAACATAGCAGTACTTGCATGTATACAAGAAGGCTTAAGCTTTCATGCCATCTGATCTCTTATTTCCATCATCGAGGACACGTACAGTATGAAAATGACCAGATATTAGCACTCGCATTAGATCGCTAGCAATAGCAAGTTAGCTTTAGCATTCAAACTTTAACATTTCTGTATTTGCATGAATACAAGAAGGGTTAAGCTTTTATGCCATCTGATCAAATATGCCCATGAAGGGTAATGGTTTAATGCGATCTGATCTCTTATTTCCATCACAGAGGACATGTTCAGCATGAAAATGACCAGATATTAGCACTAGCATTAAATCGCTAACATAAGCAAGTTAGCATTAGCATTCAAACTTAAACATTGCAGTACTTGCATGTATACAAGAAGGCTTAAGCTTTCATGCCATCTGATCTCTTATTTCCATCATCGAGGACACGCACAGTATGAAAATGACCAGATATTAGCACTGCATTAGATCGCTAGCAATAGCAAAGTTAGCTTTAGCATTCAAACTTTAACATTTCTGTATTTGCATGAATACAAGTAGGGTTAAGCTTTAATGCCATCTAATCTAATATGCCCATTAAGGGTTATGCTTTAATGTCATCTGATCTCTTATTTCCATCATTGAGGACATGTTTAGTATGAAAATGACCAGATATTAGCACTAGATTTAGATCGCTAGCATTACCAAGTTAGCATTAGCATTCAAACTTTAACATTGCTGTATTTGCATGTATAAAAGAAGGGTTTAGCTTTAATGCCATCTGATCAAATATGCCCAGGAAGGGTAATGCTTTAATGCGATCTGATCTCTTATTTCCATCACAGAGGACATGTTCAGCATGAAAATGACCAGATATAAGCACTAGCATTAGATGGCTTGCATTAGCAAATTAGCATTAGCATTCAAACTTTAACATTGCTGTATTTGCATGTATACAAGAAGGGTTTAGGTTTAATGCCATCTGATCCAATATGCCCATGAAAGGTTATGCTTTAATGCCATCTGATCTCTTATTTCCATCATAGAGAACATGTTTAGCATGAAAATGACCAGATACTAGCACTAGCATTAGATCGCTAGCATTAGCAAGTTAGCATTAGCATTCAAACTTAAACATTGCAGTACTTGCATGTATACAAGAAGGCTTAAGCTTTCACGCCATCTGATCTCTTATTTCCATCATCGAGGACACGTACAGTATGAAAAAGACCAGATATTAGCACTAGCATTAGATCGCTAGCATTAGCAAGTTAGATTTAGCATTCAAACTTTAATATTGCTGTATTTGCATGAATACAAGTAGGGTTAAGCTTTAATGACATCTAATCTAATATGCACATTAAGGGTTATGCTTTTATGTCATCTGATCTCTTTTCCATTTCCATCATTGAGGATATTAGCACTAGTTTAGATTGCAGTATGAAAATGACCAGATATTAGCACTAGCCCTTTAAGGGTTATTTTAGATCTGATCTAGCATTAGCAAGTATGAAAATTAGTATTAGATGCTAGCATTATTAGCATTCAAACTTTAAAATTGCTGTATTTGCATGTATACAAGAAGGGTTAAGCTTTAATGCCATCTAATCTAATATGCACATTAAGGGTTTGCTTTAATGTCATCTGATCTCTTATTTCCATCATAGAGGACATGTACAGTATGTAAATGACCAGATATTAGCACTAGCATTAGATCGTTAGCATTAGCAAGTTAGCATTAGCATTCAAACTTAAACATTGCAGTAGTTGCATGTATACAAGAAGGGTTAAGCTTTAATGACATCTAATCTAATATGCCCTTGAAGGGTTTTGCTTTAATGTCATCTGATCTCTTATTTCCATCATAGAGGACACGTACAGTATGAAAATGACCAGATATTAGCACTAGCGTTAGATCGTTAGCATTAGCAAGTTAGCATTAGCATTCAAACTTTAACATTGCTGTATTTGCATGTATACAAGAAGGGTTAAGGTTTAATGCTATCTAATCTAATATGCCCATGAAGGGTTATGCTTTAATGTCATCTGATCTCTTATTTCCATCATAGAGACACGTACAGTATGAAAATGACCAGATATTAGCACTAGCGTTAGATCGCTAGCATTATGCAAGTTAGCATTAGCATTCTTACTTTAACATTGCTGTATTTATTAGCATGCATACAAGAAGGGTTAAGGTTTAATGCTATCTAATCTAATATGCCCATGAAGGGTTATGCTTTAATGCCATCTCATCTCTTATTTCCATCATTGAGGACAAGTACAGTATGAAAATGACCAGATATTAGCACTAGCATTAGATCGCTAGCATTAGCAAGTTAGCATTAGCATTCAAACTTTAACATTGCAGTACTTGCATGTATACAAGAAGGGGTAAGCTTTAATGCCATCTAAACTAATATGCCCATGAAGGGTAATGCTTTAATGCCATCTGATCTCTTATTTCCATCATAGAGGAGACGTACAGTATGAAAATTACCAGATATTAGCACTAGCATTGGATAGTTAGCATTTGCAAGTTAGCATTAGCATTCTAACTTTAACATTGCTGTATTTGCATGAATACAAGAAGGGTTAAGGTTTAATGCTATCTAATCTAATATGCCCATGAAGGGTTATGCTTTAATGAAATCTGATCTCTTATTTCCATCATAGATGACACGTACAGTATGAAAATGACCAGATATTAGCACTAGCGTTAGATCGCTAGCATTAGCAAGTTAGCATTAGCATTCTAACTTTAACATTGCTGTATTTGCATGAATACAAGAAGGGTTAAGGTTTAATGCTATCTAATCTAATATGCCCATGAAGGGTTATGCTTTAATGCCATTTCATCTCTTATTTCCATCATTGAGGACAAGTACAGTATGAAAATGACCAGATATTAGCACTAGCAATAGATCGCTAGCATTCGCAAGTTAGCATTAGCATTCAAACTTTAACATTGCAGTACTTGCATGTATACAAGAAGGGGTAAGCTTTAATGCCATCTAAACTAATATGCCCATGAAGGGTTTTGCTTTAATGCCATCTGATCTGTTATTTCCATCATAGAGGACACGTGCAGTATGAAAATTACCAGATATTAGCACTAGCATTAGATTGTTAGCATTAGCAAGTTAGCATTAGCATTCAAACTTAAACAATGCAGGACTTGCAAGTATACAAGACGTGTTAAGCTTTAATGCCATCTAATCTAATATGCCCATGAAAGGTTATGCTTTATTGCCGTCTGATCTCTTATTTCCATCATAGAGGACATGTTCAGCATGAAAATGACCAGATATTAGCACTAGCATTAGATCGCTAGCATTTGCAAGTTAGCATTAGCATTCTAACTTAAACATTGCTGTATTTGCATGTATACAAGAAGGGTTAAGCTTTAATGCCATCTGATCCAATATGCCCATGAAGGGTAATGCTTTAATGCGTTCTGATTTCTTATTTCCATCATTGAGGACATGTTCAGCATGAAAATGACCAGATATTAGCACTAGCAATTGATCGCTAGAATTACCAAGTTAGCATTAGCATTCAAACTTTAACATTGCTGTATTTGCATGAATACAAGAAGGGTTAAGCTTTTATGCCATCTGATCAAATATGCCCATGAAGGGTAATGGTTTAATGCGATCTGATCTCTCATTTCCATCACAGAGGACATGTTCAGCATGAAAATTACCAGATATAAGCACTGGCATTAGATCGCTAGCATTAGCAAATTAGCATTAGCATTCAAACTTAAACATTGCAGTACTTGCATGTATACAAGAAGGCTTAAGCTTTCACGCCATCTGATCTCTTATTTCCATCATCGAGGACACGTACAGTATGAAAAAGATCAGATATTAGCACTAGATTTAGATTGCTAGCATTAGCAAGTTAGTATTAGCATTCAAACTTAAAAATTGCAGTACTTGCATGTATACAAGAAGGGTTAAGCTTTCACGCCATCTGATCTCTTATTTCCATCATCGAGGACACGTACAGTATGAAAAAGACCAGATATTAGCACTAGCATTAGATCGCTAGCATTAGCAAGTTAGATTTAGCATTCAAACTTTAATATTGCTCTATTTGCATGAATACAAGTAGGGTTAAGCTTTAATGACATCTAATCTAATATGCACATTAAGGGTTATGCTTTTATGTCATCTGATCTCTTATTTCCATCATTGAGGACACGTACAGTATGAAAATGACCAGATATTAGCACTAGATTTAGATTGCTAGCATTAGCAAGTTAGTATTAGCATTCAAACTTAAAAATTGCAGTACTTGCATGTATACAAGAAGGGTTAAGCTTTAATGCCATCTAATCTAATATGCCCTTTAAGGGTTATGCTTTAATGGCATCTGATCTCTTATTTCCATCATTGAGGACATGTACAGTATGAAAATGACCAGATATTAGCACTAGTATTAGATCGCTAGCATTAGCAAGAAAGCATAAGCATTCAAACTTTATAATTGCTGTATTTGCATGTATACAAGAAGGTGTAAGCTTTAATGCCATCTAATCTAATATGCACATGAAGGGTTTTGCTTTAATGTCATCTGATCTCTTATTTCAATCATAGAGGACACGGACAGTATGTAAATGACCAGATATTAGCACTAGCATTAGATCGTTAGCATTAGCAAGTTAGCATTAGCATTCAAACTTAAACATTGCAGTAGTTGCATGTATACAAGAAGGGTTAAGCTTTAATGACATCTAATCTAATATGCCCTTGAAGGGTTATGCTCTAATGTCATCTGATCTCTTATTTCCATCATAGAGGACACGTACAGTATGAAGATGAGCAGATATTAGCACTAGCGTTAGATCGCTAGCATTAGCAAGTTAGCATTAGCATTCTAACTTTAACATTGCTGTATTTGCATGTATACAAGAAGGGTTAAGGTTTAATGCTATCTAATCTAATATGCCCATGAAGGGTTATGCTTTAATGAAATCTGATCTCTTATTTCCATCATAGATGACACGTACAGTATGAAAATGACCAGATATTAGCACTAGCGTTAGATCGCTAGCATTAGCAAGTTAGCATTAGCATTCTTACTTTAACATTGCTGTATTTGCATGCATACAAGAAGGGTTAAGGTTTAATGCTATCTAATCTAATATGCCCATGAAGGGTTATGCTTTAATGCCATCTCATCTCTTATTTCCATCATTGAGGACAAGTACAGTATGAAAATGACCAGATATTAGCACTAGCATTAGATCGCTAGCATTAGCAAGTTAGCATTAGCATTCAAACTTTAACATTGCAGTACTTGCATGTATACAAGAAGGGGTAAGCTTTAATGCCATCTAAACTAATATGCCCATGAAGGGTAATGCTTTAATGCCATCTGATCTCTTATTTCCATCATAGAGGAGACGTACAGTATGAAAATTACCAGATATTAGCACTAGCATTGGATAGTTAGCATTTGCAAGTTAGCATTAGCATTCTAACTTTAACATTGCTGTATTTGCATGAATACAAGAAGGGTTAAGGTTTAATGCTATCTAATCTAATATGCCCATGAAGGGTTATGCTTTAATGAAATCTGATCTCTTATTTCCATCATTATGACACGCACAGTTGAAAATGACCAGATATTAGCACTAGCGTTAGATAGCTAGCATTAGCAAGTTAGCATTAGCATTCTAACTTTAACATTGCTGTATTTGCATGTATACAAGAAGGGTTAAGGTTTAATGCTATCTAATCTAATATGCCCATGAAGGGTTATGCTTTAATGCCATTTCATCTCTTATTTCCATCATTGAGGACAAGTACAGTATGAAAATGACCAGATATTAGCACTAGCAATAGATCGCTAGCATTCGCAAGTTAGCATTAGCATTCAAACTTTAACATTGCAGTACTTGCATGTATACAAGAAGGGGTAAGCTTTAATGCCATCTAAACTAATATGCCCATGAAGGGTTTTGCTTTAATGCCATCTGATCTGTTATTTCCATCATAGAGGACAAACAGTATGAAAATTACCAGATATTAGCACTAGCATTAGATTGTTAGCATTAGCAAGTTAGCATTAGCATTCAAACTTAAACAATGCAGGACTTGCAAGTATACAAGACGTGTTAAGCTTTAATGCCATCTAATCTAATATGCCCATGAAAGGTTATGCTTTATTGCCGTCTGATCTCTTATTTCCATCATAGAGGACATGTTCAGCATGAAAATGACCAGATATTAGCACTAGCATTAGATCGCTAGCATTTGCAAGTTAGCATTAGCATTCTAACTTAAACATTGCTGTATTTGCATGTATACAAGAAGGGTTAAGCTTTAATGCCATCTGATCCAATATGCCCATGAAGGGTAATGCTTTAATGCGTTCTGATTTCTTATTTCCATCATTGAGGACATGTTCAGCATGAAAATGACCAGATATTAGCACTAGCAATTGATCGCTAGAATTTCCAAGTTAGCATTAGCATTCAAACTTTAACATTGCTGTATTTGCATGAATACAAGAAGGGTTAAGCTTTTTATGCCATCTGATCAAATATGCCCATGAAGGGTAATGGTTTAATGCGATCTGATCTCTCATTTCCATCACAGAGGACATGTTCAGCATGAAAATTACCAGATATAAGCACTGGCATTAGATCGCTAGCATTAGCAAATTAGCATTAGCATTCAAACTTAAACATTGCAGTACTTGCATGTATACAAGAAGGCTTAAGCTTTCACGCCATCTGATCTCTTATTTCCATCATCGAGACACGTACAGTATGAAAAAAGACCAGATATTAGCACTAGATTTAGATTGCTAGCATTAGCAAGTTAGTATTAGCATTCAAACTTAAAAATTGCAGTACTTGCATGTATACAAGAAGGGTTAAGCTTTAATGCCATCTAATCTAATATGCCCTTGAAGGGTTATGCTTTATTGCCATCTGATCTCTTATTTCCATCATTGAGGACATGTACAATATGAAAATGACCAGATATTAGCACTAGTATTAGATCGCTAGCATTTTGCAAGAAAGCATAAGCATTCAAACTTTAAAATTGCTGTATTTGCATGTATACAAGAAGGGGTAAGCTTTAATGCCATCTAATCTAATATGCACATGAAGGGTTTTGCTTTAATGTCATCTGATCTCTTATTTCCATCATAGAGGACACTGACAGTATGAAAATGACCAGATATTAGCACTAGCATTAGATCGTTAGCATTAGCAAGTTAGCATTAGCATTCAAACTTAAACATTGCAGTAGTTGCATGTATACAAGAAGGGTTAAGCTTTAATGCCATCTAATCTGATATGCCCTTGAAGGGTTATGCTTTAATGTCATCTGATCTCTTATTTCCATCATAGAGGACACGTACAGTATGAAGATGAGCAGATATTAGCACTAGCGTTAGATCGCTAGCATTAGCAAGTTAGCATTAGCATTCTAACTTTAACATTGCTGTATTTGCATGTATACAAGAAGGGTTAAGGTTTAATGCTATCTAATCTAATATGCCCATGAAGGGTTATGCTTTAATGAAATCTGATCTCTTATTTCCATCATAGATGACACGTACAGTATGAAAATGACCAGATATTAGCACTAGCGTTAGATCGCTAGCATTAGCAAGTTAGCATTAGCATTCTTACTTTAACATTGCTGTATTTGCATGCATACAAGAAGGGTTAAGGTTTAATGCTATCTAATCTAATATGCCCATGAAGGGTTATGCTTTACTGCCATCTCATCTCTTATTTCCATCATAGATGACACGTACAGTATGAAAATTACCAGATATTAGCACTAGCATTGGATAGTTAGCATTAGCAAGTTAGCATTAGCATTCGAACTTAAACATTGCTGTATTTGCAAGTATACAAGAAGTGTTCAGTTTTAATGCCATCTGATCCAATATGCCCATGAAAGGTTATGCTTTAATGCCATCTTATCTCTTCTTTCCATCATAGAGGATATGTTCAGCATGAAAATGACCAGATCATAGCACTAGCATTAGATCGCTAGCATTAGCAAGTTAGCATTAGCATTCAAACTTAAACATTGCAGTACTTGCATGTATACAAGAAGGCTTGAGCTTTAACGGCATTTGATCTTTTATTTCCATCATAGAGGTTACGTACAGTATGAAAATGACCAGATATTAGCACTAGCATTAAACCGCTAACATTAGCAAGTTAGCATTAGCATTCAAACTTAAACTTTGCAGTAATTGCATGTATACAAGAAGGCATAAGCTTTCACGCCATCTGATCTCTTATTTCCATCATCGAGGACACGTACAGTATGAAAATGACCAGATATTAGCACTAGATTTAGATCGCTAGCATTAGCAAGTTAGCTTTAGGATTCAAACTTTAACATTGCTGTATTTGCATGAATACAAGTAGGGTTAAGCTTTAATGCCATCTAATCTAATATGCCCATTAAGGGTTATGCTTTAATGCCATCTGATCTCTCATTTCCATCATTGAGGACACGTACAGTATGAAAATTACCAGATATTAGCACTAGAATTAGATCGCTAGCATTAGCAAATTAGCATTATCATTCAAACTTATACATTGCAGTACTTGCATGTATACAAGAAGGGTTAAGCTTTAATGCCATCTAATCTAATATGCCCTTGAAGGGTTATGCTTTAATGCCATCTGATCTCTTATTTCCATCATTGAGGACATGAACAGTATGAAAATGACCAGATATTAGCACTAGCATTAGATCGCTAGCATTAGCAAGTTAGCATTAGCATTCAAACTTTAACTTTGCTGTATTTGCATGAATACAAGAAGGGTTAAGCTTTAATGCCATCTGATCAAATATGCCCATGAAGGGTAATGGTTTAATGCGATCTGATCTCTTATTTCCATCACAGAGGAAATGTTCAGCATGAAAATGACCAGATATTAGCACTAGCATTAAATCGCTAGCATTTGCAAGTAAGCATTAGCATTCAAACTTAAACATTGCAGTACTTGCATGTATACAAGAAGGCTTAAGCTTTCACGCCATCTGATCTCTTATTTCCATCATAGTGGACACATACAGTATGAAAATGACAAGAAATTAGCAATAGCATTAGATCGCTAGCATTAGCAAGTTAGCATTAGCATTCAAACTTAAACATTGCAGTACTTGCATGTATACAAGAAGGCTTAATGTTTAATGCCATCTGATCTCTTTTTTCCATCATACAGGACACGTACAGTATGAAAATGACCAGATATTAGCACTAGCATTAGATCGCTAGCATTAGCAAGTTAGAATTAGCATTCAAACTTTAACATTGCTGTAAATGCATGTATAATAGAAGCGTTAAGCTTTAATGCCATCTAATCTAATATGCCCATGAAGGGTTATGCCTTAATGTCATCTGATTTCTGATTTCCATTATAGAGGACACGTACAGTATGAAAATGATCAGATATTAGAACTAGCATTAGATCGATAGCATTAGCAAGTTAGTAAAAGCATTGAAACTTTAACATGGCTGTATTTGCATGTATACAAGAAGGGTTAAGCTTTAATGCCTTCTAATATATTATGCCCATGAAAGGTTATGCTTTAATGCCGTCTGATCTCTTATTTCCATCATAGAGGACATGTTCAGCATGAAAATGACCAGATATTAGCACTAGCATAAGATCGCTAGCATTAGCATGTTAGCATTAGCATTCTAACTTTAACATTGCTGTATTTGCATTTATACAAGAAGGGTTAAGCTTTAATGCCATCTGATCCAATATGCCCTTGAAGGGTAATGCTTTAATGTGATCTGATCTCTTATTTCCATCATACAGGACATGTTCAGCATGAAAATGACCAGATATTAGCACTAGCATTAGATTGCTAGCATTAGCAAGTTAGCATTTGCATTCAAACTTTAACATTGCTGTATTTGCATGTATACAAGAAGGGTTAAGCTTTAATGCCATCTGATCCAATATGCCCATGAAAGGTTATGCTTTAATGCAATCTTATCTCTTCTTTCCATCATAGAGGACATGTTCAGCATGAAAATGACGAGATATTAGCACTTGCATTAGATCGCTAGCATTAGCAAGTTAGCATTAGCATTCAAACTAAAACATTGCAGTACTTGCATGTATACAAGAAGGCTTAAGCTTTAACGGCATTTGATCTCTTATTTCCATCATAGAGGACACGTACAGTATGAAAATTACCAGATATTAGCACTAGCATTAAACCGCTAGCATTAGCAAGTTAGCATTAGCATTCAAACTTATACATTGCAGTACTTGCATGTATACAAGAAGGGTTAAGCTTTAATGCCTTCTAATCTAATATGCCCTTGAAGGGTTATGCTTTAATGCCATTTGATCCCTTATTTCCATCATTGAGGACATGAACAGTATGAAAATGACCAGATATTAGCACTAGCATTAGATCGCTAGCATTAGCAATTTAGCATTAGCATTCAAATTTTAACTTTGCTGTATTTGCATGAATACAAGAAGGGTTAAGCTTTAATGCCATCTGATCAAATATGCCCATGAAGGGTAATGGTTTAATGCGATCTGATCTCTTTTTTCCATCACAGAGGACATGTTCAGCATGAAAATGACCAGATATTAGCACTAGCATTAAATCGCTAGCATAAGCAAGTTAGCATTAGCATTCAAACTTAAACATTGCAGTACTTGCATGTATACAAGAAGGCTTAAGCTTTCACGCCATCTGATCTCTTATTTCCAACATCCAGGACAAGTACAGTAAGAAAATGACCAGATATTAGCACTCGCATTAGATCGCTAGAATTAGCAAGTTAGCTTTAGCATTCAAACTTTAACATTGCTGTATTTGCATGAATACAAGAAGGGTTAAGCTTTAATGCCATCTGATCAAATATGCCCAGGAAGGGTATTGCTTTAATGCGATCTGATCTCTTATTTCCATCACAGAGGACATGTTCAGCATGAAAATGACCAGATATAAACACTAGCATTAGATCGCTAGCATTAGCAAATTAGCATTAGCATTCAAACTTTAACACTGCTGTATTTGCATGTATACAAGAAGGGTTTAGCTTTAATGCCATCTGATCCAATATGCCCATGAAAGGTTATGCTTTAATGGCATCTGATCTCTTATTTCCATCATAGAGAACATGTTTAGCATGAAAATGACCAGATATTAGCACTAGCATTAGATCGCTGGCATTAGCAAGTTAGCATTAGCATTCAAACTTAAACATTGCAGTACTTGCATGAATACAAGTAGGCTTCAGCTTTCACGCCATCTGATCTCTTATTTCCATCATCGAGGACATGTACAGTATGAAAATGACCAGATATTAGCACTAGCATTAGATCGCTGGCATTAGCAAGTTAGATTTAGCATTCAAACTTTAACATTGCTGTATTTGCATGAATACAAGTAGGGTTAAGCTTAAATGACATCTAATCTAATATGCACATTAAGGGTTATGCTTTAATATAATCTGATCTCTTATTTCCATCATTGAGGACACGTACATTATGAAAATGACCAGATATTAGCACTAGAATTAGATCGCTAGCATTATCAAGTTAGTATTAGCATTCAAACTTAAACATTGCAGTACTTGCATGTATACAAGAAGGGTTAAGCTTTAATGCCATCTAATCTAATATGCCCTTGAAGGGTTATGCTTTAATGCCATCTGATTTCTTATTTCCATCATTGAGGACATGTACAGTATGAAAATGACCAGATATTAGCACTAGTATTAGATCGCTAGCACTAGCAAGATAGCATAAGCATTCAAACTTTAAAATTGCTGTATTTGCATGTATACAAGAAGGGTTAAGGTTTAATGCTATCTAATCTAATATGCCCATGAAGGGTTATGCTTTAATGAAATCTGATCTCTTATTTCCATCATAGATGACACGTACAGTATGAAAATGACCAGATATTAGCACTAGCGTTAGATCGCTAGCATTAGCAAGTTTGCATTAGCATTCTAACTTTTATCATTGCTGTATTTGCATGAATACAAGAAGGGTTAAGGTTTAATGCTATCTAATCTAATATGCCCATGAAGGGTTATGCTTTAATGCCGTCTGATCTCTTATTTCCATCATAGAGGACATGTTCAGCATGAAAAATGACCAGATATTAGCACTAGCATTAGATCGCTAGCATTAGCAAGTTAGCATTAGCATTCAAACTTTAACATTGCAGTACTTGCATGTATACTAAGAAGGGTTAAGCTTTAATGCCATCTAATCTAATATGCCCATGAAGGGTTTTTGCTTTAATGCCATCTGATCTCTTATTTCCATCATAGAGGACATGTTCAGTATGAAAATGACCAGATATTAGCACTAGCATTAGATTGTTAGCATTAGCATTCAAACTTATTCTAATTTAACATTGCATTGCAAGTATACAAGAAGGGGTAAGCTTTAATGCCATCTAATCTAATATGCCCATGAAAGGTTATGCTTTAATGCCGTCTGATCTCTTATTTCCATCATAGAGGACATGTTCAGCATGAAAATGACCAGATATTAGCACTAGCATTAGATCGCTAGCATTTGCAAGTTAGCATTAGCATTCTAACTTTAACATTGCTGTATTTTTGCATGTATACAAGAAGGGTTAAGCTTTTAATGCCATCTGATCCAATATGCCCATGAAGGGTAATGCTTTAATGTCATCTGATCTCTTATTTCCATCATTGAGGACATGTTCAGCATGAAAATGACCAGATATTAGCACTAGCAATTGATCGCTAGCATTAGCAAGTTAGCATTAGCATTCAAACTTTAACATTGCTGTATTTGCATGAATACAAGAAGGGTTAAGCTTTTATGCCATCTGATCAAATATGCCCATGATGGGTAATGGTTTAATGCGATCTCTTCTTTCCATCATTGAGGACATAGTCAGCATAAAAATGAAAATGACCAGATATTAGCACTAGCATTAAATTAGCTTTTAGCATTCAAACTTTAACATTGCTGTATTTGCATGAATACAAGTATTTAAACTTTAATGCCATCTAATCTAATATGCCCATTAAGGGTTATGATTTAATGTCATCTGATCTCTTATTTCCATCATTGAGGACAATTCGTACAGTATGAAAAAAGACCAGATATTAGCACTACGAATTAGATCGCTAGCATTAGCAAGTTAGCATTAGCATTCAAACTTTAACATTGCTGTATTTGCATGTAATACAAGAAGGGTTAAGCTTTAATGCCATCTGATCAATATATGCCCATTAAGGTAATGCTTTAATGTCATCTGATCTCTTATTTCCATCACAGAGGACATGTTCAGCATGAAAAAAGACCAGATATAAGCACTAGCATTAGATCGCTAGCATTAGCAAATTAGCATTAGCATTCAAACTTTAACATTGCTGTATTTGCATGTATACAAGAAGGGTTTAGCTTTAATGCCATCTGATCTCTTATTTCCATCATAGAGGACACGTGCAGTATGAAAATGATACCAGATATTTCCATCTAGCATTAGATTGTTAGCATTAAAATGACCAGCATTAAGCATTCAAACTTAAACATTGCAGGATTAGCAAATATACAAGACATTAAGCTTTTAAGCCATCTAATTAATATGCCCATGAAAGGTTATGCTTTAATGCATCTGATCTCTTATTTCCATCATAGAGGACAAGTACAGTATGAAAATGACCAGATATTAGCACTAGCATTAGATTGTTAGCATTAGCAAGTTAGCATTAGCATTCAAACTTTAACATTGCAGTATTTGCATGTATACAAGAAGGGTTAAGCTTTAATGCCATCTAAACTAATATGCCCATGAAAGGTTTTGCTTTTAATGCCATCTGATCTCTTATTTCCATCATAGAGGACAAGTACAGTATGAAAATTACCAGATATTAGCACTAGCATTAGATTGTTAGCATTAGCAAGTTAGCATTAGCATTCAAACTTAAACATTGCAGGACTTGCAAGTATACAAGAAGTTAAGCTTTAATGCCATCTAAACTAATATGCCCATGAAGGTTTATGCTTAATGCCATCTGATCTCTTATTTCCATCATAGAGGACATGTTCAGCATGAAAATGACCAGATTATTAGCATTAGATTGTTAGCATTAGCAAGTTAGCATTAGCATTCTAACTTTAAACATTTCAGTATTTGCAATTGCATGTAACAAGAAGGGTTAAGCTTTAATGCCATCTGATCAATATGCCCATGAAGGGTTAATGCTTTAATGCATTCTGATCTCTTATTTGCATCATAGAGGACATGTTCAGCATGAAAATGACCAGATATTAGCACTAGCATTAGAACGCTAGCATTAGCAAGTTAGCATTAGCATTCAAACTTTAACATTGCTGTATTTGCATGTATACAAGAAGGGTTAATGCCATCTAATCCAATATGCCCATGAAGGGTAATGCTTTAATGCGATCTGATCTCTTATTTCCATCATTGAGGACATGTTCAGCATGAAAATGACCAGATATTAGCACTAGCATTAGATCGCTAGCATTAGCAAGTTAGCTTTAGCATTCAAACTTTAACATTGCTGTATTTGCATGAATACAAGAAGGGTTAAGCTTTAATGCCATCTAATATAATATGCCCATTAAGGGTTATGCTTTAATGTCATCTGATCTCTTATTTCCATCATTGAGGACACGTACAGTATGTAAATGACCAGATATTAGCACTAGATATAGATCGCTAGCATTAGCAAGTTAGCATTAGCATTCAAACTTTAACATTGCTGTATTTGCATGTATACAAGAAGGGTTTAGCTTTAATGCCATCTGATCAAATATGCCCAGGAAGGGTAATTCTTTAATGCGATCTGATCTCTTATTTCCATCACAGAGGACATGTTCAGCATGAAAATGACCAGATATAAGCACGAGCATTAGATCGCTAGCATTAGCAAATTAGCATTAGCATTCAAACTTTAACATTGCTGTATTTGCATGTATACAAGAAGGGTTTAGCTTTAATGCCATCTGATCCAATATGCCCATTAAGGGTTATGCTTTAATGTCATCTGATCTCTTATTTCCATCATTGAGGACACGTACAGTATGAAAATGACCAGATATTAGCACTAGATTTAGATCGCTAGCATTAGCAAGTTAGATTTAGCATTCAAACTTAAACATTGCTGTATTTGCATCAATACAAGTAGGGTTAAGCTTTAATGACATCTAATCTAATATGCACATTAGGGGTTATGCTATAATGTCATCTGATCTCATATTTCCATCATAGATGACACGTACAGTATGAAAATGACCAGATATTAGCACTAGCATTAGATCGCTAGCATTAGCAAGTTAGCATTAGCATTCAAACTTAAACAATGCAGTACTTGCATGTATACAAGAAGGCTTAATGTTTAATGCCATCTGATCTCTTTTTTCCATCATAGAGGACACCTACAGTATGAAAATGACCAGATATTAGCACTAGCATTAGATCGCTAGCATTAGCAAGTTAGAATTAACATTCAAACTTTAACATTGCTGTAAATGCATGTATACTAGAAGCGTTAAGCTTTAATGCCATCTAATCTAATATGCCCATGAAGGGTTATGCCTTAATGTCATCTGATTTCTGATTTCCATTATAGAGGACACGTACAGTATGAAAATGATCAGATATTAGAACTAGCATTAGATCGATAGCATTAGCAAGTTAGCAAAAGCATTGAAACTTTAACATGGCTGTATTTGCATGTATACAAGAAGGGTTAAGCTTTAATGCCTTCTAATCTAATATGCCCATGAAAGGTTATGCTTAAATGCCGTCTGATCTCTTATTTCCATCATAGAGGACATGTTCAGCATGAAAATGACCAGATATTAGCACTAGCATAAGATCGCTAGCATTAGCAAGTTAGCATTAGCACTCTAACTTTAACATTGCTGTATTTGCATTTATACAAGAAGGGTTAAGCTTTAATGCCATCTGATCCAATATGCCCATGAAGGGTAATGCTTTAATGTGATCTGATCTCTTATTTCCATCATAATGGACATGTTCAGCATGAAAATGACCAGATATTAGCACTAGCATTAGATCGCTAGCATTAGCAAGTTAGCATTTGCATTCAAACTTTAACATTGCTGTATTTGCATGTATACAAGAAGGGTTAAGCTTTAATGCCATCTGATCCAATATGCCCATGAAAGGTTATGCTTTAATGCCATCTTATCTCTTCTTTCCATCATAGAGGACATGTTCAGCATGAAAATGACGAGATATTAGCACTAGCATTAGATCGCTAGCATTAGCAAGTTAGCATTAGCATTCAAACTTAAACATTGCAGTACTTGCATGTATACAAGAAGGCTTAAGCTTTAACGGCATTTGATCTCTTATTTCCATCATAGAGGACACGTACAGTATGAAAATTACCAGATATTAGCACTAGCATTAAACCGCTAGCATTAGCAAGTTAGCATTAGCATTCAAACTTATACATTGCAGTACTTGCATGTATACAAGAAGGGTTAAGCTTTAATGCCTTCTAATCTAATATGCCCTTGAAGGGTTATGCTTTAATGCCATTTGATCCCTTATTTCCATCATTGAGGACATGAACAGTATGAAAATGACCAGATATTAGCACTAGCATTAGATCGCTAGCATTAGCAATTTAGCATTAGCATTCAAATTTTAACTTTGCTGTATTTGCATGAATACAAGAAGGGTTAAGCTTTAATGCCATCTGATCAAATATGCCCATGAAGGGTAATGGTTTAATGCGATCTGATCTCTTATTTCCATCACAGAGGACATGTTCAGCATGAAAATGACCAGATATTAGCACTAGCATTAAATCGCTAGCATAAGCAAGTTAGCATTAGCATTCAAACTTAAACATTGCAGTACTTGCATGTATACAAGAAGGCTTAAGCTTTCACGCCATCTGATCTCTTATTTCCAACATCCAGGACAAGTGCAGTAAGAAAACGACCAGATATTAGCACTCGCATTAGATCGCTAGAATTAGCAAGTTAGCTTTAGCATTCAAACTTTAACATTGCTGTATTTGCATGAATACAAGAAGGGTTAAGCTTTAATGCCATCTGATCAAATATGCCCAGGAAGGGTATTGCTTTAATGCAATCTGATCTCTTATTTCCATCACAGAGGACATGTTCAGCATGAAAATGATCAGATATAAACACTAGCATTAGATCGCTAGCATTAGCAAATTAGCATTAGCATTCAAACTTTAACATTGCTGTATTTGCATGTATACAAGAAGGGTTTAGCTTTAATGCCATCTGATCCAATATGCCCATGAAAGGTTATGCTTTAATGCCATCTGATCTCTTATTTCCATCATAGAGAACATGTTTAGCATGAAAATGACCAGATATTATCACTAGCATTAGATCGCTGGCATTAGCAAGTTAGCATTAGCATTCAAACTTAAACATTGCAGTACTTGCATGTATACAAGAAGGCTTCAGCTTTCACGCCATCTGATCTCTTATTTCCATCATCGAGGACACGTACAGTATGAAAAAGACCAGATATTAGCACTAGCATAAGATCGCTAGCATTAGCAAGTTAGATTTAGCATTCAAACTTTAACATTGCTGTATTTGCATGAATACAAGTAGGGTTAAGCTTAAATGACATCTAATCTAATACGCACATTAAGGATTATGCTTTAATATCATCTGATCTCTTATTTCCATCATTGAGGACACGTACAGTATGAAAATGACCAGATATTAGCACTAGAATTAGATCGCTAGCATTAGCAAGTTAGTATTAGCATTCAAACTTAAACATTGCAGTACTTGCATGTATACAAGAAGGGTTAAGCTTTAATGCCATCTAATCTAATATGCCCTTGAAGGGTTATGCTTTAATGCCATCTGATTTCTTATTTCCATCATTGAGGACATGTACAGTATGAAAATGACCAGATATTAGCACTAGTATTAGATCGCTAGCATTAGCAAGATAGCATAAGCATTCAAACTTTAAAATTGCTGTATTTGCATGTATACAAGAAGGGTTAAGGTTTAATGCTATCTAATCTAATATGCCCATGAAGGGTTATGCTTTAATGCCATTTCATCTCTTATTTCCATCATTGAGGACAAGTACAGTATGAAAATGACCAGATATTAGCACTAGCATTAGATCGCTAGCATTAGCAAGTTAGCATTAGCATTCAAACTTTAACATTGCTGTATTTGCATGAATACAAGAAGGGTTAAGTTTAATGCCATCTAATCTAATATGCCCATGAAGGGTTTGCTTTAATGCCATCTCATCTCTTATTTCCATCATAGAGGACAAGTTCAGTATGAAAATGACCAGATATTAGCACTAGCATTAGATCGCTAGCATTAGCAAGTTAGCATTAGCATTCAAACTTAAACATTGCAGGACTTGCATGTATACAAGAAGGGTAAGGTGAAGGGTTTTGCTTTAATGCCATCTGATCTCTTATTTCCATCATAGAGGACACGTGCAGTATGAAAATTACCAGATATTAGCACTAGCATTAGATTGTTAGCATTAACAAGTTAGCATTAGCATTCAAACTTAAACATTGCAGGACTTGCATGTATACAAGAAGGGGTTAAGCTTTAATGCCATCTAATATAATATGCCCATGAAGGGTTATGCTTTAATGTCATCTGATCTCTTATTTCCATCATTCATGTTCAGTATGAAAATGACCAGATATTAGCACTAGCATTAGATCGCTAGCATTTGCAAGTTAGCATTAGCATTCAAACTTTAACATTGCTGTATTTGCATGTATACAAGAAGGGTTAAGCTTTAATGCCATCTGATCAAATATGCCCATGAAGGGTAATGCTTTAATGCGTTCTGATCTCTTATTTCCATCACAGAGGACATGTTCAGCATGAAAATGACCAGATATTAGCACTAGCAATTAAATCGCTAGCATTAGCAAGTTAGCATTAGCATTCAAACTTAAACATTGCAGTATTTGCATGAATACAAGAAGGGTTAAACTTTTATGCCATCTGATCAAATATTTCCATCATCGAGTACATGAAAATGACCAGATATTAGCACAGAGGACATGTTAGCATTAAATGACCAGATTTAGCATTCAAACTTTAAATTGCTGTATTTGCATGAATACAAGTAGGGTTAAGCTTTAATGCCATCATTGCAATATGCCCATTAAGGGTTATGCTTTAATGTCATCTGATCTCTTATTTCCATCATTGAGGACACGTACAGTAAGAAAAAGACCAGATATTAGCACACGCATTAGATCGCTAGCATTAGCAAGTTAGCATTAGCATTCAAACTTTAACATTGCTGTATTTGCATGAATACAAGAAGGGTTTAGCTTTAATGCCATCTGATCAAATATGCCCATTAAGGGTTATGATTTAATGTCATCTGATCTCTTATTTCCATCATTGAGGACATGTTCAGTATGAAAAAGACCAGATATAAGCACTAGCATTAGATCGCTAGCATTAGCAAATTAGCATTAGCATTCAAACTTTAACATTGCTGTATTTGCATGTATACTAGAAGGGTTTAGGTTTAATGCCATTTAAATGCCATCTTTAATGATCTGATCTCTTATTTCCATCACAGAGGACATGTTCAGTATGAAAATGACCAGATATAAGCACTAGCATTAGATTGTTAGCATTAGCAAATTAGCATTAGCATTCAAACTTTTTAACATTGCAGGACTTGCATGTATAAAAGAAAAGGTTTAGATTTAATGCCATCTGAATATCTTATTTCCATCCCATGAAAGGACATGCTTTAAAATTACCATCTGATCTAGCATATTTCCATCATTAGAGGACAGCATTACATTCCAACTTAATGACCAGATATAAAGACTAGCATTAGATCTAATATATTATGCCCATGAAAAGGTTAGCATTAATGCCGTCAAATCTTAACATTTCCAGTCATTGAGGACAAGTATATGAAAATGACCAGATATTAGCACTAGCATTAATGCCATCTAAGCATTAATATGCCCATGAATTGCAGTACTTGCATGTATAATGGGTAAGCTTTATGCCATCTTATGCCCATTTTTTTATCATGCCATCTGATCTCTTATTTCCATCATAGAGGACACGTACAGTATGAAAATTACCAGATATTAGCACTAGCATTAGATTGTTAGCATTAGCAAGTTAGCATTAGCATTCTAACTTTAACATTTCTGTATTTGCATGTATACAAGAAGGGTTAAGCTTTCATGCCATTTGATCCAATATGCCCATGAAGGGTAATGCTTTAATGCGTTCTGATCTCTTATTTGCATCATTGAGGACATGTTCAGCATGAAAATGACCAGATATTAGCACTAGCATTAGATCGCTAGCATTAGCAAGTTAGCATTAGCATTCAAACTTTAACATTGCTGTATTTGCATGAATACAAGAAGGGTTAAGCTTTTATGCCATCTAATCAAATATGCCCATGAAGGGTAATGGTTTCATGCGATCTGATCTCTTATTTCCATCACAGAGGACATGTTCAGCATGAAAATGACCAGATATTAGCACTAGCATTAAATCGCTAGCTTAAGCAAGTTAGCATTAGCATTCAAACTTAAACATTGCAGTACTTGCATGTATACAAGAAGGCTTAAGCTTTCATGCCATCTGATCTCTTATTTCCATCATCGAGGACACGTACAGTAAGAAAATGACCAGATATTAGCACTCGCATTAGATTGCTAGCATTAGCAAGTTAGCTTTAGCATTCAAACTTTAACATTGCTGTATTTGCATGAATACAAGTAGGGTTAAGCTTTAATGCCATCTAATATAATAGGCCCATTAAGGGTTATGCTTTAATGTCATCTGATCTCTTATTTCCATCATTGAGGACACGTACAGTATGAAAATGACCAGATATTAGCACTAGATTTAGATCGCTAGCATTAGCAAGTTAGCATTAGCATTCAAACTTTAACATTGCTGTATTTGCATGTATACAAGAAGGGTTTAGCTTTAATGCCATCTGATCAAATATGCCCAGGAAGGGTAATGCTTTAATGCGATCTGATCTCTTATTTCCATCACAAAGGACATGTTCAGCATGAAAATGACCAGATATTAGCACTAGCATTAAATCGCTAGCTTAAGCAAGTTAGCATTAGCATTCAAACTTAAACATTGCAGTACTTGCATGTATACAAGAAGGCTTAAGCTTTCATGCCATCTGATCTCTTATTTCCATCATCGAGGTTACGTGCAGTAATGAAAATGACCAGATATTTCCATCACTCGATTAGATTGCTAGCATTAGCAATGACCAGATTTAGCATTCAAACTTTAACATTGCTGTATTTGCATGAATACAAGTAGGGTTAAGCTTTAATGCCATCTAATATAATATGCCCATTAAGGGTTATGCTTTAATGTCATCTGATCTCTTATTTCCATCATTGAGGACACGTACAGTATGAAAATGACCAGATATTAGCACTAGATTTAGATCGCTAGCATTAGCAAGTTAGCATTAGCATTCAAACTTTAACATTGCTGTATTTGCATGTATACAAGAAGGGTTTAGCTTTAATGCCATCTGATCCAATATGCCCATTAAGGGTTATGCTTTAATGTCATCTGATCTCTTATTTCCATCATTGAGGACACGTACAGTATGAAAATGACCAGATATTAGCACTAGATTTAGATCGCTAGCATTAGCAAGTTAGATTTAGCATTCAAACTTTAACATTGCTGTATTTGCATCAATACAAGTAGGGTTAAGCTTTAATGACATCTAATCTAATATGCACATTCGGGGTTATGCTTAAATGTCATCTGATCTCTTATTTCCATCATAGATGACACGTACAGTATGAAAATGACCAGATATTAGCACTAGCGTTAGATCGCTAGCATTAGCAAGTTAGCATTAGCATTCTAACTTTAACATTGCTGTATTTGCATGTATACAAGAAGGGTTAAGGTTTAATGCTATCTAATCTAATATGCCCATGAAGGGTTATGCTTTAATGCCATCTCATCTCTTATTTCCATCATTGAGGACAAGTACAGTATGAAAATGACCAGATATTAGCACTAGCTATAGATCGCTAGCATTAGCAAGTTAGCATTAGCATTCAAACTTTAACATTGCAGTACTTGAATGTATACAAGAAGGGGTAAGCTTTAATGCCATCTAAACTAATATGCCCATGAAGGGTTTTGCTTTAATGCCATCTGATCTCTTATTTCCATCATAGAGGAGAAGTACAGTATGAAAATTACCAGATATTAGCACTAGCATTGGATAGTTAGCATTAGCAAGTTAGCATTAGCATTCAAACTTAAACATTGCAGGACTTGCATGTATACAAGACTTGTTAAGCTTTAATGCCATCTAATATAATATGCCCATGAAAGGTTATGCTTTAATGCCGTCTGATCTCTTATTTCCATCATAGAGGACATGTTCAGCATGAAAATGACCAGATATTAGCACTAGCATTAGATCGCTAGCATTAGCAAGTTAGCATTAGCATTCTAACTTTAACATTGCTGTATTTGCATGTATACAAGAAGGGTTAAGCTTTAATGCCATCTGATCCAATATGCCCATGAAGGGTAATGCTTTAATGCGATCTGATCTCTTATTTCCATCATAGAGGACATGTTCAGCATGAAAATGACCAGATATTAGCACTAGCATTAGATCGCTAGCATTAGCAAGTTAGCATTAGCATTCAAACTTTAACATTGCTGTATTTGCATGTATACAAGAAGTGTTCAGCTTTAATGCCATCTGATCCAATATGCACATGAAAGGTTATGCTTTAATGCCATCTTATCTCTTATTTCCATCATAGAGGACATGTTCAGCATGAAAATGACCAGATCATAGCACTAGCATTAGATCGCTAGCATTAGCAAGTTAGCATTACCATTCAAACTTAAACATTGCAGCACTTGCATGTATACAAGAAGGCTTTAGCTTTAACGGCATTTGATCTTTTATTTCCATCATAGAGGTTACGTACAGTATGAAAATGACCAGATATTAGCACTAGTATTAAACTGCTAACATTAGCAAGTTAGCACTAGCATTCAAACTTAAACTTTGCAGTACTTGCATGTATACAAGAAGGCATAAGCTTTCACGCCATCTGATCTCTTATTTCCATCATCGAGGACACGTACAGTATGAAAATGACCAGACATAAGCACTCGCATTAGATCGCTAGCATTAGCAAGTTAGCTTTAGGATTCAAACTTTAACATTGCTGTATTTGCATGAATACAAGTAGGGTTAAGCTTTAATGCCATCTAATCTAATATGCCCATTAAGGGTTATGCTTTAATGCCATCTGATATCTTATTTCCATCATTGAGGACACGTACAGTTTGAAAATGACCAGATATTAGCACTAGAATTAGATCGCTAGCATTAGCAAATTAGCATTATCATTCAAACTTATACATTGCAGTACTTGCATGTATACAAGAAGGGTTAAGCTTTAATGCCATATAATCTAATATGCCCTTGAAGGGTTATGCTTTAATGCCATCTGATCTCTTATTTCCATCATTGAGGACATGAACAGTATGAAAATGACCAGATATTAGCACTAGCATTAGATCGCTAGCATTAGCAAGTTAGCATTAGCATTCAAACTTTAACTTTGCTGTATTTGCATGAATACAAGAAGGGTTAAGCTTTAATGCCATCTGATCAAATATGCCCATGAAGGGTAATGGTTTAATGCGATCTGATCTCTTATTTCCATCACAGAGGACATGTTCAGGATGAAAATGACCAGATATTAGCACTAGCATTAGATCGCTAGCATTAGCAAGTAAGCATTAGCATTCAAACTTAAAAATTGCAGTACTTGCATGTATACAAGAAGGCTTAAGCTTTCACGCCATCTGATCTCTTATTTCCATCATAGTGGACACATACAGTATGAAAATGACAAGAAATGAGCAATAGCATTAGATCGCTAGCATTAGCAAGTTAGCATAAGCATTCAAACTTAAACATTGCAGTACTTGCATGTATACAAGAAGGCTTAAGGTTTACTGCCATCTGATCTCTTTTTTCCATCATAGAGGACACGTACAGTATGAAAATGACCAGATATTAGCACTAGCATTAGATCGCTAGCATTAGCAAGTTAGAATTAGCATTCAAACTTTAACATTGCTGTAAATGCATGTATACTAGAAGCGTTAACTTTAATGCCATCTAATCTAATATGCCCATGAAAGGTTATGCTTTAATGCCGTCTGATTTCTGATTTCCATTATAGAGGACACGTACAGTATGAAAATGATCAGATATTAGAACTAGCATTAGATCGATAGCATTAGCAAGTTAGCATAAGCATTGAAACTTTAACATTGCTGTATTTGCATGTATACAAGAAGGATTAAGCTTTAATGCCTTCTAATATAATATGCCCATGAAAGGTTATGCTTTAATGCCGTCTGATCTCTTATTTCCATCATAGAAGACATGTTCAGCATGAAAATGACCAGATATTAGCACTAGCATAAGATCGCTAGCATGAGCAAGTTAGCATTAGCATTCTAACTTTAACATTGCTGTATTTGCATGTATACAAGAAGGGTTAAGTTTTAATGACATCTGATCTAATATGCCCTTGAAGGGTTATGCTTTAATGCCATCTGATCCCTTATTTCCATCATTGAGGACATGAACAGGATGAAAATGACCAGATATTAGCACTAGCATTAGATCGCTAGCATTAGCAATTTAGCATTAGCATTCAAACTTTAACATTGCTGTATTTGCATGAATACAAGAAGGGTTAAGCTTTTATGCCTTCTGATCAAATATGCCCATGAAGGGTAATGGTTTAATGCGATCTGATCTCTTATTTCCATCACAGAGGACATGTTCAGCATGAAAATGACCAGATATTAGCACTAGCATTAAATCGCTAGCATAAGCAAGTTAGCATTAGCATTCAAACATAAACATTGCAGTACTTGCATGTATACAAGAAGGCTTAAGCTTTCTAATATTTGCTTTAATGCCATCTGATCTCTTATTTCCATCATCGAGGACACGTACAGTAAGAAAATGAACAGATATTAGCACTCGCTTTAGATCGCTAGCATTAGCAAGTTAGCTTTAGCATTCAAACTTTAACATTGCTGTATTTGCATGAATACAAGTAGGGTTAAGCTTTAATGCCATCTAATCTAATATGCCCATTAAGGGTAATGCTTTAATGTCATCTGATCTCTTATTTCCATCATTGAGGACACGTACAGTATGTAAAAAGACCAGATATTAGCACACGAATTAGATCGCTAGCATTAGCAAGTTAGCATTAGCATTCAAACTTTAACATTGCTGTATTTGCATGTATACAAGAAGGGTTTAGCTTTAATGCCATCTGATCAAATATGCCCAGGAAGGGTAATGCTTTAATGCGATCTGATCTCTTATTTCCATCATTAGAAATTACATGTTCAGCATGAAAATGACCAGATATAAGCACTAGCAGATTAGATAGCTAGCATTAGCAAATTAGCATTAGCATTCAACATTGCTTATGTATACAAGAGGGTTTTAGATTTAATGCCATCTGACTTTAACATTGAAAATTACTGTATTTGCATGTATTTCCATCACAAGAAAATGGGTTTTAGCATTAAATTCAAACTTAACTTTTAATGCCATCTAATCAAAATATGCCCATGAAAGGTTATGCTTTAATGCCATCTGATCTCTTATTTCCATCATAGAGGACAAGTTCAGTATGAAAATGACCAGATATTAGCACTAGCATTAGATTGTCAGCATTAGCAAGTTAGCATTAGCATTCAAACTTAAACATTGCAGTACTTGCATGTATACAAGAAGGGTTTAGCTTTAATGCCATCTAATATAATATGCCCATGAAGGGTTTTGCTTTAATGCCATCTGATCTCTTATTTCCATCATAGAGGACATGTTCAGTATGAAAATGACCAGATATTAGCACTAGCATTAGATTGTTAGCATTAGCAAGTTAGCATTAGCATTCAAACTTTAACATTGCAGTATTTGCATGTATACAAGAAGGGTTTAGCTTTAATGCCATCTAAACTTTAATATGCCCATGAAGGGTTTTGAAAATAACCAGATAATGCATTAGATCTGATTAGCTCTTATTTCCATCATAGAGACATGTTCAGTATGAAAATGACCAGATATTAGAACTAGCATTAGATTGTAGCATTAGCAAATTAGCATTAGCATTCAAACTTTAACATTGCAGTATTTGCATGTATACAAGAAGGTAAAGCTTTAATGCCATCTAATACTAATATGCCCATGAAGGGTTTTGCTTTAATGCCATCTGATCTCTTATTTCCATCAAATTAGAGGACATGTATACAGCATGAAAATGACCAGATATTAGCACTAGCATTAGATTGTTAGCATTAGCAAGTTAGCATTAGCATTCAAACTTAAACATTGCAGGACTTGCAAGTATACAAGACGTGTTAATCTTTAATGCCATCTAATATAATATGCCCATGAAAGGTTATGCTTTAATGCCGTCTGATCTCTTATTTCCATCATAGAGGACATGTTCAGCATGAAAATGACCAGATATTAGCACTAGCATTAGATCGCTAGCATTAGCAAGTTAGCATTAGCATTCTAACTTTAACATTTCTGTATTTGCATGTATACAAGAAGGGTTAAGCTTTAATGCCATCTGATCCCATATGCCCATGAAGGGTTATGCTTTAATGCGTTCTGATCTCTTATTTCCATCACAGAGGACATGTTCAGCATGAAAATTACCAGATATAAGCACTAGCATTAGATCGCTAGCATTAGCAAATTAGCATTGGCATTCAAACTTTAACATTGCTGTATTTGCATGTATACAAGAAGGCTTAAGCTTTCATTCCATCTGATCTCTTATTTCCATCATCGAGGACACGTACAGTATGAAAATGACCAGATATTAGCACTCGCATTAGATCGCTAGCAATAGCAAGTTAGCTTTAGCATTCAAACTTTAACATTGCTGTATTTGCATGAATACAAGTAGGGTTAAGCTTTAATGCCATCTAATCTAATATGCCCATTAAGGGTTATGCTTTAATGTCATCTGATCTCTTATTTCCATCATTGAGGACACGTACAGTATGAAAATGACCAGATATTAGCACTAGATTTAGATCGCTAGCATTAGCAAGTTAGCATTAGCATTCAAACTTTAACATTGCTGTATTTGCATGTATACAAGAAGGGTTTAGCTTTAATGCCATCTGATCAAATATGCCCAGGAAGGGTAATGCTTTAATGCGATCTGATCTCTTATTTCCATCACAGAGGACATGTTCAGCATGAAAATGACCAGATATAAGCACTAGCATTAGATCGCTTGCATTAGCAAATTAGCATTAGCAATCAAACTTTAATATTGCTGTATTTGCATGTATACAAGAAGGGTTTAGCTTTAATGTCATCTGATCCAATATGCCCATGAAAGGTTATGCTTTAATGCCATCTGATCTCTTATTTCCATCATAGAGAACATGTTTAGCATGAAAATGACCAGATATTAGCACTAGCATTAGATCGCTAGCATTAGCAAGTTAGCATTAGCATTCAAACTTAAACATTGCAGTACTTGCATGTATACAAGAAGGCTTAAGCTTTCATGCCATCTGATCTCTTATTTCCATCATCGAGGACACGTACAGTATGAAAAAGACCAGATATTAGCACTAGCATTAGATCGCTAGCATTAGCAAGTTAGATTTAGCATTCAAACTTTAACATTGCTGTATTTGCATGAATACAAGTAGGGTTAAGCTTTAATGACATCTAATCTAATATGCACTTTAAGGGTTATGCTTTAATGTCATCTGATCTCTTATTTCCATCATTGAGGACACGTACAGTATGAAAATGACCAGATATTAGCACTAGATTTAGATTGCTAGCATTAGCAAGTTAGTATTAGAAATTCAAACTTAAAAATTGCAGTACTTGCATGTATACAAGAAGGGTTAAGCTTAAATGCCATCTAATCTAATATGCCCTTGAAGGGTTATGCTTTAATGCCATCTGATCTCTTATTTCCATCATTGAGGACATGTACAGTATGAAAATGACCAGATATTAGCACTAGTATTAGATCGCTAGCATTAGCAAGAAAGCATAAGCATTCAAACTTTAAAATTGCTGTATTTGCATGTACACAAGAAGGGGTAAGCTTTAATGCCATCTAATCTAATATGCACATGAAGGGTTTTTGCTTTTAATGTCATCTGATCTCTTATTTCCATCATAGAGGACACGGACAGTATGAAAATGACCAGATATTAGCACTAGCATTAGATCGTTAGCATTAGCAAGTTAGCATTAGCATTCAAACTTAAACATTGCAGTAGTTGCATGTATACAAGAAGGGTTAAGCTTTAATGCCATCTAATCTAATATGCCCTTGAAGGGTTATGCTTTAATGTCATCTGATCTCTTATTTCCATCATAGAGGACACGTACAGTATGAAGATGAGAAGATATTAGCACTAGCGTTAGATCGCTAGCATTAGCAAGTTAGCATTAGCATTCTAACTTTAACATTGCTGTATTTGCATGTATACAAGAAGGGTTAAGGTTTAATGCTATCTAATCTAATATGCCCATGAAGGGTTATGCTTTAATGAAATCTGATATCTTATTTCCATCATAGATGACACGTACAGTATGAAAATGACCAGATATTAGCACTAGCGTTAGATCGCTAGCATTAGCAAGTAAGCATTAGCATTCTTACTTTAACATTGCTGTATTTGCATGCATACAAGAAGGGTTAAGGTTTAATGCTATCTAATCTAATATGCCCATGAAGGGTTATGCTTTAATGCCATCTCATCTCTTATTTCCATCATTGAGGACAAGTACAGTATGAAAATGACCAGATATTAGCACTAGCATTAGATCGCTAGCATTAGCAAGTAAGCATTAGCATTCAAACTTTAACATTGCTGTATTTGCATGTATACAAGAAGTGTTCAGTTTTAATGCCATCTGATCCAATATGCCCATGAAAGGTTATGCTTTAATGCCATCTTATCTCTTCTTTCCATCATAGAGGATATGTTCAGCATGAAAATGACCAGATCATAGCACTAGCATTAGATCGCTAGCATTAGCAAGTTAGCATTAGCATTCAAACTTAAACATTGCAGTACTTGCATGTATACAAGAAGGCTTTAGCTTTAACGGCATTTGATCTTTTATTTCCATCATAGAGGTTACGTACAGTATGAAAATGACCAGATATTAGCACTAGCATTAAACCGCTAACATTAGCAAGTTAGCATTAGCATTCAAACTTAAACTTTGCAGTACTTGCATGTATACAAGAAGGCATAAGCTTTCACGCCATCTGATCTCTTATTTCCATCATCGAGGACACGTACAGTTTGAAAATGACCAGATATTAGCACTAGATTTAGATCGCTAGCATTAGCAAGTTAGCTTTAGGATTCAAACTTTAACATTGCTGTATTTGCATGAATAGAAGTAGGGTTAAGCTTTAATGCCATCTAATCTAATATGCCCATTAAGGGTTATGCTTTAATGCCATCTGATCTCTTATTTCCATCATTGAGGACACGTACAGTATGAAAATGACCAGATATTAGCACTAGAATTAGATCGCTAGCATTAGCAAATTAGCATTATCATTTAAACTTATACATTGCAGTACTTGCATGTATACAAGAAGGGTTAAGCTTTAATGCCATCTAATCTAATATGCCCTTGAAGGGTTATGCTTTAATGCCATCTGATCTCTTATTTCCATCATTGAGGACATGAACAGTATGAAAATGACCAGATATTAGCACTAGCATTAGATCGCTAGCATTAGCAAGTTAGCATTAGCATTCAAACTTTAACTTTGCTGTATTTGCATGAATACAAGAAGGGTTAAGCTTTAATGCCATCTGATCAAATATGCCCATGAAAGGTAATGGTTTAATGCGATCTGATCTCTTATTTCCATCAGAGAGGACATGTTCAGCATGCAAATGACCAGATATTAGCACTAGCATTAAATCGCTAGCATTTGCAAGTAAGCATTAGCATTCAAACTTAAACATTGCAGTACTTGCATGTATACAAGAAGGCTTAAGCTTTCACGCCATCTGATCTCTTATTTCCATCATAGTGGACACATACAGTATGAAAATGACAAGAAATTAGCAATAGCATTAGATCGCTAGCATTAGCAAGTTAGCATAAGCATTCAAACTTAAACATTGCAGTACTTGCATGTATACAAGAAGGCTTAAGGTTTAATGCCATCTGATCTCTTTTTTCCATCATAGAGGACACGTACAGTATAAAAATGACCAGATATTAGCACTAGCATTAGATCGCTAGCATTAGCAAGTTAGAATGAGCATTCAAACTTTAACATTGCTGTAAATGCATGTATACTAGAAGCGTTAAGCTTTAATGCCATCTAATCTAATATGCCCATGAAGGGTTATGCCTTAATGTCATCTGATTTTTGATTTCCATTACAGAGGACACGTACAGTATGAAAATGATCAGATATTAGAACTAGCATTAGATCGATAGCATTAGCAAGTTAGCAAAAGCATTGAAACTTTAACATGGCTGTATTTGCATGTATACAAGAAGGGTTAAGCTTTAATGCCTTCTAATATAATATGCCCATGAAAGGTTATGCTTTAATGCCGTCTGATCTCTTATTTCCATCATAGAGGACATGTTCAGCATGCAAATGACCAGATATTAGCACTAGCATAAGATCGCTAGCATTAGCAAGTTAGCATTAGCATTCTAACTTTAACATTGCTGTATTTGCATTTATACAAGAAGGGTTAAGCTTTAATGCCATCTGATTCAATATGCCCATGAAGGGTAATGCTTTAATGTGATCTGATCTCTTATTTCCATCATAGAGGACATGTTCAGCATGAAAATGACCAGATATTAGCACTAGCATTAGATCGCTAGCATTAGCAAGTTAGCATTTGCATTCAAACTTTAACATTGCTGTATTTGCATGTATACAAGAAGGGTTAAGCTTTAATGCCATTTGATCCAATATGCCCATGAAAGGTTATGCTTTAATGCCATCTTATCTCTTCTTTCCATCATAGAGGACATGTTCAGCATGAAAATGACCAGATATTAGCACTAGCATTAGATCGCTAGCATTAGCAAGTTAGCATTAGCATTCAAACTTAAACATTGCAGTACTTGCATGTATACAAGAAGGCTTAAGCTTTCACGGCATTTGATCTCTTATTTCCATCATAGTGGACACGTACAGTATGAAAATTACCAGATATTAGCACTAGCATTAAACCGCTAGCATTAGCAAGTTAGCATTAGCATTCAAACTTTAACATTGCTGTATATGCAATTATACAAGAAGTGTGAAGCTTTAAAGACATCTAATCTAATATGCCCTTGAAGGGTTATGCCTTAATGCCATCTGATTTCTGATTTCCATGATAGAGGTCACCTACAGTATGAAAATGATCAGATATTAGCACTAGCATTAGATCGCTAGCATTAGCAAGTTAGCATAAGCATTGAAACTTTAACATTGCTGTACTTGCATGTATACAAGAAGGGTTAAGCTTTAATGCCATCTAATATAATATGCCCATGAAAGGTTATGCTTTAATGCCATCTGATCTCTTATTTCCATCATAGAGGACATGTTCAGCATGAAAATGACCAGATATTAGCACTAGCATTAGATCGCTAGCGTTAGCAAGTTAGCATTAGCATTCAAACTTTAACATTGCTGTATTTGCATGTATACAAGAAGGATTAAGCTTTAATGCCAACTGATCCAATATGCCCATGAAAGGTTATGCTTTAATGCCACCTTATCTGTTATTTCCATCATTGAGGACATGTTCAGCATGAAAATGACCAGATATTAGCACTAGCATTAGATCGCTAGCATTACCAAGTTAGCATTAGCATTCAAACTTAAACATTGCAGTACTTGCATGTATACAAGAAGGCTTTAGCTTTAACGGCTTTTGATCTCTTATTTCCATCATAGAGGACACGTACAGTATGAAAATGACTAGATATTAGCACTAGCATTAAATCGCTGCCATTAGCAAGTTAGCATTAGCATTCAAATTTAAACATTGCAGTACTTGCATGTATACAAGAAGGGTTAAGCTTTAATGCCATCTAATATAATATGCCCATGAAAGGTTATGCTTTAATGCCATCTGATCTCTTATTTCCATCATAGAGGACATGTTCAGCATGAAAATGACCAGATATTACCACTAGCATTAGATCGCTAGCATTAGCAAGTTAGCTTTAGCATTCAAACTTTAACATTGCTGTATTTGCATGTATACAAGAAGGATTAAGCTTTACTGCCATCTGATCCAATATGCCCATGAAAGGTCATGCTTTAATGCCATCTTATCACTTATTTCCATCATAGAGGACATGTTCAGCATGAAAATGACCAGATATTAGCACTAGCATTAGATCGCTAGCATTAGAAAGTTAGCATTAGCATTCAAACTTAAACATTGCAGTACTTGCATGTATACAAGAAGGCTTTAGTTTTAACGTCATTTGATCTCTTATTTCCATCATCGAGGACACGTACAGTATGAAAATGACCAGATATTAGCACTAGCATTAGATCGCTAGCATTAGCAAGTTAGCTTTAGCATTCAAACTTTAACATTGCTGTATTTGCATGTATACAAGTAGGGTTAAGCTTTAATGCAATCTAATCTAATATGCCCATTAAGGGTTATGCTTTAATTTCATCTGATCTCTTATTTCCATCATAGAGGACACCTACAGTATGAAAATGACTAGATATTAGCACTAGCATTAAATCGCTAGCATTAGCAAGTTAGCATTAGCATTCAAACTTAAACATTGCAGTACTTACATGTATACAAGAAGGCTAAAGCTTTCACGCCATCTGATCTCTTATTTCCATCATCGAGGACACGTACAGTATGAAAATGACCAGATATTAGCACTAGCATTAGATCGCTAGCATTAGTAAGTTAGCTTTAGCATTCAAACTGTAACATTGCTGTATTTGCATCAATACAAGTAGGGTAAAGCTTTAATGCCATCTAATCTAATATGCCCATTAAGGGTTATGCTTTAATGTCATCCGATCTCTTATTTCCATCACTGAGGACACGCACAGTATGAAAATGACTAGATATTAGCACTAGAATTAGATCACTAGAATTAGCAAGTTAGCATTAGCATTCAAACTTAAACATTGCAGTACTTGCATGTATACAAGAAGGGTTAAGCTTTAATGCCATCTAATCTAATATGCCCTTGACGGGTTATGCTTTAATGCCATCTGATCTCTTATTTCCATCATTGAGGACATGTACTGTATGAAAATGACCAGATATTAGCACAAACATTAGATCACTAGCATTAGCAAGTTAGCATTAGCATTCAAACTTTAACATGGCTGTATTTGCATGTATACAAGATGGGTTAAGCTTTAATGCCATCTGATCAAATATGCGCATGAAGGGTAATGCTTTAATGCGATCTGATCTCTTATTTCCATCACAGAGGGCATGTTCAGCATGAAAATGACCAGATTTAAGCGCTAGCATTAGATCGCTAGCATTAGCAAATTAGCATTAGCATTCAAACTTTAACATTGCTGTATTTGCATGTATATAAGAAGGGTTAAGCTTTAATGCCATCTGATCCAATATGCCCATGAAAGGTTATGCTTTAATGCCATCTGATCGCTTATTTCCATCATAGAGGACATGTTCAGCATGAAAATGACCAGATATTAGCACTAGCATTAGATCGCAAGCATTAGCAAGTTAGCATTAGCATTCAAACTTAATCATTGCAGTACTTGCATGTATACAAGAAGGCTTAAGCTTTAATGCCATCTGAACTTTTATTTCCATCATAGAGGACACGTACAGTATGAAAATGACCAGATATTAGCATTTGCATTAGATCGCTAGCATTAGCAAGTCAGAATTAGAATTCAAACTTTAACATTGCTGTATATGCAATTATACAAGAAGCGTGAAGCTTTAATGACATCTAATCTAATATGCCCATGAAGGGTTATGCCTTAATGCCATCAGATTTCTGATTTCCATTATAGACGACACATACAGTATGAAAATGATCAGATATTATCACTAGCATTAGATCGCTAGCATTAGCAAGTTAGCATAAGCATTGAAACTTTAACATTGCTGTACTTGCATGTATACAAGAAGGGTTAAGCTTCAATGCCATCTAATATAATATGCCCATGAAAGGTTATGCTTTAATGCCATCTGATCTCTTATTTCCATCATAGAGGACATGTTCAGCATGAAAATGACCAGATATTAGCACTAGCATTTATTTAGCATTAGCAAGTTAGCATTAGCATTCAAACTTAATCATTGCAGTACTTGCATGTATACAAGAAGGCTTAAGCTTCAATGCCATCTGATCTCTTATTTCCATCATAGAGGACACGTACAGTATGAAAATGACCAGATATTAGCATTTGCATTAGATCGCTAGCATTAGCAAGTTAGAATTAGAATTCAAACTTTAACATTGCTGTATATGCAATTATACAAGAAGTGTGAAGCTTTAATGACATCTAATCTAATATGCCCATGAAGGGTTATGCCTTAATGCCATCAGATTTCTGATTACCATTATAGAGGACACATACAGTATGAAAATGATCAGATATTAGCACTAGCATTAGATCGCTAGCATTAGCAAGTTAGCATAAGCATTGAAACTTTAACATTGCTGTACTTGCATGTATACAAGAAGGGTTAAGCTTTAATGCCATCTAATATAATATGCCCATGAAAGGTTATGCTTTAATGCCATCTGATCTCTTATTTCCATCATAGAGGACATGTTCAGCATGAAAATGACCAGATATTAGCACTAGCATTTATTTCGCTAGCATTAGCAAGTTAGCATTAGCATTCAAACTTTAACATTGCTGTATTTGCATGTATACAAGAAGGATTAAGCTTTAATGCCAACTGATCCAATATGACCATGAAAGGTTATGCTTTAATGCCATCTTATCTCTTATTCCCATCATAGAGGACATGTTCAGCATGAAAATGACCAGATATTAGCACTAGCATTAGATCGCTAGCATTAGCAAGTTAGCATTAGCATTCAAACTTAAACATTGCAGTACTTGCATGTATACAAGAAGGCTTTAGCTTTAACGGCATTTGATCTCTTATTTCCATCATAGAGGACACGTACAGTATGAAAATGACTAGATATTAGCACTAGCATTAAATCGCTAGCATTAGCAAGTTAGCATTAGCATTCAAACTTAAACATTGCAGTACTTGCATGTATACAAGAAGGCTTAAGCTTTCACGCCATCTGATCTCTTATATCCATCATAGAGGACACGTACAGTATGAAAATGACCAGATATTACCACTAGCATTAGATCGCTAGCATTAGCAAGTTAGCTTTAGCATTCAAACTTTATCATTGCTGTATTTGCATGAATACAAGTAGGGTTAAGCTTTAATGCCATCTAAGCTAATATGCCCATGAAGGGTTATGCTTTCATGCAATCTGGTCTCTTTTTTCCATCATAGAGGACATGTTCAGCATGAAAATGACCAGATATTAGCAATAGCATTAGATCGCTAGCATTAGCAAGTTAGCATTAGCATTCAAACTTTAACAATACTGTATTTGCATGTATACAAGAAGGGTTAAGCTTTAATGCCATCTGATCCAATATGCCCATGAAGGGTAATGCTTTAATTCGATCTGATCTCTTATTTCCATCATAGAGGACATGTTCAGCTTGAAAATGACCAGATATTAGCACGAGCATTAGATTGCTAGCATTGGCAAGTTAGCATTAGAATTCAAACTTTAACATTGCTGTATTTGCATGTATACAAGAAGGATTAAGCTTTACTGCCATCTGATCCAATATGCCCATGAAAGGTGATGCTTTAATGCCATCTTATCACTTATTTCCATAATAGAGGACATGTTCAGCATGAAAATGACCAGATATTAGCACTAGCGTTAGATCGCTATGATTAGCAAGTTAGCTTTAGCATTCAAACTTTAACATTGCTGTATTTGCATGAATACAAGTAGGGTTAAGCTTTAATGCCATCTAATCTAATATGCCCATTAAGGGTTATGCTTCAATGTCATCTGATCTCTTATTTCCATCATTGAGGACACGCACAGTATGAAAATGACTAGATAATAGCACTAGAATTAGATCGCTAGCATTAGCAAGTTAGCATTAGCATTCAAAATTTAACATGGCTGTATTTGCATGTATACAAGAAGGGTTAAGCTTTAATGCCATCTGATCAAATATGCGCATGAAGGGTAATGCTTTAATGCGATCTGATCTCTTATTTCCATCACTGAGGGCATGTTCAGCATGAAAATGACCAGATATAAGCGCTAACTTTAGATCGCTAGCATTAGCAAATTAGCATTAGCATTCAAACTTTAACATTGCTGTATTTGCATGTATACAAGAAGGGTTAAGCTTTAATGCCATCTGATCCAATATGCCCATGAAAGGTTATGCTTTAAGGCCATCTGATCTCTTATTTCCATCATCGAGGACACGTACAGTATGAAAATGACAAGATATTACCACTAGCATTAGATCGCTAGCATTAGCAAGTTAGCTTTAGCATTCAAACTTTAACATTGCTGTATTTGCATGAATACAAGTAGGGTTAAGCTTTAATGCCATCTAATCTAATATGCCCATGAAGGGTTATGCTTTAATGCCATCTGATCTCTTATTTCCATCATAGAGGACATGTTCAACATGAAAATGACCAGATATTAGCACTAGCATAAGATCGCTAGCAGTAGCAAGTTAGCATTAGCATTCAAACTTTAACATTGCTGTATTTGCATGTATACAAGAAGGGTTAAGCTTTAATGCCATCTGATCCAATATGCCCATGAAGGGTAATGCTTTAATTCGATCTGATCTCTTATTTCCATCATAGAGGAAATGTTCAGCATGAAAATGACCAGATATTAGCACTAGCATTAGATCGCAAGCATTAGCAAGTTAGCATTAGCATTCAAACTTATTCATTGCAGTACTTGCATGTATACAAGAAGACTTAAGCTTTAATGCCATCTGATCTCTTATTTCCATCATAGCGGACACGTACAGTATGAAAATGACCGGATATTAGCACTAGCATTAGATCGCTAGCATTAGCAAGTAAGAATTAGAATTCAAACTTTAACATTGCTGTATATGCAATTATACAAGAAGCGTGAAGCTTTAATGACATCTAATCTAATATGCCCATGAAGGGTTATGCCTTAATGCCATCTGATTTCTGATTTCCATTATAGAGGACACATACAGTATGAAAATGATCAGATATTAGCACTAGCATTAGATCGCTAGCATTAGCAAGTTAGCATAAGCATTGAAACTTTAACATTGCTGTACTTGCATGTATACAAGAAGGGTTAAGCTTTAATGCCATCTAATATAATATGCCCATGAAAGGTTATGCTTTAAGGCCATCTGATCTCTTATTTCCATCATCGAGGACATGTACAGTATGAAAATGACCAGATATTACCACTAGCATTAGATCGCTAGCATTAGCAAGTTAGCTTTAGCATTCAAACTTTAACATTGCTGTATTTGCATGAATACAAGTAGGGTTAAGCTTTAATGCCATCTAATCTAATATGCCCATGAAGGGTTATGCTTTAATGCCATCTGATCTCTTATTTCCATCATAGAGGACATGTTCAGCATGAAAATGACCAGATATTAGCACTAGCATTAGATCGCTAGCAGTAGCAAGTTAGCATTAGCATTCAAACTTTAACATTGCTGTATTTGCATGTATACAAGAAGGGTTAAGCTTTAATGCCATCTGATCCAATATGCCCATGAAGGGTAATGCTTTAATTCGATCTGATCTCTTATTTCCATCATAGAGGACATGTTCAGCATGAAAATGACCAGATATTAGCACGAGCATTAGATCGCTAGCATTAGCAAGTTAGCATTAGCATTCAAACTTTAACATTGCTGTATTTGCATGTATACAAGAAGGATTAAGCTTTACTGCCATCTGAACCAATATGCCCATGAAAGGTGATGCTTTAATGCCATCTTATCACTTATTTCCATCATAGAGGACATGTTCAGCATGAAAATGACCAGATATTAGCACTAGCATTAGATCGCTAGCATTAGAAAGTTAGCATTAGCATTCAAACTTAAACATTGCAGTACTTGCATGTATACAAGAAGGCTTTAGCTTTAACGGCATTTGATCTCTTATTTTCATTATAGAGGACACGTACAGTATGAAAATGACTAGATATTAGCACTAGCATTAAATCGCTAGCATTAGCAAGTTAGCATTAGCATTCAAACTTAAACATTCCAGTACTTGCATATATACAAGAAGGCTTAAGCTTTCACGCCATCTGATCTCTTATTTCCATCATCGAGGACACGTACAGCATGAAAATGACCAGATATTAGCACTAGCATTAGATCGCTAGCATTAGCAAGTTAGCTTTAGCATTCAAACTTCAACATTGCTGTATTTGCATGAATACAAGTAGGGTTAAGCTTTAATGCCATCTAATCTAATATGCCCATTAAGGGTTATGCTTTAATGTCATCTGATCTCTTATTTCCATCATTGAGGACACGTACAGTATGAAAATGACCAGATATGAGCACTAGAATTAGATCGCTAGCAATAGCAAGTTAGTATTAGCATTCAAACTTAAACATTGCAGTACTTGCATGTATACAAGAAGGCTTAAGCTTTCACGCCATCTGATCTCTTATTTCCATCATTGAGGACATGTACAGTATGAAAATGACCAGATATTAGCACTAGTATTAGATCGCTAGCATTAGCTAGATAGCATAAGCATTCAAACTTTAAAATTGCTGTATTTGCATGTATACAAGAAGGGGTAAGCTTTAATGCCATCTAATCTAATATGCCCATGAAGGGTTTTGCTTTATTGTCATCTGATCTCTTATTTCCATCATCGAGGACACGGACAGTATGAAAATGACCAGATATTAGCACTAGCATTAGATCGTTAGCATTAGCAAGTTAGCATTAGCATTCAAACTTAAACATTGCAGTACTTGCATGAATACAAGAAGGGTTAAGCTTTCATGCCATCTAATCTAATATGCCCATTAAGGGTTATGTTTTAATGTCATCTGATCTCTAATTTCCAACATAGAGGACACGTACAGTGTGAAGATGACCAGATATTAGCACTAGCATTAGATCGCTAGCATTAGCAAGTTAGCATTAGCATTCAAACTCTATCATGGCTGTATTTGCATGTATACAAGAAGGGTTAAGCTTTAATGCCATCTGATCAAATATGCCCATGAAGGGTATTGCTTTAATGCGATCTGATCTCTTATTTCCATCACAGAGGGCATGTTCAGCATGAAAATGACCAGATAAAAGCACTAGCATTAGATCGCAAGCATTAGCAAGTAAGCATTAGCATTCAAACTTAAACATTGCAGTACTTACATGTATACAAGAAGGCTTAAGCTTTAATGCCATCTGATCTCTTATTTCCATCATAGAGGACACGTTCAGTATGAAAATGACCAGATATTAGCAATAGCATTAGATCGCTAGCATTAGCAAGTTAGAATTAGCATTCAAACTTTAACATTGCTGTATATGCAATTATACAAGAAGCGTTAAGCTTTAATGACATCTAATCTAATATGCCCATGAAGGGTTATGCCTTAATGCCATCTGATTTCTGATTTCCATTATAGATGACACATACAGTATGAAAATGATCAGATATTAGCACTAGCATTAGATCGCTAGCATTAGTAAGTTAGCATTAGCATTCAAACTTTAACATTGCTGTATTTGCATGAATACAAGAAGGGTTAAGCTTTAATGCCATCTGATCCAATATGCCCATGAAGGGTAATGCTTCAATGCCATCTAATCTCTTATTCCCATCATAGAGGCCATGTTCAGCATGAAAATGACCATATATTAGCACTAGCATTAGATCGCTAGCATTAGCAAGTTAGCATTAGCATTCAAACTTAAACATTGCAATACTTGCATGTATACAAGAAGGCTTTAGCTTTAACGGCATTTGATCTCTTATTTCCATCAAAGAGGACACGTACAGTATGAAAATGACTAGATATTACCACTAGCATAAAATCGCTAGCATTAGCAAGTAAGCATTAGCATTCAAACTTAAAAATTGATGTACTTGCATGTATACAAGAAGGCTTAAGCTTTCACGGCATCTGATCTCTTATTTCCATCATCGAGGACACGTAGAGTATGAAAATGACCAGATATTACCACTTGCATTAGATCGCTAGCATTAGCAAGTTAGCTTTAGCATTCAAACTTTAACATTGCTGTATTTGCATGAATACAAGTAGGGTTAAGCTTTAATGCCATCTAATCTAATATGCCCATGAAGGGTTATGCTTTAATGCCATCTGGTCTCATATTTCCATCATAGAGGACATGTTCAGCATGAAAATGACCAGATATTAGCACTAGCATTAGATTGCTAGCATTAGCAAGTTAGCATTAGCATTCAAACTTTAACATTGCTGTATTTGCATGTATACATGAAGGATTAAGCTTTAATGCCATCTGATCCAATATGCCCATGAAGGGTAATGCTTTAATTCGATCTGATCTCTTATTTCCATCATAGAGGACATGTTCAGCTTGAAAATGACCAGATATTAGCACGAGCATTAGATTGCTAGCATTAGAAAGTTAGCATTAGCATTCAAACTTTAACATTGCTGTATTTGCATGTATACAAGAAGGATTAAGCTTTACTGCCATCTGATCCAATATGCCCATGAAAGGTGATGCTTTAATGACATCTTATCACTTATTTCCATAATAGAGGACATGTTCAGCATGTAAATGACCAGATATGAGCATTAGCATTAGAGCGCTAGCATTAGCAAGTTAGCTTTAGCATTCAAACTTAATCATTGCAGTACTTGCATGTATACAAGAAGGCTTAAGCTTTAATGCCATCTGATCTCTTATTTCCATCATAGAGGACACTTACAGTATGAAAATGACCAGATATTAGCACTAGCATTAGATCGCTAGCATTAGCAAGTTAGAATTAGAATTCAAACTTTAACATTGCTGTATATGCAATTATACAAGAAGCGTGAATCTTTAATGACATCTAATCTAATATGCCCATGAAGAGTTATGCCTTAATGCCATCTGATTTTTGATTTCCATTATAGAGGACACATACAGTATGAAAATGATCAGATATTAGCACTAGCATTAGATCGCTAGCATTAGAAGTTAGCATAAGCATTAAACTTTAACATTGCTGTACTTGCATGTTACAAGAAGGGTTAAGCTTTAATGCCATCTAATATAATATGCCCATGAAACTTTAATGCCATCTGATCTCTTATTTCCATCATAGCACATGTTCAGCATGAAAATGACCAGAATTAGCACTAGCATTAGATCGCCATTAGCATTAATTCAAACTTTATATTGCCCATTTGCAATACAAGAAGGGTTAAGCTTTAATGCCATCATCCAATATGCCCATGATCTCTTAATTCCATCATTTCCATCATAGGACATGTTCAGCATGAAAATGACCAGATATTAGCACTAGCATTAGATCGCTAGCATTAGCAAGTTAGCATTAGCATTCAAACTTTAACATTGCTGTATTTGCATGTATACAAGAAGGATTAAGCTTTAATGCCATCTGATCCAATATGCCCATGAAGGGTAATGCTTTAATGCCATCTGATCTCTTATTTCCATCATAGATTTGACATGTTCAGCATGAAAATGACCAGATATTAGCACTAGCATTAGATCGCTAGCATTAGCAAAAATGTTAGCATTAGCATTCAAACTTTAACATTGCTGTATTTGCATGTATACAAGAAGGATTAAGCTTTAATGCCAACTGATCCAATATGCCCATGAAAGGTTATGCTTTAATGCCATCTTTTCTCTTATTTCCATCATAGAGGACATGTTCAGCATGAAAATGACCAGATATTAGCACTAGCATTAGATCGCTAGCATTAGCAAGTTAGCATTATCATTCAAAATTAAACATTGCAGTACTTGCATGTATACAAGAAGGCTTTAGCTTTCTAACCCGGGTTATGCATTTGATCTCTTATTTCCATCATAGAGGACACGTACAGTATGAAAATGACTAGATATTAGCACTAGCATTAAATCGCTAGCATTAGCAAGTTAGCATTAGCATTCAAACTTAAACATTGCAGTACTTGCATGTATACAAGAATGCTTAAGCTTTCAGGCCATCTGATCTCTTATTTCCATCATCGAGGACACGTACAGTATGAAAATGACCAGATATTACCACTAGCATTAGATCGCTAGCATTAGCAAGTTAGTTTTAGCATTCAAACTTTAACATTGCTGTATTTGCATGAATACAAGTAGGGTTAAGCTTTAATGCCATCTAATCTAATATGCCCATGAAGCGTTATGCTTGAATGCCATCTGATCTCTTATTTCCATCATAGAGGACATGTTCAGCATGAAAATGACCAGATATTAGCACTAGCATAAGATCGCTAACATTAGCAAGTTAGCATTAGCATTCAAACTTTAACATTGCTGTATTTGCATGTATACAAGAAGGGTTAAGCTTTAATGCCATCTGATCCAATATGCCAATGAAGGGTAATGCTTTAATTCGATCAGATCTCTTATTTCCATCATAGAGGACATGTTCAGCTTGAAAAAGACCAGATATTAGCACGAGCATTAGATTGCTAGCATTAGCAAGTTAGAATTAGCATTCAAACTTTAACATTGCTGTATTTGCATGTATACAAGAAGGATTAAGCTTTACTGCCATCTGATCCAATATGCCCATGAAAGGTGATGCTTTAATGCAATCTTATCACTTATTTCCATAATAGAGGACATGTTCAGCATGAAAATGACCAGATATTAGCACTAGCATTAGAGCGCTAGCATTAGCAAGTTAGCTTTAGCATTCAAACTTTAACATTGCTGTATTTGCATGAATACAAGTAGGGTTAAGCTTTAATGCAATCTAATCTAATATGCCCATTAAGGGTTATGCTTTAATGTCATCTGATCTCTTATTTCCATCATAGAGGACACCTACAGTTTGAAAATGACTAGATATTAGCACTAGCATTAAATCGCTAGCATTAGCAAGTTAGCATTAGCATTCAAACTTAAACATTGCAGTACTTGCATGTATACAAGAAGGCTAAAGCTTTCACGCCATCTGATCTCTTATTTCCATCATCGAGGACACGTACAGTATGAAAATGACCAGATATTAGCACTAGCATTAGATCGCTATCATTAGCAAGTTAGCTTTAGCATTCAAACTTTAACATTGCTGTATTTGCATGAATACAAGTAGGGTTAAGCTTTAATGCCATCTAATCTAATATGCCCATTAAGGGTTATGCTTTAATTTCATCTGATCTCTTATTTCCATCATTGAGGACACGCACAGTATGAAAATGACTAGATAATAGCACTAGAATTAGATCGCTAGCATTAGAAAGTTAGCATTACCATTCAAACTTAAACATTGCAGTACTTGCATGTATACAAGAAGGGTTAAGCTTTAATGCCATCTAATCTAATATGCCCTTGAAGGGTTATGCTTTAATGCCATCTGATCTCTTATTTCCATCATTGAGGACATGTACTGTATGAAAATGACCAGATATTAGCACTAACATTAGATCGCTAGCATTAGCAAGTTAGCATTAGCATTCAAACTTTAACATGGCTGTATTTGCATGTATACAAGAAGGGTTAAGCTTTAATGCCATCTGATCAAATATGCCCATGAAGGGTAATGCTTTAATGCGATCTGATCTCTTATTTCCATCACAGAGGGCATGTTCAGCATGAAAATGACCAGATATAAGCGCTAGCATTAGATCGCTAGCGTTAGCAAATTAGCATTAGCATTCAAACTTTAACATTGCTGTATTTGCATGTATACAAGAAGGGTTAAGCTTTAATGCCATCTGATCCAATATGCCTATGAAAGGTTATGCTTTAATGCCATCTGATCTCTTATTTCAATTATAGAGGACATGTTCAGCATGAAAATGACCAGATATTAGCACTAGCATTAGATTGCAAGCATTAGCAAGTTAGCATTAGCATTCAAACTTAATCATTGCAGTACTTGCATGTATACAAGAAGGCTTAAGCTTTAATGCCATCTGATCTCTTATTTCCATCATAGAGGACACGTACAGTATGAAAATGACCAGATATTAGCACTAGCATTAGATCGCTAGCATTAGCAAGTTAGAATTAGAATTCAAACTTTAACATTGCTGTATATGCAATTATACAAGAAGCGTGAAGCTTTAATGACATCTAATCTAATATGCCCATGAAGAGTTATGCCTTAATGCCATCTGATTTTCGATTTCGATGATAGAGGACACATACAGTATGAAAATGATCAGATATTAGCACTAGCATTAGATCGCTAGCATTAGCAAGTTAGCATAAGCATTGAAACTTTAACATTGCTGTACTTGCATGTATACAAGAAGGGTTAAGCTTTAATGCCATCTAATATAATATGCCCATGAAAGGTTATGCTTTAATGCCATCTGATATCTTATTTCCATCATAGAGGACATGTTCAGCATGAAAATGACCAGATATTAGCACTAGCATTAGATCGATATCATTAACAAGTTAGCATTAGCATTCAAACTTTAACATTGCTGTATTTGCATGTATACAAGAAGGGTTAAGCATTAATGCCATCTGATCCAATATGCCCATGAAGGGTAATGCTTTAATGCGATCTGATCTCTTATTTCCATCATAGAGGACATGTTCAGCCTGAAAATGACCAGATATTAGCACTAGCATTAGATCGCTAGCATTAGCAAGTTCGCATTAGCATTCAAACTTTAACATTGCTGTATTTGCATGTATACAAGAAGGATTAAGCTTTAATGCCAACTGATCCAATTTGCCCATGAAAGGTTATGCTTTAATGCCATCTTTTCTCTTATTTCCATCATAGAGGACATGTTCAGCATGAAAATGACCAGATATTAGCACTAGCATTAAATCGCTAGCATTAGCAAGTTAGCATTAGCATTCAAACTTGAACATTGCAGTACTTGCATGTATACAAGAATGCTTAAGCTTTCACGCCATCTGATCTCTTATTTCCATCATCGAGGACACGTACAGTATGAAAATGACCAGATATTACCACTAGCATTAGATCGCTAGCATTAGCAAGTTAGCTTTAGCATTCAAACTTTAACATTGCTGTATTTGCATGAATACAAGTAGGGTTAAGCTTTAATGACATCTAATCTAATATGCCCATGAAGGGTTATGCTTTAATGCCATCTGATCTCTTATTTCCATCATAGAGGACATCTTCAGCATGAAAATGACCAGATATTAGCACTAGCATAAGATCGCTAGCATTAGCAAGTTAGCATTAGCATTCAAACTTTAACATTGCTGTATTTGCATGTATACAAGAAGGGTTAAGCTTTAATGCCATCTGATCCAATATGCCCATGAAGGTTAATGCTTTAATTCGATCTGATCTCTTATTTCCATCATAGAGGACATGTTCAGCATGAAAATGACCAGATATTAGCACGAGCATTAGATCGCTAACATTAGCAAGTTAGCATTAGCATTCAAACTTTAACATTGCTGTATTTGCATGTATACAAGAAGGATTAAGCATTACTGCCATCTGATCCAATATGCCCATGAAAGGTGATGCTTTAATGCCATCTTATCACTTATTTCCATCATAGAGGACATGTTCAGCATGAAAATGACCAGATATTAGCACTAGCATTAGATCGCTAGCATTAGAAAGTTAGCATTAGCATTCAAACTTAAACATTGCAGTACTTGCATGTACACAAGAAGGCTTTAGCTTTAACAGCATTTGATCTCTTATTTCCATCATAGAGGACACGTACAGTATGAAAATGATTAGATATTAGCACTAGCATTAAATCGCTAGCATTAGCAAGTTAGCATTAGCATTCAAACTTAAACATTGCAGTACTTGCATGTATACAAGAAGGCTGAAGTTTTCACGCCATCTGATCTCTTATTTCCATAATCGAGGACACGTACAGCATGAAAATGACCAGATATTAGCACGAGCATTAGATCGCTAGCATTAGCAAGTTAGCTTTAGCATTCAAACTTCAACATTGCTGTATTTGCATGAATACAAGTAGGGTTAAGCTTTAATGCCATCTAATCTAATATGCCCATTAAGGGTTATTCTTTAATGTCATCTGATCTCTTATTTCCATCATAGAGGACAATCGACAGTATAAAAATGACCAGATATTAGCACTTGCATTAGATCGTTAGCATTAGCAAGTTAGCATTAGCATTCAAACTTAAACATTGCAGTACTTGCATGTATACAAGAAGGGTTAAGCTTTAATGACATCTAATCTAATATGCCCATTAAGGGTTATGCTTTAATGTCATCGGATCTCTTATTTCCATCATAGAGGACACGTACAGTATGAAGATGACCAGATATTTGCACTAGCATTAGATTGCTAGCATTAGCAAGTTAGCATTAGCATTCAAACTTTATCATGGCTGTATTTGCATGTATACAAGAAGGGTTAAGCTTTAATGCCATCTGATCAAATATGCCCATGAAGGGTAATGCTTTAATGCGATCTGATCTCTTATTTCCATCACAGAGGGCATGTTCAGCATGAAAATGACCAGATATAAGCACTAGCATTAGATCGCAAGCATTAGCAAGTAAGCATTAGCATTCAAACTTTAACATTGCAGTACTTACATGTATACAAGAAGGCTTAAGCTTTAATGCCATCTGATCTCTTATTTCCATCATAGAGGACACGTACAGTATGAAAATGACCAGATATTAGCACTAGCATTAGATCGCTAGCATTAGCAAGTTAGAATTAGCATTCAAACTTTAACATTGCTGTATATGCAATTATACAAGAAGCGTTAAGCTTTAATGACATCTAATCTAATATGCCCATGAAGGGTTATGACTTAATGCCATCTGATTTCTGATTTCCATTATAGAGGACACATACAGTATGAAAATGATCAGATATTATCACTAGCATCAGATCGCTAGCATTAGTAAGTTAGCATTAGCATTCAAACTTTAACATTGCTGTATTTGCATGTATACAAGAAGGGTTAAGCTTTAATGCCATCTGATCCAATATGCCCATGAAGGGTCATGCTATAATGCGATCTGATCTCTTATTTCCATCATAGAGGACATGTTCAGCATGAAAATGACCAGATATTAGCACTAGCATTAGATCAATAGCATTAGCAAGTTAGCATTAGCATTCAAACTTTAACATTGCTGTATTTGCATGTATACAAGAAGGATTAAGCTTTAATGCCAACGGATCCAATATGCCCATGAAAGGTTATGCTTTCATGCCATCTTATCTCTTATTTCCATTATAGAGGACATGTTCAGCATGAAAATGACCAGATATTAGCAGTAGCATTAGATCGCAAGCATTAGCAAGTTAGCATTAGCATTCAAACTTAAACATTGCAGTACTTGCATGTATACAAGAAGGCTTAAGCTTTCACGCCATCCGATCTCTTATTTCCATCATCAAGGACACGTACAGTATGAAAATGACCATATATTACCACTAGCATTAGATCGCTAGCATTAGCAAGTTAGCTTTAGCATTCAAACTTTAACATTGCTGTAATCTGCATGAATACAAGTAGGGTTAAGCTTTAATGCCATTTAATCTAATATGCCCATGAAGGGTTATGCTTTCATGCCATCTGATCTCTTATTTCCATCATAGAGGACATGTTCAGCATGAAAATGACCAGATATTAGCACTAGCATAAGATCGCTAGCATTAGCAAGTTAGCATTAGCATTCAAACTTTAACATTGCTGTATTTGCATGTATACAAGAGGGGTTAAGCTTTAATGCCATCTGATCCAATATGCCCATGAAGGTTAATGCTTTAATTCGATCTGATCTCTTATTTCCATCATAGAGGACATTTTCAGCATGAAAATGACAAGATATTAGCACAATCATTAGATCGCTAACATTAGCAAGTTAGCATTAGCATTCAAACTTTAACATTGCTGTATTTGCATGTATACAAGAAGGATTAAGCATTACTGCCATCTGATCCAATATGCCCATGAAAGGTGATGCTTTAATGCCATCTTATCACTTATTTCCATCATAGAGGACATGTTCAGCATGAAAATGACCAGATATTAGCACTAGCATTAGATCGCTAGCATTAGAAAGTTAGCATTAGCATTCAAACTTAAACATTGCAGTACTTGCATGTACACAAGAAGGCTTTAGCTTTAACAGCATTTGATCTCTTATTTCCATCATAGAGGACACGTACAGTATGAAAATGACTAGATATTAGCACAAGCATTAAATCGCTTGCATTAGCAAGTTAGCATTAGCATTCAAACTTAAACATTGCAGTACTTGCATGTATACAAGAAGGCTGAAGCTTTCACGCCATCTGATCTCTTATTTCCATTATAGAGGACATGTTCAGCATGAAAATGACCAGATATTAGCACTAGCATTAGATCGCGAGCAATAGCAAGTTAGCATTAGCATTCAAACTTAAACATTGCAGTACTTGCATGTATACAAGAAGGCTTAAGCTTTCACGCCATCCGATCTCTTATTTCCATCATCAAGGACACGTACAGTATGAAAATGACCATATATTACCACTAGCATTAGATCGCTAGCATTAGCAAGTTAGCTTTAGCATTCAAACTTTAACATTGCTGTATTTGCATGAATACAAGTAGGGTTAAGCTTTAATGCCATCTAATCTAATATGCCCATGAAGGGTTATGCTTTAATGCCATCTGATCTCTTATTTCCATCATAGAGGACATGTTCAGCATGAAAATGACCAGATATTAGCACTAGCATAAGATCGCTAGCATTAGCAAGTTAGCATTAGCATTCAAACTTTAACATTGCTGTATTTGCATGTATACAAGAAGGGTTAAGCTTTAATGCCATCTGATCCAATATGCCCATGAAGGTTAATGCTTTAATTCGATCTGATCTCTTATTTCCATCATAGAGGACATGTTCAGCATGAAAATGACAAGATATTAGCACAATCATTAGATCGCTAACATTAGCAAGTTAGCATTAGCATTCAAACTTCAACATTGCTGTATTTGCATGAATACAAGTAGGGTTAAGCTTTATGCCATCTAATCTAATATGCCCATTAAGGGTTATGCTTTAATGTCATCTGATCTCTTATTTCCATCATAGAGGACACGGACAGAATGAAAATGACCAGATATAAGCACTAGCATTAGATCATTGGCATTAGCAAGTTAGCATTAGCATTCAAACTTAAACATTGCAGTACTTGCATGTACACAAGAAGGCTTTAGCTTTAACAGCATTTGATCTCTTATTTCCATCATAGAGGACACGTACAGTATGAAAATGATTAGATATTAGCACTAGCATTAAATCGCTAGCATTAGCAAGTTAGCATTAGCATTCAAACTTAAACATTGCAGTACTTGCATGTATACAAGAAGGCTGAAGCTTTCACGCCATCTGATCTCTTATTTCCATAATCGAGGACACGTACAGCATGAAAATGACCAGATATTAGCACTAGCATTAGATCGCTAGAATTAGCAAGTTAGCTTTAGCATTCAAACTTCAACATTGCTGTATTTGCATGAATACAAGTAGGGTTAAGCTTTAATGCCATCTAATCTAATATGCCCATTAAGGGTTATGCTTTAATGTCATCTGATCTCTTATTTCCATCATAGAGGACACGGACAGTATAAAAATGACCAGATAATAGCACTAGCATTAGATCGCTAGCATTAGCAAGTTAGCATTAGCATTCAAACTTTAACATTGCTGTATTTGCATGTATACAAGAAGGATTAAGCTTTAATGCCAACTGATCCAATATGCCCATGAAAGGTTATGCTTTAATGCCATCTTATCTCTTATTTCCATTATAGAGGACATGTTCAGCATGAAAATGACCAGATATTAGCACTAGCTTTAGATCGCGAGCATTAGCAAGTTAGCATTAGCATTAAAACTTAAACATTGCAGTACTTGCATGCATACAAGAAGGCTTAAGCTTTCACGCCATCCGATCTCTTATTTCCATCATCAAGGACACGTATAGTATGAAAATGACCATATATTACCACTAGCATTAAATCGCTAGCATTAGCAAGTTAGCTTTAGCATTCAAACTTTAACATTGCTGTATTTGCATGAATACAAGTAGGGTTAAGCTTTAATGCCATCTAATCTAATATGCCCATGAAGGGTTATGCTTTAATGCCATCTGATCTCTTATTTCCATCATAGAGGACATGTTCAGCATGAAAATGACCAGATATTAGCACTAGCATAAGATCGCTAGCATTAGCAAGTTAGCATTAGCATTCAAACTTTAACATTGCTGTATTTGCATGTATATAAGAAGGGTTAAGCTTTAATGCCATCTGATCCAATATGCCCATGAAGGTTAATGCTTTAATTCGATCTGATCTCTTATTTCCATCATTGAGGACATGTTCAGCATGAAAATGACAAGATATTAGCACAATCATTAGATCGCTAACATAAGCAAGTTAGCATTAGCATTCAAACTTTAACATTGCTGTATTTGCATGTATACAAGAGGGATTAAGCATTACTGCCATCTGATCCAATATGCCCATGAAAGGTGATGCTTTAATGCCATCTTATCACTTATTTCCATCATAGAGGACATGTTCAGCATGAAAATGACCAGATATTAGCACTAGCATTAGATCGCTAGCATTAGAAAGTTAGCATTAGCATTCAAACTTAAACATTGCAGTACTTGCATGTACACAAGAAGGCTTTAGCTTTAACAGCATTTGATATCTTATTTCCATCATAGAGGACACGTACAGTATGAAAATGACTAGATATTAGCACTAGCATTAAATCGCTAGCATTAGCAAGTTAGCATTAGCATTCAAACTTAAACATTGCAGTACTTGCATGTATACAAGAAGGCTTAAGCTTTAACGCCATCTGATCTCTTATTTCCATCATCGAGGACAGGTACAGCATGAAAATGACCAGATATTAGCACTAGCATTAGATCGCTAGCATTAGCAAGTTAGCTTTAGCATTCAAACTTCAACATTGCTGTATTTGCATGAATACAAGTAGGGTTAAGCTTTAATGCCATCTAATCTAATATGCCCATTAAGGGTTATGCTTTAATGTCATCTGATCTCTTATTTCCATCATAGAGGACACGGACAGTATAAAAATGACCAGATAATAGCACTAGCATTAGATCGCTAGCATTAGCAAGTTAGCATTAGCATTCAAACTTTAACATTGCTGTATTTGCATGTATACAAGAAGGATTAAGCTTTAATGCCAACTGATCCAATATGCCCATGAAAGGTTATGCTTTAATGCCATCTTATCTCTTATTTCCATTATAGAGGACATGTTCAGCATGAAAATGACCAGATATTAGCACTAGCTTTAGATCGCGAGCATTAGCAAGTTAGCATTAGCATTAAAACTTAAACATTGCAGTACTTGCATGCATACAAGAAGGCTTAAGCTTTCACGCCATCCGATCTCTTATTTCCATCATCAAGGACACGTATAGTATGAAAATGACCATATATTACCACTAGCATTAAATCGCTAGCATTAGCAAGTTAGCTTTAGCATTCAAACTTTAACATTGCTGTATTTGCATGAATACAAGTAGGGTTAAGCTTTAATGCCATCTAATCTAATATGCCCATGAAGGGTTATGCTTTAATGCCATCTGATCTCTTATTTCCATCATAGAGGACATGTTCAGCATGAAAATGACCAGATATTAGCACTAGCATAAGATCGCTAGCATTAGCAAGTTAGCATTAGCATTCAAACTTTAACATTGCTGTATTTGCATGTATATAAGAAGGGTTAAGCTTTAATGCCATCTGATCCAATATGCCCATGAAGGTTAATGCTTTAATTCGATCTGATCTCTTATTTCCATCATTGAGGACATGTTCAGCATGAAAATGACAAGATATTAGCACAATCATTAGATCGCTAACATAAGCAAGTTAGCATTAGCATTCAAACTTTAACATTGCTGTATTTGCATGTATACAAGAGGGATTAAGCATTACTGCCATCTGATCCAATATGCCCATGAAAGGTGATGCTTTAATGCCATCTTATCACTTATTTCCATCATAGAGGACATGTTCAGCATGAAAATGACCAGATATTAGCACTAGCATTAGATCGCTAGCATTAGAAAGTTAGCATTAGCATTCAAACTTAAACATTGCAGTACTTGCATGTACACAAGAAGGCTTTAGCTTTAACAGCATTTGATATCTTATTTCCATCATAGAGGACACGTACAGTATGAAAATGACTAGATATTAGCACTAGCATTAAATCGCTAGCATTAGCAAGTTAGCATTAGCATTCAAACTTAAACATTGCAGTACTTGCATGTATACAAGAAGGCTTAAGCTTTAACGCCATCTGATCTCTTATTTCCATCATCGAGGACAGGTACAGCATGAAAATGACCAGATATTAGCACTAGCATTAGATCGCTAGCATTAGCAAGTTAGCTTTAGCATTCAAACTTCAACATTGCTGTATTTGCATGAATACAAGTAGGGTTAAGCTTTAATGCCATCTAATCTAATATGCATATTAAGGGTTATGCTTTAATGTCATCTGATCTCTTATTTCCATCATAGAGGACACGGACAGTATGAAAATGACCAGATATTAGCACTAGCATTAGATCGCTAGCATTAGCAAGTTAGGATTAGCATTAAAACTTTAACATTGCTGTATATGCAATTATACAAGAAGCGTAAAGCTTAAATGACCTCTAATCGAATATGCCCATAAAGGGTTATGCCTTAATGCCATCTGATTTCTGATTTCTATTATAGAGGACAAATACAGTATGAAAATGTTCAGATATTAGCACGAGCATCACATCGCTAGCATTAGTAAGTTAGCATTAGCATTCAAACTTTAACATTGCTGTATTTGCATGTATACAAGAAGGGTTAAGCTTTTATGCCATCTGATCCAGTATGCCCATGAAGGGTCATGCTTTAATGCGATCTGATCTCTTATTTCCATCATAGAGGACATGTTCAGCATGAAAATGACCAGATATTAGCACTAGCATTAGATCGCTAGCATTAGCAAGTTAGCATTAGCATTCAAACTTTAACATTGCTGTATTTGCATGTATACAAGAAGGATTAAGCTTTAATGCCAACTGATCCAATATGCCCATGAAAGGTTATGCTTTAATGCCATCTTATCTCTTATTTCCATTATAGAGGACATGTTCAGCATGAAAATGACCAGATATTAGCACTAGCATTAGATCGCGAGCATTAGCAAGTAAGCATTAGCATTCAAACTTAAACATTGCAGTACTTGCATGTATACAAGAGGGCTTAAGCTTTCACGCCATCCGATCTCTTATTTCCATCATCAAGGACACGTACAGTATGAAAATGACCAGATATTACCACTAGCATTAGATCGCTAGCATTAGCAAGTTAGCTTTAGCATTCAAACTTTAACATTGCTGCATTTGCATGAATACAAGTAGGGTTAAGCTTTAATGCCATCTATTCTAATATGCCCATTAAGGGGTTATGCTTTTAATGTCATCTGATCTCTTATTTCCATCATAGAGGACACGTTACAGTATGAAAATGACTAGATATTAGCACGAGCATTAAATCGCTAGCATTAGCAAATTAGCATTAGCATTCAACATTAAACATTGCAGTACTTGGATGTATACAAGAAGGCTTAAGCTTTCACGCCATCTGATCTCTTATTTCCATCATCGAGGACACGTACAGTATGAAAATGACCAGATATTAGCACTAGCATTAGATCGCTAGCATTAGCAAGTTAGCTTTAGCATTCAAACTTTAACATTGCTGTATTTGCATGAATACAAGTAGGGTTAAGCTTTAATGCCATCTAATCTAATATGCCCAATAAGGGTAATGCTTTAATGCCATCTGATCCCTTATTTCCATCATTGAGGACATGTACAGTATTAAAATGAACAGATATTAGCACTAGTATTAGATCGCTAGCATTATCAAGATAGCATAAGCATTCAAACTTTAAAATTGCTGTATTTGCATGTATACAAAAGGCTTTAAAACTTAACGGCATTTGATCTCTTATTTTCATCATAGGGACACAGACAGTATGAAAATGACCAGATATTAGCACTAACATTAGATCGTTAGCATTAGCAAGTTAGCATTAGCATTCAAACTTAAACATTGCAGTACTTGCATGTATACAAGAAGGGTTAAGCTTTAAAGCCATCTAATCAAATATGCCCATGAAAGGTTATGCTTTAAAGCCATCTGATCTCTTATTTCCATCATAGAGGACATGTTCAGCCTGAAAATGACCAGATATTAGCACTAGCATTAGATCGCTAGCATTAGCAAGTTAGCATTAGCATTCAAACTTAAACATTGCAGTACTTGCATGTTTTACAAAAGAAGTCTTAAGCTTTTAATGACATCTGATCTCTTATTTCCATCATAGAGGACACGTACAGTATGAAAATGACCAGATATTAGCACTAGCATTAGATCGCTAGCATTAGCAAGTTGGAATTAGCATTCAAACTTTAACATTGCTGTACTTGCATGTATACAAGAAGGCTTTAGCTTTAACGGCATTTGATCTCTTATTTTCATCATAGAGGACACGTACAGTATGAAAATGACTAGATATTAGCACTAGCATTAAATCGCTAGCATTAGCAAGTTAGCATTAGCATTCAAACTTAAACATTGCAGTACTTTCATGTATACAAGAAGGCTTAAGCTTTCACGGCATCTGATCTTTTATTTCCATCATCGAGGACACGTACAGTATGAAAATGACCAGATATTAGCACTAGCATTAGATCGCTAGCATTAGAAAGTTAGCTTTAGCATTCAAACTTTAACATTGCTGTATTTGCATGAATACAAGTAGGGTTAAGCTTTAATGTCATCTAATCTAATATGCCCATTCAGGGTTATGCTTTAATGTCATCTGATCTCTTATTTCCATCATTGAGGACACGTACAGTATGAAAATGACCAGATATTAGCACTAGAATTAGATCGCTAGCATTAGCAAGTTAGCATTAGCATTCAAACTTAAACATTGCAGTACTTGCATGTATACAAGAAGTGTTAAGCTTTAATGCCATCTAATCTAATATGCCCTTGAAGGGTTATGCTTGAATGCCATCTGATCTCTTATTTCCATCATTGAGGACATGTACAGTATGAAAATGACCAGATTTTAGCACTAGCATTAGATCGCTAGCATTAGCAAGTTAGCATTAGCATTCAAACTTTAACATTGCTGTATTTGCATGGATACAAGAAGGGTTAAGATTTAATGCTATCTGAACCAATATGCCCATGAAAGGTTATCCTTTCATGCCATCTTATCTCTTATTTCCATCATAGAGGACATGTTCAGCATGAAAATGACCAGATATTAGCACTAGTATTAGATCGCTAGCATTAGCAAGTTAGCATTAGCATTCAAACTTAAACATTGCAGTACTTGCATGTATACAAGATGGCTTTATCTTTAACGGCATTTGATCTCTTATTTCCATCATAGAGGACACGTACAGTATGAAAATGACTAGATATTAGCACTTGCATTAAATCGCTAGCATTAGCAAGTTAGCATTAGCATTCAAACTTAAACATTGCAGTACTTGCATGTATACAAAAAAAAGTTTAAGCTTTCAGGCCATCTGATCTCTTATTTCCATCATTGAGGACACGTACAGTATGAAAATGACCAGATATTAGCACTAGCATTAGATAAAGCTAGCATTAGCAAGTTAGCATTAGCATTCAAACTTAAACATTGCAGTATTTGCATGTATACAAGAGGGTTAAGCTTTAATGCCATCTGATATAATATGCCACTGAAGGGTAATGCTTTAATGCGATCTGATCTCTCATTTCCATCATAGAGGTCACGTACAGTATGAAAATGACCAGTTATTAGCACTTGCATTAGATCGCTAACATTAGCAAGTTAGCATTAACTTTCAAACTTAAAGATTGCAGTACTTGCATGTATACAAGAAGGCTTAAGCTTTAACGCCATCTGATCCCTTATTTCCATAATCGAGGACACGTACAGTATGAAAATGACCAAATATTAGCACTAGCATTAGATCGCTAGCATCAGCAGGATAGCATTAGCATTCACACTTAAACATTGCTGTATTTGCATGTATACAAGAAGGGTTAAGCTTTAATGCTATCTAATCTAAGATGCCCATGAAGGGTTATGCTTTAATGCCATCTCATCTCTTATTTCCATCATTGAGGACAAGTACAGTATGAAAATGACCAGATATTAGCACTAGCATTAGATCGCTAGCATTAGCAAGTTAGCATTAGCATTCAAACTTAAACATTGCAGGACTTGCATGTATACAAAAGTGTTAAGCTTTAATGCCATCTAATCTAATTTGCACCTGAAGCGGTTATGCTTTAATGCCATCTGATCTCTTATTTCCCTCATATAAGACAAGTACAGTATGAAAATGACCAGATATTAGCTCTAGCATTAGATCGCTAGCATTAGCAAGTTAGCATTAGCATTCAAACTTAAACATTGCAGTACTTGCATGTATACAAGATGGGTTGAGCTTTAATGCCATCTAATCTAAAATGCCCACGAAGGGTTAGGCTTTAATGCCATCTGATCTATTATTTCCGTCAAAGAGGAGACGTACATTATGAAAATGACCAGATATTAGCACTAGCATTAGATCGCTAGCATTAGCAAGTTAGCATTAGCATTCAAACTTTAAAATTACTGTATTTGCATGTGTACAAAAAGGGTTAAGCTTTAATGTCATCTGATCTAATATGCCGATGAAAAGTCATGCTTTAATGCCATCTGATCTTTTATTTCCATCATAGAGGACACGTACAGTACGAAAATGACCAGATATTAGCACTAGCATTAGATCGCTAGCATTAGCAAGTTAAAATTAGAATTCAAACTTTAACATTGCTGTATATGCATGTATACAGGAAGCGTTAAGCTTTAATGCCATCTAATCTAATATGCCCATGAAGGGGTATGCCTTAATGCCATCTGATTTCTGATTTCCATTATAGAGGACACGTACAGTATGAAAATGATCAGATATTAGCACTTGCATTAGATTGCTAGCATTAGCAAGTTTGCATAAGCATTGAAACTTTAACATTGCTGTATTTGCATGTATACAAGAAGGGTTAAGCTTTAAAGCCATCTAATATAATATGCACATGAAAGGTTATGCTTTTATGCCATCTGATCTCTTATATCCATCATAGAGGACATGTTCAGCATGAAAATGACCAGATATTAGCACTAGCATTAGATCGCTAGCATTAGCAAGTTAGCATTAGCATTCAAACTTTAACATTGCTGTATTTGCATGTATACAAGAAGGGTTAAGCTTTAATGCCATCTGATCCAATATGCCCATGAAGGGTAATGCTTTAATGCGATCTGATCTCTTATTTCCATCATAGAGGACACGTACAGTATGAAAATGACCAGATATTAGCACTAGCATTAGATCGCTAGCATTAGCAAGTTAGCATTAGCATTCAAACTTAAACATTGCAGTACTTGCATGTATACAAGAAGGCTTAAGCTTTAATGCCATTTGATCTCTTATTTCCATCATAGAGGACACGTACAGTATGAAAATGACCAGATATTAGCACTAGCATTAGATCGCTAGCATTAGCAAGTTAGCATTAGCATTCAAAATTAAACATTGCAGTACTTGCATGTATACAAGAAGGCTTAAGCTTTCAAACCATCTGATCTCTTAATTCCATCATCGAGGACACGTACAGTATGAAAATGACCAGATATTCGCACTAGCATTAGATCGCTAGCATTAGCAAGTTAGCATTAGCATTCAAACTTTAACATTGCTGTATTTGCATGTATACAAGAAGGGTTAAGCTTTTATGCCATCTGATCCAGTATGCCCATGAAGGGTCATGCTTTAATGCGATCTGATCTCTTATTTCCATCATAGAGGACATGTTCAGCATGAAAATGACCAGATATTAGCACTAGCATTAGATCGCTAGCATTAGCAAGTTAGCATTAGCATTCAAACTTTAACATTGCTGTATTTGCATGTATACAAGAAGGATTAAGCTTTAATGCCAACTGATCCAATATGCCCATGAAAGGTTATGCTTTAATGCCATCTTATCTCTTATTTCCATTATAGAGGACATGTTCAGCATGAAAATGACCAGATATTAGCACTAGCATTAGATCGCGAGCATTAGCAAGTAAGCATTAGCATTCAAACTTAAACATTGCAGTACTTGCATGTATACAAGAGGGCTTAAGCTTTCACGCCATCCGATCTCCTATTTCCATCATCAAGGACACGTACAGTATGAAAATGACCAGATATTACCACTAGCATTAGATCGCTAGCATTAGCAAGTTAGCTTTAGCATTCAAACTTTAACATTGCTGCATTTGCATGAATACAAGTAGGGTTAAGCTTTAATGCCATCTATTCTAATATGCCCATTAAGGGTTATGCTTTAATGTCATCTGATCTCTTATTTCCATCATAGAGGACACGTACAGTATGAAAATGACTAGATATTAGCACGAGCATTAAATCGCTAGCATTAGCAAATTAGCATTAGCATTCAACATTAAACATTGCAGTACTTGCATGTATACAAGAAGGCTTAAGCTTTCACGCCATCTGATCTCTTATTTCCATCATCGAGGACACGTACAGTATGAAAATGACCAGATATTAGCACTAGCATTAGATCGCTAGCATTAGCAAGTTAGCTTTAGCATTCAAACTTTAACATTGCTGTATTTGCATGAATACAAGTAGGGTTAAGCTTTAATGCCATCTAATCTAATATGCCCAATAAGGGTTATGCTTTAATGCCATCTGATCCCTTATTTCCATCATTGAGGACATGTACAGTATTAAAATGAACAGATATTAGCACTAGTATTAGATCGCTAGCATTATCAAGATAGCATAAGCATTCAAACTTTAAAATTGCTGTATTTGCATGTATACAAGAAGGCTTTAGCTTTAACGGCATTTGATCTCTTATTTTCATCATAGAGGACACAGAAAGTATGAAAATGACCAGATATTAGCACTAACATTAGATCGTTAGCATTAGCAAGTTAGCATTAGCATTCAAACTTAAACATTGCAGTACTTGCATGTATACAAGAAGGGTTAAGCTTTAAAGCCATCTAATCAAATATGCCCATGAAAGGTTATGCTTTAAAAAACCATCTGATCTCTTATTTCCATCATAGAGGACATGTTCAGCCTGAAAATGACCAGATATTAGCACTAGCATTAGATCGCTAGCATTAGCAAGTTAGCATTAGCATTCAAACTTAAACATTGCAGTACTTGCATGTTTACAAGAAGGCTTAAGCTTTAATGCCATCTGATCCAATATGCCCATGAAAGGTTATGCTTTAAAGCCATCTGATCTCTTATTTCCATCATAGAGGACATGTTCAGCCTGAAAATGACCAGATATTAGCACTAGCACTAGATCGCCAGAATTAGCAAGTTAGCATTAGCATTCAAACTTAAACATTGCAGTACTTGCATGTTTACAAGAAGGCTTAAGCTTTAATGCCATCTGATCCAATATGCCCATGAAAGGTTATGCTTTAAAGCCATCTGATCTCTTATTTCCATCATAGAGGGACATGTTCAGCCTGAAAATGACCAGATATTAGCACTAGCACTAGATCGCCAGAATTAGCAAGTTAGCATTAGCATTCAAACTTATGTTTTTACAAGAAGGCTTAAGCTTTAATGCCATCTGATCCAATATGCCCATGAAAGGTTATGCTTTAAAGCCATCTGATCTCTTATTTCCATCATAGAGGACATGTTCAGCCTGAAAATGACCAGATATTAGCACTAGCATTAGATCGCCAGAATTAGCAAGTTAGCATTAGCATTCAAACTTAAACATTGCAGTACTTGCATGTTTACAAGAAGGCTCTTTAATGCCATCTTTAATGACATCTGATCTCTTATTTCCATCATAGAGACATGTTCAGCCTGAAAATGACCAGATATTAGCACTAGCATTAGATCGCTAGCATTAGCAAGTTAGCATTAGCATTCAAACTTAAACATTGCAGTAGTACTTGCATGTATACAAGAATGGATCTTTAGCTTTAAAATGACCAGATATTAGCACTAGCATTGATCTAGCTTATTTTCATCAAACTAGAGATACAAGTAGGCAGTATGAAAATGACTAGATATTAGCACTAGCATTAAATCGCTAGCATTAGCAAGTTAGCATTAGCATTCAAACTTAAACATTGCAGTACTTTCATGTATACAAGAAGGCTTAAGCTTTCACGGCATCTGATCTTTTATTTCCATCATCGAGGACACGCATAGTATGAAAATGACCAGATATTAGCACTAGCATTAGATCGCTAGCATTAGAAAGTTAGCTTTAGCATTCAAACTTTAACATTGCTGTATTTGCATGAATACAAGTAGGGTTAAGCTTTAATGTCATCTAATCTAATATGCCCATTCAGGGTTATGCTTTTAATGTCATCTGATCTCTTATTTCCATCATTGAGACACGTGCAGTATGAAAATGACCAGATATTAGCACTAGAATTAGATCGCTAGCATTAGCAAGTTAGCATTAGCATTCAAACTTAAACATTGCAGTACTTGCATGTATACAAGAAGTGTTAAGCTTTAATGCCATCTAATCTAATATGCCCTTGAAGGGTTATGCTTGAATGCCATCTGATCTCTTATTTCCATCATTGAGGACATGTACAGTATGAAAATGACCAGATTTTAGCACTAGCATTAGATCGCTAGCATTAGCAAGTTAGCATTAGCATTCAAACTTTAACATTGCTGTATTTGCATGGATACAAGAAGGGTTAAGATTTAATGCTATCTGAACCAATATGCCCATGAAAGGTTATCCTTTCATGCCATCTTATCTCTTATTTCCATCATAGAGGACATGTTCAGCATGAAAATGACCAGATATTAGCACTAGTATTAGATCGCTAGCATTAGCAATTTAGCATTAGCATTCAAACTTAAACATTGCAGTACTTGCATGTATACAAGATGGCTTTATCTTTAACGGCATTTGATCTCTTATTTCCATCATAGAGGACACGTACAGTATGAAAATGACTAGATATTAGCACTTGCATTAAATCGCTAGCATTAGCAAGTTAGCATTAGCATTCAAACTTAAACATTGCAGTACTTGCATGTATACAAGAAAGCTTAAGCTTTCAGGCCATCTGATCTCTTATTTCCATCATTGAGGACACGTACAGTATGAAAATGACCAGATATTAGCACTAGCATTAGATCGCTAGCATTAGCAAGTTAGCATTAGCATTCAAACTTAAACATTGCAGTATTTGCATGTATACAAGAGGGTTAAGCTTTAATGCCATCTGATATAATATGCCACTGAAGGGTAATGCTTTAATGCGATCTGATCTCTCATTTCCATCATAGAGGTCACGTACAGTATGAAAATGACCAGTTATTAGCACTTGCATTAGATCGCTAACATTAGCAAGTTAGCATTAACTTTCAAACTTAAAGATTGCAGTACTTGCATGTATACAAGAAGGCTTAAGCTTTAACGCCATCTGATCCCTTATTTCCATAATCGAGGACACGTACAGTATGAAAATGACCAAATATTAGCACTAGCATTAGATCGCTAGCATCAGCAGGATAGCATTAGCATTCACACTTAAACATTGCTGTATTTGCATGTATACAAGAAGGGTTAAGCTTTAATGCTATCTAATCTAAGATGCCCATGAAGGGTTATGCTTTAATGCCATCTCATCTCTTATTTCCATCATTGAGGACAAGTACAGTATGAAAATGACCAGATATTAGCACTAGCATTAGATCGCTAGCATTAGCAAGTTAGCATTAGCATTCAAACTTAAACATTGCAGGACTTGCATGTATACAAGAAGTGTTAAGCTTTAATGCCATCTAATCTAATTTGCACACGAACGGTTATGCTTTAATGCCATCTGATCTCTTATTTCCCTCATATAAGACAAGTACAGTATGAAAATGACCAGATATTAGCTCTAGCATTAGATCGCTAGCATTAGCAAGTTAGCATTAGCATTCAAACTTAAACATTGCAGTACTTGCATGTATACAAGAAGGGTTGAGCTTTAATGCCATCTAATCTAAAATGCCCACGGAAGGGTTAGGCTTTAATGCCATCTGATCTATTATTTCACAAAGAGGAGACGACATTATGAAAATGACCAGATATTAGCACTAGCATTAGATCGCTAGCATTAGCAAGTTAGCATTAGCATTCAAACTTTAAAATTACTGTATTTGCATGTGTACAAAAAGGGTTAAGCTTTAATGTCATCTGATCTAATATGCCGATGAAAAGTCATGCTTTAATGCCATCTGATCTTTTATTTCCATCATAGAGGACACGTACAGTACGAAAATGACCAGATATTAGCACTAGCATTAGATCGCTAGCATTAGCAAGTTAAAATTAGAATTCAAACTTTAACATTGCTGTATATGCATGTATACAGGAAGCGTTAAGCTTTAATGCCATCTAATCTAATATGCCCATGAAGGGGTATGCCTTAATGCCATCTGATTTCTGATTTCCATTATAGAGGACACGTACAGTATGAAAATGATCAGATATTAGCACTTGCATTAGATTGCTAGCATTAGCAAGTTTGCATAAGCATTGAAACTTTAACATTGCTGTATTTGCATGTATACAAGAAGGGTTAAGCTTTAAAGCCATCTAATATAATATGCACATGAAAGGTTATGCTTTTATGCCATCTGATCTCTTATATCCATCATAGAGGACATGTTCAGCATGAAAATGACCAGATATAAGCACTAGCATTAGATCGCTAGCATTAGCAAGTTAGCATTAGCATTCAAACTTTAACATTGCTGTATTTGCATGTATACAAGAAGGGTTAAGCTTTAATGCCATCTGATCCAATATGCCCATGAAGGGTAATGCTTTAATGCGATCTGATCTCTTATTTCCATCATAGAGGACACGTACAGTATGAAAATGACCAGATATTAGCACTAGCATTAGATCGCTAGCATTAGCAAGTTAGCATTAGCATTCAAACTTAAACATTGCAGTACTTGCATGTATACAAGAAGGCTTAAGCTTTAATGCCATTTGATCTCTTATTTCCATCATAGAGGACACGTACAGTATGAAAATGACCAGATATTAGCACTAGCATTAGATCGCTAGCATTAGCAAGTTAGCATTAGCATTCAAAATTAAACATTGCAGTACTTGCATGTATACAAGAAGGCTTAAGCTTTCAAACCATCTGATCTCTTAATTCCATCATCGAGGACACGTACAGTATGAAAATGACCAGATATTCGCACTAGCATTAGATCGCTAGCATTAGCAAGTTAGCTTTAGCATTCAAACTTTAACATTGCTGTATTTGCATGAATACAAGTAGGGTTAAGCTTTAATGCTATCTAATCTAATATGCCCATGAAGGGTTATGCTATAATGCCATCTCATCTTTTAATTCCATCATTGAGGACACGTACAGTATGAAATTGACCAGATATTAGCACTAGCATTAGATCGCTAGTATTTGCAAGTTAGCAGTAGCATTCAAACTAAAACATTGCAGTACTTGCTTGTATATAAGAAGTGTTAAGCTTTAATGCCATATAATCTAATATGCCCTCGAAGGGTTATGCTTTAATGCCATCTGATCTCTTATTTCCATCATTGAGGACACGTACAGTATGTAAATGACCAGATATTAGCACTAGCATTAGATCGCTGGCATTAGCAAGTTAGCATTAGCATTCAAACTCAAACATTGCTGTACTTCCATGTATACAAGTAGTTCTAAGCTTTAATGCCATCTAATCTAAAATGCCCATGAAGGGTTTTAGTTTAATGCCTTCTGATCTCTTATTTCCATCATAGAGGACACGTACAGTATGAAAATGACCAGATATTAGCACTAGCATTAGATCGTTAGCATTAGCAAGTTAGCATTAGCATTCAAACTTAAACATTGCAGGACTTGCATGTATACAAGAAGGATTAAGCTTTAATGCCATCTAATCTAATTTACCCACGAAGGGTTATGCTTTAATGCCATCTGATCTCTTATTTCCATCATTGAGGACACGTACAGTATGAAAATGACCAGATATTAGCACTAACATTAGATCGCTAGCATTATCAAGTTAGCATAAGCATTAAAACTTTAACAATGCTGTATTTGCATGTATACAAGAAGGGTTAAGATTTAATGCCATCTAATCTAATATGCACATGAAGGGTTATGGTTTAATGCCATTGATCTCTTATTTCTAACATAGAGGACACGTACAGTTTGAAAAAGACCAGATATTAGCACTAGTATTAGCAAGTTAGGATAAACATTCAAACTAAAACATTGCAGTACTTGGAGGTATACAAGAAGGCTTAAGCTTTAATGCAATCTGATCTCTTATTTCCATCATAGAGGACACGCACAGTATGAAAATGATCAGATATTAGCACTAGCATTATATCGCTAGCATTAGCAAGTTAGCATAAGGATTCAAACTTTAACATTGCTGTATTTGCATGTATACAAGAAGGCTTAAGCTTTAACGCCATAAGATCCCTTATTTCAATCATCGAGGAAACGTACAGTATGAAAATGCCCAGATATTAGCACTGGCATTAGATCGCTAGCATTAGCACGTTAGCATTAGCATTCTAACTTTAACATTGAAGTATTTGTATGTATACAAGAAGGGTTAAGCTTTAATGCTATCTAATCTAATATGCCCATGAAGGGTTATGCTTTAATGCCATCTCATCTCTTATTTCCATCATTGAGGACAAGTACAGTATCGAAATGACCAGATATAAGCACTTGCATTATATCGCTAGCATTATCAAGTTAACATTAGCAGTCAAACTTAAACATTGCAGTACTTGCATGTATACAAGAAGGGGTAAGCTTTAATGCCATCTAATCTAATATGCCCATTAAGGGTTTTGCTTTAATGCAATCTGATCTCTTATTTCCATCATAAAGGACACGTACAGTATGAAAATGACCAGATATTAGCACTAGCATTAGATAGTTAGCATTAGCAAGTAAGCATTAGCATTCAAACTTAAACATTGCAGGACTTGCATGTATACAAGACGTGGTAAGCTTTAATGCCATCTAATCTAATTTGCCCACGAAGGATTATGCTTTAATGCCATCTGATCTCTTATTTCCATCATAGAAGACACGTACAGTATGAAAATGACCAGATATTAGCACTAGCATTAGATCGTTAGCATTAGCAAGTTAGCATTAGCATTCAAACTTTAACATTGCTGTATATGCATGTATACAAGAAGCGTAAACCTTTAATGCCATCTAATCTATTATGCCCTTGAAGGGTTATGCCTTAATGCCATCTGATTTCTGATTTCCATTATATAGCACACGTACAGTATGAAAATGATCAGATATTAGCACTAGCATTAGATCGCTAGCATTAGCAAGTTAGCATAAGCATTGAAACTTAAACATTGCTGTATTTGCTTGTATACAAGAAGGATTAAGGTTTAATGACATCTGATCCAATATGCCCATGACGGGTTATGCTTTAATGTCATCTGATCTCTTATTTCCATCCTAGAGGACACATACAGTATGACAATGACCAGATATTACCTCTAGGATTTGATTGCCAGCATTAGCAAGTTGGCATTAGCATTCAAACTTAAACATTGCAGGACTTGCATGTATACAAGAAGGGTTAAGCTTTAATGCCATCTAATCTAATTTACCCACGAAGGGTTATGCTTTAATGCCATCTGATCTCTTATTTCCATCATTGAGGACACGTACAGTATGAAAATGACCAGATATTAGCACTAACATTAGATCGCTAGCATTAACAAGTTAGCATAAGCATTAAAACTTTAACAATGCTGTATTTGCATGTATACAAGAAGGGTTAAGCTTTAATGCCATCTAATCTAATGTGCACATGAAGGGTTATGGTTTAATGCCATTGATCTCTTATTTCCATCATAGAGGACACGTACATTTGAAAAAAGACCAGATATTAGAACTAGTATTAGCAAGTTAGGATAAACATTCAACCTAAAACATTGCAGTACTTGCATGTATACAAGAAGGCTTAAGCTTTAATGCAATCTGATCTCTTATTTCCATCATAGAGACACGACAGTATGAAAATGATCAGATATTAGCACTAGCATTATATCGCTAGCATTAGCAAGTTAGCATAAGGATTCAAACTTTAACATTGCTGTATTTGCATGTATACAAGAAGGATTAAGGTTTAATGCCATCTGATCCAATATGCCCATGAAGGGTAATGCTTTAATGCGATCTGATATCTTATTTCCATCATAGAGGACATGTTCAGCATGAAAATGACCAGATATTAGCACTAGCATTAGATCGCTAGCATTAGCAAGTTAGCATAAGGATTCAAACTTTAACATTGCTGTATTTGCATGTATACAAGAAGGCTTAAGCTTTAATGCAATCTGATCTCTTATTTCCATCATAGAGGACACGTACAGTATGAAAATGATCAGATATTAGCACTAGCATTATATCGCTAGCATTGGCAAGTTAGCATTAGCATTCAAACTTAAACGTTGCAGTACTTGTATGTATAGCAGAAGGGTTAAGCTTTAATGCCATCTAATCTAATATGCCCTTGAATGGTTATGCTTTAATGCCATCTGATCTCTTATTTCCATCATTGAGGACATGTACAGTATGAAAATGACCAGATATTAGCACTAGCATTAGATTGCTAGCAATAGCAATTTAGCATAAGCATTCAAAATTTAAAATTGCTTTATTTGCATGAATACAAGAAGGGTTAAGCTTTAATGCCATCTAATCTAATATGCTCATTAAGGGTTATGCTTTAATGTCATCTGATATCTTATTATCATCATAGAGGACACGACAATGACCAGATATGACAATGACCAGATATTAGTTCTAAAACATTAGATCGCTATGATTAGCAAGAAAGCATTAGCATTCAAACTTAAACATTGCAGTACTTGCATGTATATAAGAAGGGTTAAACTTTAATGCCATTTAATCTAATATGCCCATGAAGGGTAATGCTTTAATGCGATCTGATATCTTATTTCCATCATAGAAAAAGACCAGATATGTTCAGCATGAAAATGACCAGATATTAGCATACAGCATTATATCGCTAGCATTAGAGACACGTATGAAAAATGATAGCATTAGCATTCAAACTTTAACATTGCTGTATTTGCATGTATACAAGAAGGCTTAAGCTTTAACGCCATCTGATCCCTTATTTCCATTATAGAGGACACGTACATTATGAAAATGACCAGATATTAGCACTAGCATTAGATCGCTAGCATTAGCATGTTAGCAATAGCATTCAAACTTTAACATTGCTGTATTTGCATGTATACAAGAAGGGTAAAGCTTTAATGCTACCTAATCTAATATGCCCATGAAGGGTTATGCTTAAATGCAATATCATCTCTTATTTCCATCATTGAGGACAAGTACAGTATGAAAATGACCAGATATTAGCACTAGCATTAGATCGCTAGCATTAGCAAGTTAGCATTAGCGGTCAAACTTAAACATTGCAGTACTTGCAAGTATACATGAAGGGGTAAGCTTTAATGCCATCTAAACTAATATGCCCATGAAGGGTTTTGCTTTAATGCCATCTGATCTCTTATTTCCATGATAGAGGACACGTACAGTATGAAAATGAGCAGATATTAGCACTAGCATTAGATAGTTAACATTAGCAAGTTAGCATTAGCATTCAAACTTAAACATTGCAGGACTTTCATGTATACAAGACGTGTTAAGCTTTAATGCCATCTAATCTAATTTGCACACGAAGGGTTATGCTTTAATGCCATCTGATCTCTTATTTCCATCATAGAAGACACGTACAGTATGAAAATGACCAGATATTAGCACTAGCATTAGATCGTTAGCATTAGCAATTTAGCATTAGCATTCAAACTTAAACATTGCAGTACTTGCATGTATACAAGAAGGGGTAAGCTTTAATGCCATCTAATCTAATATGCCCATGAAGGGTTTTGCTTTAATGCAATCTGATCTCTTATTTCCATCATAGAGGACACGTGCAGTATGAAAATGACCATATATTAGCACTAGCATTAGATCGCTAGCATTAGCAAGTTAGAATTAGCATTTAAACTTTAACATTGCTGTATATGCATGTATACAAGAAGCGCGCTTAATGCCATCTAATCTATTATGCCCTTGAAGGGTTATGCCTTAATGCCATCTGATTTCTGATTTCCATTATAGAGCACACGTACAGTATGAAAATGATCAGATATTAGCACTAGCATTAGATCGCTAGCATTAGCAAGTTAGCATAAGCATTGAAACTTTAACATTGCTGTATTTGCATGTATACAAGAAGGGTTAAGCTTTAATGCCATCTAATATAATATGCCCATGAAAGGTTATGCTTTAATGCCATCTGATCTCTTATTTCCATCATAGAGGACATGTTCAGCATGAAAATGACCAGATATTAGCACTAGCATTAGATCGCTAGCATTAGCAAGTTAGCTTTAGCATTCAAACTTAAACATTGCAGTTCTTGCATGTATACAAGAAGGCTTTAGCTTTAACGGCATTTGATCTCTTATTTCCATCATAGAGGACACGTACAGTATGAAAATGACCAGAGATTAGCACTAGCACTAAATCGCTAGCATTAGCAAATTAGCATTAGCTTTAAAACTTAAACTTTGCAGTACTTGCATGTTTACAAGAAGGGTTAAGCTTTAATGCCATCTAATCTAATATGCCCTTGAAGGGTTATGCTTTAATGCCATCTGATCTCTTATTTCCATCATTGAGGACATGTACAGTATGAAATTGACCAGATATTAGCACTAGCATTAGATTGCTAGCATTAGCAAGTTAGCATAAGCATTCAAACTTTAAAATTGCTGTATTTGCATGTATACAAGAAGGGGTAAGCTTTAATGCCATCTAATCTAATATGCCCATGAAGGGTTTTGCTTTAATCTCATCTGATCTCTTATTTCCATCATAAAGGACACGGACAGTATGAAAATGACCAAATATTAGCACTAGCATTAGATCGTTAGCATTTGCAAGTTAGCATTAGCATTCAAACTTAAAGATTGCAGTACTTGCTTGTATACAAGAAGGGTTAAGCTTTAATGCCATCTAATCTAATTTGCACATGAAGGGTTATGCTTTAATGCCATCTCATCTCTTATTTCCGTCAAAGAGGAGACGTACAGTATGAAATTGACCAGATATTAGCACTAGCATTAGATCGCTAGCATTAGCAAGTTAGGATTAGCATTCAAACTTTAAAATTGCTGTATTTGCATGTGTACAAGAACGGTTAAGCTTTAATGTCATCTATTCTAATATGCCGATGAAAAGTCATGCTTTAATGCCATCTGATCTCTTATTTCCATCATAGGGGACACGTACCATATGAAAATGAAAAGATATTAGCACTAGCATTAGATAATTAGCATTAGCAAGTTAGCATTAGCATTCAAACTTAAACATTGCAGGACTTGCATGTATACAAGACGTGTTAAGCTTTAATGCCATCTAATCTAATTTGCCCACGAAGGGTTATGCTTTAATGCCATCTGATCTCTTATTTCCATCATAGAAGCACGTACAGTATGAAAATGACCAGATATTAGCAATAGCATTAGATCGTTAGCATTAGCAGGTTAGCATTAGCTTTCAAACTTAAACATTGCAGTACTTGCATGTATACAAGAAGGGTTGAGCTTTAATGCCATCTCATCTAAAATGCCCACGAAGGGTTCGGCTTGAATGCCATCTGATCTCTTATTTCCGTCAAAGAGGAGACGTACAGTATGCAATTGACCAGATATTAGCACTAGCATTAGATCGCTAGCATTAGCAAGTTAGCATTAGCATTCAAACTTTAAAATTGCTGTATTTGCATGTGTACAAGAAGGATTAAGCCTTAATGTCATCTAATCTAATATCCCGATGAAAAGTCATGCTTTAATGCCATCTGATCTTTTATTTCCAATCATAGAGGACACGTACAGTATGAAAATGACCAGATATTAGCACTAGCATTAGATCGCTAGCTTTAGCAAGTTAGAATTAGCATTCAAACTTTAAACATTGCTGTATATGCATGTATACAAGAAGCGTTAAGCTTTTAATGCCATCTAATCTATTATGCCCTTGAAGGGTTATGCCTTAATGCCATCTGATTTCTGATTTCCATTATAGAGCACACGTACAGTATGAAAATGATCAGATATTAGCACTAGCATTAGATCGCTAGCATTATCAAGTTAGTATAAGCATTGAAACTTAACATTGCTGTAACTTTAACATTGCTGTATTTGCATGTATATCTCTTATTTCAAGAAGTGTTAATGCTTTAGCATGCCATCTAATATTAGCATTCAAACTGCCCATGAAAAAAAGGTTATGCTTTAATGCCATCTGATCTGATCTTTATTTCCATCATAGAGGACATGTTCAGCATGAAAATGACCAGATATTAGCACTAGCATTAGATCGCTAGCATTAGCAAGTTAGCATTAGCATTCAAACTTAAACATTACTGTATATGCATGTATACAAAAGGATTAAGGTTTAATGCCATCTAATATAATATGCCCATGAAGGGTTAATGCTTTAATGCCATCTGATCTCTTATTTCCATCATAGAGGACATGTTCAGCATGAAAATGAGCAGATATTAGCACTAGCATTAGATCGCTAGCATTAGCAAGTTAGCATTAGCATTCAAACTTTAACATTGCTGTATTTGCATGTGTACAAGAAGGGTTAAGCTTTAATGCCATCTAATATAATATGCCCATGAAAGGTTATGCTTTAATGCCATCTGATCTCTTATTTCCATTATAGAGGACATGTTCAGCATGAAAATGACCAGATATTAGCACTAGCATTAAATCGCTAGCATTAGCAAGTTAGCATTAGCATTCAAACTTAAACATTACTGTATATGCATGTATACAAAAAGGATTAAGGTTTAATGCCATCTGATCCAATATGCCCATGAAGGGTAATGCTTTAATGCGATCTGATCTCTTATTTCCATCATAGAGGACATGTTCAGCATGAAAATGAGCAGATATTAGCACTAGCATTCGATCGCTAGCATTAGCAAGTTAGCATTAGCATTCAAACTTTAACATTGCTGTATTTGCATGTATACAAGAAAGGTTAAGCTTTAATGCCATCTAATATAATGCCATTTGATCTCTTTATTTCCATCATAGAGACATGTTCAGCATGAAAATGACCAGATATTAGCACTAGCATTAAATCGCTAGCATTAGCAAGTTAGCATTAGTATTCAAAGTTTAACATTGCTGTATTTGCATGTAGACAAGAAGGATTAAGCTTTAATGCCATCTAATATAATTGCCCATGAAAGGTTATGCTTTAATGCCATCTAATCTCTTATTTCCATCATAGAAGAAATGTTCAGCATGAAAATGTCCAGATATTAGCACTAGCATTAGATCGTTAGCATTAGCAAGTTAGCATTAACATTCAAACTTTAACATTGCTGTATTTGCATGTATAAAAGAAGGGTTAAGCTTTAATGCCATGTGATCCAATAAGCCCATGAAGGGTAATGCTTTAATGCGATCTGATCTCTTATTTCCATCATAGAGGACACGTACAGTATGAAAATGACCAGATATTAGCAATAGCATTAGATCGCTAGCATTAGCAAGTTAGCATTAGCATTCAAACTTAAACATTGCAGTACTTGCATGTATTCAAGAAGGCTTTAGCTTTAATGCCTTTTGATATCTTATTTCCATCATAGAGGACACGTACAGTATGAAAATGACCAGATATTAGCACTAGCATTAGATCACTAGCATTAGCAAGTTAGATTTAGCATTCAAACTTTAACATTGCTGTATTTGCATGAATACAAGTAGGATTAAGCTTTAATGCTATCTAATCTAATTTGCCCACGAAAGGGTTATGCTTTAATGCCATCTCATCTCTTATTTCCATCATAGAAGATACGTGCAGTATGAAAATGACCAGATATTAGCACTAGCATTAGATCACTAGCATTAGCAAGTTAGCATTAGCATTCAAACTTTAACATTGCTGTATTTGCATGTATACAAGAAGGGTTAAGCTTTAATGCTTTAATGCTTTATCTAATTTCCATCAATTATGCCAGATATTAGGCACTAGCATTAGATCGTTAGCATTAGCTTTTAATTCAAACTTAAACATTGCCATCTTTATTTAATGCTTTTGATATCTTATTTCCATCATAGAGGACACGTTCAGTATGAAAATGACCAGATATTAGCACTAGCATTAGATCGTTAGCATTAGCAAGTTAGCATTAGCATTCAAACTTTAAAATGCATTGCTGTATTTGCATGTATATACAAGAAGGGTTAAGAAAATTTAATGCCATCTAATCTAATATGCCCATGAAGATTTAGCTTTAATGCATCTGATCTCTTATTTCCATCATAGATGACACGTACTTAGTATGAAAATGACAGTATGAAAATGACCAGATATTAGCACTAGCATTAGATCGCTAGCATTAGCAAGTTAGCATTAGCATTCAAACTTAAACATTGCAGTACTTGCATGTATACAAGAAGGTTTAAGCTTTAATGCCATCTAATCTAATATGCCCATGAAGGGTTATGCTTTAAAGCCATCTGATCTCTTATTTCCATCAAAGAGGCCACGTACAGTATGAAAATGACCAGATATTTGCACTAGCATTAGATCGCTAGCATTAGCAAGTTAGATTTAGCATTCAAACTTTAACATTGCAGTACTTGCATGTTTATTTAATGCATCTAATCTAAAATGAAGGGTTAGGGCTTTAATGCCATCTGATCTCTTATTTCCATCATAGAGGACACGTACAGTATGAAAATGACCAGATATTAGCACTAGCATTAGATCACTAGCATTCCCAAGTTAGATTTAGCATTCAAACTTTAACATTGCTGTTTTTGCATGAATACAAGTAGGTTTAAGATTTATTGCTATCTAATCTATTTTGCCCACGAAGGGTTATGCTTTAATGCCATCTCATCTCTTATTTCCATCATAGAAGATACTTACAGTATGAAAATGACCAGATATTAGCACTAGCATTAGATCGTTGGCATTAGCAAGTTAGCATTAGCATTCAAACTTTAACATTGCTGTATTTGCATGTATACAAGAAGGGTTAAGCTTTAATGCCATGTGATCCAATAAGCCCATGAAGGGTAATGCTTTAATGCCATCTGATCTCTTATTTCCATCATAGAGGACACGTACAGTAGGAAAATGACCAGATATTAGCACTAGCATTAGATCGCTAGCCTTAGCAAGTTAGCATTAGCATTCAAACTTAAACATTGCAGTACTTGCATGTATACAAGAAGGCTTTAGCTTTAATGCCATTTGATCTCTTATTTCCATCATAGAGGACAAGTACAGTATGAAAATGACCAGATATTAGCACTAGCATTAGATCACTAGCATTAGCAAGTTAGATTTAGCATTCAAACTGTAACATTGCTGTATTTGCATGAATACAAGTAGGGTTAAGCTTTAATGCTATCTAATCTAATTTGCCCACGAAGGGTTATGCTTTAATGCCATCTCATCTCTTATTTCCATCATAGAAGACACGTACAGTATGAAAATGACCAGATATTAGCACAAGCATTAGCTCGTTAGCATTAGCAAGTTAGCTTTAGCATTCAAACTTAAACATTACAGTACTTGCATGTATACAAGAAGGGTTAAGCTTTAATGCCATCTAATCTAAAATGCCGATGAAAAGTGATGCTTTAATGACATCTGATCTCTTATTTCTGTCAAAGAGGAGACGTACAGTATGAAATTGAGCAGATATTAGCACTAGCATTAGATCGCAAGCATTAGCAAGTTAGCATTAGCATTCAAACTTTAAAATTGCTGTATTTCCATGTGTACAAGAAGGGTTAAGCTTTAATGTCATCTAATCTAAAATGCCGATGAAAAGTGATGCTTTAATGCCATCTGATCTCTTATTTCCATCATAGTGGACACGTACAGTTTGAAAATGACAAGATATTAGGAATAGCATTAGAATGCTAGCATTAGCAAGTTAGAATTAGCATTCAAACTTTAACATTTCTGTATATGCATGTATACAAGAAGCGTTAAGCTTTAATGCCATCTGATCTCTTATTTCCATCATAGAGGACACATACAGTATGAAAATGACAAGATATTAGCAATAGCGTTAGATCGCTAGCATTAGCAAGTTAGAATTAGCATTCAAACTTTATCATTGCTGTACTTGCATGTATACAAGAAGGCTTAAGCTTTAATGCCATCTGATCTCTTATTTCCATCATAGAGGACACATACAGTATGAAAATGACCAGATATTAGCAGTAACATTAGATTGCTTGCATTAGCAAGTTAGAATTAGCATTGAAACTTTAATATTGCTGTATATGCATGAATACAAGAAGCGTTAAGCTTTAATGCCTTCTAATCTAATATGCCCATGAAGGGTTATGCCTTAATGCAATCTGATTTCTGATTTCCATTATAGAGGACACGTACAGTATGAAAATGATCAGATATTAGCACTAGCATTAGATCGCTAGCATTAGCAAGTTAGGATAAGCATTGAAACTTTAACATTGCTGTATTAGCATGTATTACAAGAAGTGTTAAGCTTTAGTGCCATCTAATATAATATGCCCATGAAAGGTTATGCTTTAATGCCATCTGATCTCTTATTTCCATCATAGAGGACATGTTCAGCATGAAAATGACCAGTTATTAGCACTAGCATTAGATCGCTAGCATTAGCAAGTTAACATTAGCATTCAAAACTTTAACATTGCTGTATTTGCATGTATACAAGAAGGGTTAAGCTTTAATGCCATCTGATCCAATATGCCCATGAAAGGTAATGCTTTAATGCCATCTGGTCTCTTATTTCCATCATAGTGGACATGTTCAGCATGAAAATGACCAGATATTAGCACTAGCATTAGAACGCTAGCATTAGTAAGTTAGCATTAGCATTCAAACTTTAACATTGCTGTATTTGCATGTATACAAGAAGGGTTAAGCTTTAATGCCATGTGATCCAATAAGCCCATGAAGGGTAATGCTTTAATGCGATCTGATCTCTTATTTCCATCATAGAGCACACGTACAGTATGAAAATGACCAGATATTTGCACAAGCATTAGATCGCTAGCATTAGCAAGTTAGCATTAGCATTCAAAATTAAACATTGCAGTACTTGCATGTATACAAGAAGGCTTTAGCTTTAATGCCATTTGATCTGTTATTTCCATCATAGAGGACACGTACAGTATGAAAATGTCCAGAATTTAGCACTAGCATTAGATCACTAGCATTAGCAAGTTAGATTTACCATTGAAACTTTAAAATTGCTGTATTTGCATGAATAAAAGTAGGATTAAGCTTGAATGCTATCCAATCTAATTTGCCCACGAAGGGTTATTCTTTAATGCCATCTCATCTCTTATTTCCGTCATAGAAGATACGTACAGTATGAAAATGACCAGATATTAGCACTAGCATTAGATCGCTAGCATTAGCAAGTTAGCATAAGCATTGAAACTTTAACATTGCTGTATTTGCATGTAGACAAGAAGGGCTAAGCTTTAATGCCATCTAATATAATATGCCCATGAAAGGTTATGCTTTAATGCCATCTGATCTCTTATTTCCATCATAGAGGACATGTTCAGCATGAAAATGATAAGATATTAGCACTAGCATTAAATCGCTAGCATTAGCAAGTTAGCATTAGCATTCAAACTTAAACATAGCAGTACTTGCATGTATACAAGAAGGCTTTAGCTTTAATGCCATTTGATCTCTTATTTCCATCATAGAGGACACGTTCAGTATGAAAATGACCAGATATTAGCACTAGCATTAAATCACTAGCATTAGCAAGTTAGATTTAGCATTCATACTTTAACATTGCTGTATTTGCATGAATACAAGTAGGGTTAAGCTTTAATGCTATCTAATCAAATTTGCCTACGAAGGGTTATGCTTTTAATGCCATCTCATCTCTTATTTACATCATATAAGATACGTACAGTATGAAAATGACCAGATATTAGCACTTGCATTAGATCGTTAGCATTAGCAAGTTAGCACTAGCATTCAAACTTAAACATTGCAGTACTTGCATGTATACAAGAAGGGTTAAGCTTTAATGCCATCTAATCTAATATGCCCATGAAGGGTTATGCTTTTAAGGCATCTGATCTCTTATTTACATCATAGAGGCCACGCACAGAATGAAAATGACCAGATATTAGCTCTAGCATTAGATCGCTAGCATTAGCAAGATAGCATTAGCATTCAAACTTAAACATTGCAGTACTTGCATGTATACAAGAAGGCTTAAGCTTTAATGCCATCTGATCTCTTATTTCCATCATAGAGGACACGTTCAGTATGAAAATGACCAGATATTAGCACTAGCATTAGTTCACTATCATTAGCAAGTTAGATTTAGCATTCAAACTTTAACATTGCTGTATTTGCATGAATACAAGTAGGGTTAAGCTTTAATGCTATATAATCAAATTTGCCCACGAAGGGTTATGCTTTAATGCCATCTCATCTCTTATTTCCATCATAGAAGATACGTACAGTATGAAAATGATCAGATATTAGCACCAGCATTAAATCGCTAGCATTAGCAAGTTAGGATAAGCATTGAAACTTTAACATTGCTGTATTTGCATGTATACAAGAAGGGTTAAGCTTTAATGCCATCTAATATAATATGCCCATGAAAGTTTATGCTTTAATGCCATCTGATCTCTTATTTCCATCATAGAGGACATGTTCATCATGAAAATGACCAGATATTAGCACTAGCATTAGATCGCTAGCATTAGCAAGTTAGCATTAGCATTCAAACTTTAACATTGCTGTATTTGCATGTTTACAAGAAGGGTTAAGGTTTAATGCCATCTGATCCAATATGTGCATGAAGGGTAATGCTTTAAGGCGATCTGATCTCTTATTTACATCATACAGGACATGTTCAGCATGAAAATGACCAGATATTAGCACTAGCATTAGATCGCTAGCATTAGCAAGTTAGCATTAGCATTCAAACTTTAACATTGCTGTATTTGCATGTATACAAGAAGGGTTAAGCTTTAATGCCATCTAATATAATATGCCTATGAAAGGTTATGCTTTAATACCATCTGATCTCTTATTTCCATCATAGAGGACATGTTCAGCATGAAAATGACCAGATATTAGCACTAGCATTAAATCGCAAGCATTAGCAAGTTAGCATTAGCATTGAAAGTTTAACATTGCTGTACTTGCATGTAGACAAGAGGGGTTAAGCTTTAATACCATCTAATATAATATGCCCATGAAAGGTTATGCTTTAATGCGATCTGATCTCTTATTTCCATCATAGAGGATATGTTCAGCATGAAAATGAAAAGATATTAGCACTAGCATTAGATCGCTAGCATTAGCAAGTTAGCATTAGCATTCAAACTTTAACATTGCTGAATTTGCATGAATAAAAGTAGGATTAAGCTTTAATGCTATCTATTCTAATTTGCCCACGAAGGGTTATGCTTTAATGCCATCTCATCTCTTATTTCCATCATAGAAGATACGTACAGTATGATAATGACCAGATATTAGCACTAGCATTAGATCGTTAGCAGTAGTAAGTTAGCATTAGCATTCAAACTTTAACATTGCTGTATTTGCATGTATACAAGAAGGGTTAAGCTTTAATGCCATTCAATACTTTAATATTGCTCATATTTCCATCATTTGCACAGACAGAATGAAAATGACCAGTATACAAGATTTTAATTAGCATTTAATGCCATTTGATCTCTTATTTCCAACATAGAGGACACGTACAGTATGAAAATGACCAGATATTAGCACTAGCTTTAGATCACTAGCATTAGCAAGTTAGATTTAGCATTCAAACTTTAACATTGCTGTATTTGCATGAATAAAAGTAGGATTAAGCTTTAATGCTATCTAATCTAATTTGCCCACGAAGGGTTATGCTTTAATGCCATCTCATCTCTTATTTCCATCATAGAAAATAAGTACAGTATGAAAATGACCAGATATTAGCACTAGCATTAGATCGCCAGCATTAGCAAGTTAGCATTAATATTCAAACTTTAACATTGCTGTATTTGCATGTATACAAGTAGGGTTAAGGTTTAATGCCATCTGATCCAATATGCGCATGAAGGGTAATGCTTTTATGCGATCTGATCTCTTATTTCCATCATAGAGGACACATACAGTATGAAAATGACCAGATATTAGCACTAGCATTAGATCTTTAGCATTAGCAATTTAGCATTAGCATTCAAACTTTAACATTGCTGTATTTGCATGTAGACAAGAAGGGTTAAGCTTTAATGCCATCTAATATAATATGCCCATGAAGGGTTATGCTTTAATGCCATCTGATCTCTTATTTCCATCATAGAGGACATGTTCAGCATGAAAATGAAAAGATATTAGCACTAGCAGTAGATCGCTAGCATTAGCAAGTTAGCATTAGCATTCAAACTTTAACATTGTTGTATTTGCATGTATACAAGAAGGGTTAAGCTTTAATGCCATGTTATCCAATAAGCCCATGAAGGGTAATGCTTTAATGCGATCTGATCTCTTATTTCCATCATAGAGGACACGTACAGTATGAAAATGACCAGATATTAGCACTAGCATTAGATCGCTAGCATTAGCAAGTTAGCATTAGCATTCAAACTTAAACATTGCAGTACTTGCATGTATACAAGAAGGCTTTAGCTTTAATGCCATTTGATCTCATATTTCCATCATAGAGGACACGTACAGTATGAAAATGACCAGATATTAGCACTAGCATTAGATCACTAGCATTAGCAAGTTAGATTTAGCATTCAAACTTTAACATTGCTGTATTTGCATGAATACAAGTAGGGTTAAGGTTTAATGCCATCTAATCTAAAATGCCCACGAAGGGTGAGGCTTTAATGCCATCTGATCTCTTATTTCCGTCAAAGAGGAGACGTACAGTATGAAATTGACCAGATATTAGCACGAGCATTAGATCGCTAGCATTAGCAAGTTAGCTTTAGCATTCAAACTTAAACATTGCTGTATTTGCATTTATACAAGAAGGGTTAAGGTTGAATGCTATCTAATCTAATATGCCCATGAAGGGTTATGCTTTAATGCCATCTCATCTCTTATTTCCATCATAGATGACACGTACAGTATGAAAATGACCAGATATTAGCACTAGCGTTAGATCGCTAGCATTAGCAAGTTAGCATTAGCATTCTAACTTTAACATTGCTGTATTTGCATGTATACAAGAAGGGCTAAGGTTTAATGCTATCTAATCTAATATTCCCATGAAGGGTTATGCTTTAATGCCATCTCATCTCTTATTTCCATCATTGAGGACAAGTACAGTATGAAAATTACCAGATATTAGCACTAGCATTAGATCGCTCGTATTAGCAAGTTAGCATTAGCATTCAAACTTAAACATTGCAGGACTTGCATGTATACAATACGTTGTTAAGCTTTAATGCCAACTAATCTAATTTGCCCACGAAGGGTTATGCTTTAATGCCATCTGTTCTCTTATTTCCATCATAGAGGACATGTTCAGCATTAAAATGACCAGATATTAGCACTAGCATTAGCTCGCTAGCATTAGCAAGTTAGCATTAGCATTCAAACTTTAACATTGCTGTATTTGCATGTATACAAGAAGGGTTTAGCTTTAATGCCATCTGATCCAATATGCCCATGAAAGGTAATGCTTTAATGCCATCTGGTCTCTTATTTCCATCATAGTGGACATGTTCAGCATGAAAATGACCAGATATTAGCACTAGCATTAGATCGCTAGCATTAGCAAGTTAGCATTAGCATTCAAACTTAAACATTGCTGTATTTGCATGTATACAAGAAGGGTTAAGCTTTAATGCCATGTGATCCAATAAGCCCATGAAGGGTAATGCTTTAATGCGATCTTTCTCTTATTTCCATCATAGAGGACAGGTACAGTATGAAAATGACCAGATATTAGCACTAGCATTAGATCGCTAGCATTAGCAAGTCATTAGCATTCAAACTTAAACATTGCAGTACTTGCATGTATACAAGAAGGCTTTAGCTTTAATGCCATTGACCAGATTTCCATCATAGAGGACACGTTATGAAAAGACCAGATATTAGCACTAGCATTAGATCACTAGCATTAGCAAGTTAGATTTAAATTCAAACTTTAACATTGCTGTATTTGCATGAATACAAGTAGGGTTAAGCTTTAATGCTATCTAATCTAATTTGCCCATGAAAGGGGTTATGCTTTAATGCCATCTCATCTCTTATTTCCATCATAGATAGAGACATACAGTATGAAAATGACCAGATATTAGCACTAGCATTAGATCGCTAGCATTAGCAAGTTAGCATTAGCATTCAAACTTTAACATTGCTGTATTTGCATGTATACAAGAAGGGTTAATTCAAACTTAATGCCATCTAATCTAATATGCCCATGAAGAGTTATGCTTTAATGCCATCTCATCTCTTATTTCCATCATAGAGGACATGTTACAGTATGAAAATGACCAGATATTAGCACTAGCATTAGATCGCTAGCATTAGCAAGTTAGCATTAGCATTCAAACTTTAACATTGCTGTACTTGCATGTATACAAGTAGGGTTAAGCTTTAATGCCATCTAATCTAATTTGCCCATGAAGGGTTATGCTTTAATGCCATCTGTTCTCTTATTTCCATCATAGAGGACATGTTCAGTATGAAAATGACCAGATATTAGCACTAGCATTAGATCGCTAGCATTAGCAAGTTAGCATTAGCATTCAAACTTTAACATTGCTGTATTTGCATGTATACAAGAAGGGTTAAGCTTTAATGCCATCTAATCCAATATGCCCATGAAAGGTTATGCTTTAATGCCATCTTATCTCTTATTTCCATCATAGCACTAGCATTAGATCGCTAGCATTAGCAAGTTAGCATTAGCATTCAAACTTTAACATTGCTGTATTTGCATGTATACAAGAAGGGTTTAGCTTTAATGGCATTTTTAATGCCATTTGATGCTTTAATCCAATCTGATCTCTTATTTCCATCATAGAGGACATGTTCAGTATGAAAATGACCAGATAATAGCACATGCATTAAATCTAGCATTATTTAGCATTAGCATTCAAACTTAAACATTGCAGTACTTGCATGTATATGAAAATTTAATGCTTTCAATCTAATCTGATTATTTCCATCATCGAGGACACGTTAGTATGAAAATGACCAGATATTAGGACTCTCATTAGATCGCTAGCATTAGCAAGTTAGCATTAGCATTCAAACTTTAACATTGCTGTACTTGCATGTATAAAAAATGACCAGATAGGGTTAAGCTTTAATGCCATCTAATCTAATATGCCCTTGAAGGGTTATGTTTTAATGCCATCTGATCTCTTATTTCCATCATTGAGGACATGTACAGTATGAAAATGACCAGATATTAGCACTAGCATTAGATCGCTAGCATTAGCAAAGTTAGCATTAGCATTCAAACTTTAACATTGCTGTATTTGCATGTATACAAGTAGGGTTAAGGTTTAATGCCATCTGATCAAATATTCCCATGAAGGGTAATGCTTTTATGCCATCTTATCTCTTATTTCCATCATAGAGGACATGTTCAGCATGAAAATGACCAGATATTAGCACTAGCATTAGATCGCTAGCATTAGCAAATTAGCATTAGCATTCAAACTTTAACATTGCTGTATTTGCATGTATACAAAGGGTTAAGCTTTAATGCCATCTGATCCAATATGCCCATGAAAGGTTATGCTTTTAATGCCAATCTGATCTCTTATTTCCATCATAGAGGACATGTTCAGCATGAAAATGACCAGATATTAGCACTAGCATTAGATCGCTAGCATTAGCAAGTTAGCATTAGCATTCAAACTTAAACATTGCAGTACTTGCATGTATACAAGAAGGCTTTAGCTTTAATGCCATTTGATCTCTTATTTCCATCATAGAGGACATGTACAGTATGAAAATGACCAGATATTAGCACTAGCATTAGATCGCTAGCATTAGCAAGTTAGCATTAGCATTCAAACTTTAACATTGCTGTATTTGCATGTATACAAGAAGGGTTAAGCTTTAATGCCATCTAATCTAATATGCCCATGAAGGGTTATGCTTTAATGCCATCTGATCTCTTATTTCCATCATAGAGGACATGTTCACAGTATGAAAATGACCAGATATTAGCACTAGCATTAGATCGCATTATACAAGAAGTTAGCATTAGCATTCAAACTTTAACATTGCTGTATTTGCATGTATAACAGAAGGCAGTAGATTTAATGCCATCTGTCCAATATGCCCATGAAGGGTTATGCTTTAATGCCATCTGATCTCTTATTTCCATCATAGAGGACATGTACAGTATGAAAATGACCAGATATTAGCACTAACATTAGATCACTAGCATTAGCAAGTTAGCATTAGCATTCAAACTTTAACATTGCTGTATTTGCATGAATACAAGAAGGGTTAAGGTTTAATGCCATCTAATCTAATATGCCCATGAAGGGTTATGCTTTAATGCCATCTGATCTCTTATTTCCATCATAGAGGACATGTTCAGTATGAAAATGACCAGATATTAGCACTAGCATTAGATCGCTAGCATTAGCAAGTTAGCATTAGCATTCAAACTTAAACATTGCTGTATTTGCATGTATACAAGAAGGGTTAAGGTTTAATGCTATCTATCTAATATGCCCATGAAGGGTTATGCTTTAATGCCATCTCATCTCTTATTTCCATCATAGATGACATTTGATCTCTACAGTATGAAAATGACCAGATATTAGCACTAGCATTAGATCGCTAGCATTAGCAAGTTAGCATTAGCATTCAAACTTTAACATTGCTGTATTTGCATGTATACAAGAAGGGTTAAGCTTTAATGCCATCTCATCTCTTATTTCCATCATTGAGGACAAGTACAGTATGAAAATGACCAGATATTAGCACTAGCATTAGATCGCTAGCATTAGCAAGTTAGCATTAGCATTCAAACTTTAACATTGCAGTACTTGCATGTATACAAGGGTTAAGCTTTAATGCCAACTAATCTAATTTGCCCATGAAGGGTTATGCTTTAATGCCATCTGTTCTCTTATTTCCATCATAGAGGACATGTTCAGCATTAAAATGACCAGATATTAGCACTAGCATTAGATCGCTAGCATTAGCAAGTTAGCATTAGCATTCAAACTTTAACATTGCTGTATTTGCATGTATACAAGAAGGGTTTAGCTTTAATGCCATCTGATCCAATATGCCCATGAAAGGTAATGCTTTAATGCCATCTGGTCTCTTATTTCCATCATAGTGGACATGTTCAGCATGAAAATGACCAGATATTAGCACTAGCATTAGATCGCTAGCATTAGCAAGTTAGCATTAGCATTCAAACTTAAACATTGCTGTATTTGCATGTATACAAGAAGGGTTAAGCTTTAATGCCATGTGATCCAATAAGCCCATGAAGGGTAATGCTTTAATGCGATCTGATCTCTTATTTCCATCATAGAGGACAGGTACAGTATGAAAATGACCAGATATTAGCACTAGCATTAGATCGCTAGCATTAGCAAGTAAGCATTAGCATTCAAACTTAAACATTGCAGTACTTGCATGTATACAAGAAGGCTTTAGCTTTAATGCCATTTGATCTCTTTAATGCGATTTCCATCATAGAGGACATGTACAGTATGAAAAGACCAGATATTAGCACTAGCATTAGATCACTAGCATTAGCAAGTTAGATTTAGCATTCAAACTTTAACATTGCTGTATTTGCACGAATACAAGTAGGGTTAAGCTTTAATGCTATCTAATCTAATTTACCCAAGAAGGGTTATGCTTTAATGCCATCTCATCTCTTATTTCCATCATAGATGACACGTACAGTATGAAAATGACCAGATATTAGCACTAGCATTAGATCGCTAGCATTAGCAAGTTAGCATTAGCATTCAAACTTTAACATTGCTGTATTTGCATGTATACAAGAAGGGTTAAGGTTTAATGCCATCTAATCTAATATGCCCATGAAGGGTTATGCTTTAATGCCATCTCATCTCTTATTTCCATCATTGAGGACAAGTACAGTATGAAAATTACCAGATATTAGCACTAGCATTAGATCGCTAGCATTAGCAAGTTAGCATTAGCATTCAAACTTAAACATTGCAGGACTTGCATGTATACAATACGTTGTTAAGCTTTAATGCCAACTAATCTAATTTGCCCACGAAGGGTTATGCTTTAATGCCATCTGTTCTCTTATTTCCATCATAGAGGACATGTTCAGCATGAAAATGACCAGATATTAGCACTAGCATTAGCTCGCTAGCATTAGCAAGTTAGCATTAGCATTCAAACTTTAACATTGCTGTATTTGCATGTATACAAGAAGGGTTAAGCTTTAATGCCATCTGAACCAATATGCCTATGAAAGGTTATGCTTTATTGCCATCTTATCTCTTCTTTCCATCATAGAGGACATGTTCAGCATGAAAATGACCAGATATTTGCACTAGCATTAGATCGCTAGCATTAGCAAGTTAGCATTAGCATTCAAACTTAAACATTGCAGTACTTGCATGTATACAAGAAGGCTTTAGCTTTAACGGCTTTTGATCAAATATGCCCATGAAGGGTAATGCTTTAATCCGATCTGATCTCTAATTTCCATCACAGAGGACATGTTCAGCATGAAAATGACCAGATATTAGCACTAGCATTAAATCGCTAGCATTAGCAAGTTAGCATTAGCATTCAAACTTAAACATTGCAGTACTTGCATGTATACAAGAAGGCTTAAGCTTTCAAGCCATCTGATCTCTTATTTCCATCATCGAGGACACGTACAGTATGAAAATGACCAGATATTAGGACTCTCATTAGATCGCTAGCATTAGCAAGTTAGCATTAGCATTCAAACTTAAACATTGCAGTACTTGCATGTATACAAAAAGGGTTCAGCTTTAATGCCATCTAATCTAATATGCCCTTGAAGGGTTATGTTTTAATGCCATCTGATCTCTTATTTCCATCATTGAGGACATGTACAGTATGAAAATGACCGGATATTAGCACTAGCATTAGATCGCTAGCATTAGCAAGTTAGCATTAGCATTCAAACTTTAACATTGCTGTATTTGCATGTATACAAGAAGGGTTAAGCTTTAATGGAATCTGATCAAATATTCCCATGAAGGGTAATGCTTTAATGCGATCTTATCTCTTATTTCCATCACAGAGGACATGTTCAGCATGAAAATGACCAGATATAAGCACTAGCATTAGATCGCTAGCATTAGCAAATTAGCATTAGCATTCAAACTTTAACATTGCTGTATTTAATGTATACAAGAAGGGTTAAGCTTTAATGCCATCTGATCCAATATGCCCATGAAAGGTTATGCTTTAATGCCATCTGATCTCTTATTTCCATCATAGAGGACATGTTCAGCATGAAAATGACCAGATATTAGCACTAGCATTAGATCGCTAGCATTAGCAAGTTAGCATTAGCATTCAAACTTTAACATTTGCATGTACTAGCATGTATGCCATGTAAGAATATGCCCATAAAGGGTTATGCTTTAATGTCATTTGATCTCTTATTTCCATCATAGAGGACACGTACAGTATGAAAATGACCAGATATTAGCACTAGAATTAGATCGCTAGCATTGGCAAGTTAGCATTAGCATTCAAACTTTAACATTGCTGTACTTGCATGTATACAAGAAGGGTTAAGCTTTAATGCCATCTAATCTAATATGCCCTTGAAGGGTTATGCTTTAATGCCATCTGATCTCTTATTTCCATCATTGAGGACATGTACAGTATGAAAATGACCAGATATTAGCACTAACATTAGATCGCTAGCATTGTCAAGTTAGCATTAGCATTCAAATTTTAACATTGCTGTATTTGCATGAATACAAGAAGGGGTAAGATTTAATGCCATCTGATCAAATATGCCCATGAAGGGTAATGCTTTAATGCGATCTGATCTCTTATTTCCATCACAGAGGACATGTTCAGCATGAAAATGACCAGATATAAGCACCAGCATTAGATCGCTAACATTAGCAAATTAGCATTAGCATTCAAACTTTAACATTGCTGTATTTGCATGTATACAAGAAGGGGTAAGCTTTAATGCCATCTGATCCAATATGCCCATGAAAGGTTCTGCTTTAATGCCATCTGATCTCTTATTCCCATCATAGAGGACATGTTCAGCATGATAATGAGCAGATATTAGCACTAGCATTAGATCGCTAGCATTAGCAAGTTAGCATTAGCATTCAAACTTAAACATTGCAGTACTTGCATGTATACAAGAAGGCTTTAGCTTTAACGGCATTTGATCTCTTATTTCCATCATAGAGGACACGTACAGTATGAAAATGACCAGATATTAGCACTAGCATTAGACCGCTAGCATTAGCAAGTTAGCATTAGCATTCAAAAATTAAACATTGCTGTATTTGCATCTATACAAGAAGCGTTAAGATTTAATGCCATCTAATCTAATATGCCAATGAAGGGCTATGCCTTAATTCCATCTGATCTCTGATTTCCATTAAAGAGGACACGTACAGTATGAAAATGATCAGATATTAGCACTAGCATTAGATCGCTAGCATTAGCAAGTTAGCATTAGCATTCAAACTTTAACATTGCAGTATTTGCATATATACAAGAAGGGTTAACCTTTAATGCCATTTAATATAATATGCCCACGAAAGGTTATGCTTTAATGCCATCTGATCTCTTATTTCCATCATAGATGACACGTACAGTATGAAAATGACCAGATATTAGCACTAGCGTTAGATCGCTAGCATTAGCAAGTTAGCATTAGCATTCTAACTTTAACATTGCTGTATTTGCATGTATACAAGAAGGGTTAAGGTTTAATGCTATCTAATCTAATATGCCCATGAAGGGTTATGCTTTAATGCCATCTCATCTCTTATTTCCATCATTGAGGACAAGTACAGTCTGAAAATTACCAGATATTACCACTAGCATTAGATCGCTAGCATTAGCAAGTTAGCATTGGCATTCAAACTTAAACATTGCAGGACTTTCATGAATACAAAACGTTGTTAAGCTTTAATGCCAACTAATCTAATTTGCCCACGAAGGGTTATGCTTTAATGCCATCTGATCTCTTATTTCCATCATAGAGGACATGTTCAGCATGAAAATGACCAGATATTAGCACTAGCATTAGCTCGCTAGCATTAGCAAGTTAGCATTAGCATTCAAACTTTAACATTGCTGTATTTGCATGTATACAAGAAGGGTTAAGCTTTAATGCCATCTGAACCAATATGCCCAAGAAAGGTTATGCTTTAATGCCATCTTATCTCTTCTTACCATCATAGAGGACATGTTCAGCATGAAAATGACCAGATATTAGCACTAGCATTAGATCGCTAGCATTAGCAAGTTAGCATTAGCATTCAAACTTAAACATTGCAGTACTTGCATGTATACAAGAAGGCTTTTGCTTTAACGGCATTTGATCAAATATGCCCATGAAGGGTAATGCTTTAATGCGATCTGATCTCTTATTTCCATCACAGAGGACATGTTCAGCATGAAAATGACCAGATATTAGCACTAGCATTAAATCGCTAGCATTAGCAAGTTAGCATTAGCATTCAAACTTAAACATTGCAGTTCTTGCATGTATTCAAGAAGGCTTAAGCTTTCAAGCCATCTGATCTCTTATTTCCATCATCGAGGACACGTACAGTATGAAAATGACCAGATATTAGCACTCGCATTAGATCGTTAGCATTAGCAAGTTAGCTTGAGCATTCAAACTTTAACATTGCTGTATTTGCATGAATACAAGTAGGGTTAAGGTTTAATGCCATCTAATCTAATATGCCCATTAAGGGTTATGCTTTAATGTCATCTGATCTCTTCTTTCCATCATAGAGGACATGTTCAGCATGAAAATGACCAGATATTAGCACTAGCATTAGATCGCTAGCATTAGCAAGTTAGCATTAGCATTCAAACTTAAACATTGCAGTACTTGCATGTATTCAAGAAGGCTTAAGCTTTAACGGCATTTGATCTCTTATTTCCATCATAGAGGACACCTACAGTATGAAATTACCAGATATTAGCACTCGCATTAGATCGCTAGCATTTGCAAGTTAGCTTTAGCATTCAAACTTTAACATTGCTGTATTTGAATGAATACAAGTAGGGTTAAGCTTTAATGCCATCTAATCTAATATGCCCATCAAGGGTTATGCTTTAATGTCATTTGATCTCTTATTTCCATCATTGAGGAGACGTACAGTATAAAAATGACCAGATATTAGCACTAGAATTAGATCACTAGCATTAGCAAGTTAGCATTAGCATTCAAACTTAAACATTGCAGTACTTGCATGTATAAAAGAAGGCTTTAGCTTTTACGGCATTTGATCTCTTATTTCCATCATAGATGACCATATGAAAATGACCAGATATAGCACTAGCATTAGAGGCAAGTTAGCATTAGCATTCAAACTTAAACATTGCTGTATTTGCATCTATACAAGAAGCGTTCTAATCTGATATCCCAATGAAGGGTTATGCTTTAATTCCATCTGATGTCTTTTTCCATCATAGAGGACAAGTACAGTATGAAAATGACCAGATATTAGCACTAGCATTAGATCGCTAGCATTAGCAAGTTAGCATTAGCATTCAAACTTTAATTGCATTGCATATATACAAGAAGGTTAAGCTTTAATGCCATTTAATATAATATGCCCACGAAAGGTTATACAATGCAATCTGATCTCTTATTTCCATCATTGATGACACGTACAGTTAAAATGACCAGATTTAATGCCATCTAATCTAATTCTATAACATTGCCCATGTATACAAGAAGGGTTATGGTTTAATACAATTTCTAATATGCGATGAAGGGTTATGCATCTGATCTCTTATTTCCATCATTGAGGACAAGTACAGTATGAAAATGACCAGATATTAGCACTAGCATTAGATCGCTAGCATTAGCAAATTAGCATTAGCATTCAAACTGAAACAGTGCAGTACTTGCATGTATACAAGAAGGGGTAAGCTTTAATGCCATCAAATCTAAAATGCCCTTGAAGGGTTTTGCTTTAATGCCATCTGATCTCTTATTTACATCATAGAGGACACGTACAGTATGAAAATGACCAGATATTAGCTCTAGCATTAGATCGCTAGCATTAGCAAGTTAGCATTAGCATTCAAACTTAAACATTGCAGTACTTGCATGTATAAAAGAAGGGTTAAGCTTTAATGTCATCTAATCTAATATGCCGAAGAAAAGTCATGCTTTTATGCCATCTGATCTCTTATTTACATCATAGTGTACACATACAGTATGAAAATGACAAGATATTAGCAATAGCATTAGATCGCTAGCATTAGCAAGTTAGCATGAGCATTCAAACTTAAACATTGCAGTACTTGCATGTATGCAATAAGGCTTAAGCTTTAATGCCATCTGATCTCTTATTTCCATCATAGAGGACACGTACAGTATGAAAATGACCAGATATTAGCACTAGCATTAGATCGCTAGCATTAGCAAGTTAGCATTAGCATTCAAACTTAAACATTGCAGTACTTGCATGTATACAAGAAGGCTTTTAGCTTTAATATGCATTTGATCTCTTATTTCCATCATAGAGGACACGTACAGTATGAAAATGACCAGATATTAGCACTAGCATTAGATCGCTAGCATTAGCAAGTTAGCTTTAGCATTCAAACTTTAACATTGATGTATTTGCATGAATACAAGTAGGGTTAAGCATTAATGCCATCTAATCTAATATGCCCATGAAGGGTTATGCTTTAATGTCATCTGATCTCTTATTTCCATCATTGAGGACATGTTCAGTATGAAAATGACCAGATATTAGCACTAGCATTAGATCGCTAGCATTAGCAAGTTAGCATTAGCATTCAAACTTTAACATTGCTGTATTTGCATGTATACAAGAAGGGTTTAGCTTTAATGCCATTTGATCAAATATGCCCATGAAGGGTAATGCTTTAATGCCATCTGATCTCTTATTTCCATCACAGAGGACATGTTCAGCATGAAAATGACCAGATATAAGCACTAGCATTAGATCGCTAGCATTAGCAAGTTAGCATTAGCATTCAAACTTAAACATTGCTGTACTTGCATGTATTCAAGGGTTAAGCTTTAATGCCATTTCAATATGCCATCTTTAATGCCATCTGATCTCTTATTTCCATCATAGAGGACATGTACAGTATGAAAATGACCAGATATTAGCACTTTCGCATTAGATCGCTAGCATTAGCAAGTTAGCATTAGCATTCAAACTTTAACATTGCTGTATTTGCATGAATACAAGTAGGGTTAAGGTTTAATGCCATCTAATCTAATATGCCCATTAAGGGTTATGCTTTAATGTCATCTGATCTCTTCTTTCCATCATAGAGGACATGTTCAGCATGAAAATGACCAGATATTAGCACTAGCATTAGCTCGCTAGCATTAGCAAGTTAGCATTAGCATTCAAACTTTAACATTGCTGTATTTGCATGTATACAAGAAGGGTTAAGCTTTAATGCCATCTGAACCAATATGCCCATGAAAGGTTATGCTTTAATGCCATCTTATCTCTTCTTACCATCATAGAGGACATGTTCAGCATGAAAATGACCAGATATTAGCACTAGCATTAGATCGCTAGCATTAGCAAGTTAGCATTAGCATTCAAACTTAAACATTGCAGTACTTGCATGTATACAAGAAGGCTTTAGCTTTAACGGCATTTGATCAAATATGCCCATGAAGGGTAATGCTTTAATGCGATCTGATCTCTTATTTCCATCACAGAGGACATGTTCAGCATGAAAATGACCAGATATAAGCACTAGCATTAAATCGCTAGCATTAGCAAGTTAGCATTAGCGTTCAAACTTAAACATTGCAGTACTTGCATGTATTCAAGAAGGCTTAAGCTTTCAAGCCATCTGATCCCTTATTTCCATCATCGAGGACACGTACAGGATGAAAATGACCAGATATTAGCACTCGCATTAGATCGCTAGCATTAGCAAGTTAGCTTGAGCATTCATACTTTAACATTGCTGTATTTGCATGAATACAAGTAGGGTTAAGGTTTAATGCCATCTAATCTAATATGCCCATTAAGGGTTATGCTTTATTGTCATCTGATCTCTTCTTTCCATCATAGAGGACATGTTCAGCATTGAAAATGACCAGATATTAGCACTAGCATTAGATCGCTAGCATTAGCAAGTTAGCATTAGCATTCAAACTTAAACATTGCAGTACTTGCATGTATTCAAGAAGGCTTTAGCTTTAACGGCATTTGATCTCTTACTTCCATCATAGAGGACACCTACAGTATGAAAATGACCAGATATTAGCACTAGCATTAAATCGCTAGCATTAGCAAGTTAGCATTAGCATTCAAACTTAAACATTGCAGTACTTGCATGTATAAAAGAAGGGTTAAGCTTTAATGTCATCTAATCTAATATGCCGAAGAAAAGTCATGCTTTTATGCCATCTGATCTCTTATTTACATCATAGTGTACACATACAGTATGAAAATGACAAGATATTAGCAATAGCATTAGATCGCTAGCATTAGCAAGTTAGCATGAGCATTCAAACTTAAACATTGCAGTACTTGCATGTATGCAATAAGGCTTAAGCTTTAATGCCATCTGATCTCTTATTTCCATCATAGAGGACACGTACAGTATGAAAATGACCAGATATTAGCACTAGCATTAGATCGCTAGCATTAGCAAGTTAGCTTTAGCATTCAAACTTTAACATTGATGTATTTGCATGAATACAAGTAGGGTTAAGCTTTAATGCCATGTAATCTAATATGCCCATAAAGGGTTATGCTTTAATGTCATCTGATCTCTTATGTCCATCATTGAGGACACGTACAGAATGAAAATGACCAGATATTAGCACTAGAATTAGATCGCTAGCATTGGCAAGTTAGCATTAGCATTCAAACTTTAACATTGCTGTACTTGCATGTATACAAGAAGGGTTAAGCTTAAATGCCATCTAATCTAATATGCCCTTGAAGGGTTATGCTTTAATGCCATCTGATCTCTAATTTCCATCATTGAGGACATGTACAGTATGAAAATGACCAGATATTAGCACTAGCATTAGATCGCTAGCATTGTCAAGTTAGCATTAACATTCAAACTTTAACATTGCTGTATTTGCATGTATACAAGAAGGGGTAAGATTTAATGCCATCTGATCAAATATGCCCATGAAGGGTAATGCTTTAATGCGATCTGATCTCTTATTTCCATCACAGAGGACATGTTCAGCATGAAAATGACCAGATATAAGCACCAGCATTAGATCGCTAGCATTAGCAAATTAGCATTAGCATTCAAACTTTAACATTGCTGTATTTGCATGTATACAAGAAGGGGTAAGCTTTAATGCCATCTGATCCAATATGCCCATGAAAGGTTCTGCTTTAATGCCATCTGATCTCTTATTCCCATCATAGAGGACATGTTCAGCATGATAATGAGCAGATATTAGCACTAGCATTAGATCGCTAGCATTAGCAAGTTAGCATTAGCATTCAAACTTAAACATTGCAGTACTTGCATGTATACAAGAAGGCTTTAGCTTTAACGGCATTTGATGTCTTATTTCCATCATAGAGGACACGTACAGTATAAAAATGACCAGATATTAGCACTAGCATTTGACCGCTAGCATTAGCAAGTTAGCATTAGCATTCAAAAATTAAACATTGCTGTATTTGCATCTATACAAGAAGCGTTAAGCTTTAATGCCATCTAATCTAATATGCCAATGAAGGGCTATGCCTTAATTCCATCTGATCTCTGATTTCCATTAAAGAGGACACGTACAGTATGAAAATGATCAGATATTAGCACTAGCATTAGATCGCTAGCATTAGCAAGTTAGCATAAGCATTCAAACTTTAACATTGCAGTATTTGCATATATACAAGAAGGGTTAACCTTTAATGCCATTTAAATATATTATGCCCATGAAGGTTATGCTTTAATGCCATCTGATCTCTTATTTCCATCATAGAGGACACGTACAGTATGAAAATGACCAGATATTAGCACTAGCATTAGATCGCTAGCATTAGCAAGTTAGCATTAGCATTCAAACTTTAACATTGCTGTATTTGCATGTATACAAGAAGGGTTAAGATTTAATGCATCTAATCTAATATGCCCATGAAGGGTTATGCTTTAATGCCATCTCATCTCTTATTTCCATCATAGAGGACAAGTACAGTATGAAAATGACCAGATATTAGCACTAGCATTAGATCGCTAGCATTAGCAAGTTAGCATTAGCATTCAAACTTAAACATTGCAGGACTTTCATGTATACAATACGTTTTTAAGCTTTAATGCCAACTAATCTAATTTGCCCATTATGCTTTAATGCCATCTGATCTCTTATTTCCATCATAGAGGACATGTTCAGCATGAAAATGACCAGATATTAGCACTAGCATTAGATCGCTAGCATTAGCAAGTTAGCATTAGCATTCAAACTTTAACATTGCTGTAAATGCATGTATACAAGAAGGGTTAAGCTTTAATGCCATCTGATCCAATATGCCCATGAAAGGTTATGCTTTAATGCCATCTGATCTCTTCTTTCCATCATAGAGGACATGTTCAGCATGAAAATGACCAGATATTAGCACTAGCATTAGATCGCTAGCATTTGCAAGTTAGCATTAGCATTCAAACTTAAACATTGCAGTACTTGCATGTATACAAGAAGGCTTTTAGCTTTAATGCCATTTGATCAAATATGCCCATGAAGGGTAATGCTTTAATGCGATCTGATCTTTATTTCCATCACAGAGGACATGTTCAGCATGAAAATGACCAGATATAAGCATCATTAAATCGAGGACATACTTTCAGTATGAAAATGACCAGATATTAGCACTAGCATTAGATCGCTAGCATTAGCAAGTTAGCATTAGCATTCAAACTTTAACATTGCTGTATTTGCATGAATACAAGTAGGGTTAAGGTTTAATGCCATCTAATCTAATATGCCCATTAAGGGTTATGCTTTATTGTCATCTGATCTCTTCTTTCCATCATAGAGGACATGTTCAGCATGAAAATGACCAGATATTAGCACTAGCATTAGATCGCTAGCATTAGCAAGTTAGCATTAGCATTCAAACTTAAACATTGCAGTACTTGCATGTATTCAAGAAGGCTTTAGCTTTAACGGCATTTGATCTCTTATGAAGGGTTCCATCATAGAGGACACCTACAGTATGAAATGACCAGATATTAGCACTAGCATTAAATCGCTAGCATTAGCAAGTTAGCATTAGCATTCAAACTTAAACATTGCAGTACTTGCATGTATACAAGAAGGCTTAAGCTTTCACGCCATCTGATCTCTTATTTCCATCATCGAGGACACGTACAGTATGAAAATGACCAGATATTAGCACTCGCATTAGATCGCTAGCATTAGCAAGTTAGCTTTAGCATTCAAACTTTAACATTGCTGTATTTGAATGAATACAAGTAGGGTTAAGCTTTAATGCCATCTAATCTAATATGCCCATTAAGGGTTATGCTTTAATGTCATTTGATCTCTTATTTCCATCATTGAGGACATGTTCAGTATAAAATGACCAGATATTAGCACTAGAATTAGATCGCTAGCATTAGCAAGTTAGCATTAGCATTCAAACTTAAACAATGCAGTACTTGCATGTATACAAGAAGGCTTAAGCTTTCACGCCATCTGATCTCTTATTTCCATCATCGAGGACACGTACAGTATAAAAATGACCAGATATTAGCACTAGAATTAGATCGCTAGCATTAGCAAGTTAGCATTAGCATTCAAACTTAAACAATGCAGTACTTGCATGTATAAAAGAAGGCTTTAGCTTTAACGGCATTTGATCTCTTATTTCCATCATAGAGGACACGTACAGTATGAAAATGACCAGATATTAGCAGTAGCATTAGACCGCTACCATTAGCAAGTTAGCATTAGCATTCAAACTTAAACATTACTGTATTTGCATCTATACAAGAAGCGTTAAGCTTTAATGCCATCTAATCTGATATCCCAATGAAGGGTTATGCCTTAATTCCATCTGATGTCTGATTTCCACTATAGAGGACACGTACAGTATGAAAATGATCAGATATTAGCACTAGCATTAGATCGCTAGCATTAGCAAGTTAGCATAAGCATTCAAACTTTAACATTGCAGTATTTGCATATATACAAGAAGGGTTAAGCTTTAATGCCATTTAATATAATATGCCCACCAAAGGTTATGCTATAATGCAATCTGATCTCTTATTTCCATCATAGATGACACGTACAGTATGAAAATGACCAGATATTAGCACTAGCGTCAGATCGCTAGCATTAGCAAGTTAGCATTAGCATTCTAACTTTAACATTGCTGTATTTGCATGTATACAAGAAGGGTTAAGGTTAAATACAATCTAATCTAATATGCCGATGAAGGGTTATGCTTTAATGCCATCTCATCTCTAATTTCAATCATTGAGGACAAGTACAGTATGAAAATAACCAGATATTAGCACTAGCATTAGATCGCTAGCATTAGCAAGTTAGCATTAGCATTCAAACTTAAACAGTGCAGTACTTGCATGTATACAAGAAGGGGTAAGCTTTAATGCCATCAAATCTAATATGCCCTTGAAGGGTTTTTGCTTTAATGCCATCTGATCTCTTATTTACATCATAGAGGCCACGAACAGTATGAAAATGACCAGATATTAGCTCTAACATTAGATCGCTAGCATTTGCAAGTTAGCATTAGCATTCAAACTTAAACATTGCAGTACTTGCATATATAAAAGAAGGGTTAAGCTTTAATTTCATCTAATCTAATATGCCGATGAAAAATCATGCTTTTATGCCATCTGATCTCTTATTTACATCATAGTGTACACAAACAGTATGAAAATGACAAGATATTAGCAATAGCATTAGATCGCTAGCATTAGCAAGTTAGCATGAGCATTCAAACTCAAACATTGCAGTACTTGCATGTATGCAATAAGGCTTAAGCTTTAATGCTATCTGATATCTTATTTCCATCATAGAGGACACGTACAGTATGAAAATGACCAGATATTAGCACTAGCATTAGATCGCTAGCATTAGCAAGTTAGAATTATCATTCAAACTTTAACATTGCTGTAAATGCATGTATACAAGATGGGTTAAGCTTTAATGCCATCTGATCCAATATGCCCATGAAGGGTAATGCTTTAATGCGAACTGATCTCAAATTTCCATCATAGAGGACATGTTCAGCATGAAAATGACCAGATATTAGCACTAGCATTAAATCGCTAGCATTAGCAAGTTAGCATTAGCATTCAAACTTAAACATTGCAGTACTTGCATGTATACAAGAAGGCTTAAGCTTTCACGCCAACTGATCTCTTATTTCCATCATCGAGGACACGTACAGTATGAAAATGACCAGATATTAGCACTCGCATTAGATCGCTAGCATTAGCAAGTTAGCTTTAGAATTCAAACTTTAACATTGCTGTATTTGCATGATAACAAGTAGGGTTAAGCTTTAATGTCATCTAATCTAATATGCCCATTAAGGGTTATGCTTTAATGTCATCTGATCTCTTATTTCCATCATTGAGGACACGTACAGTCTGAAAATGACCAGATATTAGCATTAGAATTAGATCGCTAGCATTAGCAAGTTAGTATAAGCATTCAAACTTAAACATTGCAGTACTTGCATGTATACAAGAAGGGTTAAGCTTTAATGACATGTAATCTAATATCCCCTTGAAGGGTTATGCTTTAATGCCATCTTATCTCTTATTTCCATCATTGAGGACATGTACAGTATGAAAATGACCAGATATTAGCACTAGTATTAGATCGCTAGCATAAGCAAGATAGCATAAGCATTCAAATCTTAAAATTGCTGTATTTGCATGTATACAAAAGGGGTAAGTTTTAATGACATCTAATCTAATATGCCCATGAAGGGTTTTGCTTTAATGTCATCTGATCTCTTATTTCCATCATAGAGGACACGGACAGTATGAAAATGACCAGATATTAGCACTAGCATTAGATCGTAAGCATTAGCAAGTTAGGATTAGCATTCAAGCTTAAACATTGCAGTACTTGCATGTATACAAGAAGGGTTAAGCTTTAATGCCATCTAATCTAATATGCCCATGAAGGGTTATGCTTTAATGTGATCTGATCTCTTATTTCCATCATCGAGGACACGTACAGTATGAACATGACCAGATATTAGCACTAGCATTAGATCGCTAGCATTAGCAAGTAAGCATTAGAATTCAAATTTAAACATTGCAGTACTTGCATGTATACAAGAAGGGGTAAGCTATAATGCCATCTAATCTAATATGCCCATGAAGGGTTATGCTTTAATGCCATCTGATCTCTTATTTCCATCATTGAGGACATGTACAGTATGAAAATGACCAGATATTAGCAGTAGTATTAGATCGCTAGCATTAGCAAGATAGCAAAAGCATTCAAATCTTAAAATTGCTGTATTTGCATGTATACAAGAAGGGGTAAGTTTTAATGCCATCTAATCTAATATGCCCATGAAGGGTTTTGCTTTAATGTCATCTGATCTCTTATTTCCATCATAGAGGACACGGAGAGTATGAAAATGACCAGATATTAGCACTAGCATTAGATCGCTAGCATTAGCAAGTTAGAATTAGCATTCAAACTTTAACATTGATGTAAATGCATGTATACAAGAAGCGTTAAGCTTTAATGCCATCTGATCTAATTTGCCCATGAAGGGTTATGCATTAATGCGATCTTATTTCTGATTTCCATAATAGAGGATACGTACAGTATGAAAATGATCAGATATTAGAACTAGCATTAGATCGCTAGCATTAGCAAGTTAGCATAAGAATTGAAACTTTAACATTGCTGTCTTTGCATGTATACAAGAAGGGTTAAGCTTTAATGCCATCTAATATAATATGCCCATGAAAGGTTATGCTTTAATGCCGTCTGATCTCTTATTTCCATCATAGAGGACATGTTCAACATGAAAATGACCAGATATTAGCACTAGCATTAGCAAGTTAACATTAGCATTCTAACTTTAACATTGCTGTATTTGCATGTATACAAGAAGGGTTCAGCTTTAATGCCATCTGATCCAATATGCACATGAAGGGTTATGCTTTAATGCGATCTGATCTCTTATTTCCATCATAGAGGACATGTTCAGCATGAAAATGAGCAGATATTAGCACTAGCATTAGCTCGCTAGCATTAGCAAGTTAGCATTAGCATTCAAACTTTAACATTGCTGTATTTGCTCGTATACAAGAAGGGTTAAGCTTTAATGCCATCTGATCCAATATGCCCATGAAAGGTTATGCTTTAATGCCATCTTATCTCTTCTTTCCATCATAGAGGACATGTTCAGCATTAAAATGAGCAGATATTAGCACTACCATTAGATCGCTAGAATTAGCAAGTTAGCATTAGCATCCAACTTGAACATTGCAGTACTTGCATGTATACAAGAAGGCTTTACCTTTAACGGCATTTGATCTCTTATTTCCATCATAGAGGACACGTACAGTATGAAAATGACCAGATATTAGCACTAGCATTAAATCGCTAGCATTAGCAAGTTAGCATTAGCTTTCAAACTTAAACATTGCAGTACTTGCATGTATACAAGAAGGCTTAAGCTTTCACGCCATCTGATCTCTTATTTCCATCATCGAGGACACGTACAGTATGAAAATGACCAGATATTAGCACTCGCATTAGATCGCTAGCATTAGCAAGTTAGCTTTAGAATTCAAACTTTAACATTGCTGTATTTGCATGATAACAAGGAGGGTTAAGCTTTAATGCCATCTAATCTAATATGCCCATTAAGGGTTATGCTTTAATGGCATCTGATCTCTTATTTCCATCATTGAGGACACGTACAGTATGAAAATGACCAGATATTAGCACTAGCATTAAATCGCTAGCATTAGCAAGTTAGCATTAGCATTCAAACTTAAACATTGCAGTACTTGCATGTATACAAGAAGGGTTAAGCTTTAATGCCATCTAATCTAATATGCCCTTGAAGGGTTATGCTTTATTGCAATCTGATCTCTTATTTCCATCACAGAGGACATGTTCAGCATGAAAATGACCTGATATAAGCACTAGCATTAGATCGCTAGCATTAGCAAATTAGCATTAGCATTCAAACTTTAACATTGCTGTGTTTGCATGTATAAAAGAAGGGTTTAGCTTTACTGCCATCTGATGCAATATGCCCATGAAAGGTTATGCTTTAATGCCATCTGATCTCTTATTTCCATCATAGAGGACATGTTCAGCATGAAAATGACCAGATATTAGCACTAGCATTAGATCGCTAGAATTAGCAAGTTAGCATTAGCATTAAAACTTAAACATTGCAGTACTTGCATGTATACAAGAAGGCTTTAGCTTTAACGGCATTTGATCTCTTATTTCCATCATAGAGGACACGTACAGTATGAAAATGACCAGGTATTAGCACTATCATTAGACCGGTAGCATTGGCAAGTTAGCATTAGCATTCAAACTTAAACATTGCAGTACTTGCATGTATATAAGAAGGCTAAAGCTTTCACGCCATCTGATCTCTTATTTCCATCATCGAGGACACGTACAGTATGAAAATGACCAGATATTAGCACTAGCATTAAATCGCTAGCATTAGCAAGTTAGCATTAGCATTCAAACTTAAACATTGCAGTACTTGCATGTATACAAGAAGGGTTAAGCTTTAATGCCATCTAATCTAATATGCCCTTGAAGGGTTATGCTTTATTGCAATCTGATCTCTTATTTTCATCATTGAGGACATGTACAGTATGAAAATGACCAGATATTAGCACTAGCATTACATCGCTAGCATTAACAAGTTAGCATTAGCATTCAAACTTTAACATTGCTGTATTTGCATGTATACAAGTAGGGTTAAGCTTTAATGCCATCTGATCAAATATGCCCTTGAAAGGTTATGCTTTAATGCCATCTGATCTCTTATTTCCATCATAGAGGACATGTACAGAATGAAAATGACCAGATATTAGCACTAGCATTAGATAGTTAGCATTAGCAAGTTAGCATTAGCATTCAAACTTAAACATTGCAGGACTTGCATGTATACAAGAAGGGTTAAGCTTTAATGCCATATAATCTAATTTGCCAACGAAGGGTTAGGCTTTAATGCCATCTGATCTCTTATTTCCATCATAGAAGACACGTACAGTATGAAAATGACCAGATATTAGCACTAGCATTAGATCGTTAGCATTAGCAAGTTAGCATTAGCATTCAGACTTAAACATTGCAGTACTTGCATGTATACAAGAAGGGTTAAGCTTTAATGCCATATAATCTAATATGCCCATGACGGGTTATGCTTTAAAGGCATCTGATCTCTTATTTTCATCATAGAGGCCACGTACAGTATGAAAATGACCAGATATTAGCTCTAGCATTAGATCGCTAGCATTAGAAAGTTAGCATTAGCATTCAAACTTAAACATTGCTGTACTTGCATGTATACAAGAAGGGTTGAGCTTTAATGCAATCTAATCTAAAATGGCCACAAAGGGTTAGGCTTTAATGCCATCTGATCTCTTATTTCCGTCAAAGAGGAGACGTACAGTATGAAATTGACCACATAATAGCACTAGCATTAGATCGCTAGCATTAGCAAGTTAGCATTAGCATTCAAACTTTAAAATTGCTGTATTTGCATGTGTACAAGAAGGGTTAAGCTTTAATGTCATCTAATCTAATATGCCGATGAAAAGTCATGCTATTATGCCATCTGATCTCTTATTTCCATCATAGTGGACACATACAGTATGAAAATGACAAGATATTAGCAATAGCATTAGATCCCTAGCATTAGCAAGTAAGCATAAGCATTCAAACTTAAACATTGCAGTACTTGCATGTATACAAGAAGGCTTAAGCTTTAATTCCATATGATCTCTTATTTCCATCATAGAGGACACGTACAGTATGAAAATGACCAGATATTAGCACTAGCATTAGATCGCTAGCATTAGCAAGTTAGAATTAGCATTCAAACTTTAACTTTGCTGTAAATGCATGTATACAAGAAGCGTTAAGCTTTAATGCCATCTGATCTAATATGCCTATGAAGGGTTATGCCTTAATGCGATTTGATTTCTGATTTCCATTATAGAGGACACGTACAGTATGAAAATGATCAGATATTAGAACTAGCATTAGATCGCTAGCATTAGCAAGGTAGCATAAGAATTGAAACTTTAACATTGCTGTATTTGCATGTATACAAGAAGGGTTAAGCTTTAATGCCATCTAATATAATATGCGCATGAAAGGTTATGCTTTAATGCAATCTGATCTCTTATTTCCATCATAGAGGAAATGTTCAACATGAAAATGACCAAATATTAGCACTAGCATTAGATCACTAGCATTAGCAAGTTAACATTAGCATTCTAACTTTAACATTGCTGTATTTAATGTATACAAGAAGGGTTAAGCTTTAATGCCATCTGATCCATTATGCCCATGAAAGGTTATGCTTTAATGCCATCTGATCTCTTATTTCCATCATTGAGGACAAGTACAGTATGATAATGACCAGATATTAGCACTAGCATTAGATCGCTAGCATTAGCAAGTTAGCGTTAGCATTCAAACTTAAACATTGCAGTACTTGCATGTATACAAGAAGGGGTGAGCTTTAATGCCATCTAATCTAATATGCCCATGAAGGGTTTTGCTTTAATGCCATCTGATCTCTTATTTCCATCATAGAGGACACGTACAGTATGAAAATTACCAGATATTAGCACTAGCATTAGATCACTAGCATTAGCAAGTTAGCATTAGCATTCAAACTTAAACATTGCAGGACGTGCATGTATACAAGACGTGTTAAGTTTTAATGCCATCTAATCTAATTTGCCCACGAAGGGTTAGGCTTTAATACCATCTGATCTCTTATTTCCATCATAGAAGATAAGTACAGTATGAAAATGACCAGATATTAGCACTAGCATTAGATCGTTAGCATTAGCAAGTTAGCATTAGCATTCAAACTTAAACATTGCAGTACTTGCATGTATACAAGAAGGGTTAAGCTTTAATGCCTTGTAATCTAATTTGCCCATGACGGGTTATGCTTTAAAGGCATCTGATCTCTTATTTACATCATAGAGGCCACGTACAGTATGTAAATGACCAGATATTAGCTCTAGCATTAGATAGCTAGAATTAGCAAGTTAGCATTAGCATTCAAACTTAAACATTGCAGTACTTGCATGTATACAAGAAGGGTTGAGCTTTAATGCAACCTAATCTAAAATGCCCACGAAGGGTTAGGCTTTAATGAGATCTGATCTTTATTTCCGTCAAATAGGAGACGTACAGTATGAAATTGACCAGATAATAGCACTGGCATTAGATCGCTAGCATTAGCAAGTTAGCATTAGCATTCAAACTTTAAAATTGCTGTATTTGCATGTGTACAAGAAGGGTTAAGCTTTAATGTCATCTAATCTAATATGCTGATGAAAAGTCATGCTATTATGCCATCTGATCTCTTATTTCCATCATAGTGGACACATACAATATGAAAATGACAAGATATTAGCAATAGCATTAGATCGCTAGCATTAGCAAGTAAGCATTAGCATTCAAACTTAAACATTGCAGTACTTGCATGTATACAAGAAGGGTTAAGCTTTAACGCCATCTAATCTAATATGCCCTTGAAGGGTTATGCTTTAATGCCATCTGATCTCTTATTTCCATCATTGAGGACATGTACAGTATGAAAATGACCAGATATTAGCACTAGTATTTGATCGCTAGCATTAGCAAGATAGCATCAGCATTCAAATCTTAAAATTGCTGTATTTGCATGTATAAAAAAGAGGTAAGTTTTAATGCCATCTAATCTATTATGCCCATGAAGGGTTTTGCTTTAATGTCATCTGATCTCTTATTTAAATCATAGAGGACACGGACAGTATAAAAATGACCAGATATTAGCACTAGCATTAGATCGCTAGCATTAGCAAGTTAGCATTAGCATTCAAACTTAAACATTGCAGTACTTGCATGTATACAAGAAGGGTTAAGCTTTAATGCCATCTAATCTAATTTGCCCATGACGGGTTATGCTTTAAAGGCATCTGATCTCTTATTTACATCATAGAGGCCACGTACAGTATGAAAATGACCAGATATTAGCTCTAGCATTAGATCGCTATCATTAGCAAGTTAGCATTTGCATTCAAACTTAAACATTGCAGTACTTGCATGTATACAAGAAGGGTTGAGCTTTAATGCAATCTAATCTAAAATGCCCACGAAGGGTTAGGCTTTGATGCCATCTGATCTCCTATTTCCGTCAAAAAGAAGACGTACAGTATGAAATTGACCAGATAATAGCACTAGCATTAGATCGCTAGCATTAGCAAGTAAGCATTAGCATTCAAACTTTAAAATTGCTGTATTTGCATGTGTACAAGAAGGGTGAAGCTTTAATGTCATCTAATGTAATATGCCGAAGAAAAGTCATGCTTTCATGCCATCTGATCTCTTATTTCCATCATACTGGACACATACAGTATGAAAATGACAAGATATTAGCAATAGCATTAGATCGCTAACATTAGCAAGTTAGCATAAGCATTCAAACTTAAACTTTGCAGTACTTGCATGTATACAAGAAGGCTTAAGCTTTAATGCAATCTGATCTCTTAATTCCATCATAGAGGACACGTACAGTATGAAAATGACCAGATATTAGCACTAGCATTAGATCGCTAGGATTAGCAAGTTAGAATTAGCATTCAAACTTTAACATTGCTGTACTTGCATGTACACAAGAAGGGTTAAGCTTTAATGCCATCTAATCTAATATGGCCATGAAGGGTTATGCCTTCATGCCATCTGATTTCTGATTTCCATTATAGAGGACACGTACAGTATGAAAATGATCAGATATTAGTACTAGAATTAGATCGCTAGCATTAGCAAGTTAGTCTTAGCATTCAAACTTAAACATTGCAGTACTTGCATGTATACAAGAAGGGTTATGCTTTAATGCCATCTAATCTAATATGCCCTTGAAGGGTTATGCTTTAAAGGGATCTGATCTCTTATTTCCATCATTGAGGACATGTACAGTATGAAAATGACCAGATATTAGCACTAGTATTTGATCGCTAGCATTAGCAAGATAGCATAAGCATTCAAACTTTAAAATTGCTGTATTTGCATGTATACAAGAAGGGTTAAGCTTTAATGCCATCTAATCTAATTTGTCCATTAAGGCTTAAGCTTTCACGCCATCTGATCTCTTATTTCAATCATCGAGTACACGTACAAAATGAAAAAGACCAGATATTAGCACTAGCATTAGATCGCTAGCATTAGCAAGTTAGATTTAGCATTCAAACTTTAACATTGCTCTATTTAGATGAATACAAGTAGGGTTAAGCTTTAATGTCATCTAATCTAATATGCACATTAAGGGTTATGCTTTAATGTCACCTGTTTCTTATTTCCATCATTGAGGACACGTAAAGTATGAAGATGATCAGATATTAGCACTAGCATTAGATAGCTAGCATTAGCAAGTTAGCATAAGCATTCAAACTTTAACATTGCAGTACTTGCATGTATACAGGAAGGCTTAAGCTTTAATGCCATCTTATCCCTTATTTCCATCATCGAGGACACGTACAGTATGAAAATGACCAGATATTAGCACTAGCGTTAGATCGCTAGCATTAGCAAGTTAGCATTAGCATTCAAACTTAAACATTGCAGTACTTGCATGTATACAAGAAGGCTTAAGATTTAATGCCATCTGATCCCTTATTTCCATCATCGAGGACACGTAAAGTATGAAAATGACCAGATATTAGCAATAGCATTAGATCGCTAGCATTAGGAAGTTAGCATTAGCATTCTAACTTTAACATTGCTGTATTTGCATGTATACAAGAATGGTTAAGCTTTAATGATATATAATCTAATATGCCCATGAAGGGTTATGCTTTAATGCCATCTCATCTCTTATTTCCATCATTGAGGACAAGTACAGTATGAAAATGACCAGATAATAGCACTAGCATTAGATCGCTAGCATTAGCAAGTTAGCATTAGCATTCAAACTTTAACATTGCTGTATTTAATGTATACAAGAAGGGTTAAGCTTTAATGCCATCTGATCCAATAAGCCCAAGAAAGGTTATGCTTTAATGCGATCTTATCTCTTATTACCATCATAGAGGACATGTTCAGCATGAAAATGACCAGATATTAGCACTAGCATTAGATCGCTAGCATTAGCAAGTTAGCATTAGCATTTAAACTTAAACATTGCAGTACTTGCATGTATACAAGAAGGCTTCAGCTTTAACGGCATTTGATCTCTTATTTCCATCATAGAGGACACATACAGTATGAAAATGACCAGATATTAGCACTAGCATTAGACCGCTAACATTAGCAAGTTAGCATTAGCATTCAAACTTATACATTTTTGTATTTGCATCTATACAAGAAGCGTGAAGCTTTAATGCCATCTAATCTAATATGCCAATGAAGGGTTAGGCTTTAATGCCATCTGATCTCTGATTTCCATTATAGAGGACACGTACAGTATGAAAATGATCAGATATTAGCACGAGCATTAGATCACTAGCATTAGCAAGTTAGCATAAGCATTCAAACTTCAACATTGCAGTATTTCCATATTTACATGAAGGGTTAAGCTTTAATGCCATTTAATATAATATGCCCACGAAAGGTTATGCTTTAATGCAATCTGATGTCTTATTTCCATCATAGATGACACGTGCAGTATGAAATTGACCAGAAATTAGAAATATCTTTAGATCGCTAGCATTAGCAAGTTAGCATTAGCATTCTAACTTTAACGTTGCTGTATTTGCATGTATACAAGAAGGGTTAAGATTTAATGCTATCTAATCTAATATGCCCATGAAGGGTTATCCTTTAATGCCATCTCATCTCTTATTTCCATCATTGAGGACAAGTACAGTATGAAGATGATCAGATATTAGCACTAGCATTAGATAGCTAGCATTAGCAAGTTAGCAAAAGCATTCAAACTTTAACATTGCAGTATTTGCATATATACAAGAAGGGTTAAGCTTTAATGCCATTTAATATAATATGCCCACGAAAGGTTATGCTTTAATGCCATCTCATCTCTTATTTCCATCAATGAGGACAAGCACAGTATGAAAATGACCAAATATTAGCACTAGCATTAGATAGCAAGAATTAGCACGTAAGCATTTGCATTCAAATTTAAACATTGCAGTACTTGTATGAATACAAGAAGGGGTAAGCTATAATGCCATCTAATCTAATATGCCCATGAAGGGTTATGATTTAATGGCATCTGATCTCTTATTTCAATCATTGAGGACACGTACAGTATGAAAATGATCAGATATTAGCACTAGCATTAGATCGCTAGCATTAGCAAGTTAGCGAAAGCATTCAAACTTTAACATTGCAGTATTTGCATATATACAAGAAGGGTTAAGCTTTAATGCCATTTTATATAATATACCCACGAAAGGTTATGCTTTAATGCCATCTGATCTCTTATTTCCATCATAGATGACACGTACAGTATGAAAATGACCAGATATTAGCACTAGCGTTAGATCGCTACCATTAGCAAGTTAGCATTAGCATTCAAACTTAAACATTGCAGTTCTTGCATGTATACAAGAAGCCTTAAGCTGTAACGCCATCTGATCCCTTATTTCCATCATTTAGGACACGTACAATATGAAAATGACCAGATATTATCAATAGCATTAGATCGCTAGCATTAGGAAGTTAGCATTAGCATTCTAACTTTAACATTGCTGTATTTGCACGTATACAAGAAGGGTTAATCTTTAATGATATATAATCTAATATGCCCATGAAGGGTTATGCTTTAATGCCATCTAATCTCTTATTTCCATCATTGAGGACAAGTACAGTATGAAAATGACCAGATATTAGCACTAGCATTAGATCGCTAGCATTAGCAAGTTAGCATTAGCATTCTAACTTTAACATTGCTGTATTTGCATGTATACAAGAAGGGTTAAGGTTTAATGCTATCTAATCTAATATGCCCATGAAGGGTTATGCTTTAATGACATCTCATCTCTTATTTCCATCATTGAGGACAAGTACAGTATGAAAATGAGCAGATATTAGCACTAGCATTAGATCGCTAGCATTAGCAAGTGAGCATTAGCATTCTAACTTTAACATTTCTGTATTTGCATGTATACAAGAAGGGTTAAGGTTTAATGCTATCTAATCTAATATGCCCATGAAGGGTTATGCTTTAATGCCATCTCATCTCTTATTTCCATCATTGAGGACAAGTACAGTATGAAAATTGCCAGATATTAGCACTAGCATTAGATAGTTAGCATTAGCAAGTTAGCATTAGCATTCAAACTTAAACATTGCAGGACTTGCATGTATACAAGACGTGTTAAGTTTTAATGCCATCTAATCTAATTTGCCCACGAAGGGTTAGGCTTTAATACCATCTGATCTCTTATTTCCATCATAGAAGATACGTACAGTATGAAAATGACCAGATATTAGCACTAGCATTAGATCGTTAGCATTAGCAAGTTAGCATTAGCATTCACACTTTAACATTGCAGTATTTGCATATATACAAGAAGGGTTAAGCTTTAATGCCATTTAATATAATATGCCCACGAAAGGTTATGCTTTAATGCAATCTGATCTCTTATTCCCATCATAGATGACACGTACAGTATGAAAATGACCAGATATTAGCACTAGCGTTAGATCGCTAGCATTAGCAAGTTAGCATTAGCATTCTAACTTTAACATTGCTGTATTTGCATGTATGCAAGAAGGGTTAAGGTTTAATGCTATGTAATCTAATATGCCCATGAAGGGTTATGCTTTAATGCCATCTCATCTCTTATTTCCATCATTGAGGACAAGTACAGTATGAAAATGACCAGATATTAGCACTAGCATTAGATCGCTAGCATTAGCAAGTTAGCATTAGCATTCAAACTTAAACATTGCAGTACTTGCATGTATACAAGAAGGGTTAAGCTTTAATGCCATCTAATCTAATATGCCCATGATGGGTTATGCTTTAAAGGCATCTGATCTCTTATTTACATCATAGAGGCCACGTACAGTATGAAAATTACCAGATATTAGCACTAGCATTAGATAGTTAGCATTAGCAAGTTAGCATTAGCATTCAAACTTAAACATTGCAGGACTCGCATGTATACAAGACGTGTGAAGTTTTAATGCCATCTAATCTAATTTGCCCACGAAGGGTTAGGCTTTAATACCATCTGATCTCTTATTTCCATCATAGAAGATACGTACAGTATGAAAATGACAAGATATTAGCAATAGCATTAGATCGCCAGCATTAGCAAGTTAGCATTAGCATTCAAACTTTAACATTGCTGTATGTGCATTTATACAAGAAGGGTTAAGGTTTAATGCCATCTAATCTAATATGCCCATGAAGGGTTATGCTTTAATGTCATCTGATCTCTTATTTCCATTATAGAGGACACATACAGTATGACAATGACCAGATATTAGCTCTAGCATTTGATTGCCAGCATAAGCAAGTTAGCATTAGCATTCAAACTTAAACATTGCAGGACTTGCATGTATACAAGTAGGGTTAAGCTTTAATGCCATCGAATCAAATTTGCCCAGGAAGGGTTATGCTTTAATGCCATCTGATCTCTTATTTCCATCATAGAGGACATGTTCATCATGAAAATGACCAGATATTAACACTAGCATTAGATCGCTAGCATAAGCAAGTTAGCATTAGCATTCTAACTTGAACATTACTGTATTTGCATGTATACAAGAAGGGTTAAGCTTTAATGCCATCTGATCCAATATGCCCTTGAAAGGTTATGCTTTAATGTCATCTTATCTCTTCTTTCCATCATAGAGGACATGTTCAGCATGAAAATGACCAGATATTAGCACTAGCATTAGATCGATAGCATTAGCAAGTTAGCATTAGCATTCAAACTTAAACATTGCAGTACTTGCATGTATACAAGAAGGCTTTAGCTTTAATGGCATTTGATCTCTTATTTCCATCATAGAGGACACGTACAGTATGAAAATGACCAGATATTAGCACTCGCATTAGATCGCTAGCATTAGCAAGTTAGCTTTAGCATTCAAACTATAACATTGCTGTATTTGCACGAATACAAGTAGGGTTAAGCTTCAATGCCATCTAATCTAATATGCACATTAAGGGTTATGCTTTAATGTCATCTGATATCCATTTTCCATCATTGAGGACACGTACAGTATGAAAATGACCAGATATTAGCACTATAATTAGATCGCTAGCATTAGCAAGTTAGCATTATAATTCAAACTTAAACATTGCAGTACTTGCATGGATACAAGAAGGGTTAAGCTTTAATGCCATCTAATCTAATATGCCCTTGAAGGGTTATGCTTTAATGGAATCTGATCTCTTATTTCCATCATTGAGGACATGTACAGTATGAAAATGACCAGATATTAGCACTAGCATTAGATCGCTAGCATTGGCAAGTTAGCATTAGCATTCAAACTTAAACTTTGCAGTAGTTGCATGTATACAAGAAGGGTTGAACTTTAATGCAATCTAATTTAATATGCCCATGACGGGTTATGCTTTAAAGGCATCTGATCTCTTATTTACATCATAGAGGCCACGTACAGTATGAAAATGACCAGAAATTAGCTCTAGCATTAGATCGTAAGCATTAGCAAGTTAGCATTAGCATTCAAACTTAAACATTGCAGTAGTTGCATGTATACAAGAAGGGTTGAACTTTAATGCAATCTAATCTAAAATGCCCACGAAGGGTTAGGCTTTAATGCCATCTGATCTCTTATTTCCGTCAAAGAGGAGACGTACAGTATGAAATTGACCAGATCATAGCACTAGCATTAGATCGCTAGCATTAGCAAGTTAGCATTAGCATTCAAACTTTAAAATTGCTGTATTTGTATCTGTACAAGAAGGGTTAAGCTTTAATGTCATCCAATCTAATATGCCGATGAAAAGTCATGCTTTTATGCCATCTGATCTCTTATTTCCATCATAGTGGACACATACAGTATGAAAATGACAAGATATTAGCAATAGCATTAGATCGCCAGTATTAGCAAGTTAGCATTAGCATTCAAACTTTAACATTGCTGTATTTGCATGTATACAAGAAGGGTTAAGGTTTAATGCCATCTAATCTAATATGCCCATGAAGGGTTATGCTTTAATGTCATCTGATCTCTTATTTCCATCATTGAGGACACGTACAGTATGAAGATGACCAGATATTAGCACTAGCATTCGATCGCTAGCATTAGCAAGTTAGCATTAGCATTCAAATTTAAACATTGCAGGACTTGCATGTATACAAGTAGGGTTAAGCTTTAATGCCATCGAATCAAATTTGCCCAGGAAGGGTTATGCTTTAATGCCATCTGATCTCTTATTTCCATCATAGAGGACATGTTCAGCATGAAAATGACCAGATATTAGCACCAGCATTAGATCGCTAGCATTAGCAAGTTAGCATTAGCATTCTAACTTTAACATTACTGTATTTGCATGTATACAAGAAGGGTTAAGCTTTAATGGCATCTGATCCAATATGCCCATGAAAGGTTATGCTTTAATGTCATCTTATCTCTTCTTTCCATCATAAAGGACATGTTCAGCATGAAAATGACCAGATATTAGCACTAGCATTAGATCGCTAGCATTAGCAAGTTAGCATTAGCATTCAAACTTAAACATTGCAGTACTTGCATGTATACAAGAAGGCTTTTAGCTTTATGCCCTTGCATTTGATCTCTTATTTCCATCATAGAGAACACGTACAGTATGAAAATGATCAGATATTAGCACTAGCATTAAACCGCTAGCATTAGCAAGTAAGCATTAGCATTCAAACTTAAACATTGCAGTACTTGCATGTATACAAGAAGGCTTAAGCTTTCACGCCATCTGATCTCTTATTCCCATCATCGAGGACACGTACAGTATAAAAATGACCAGATATTACCACTCACATTAGATCGCTAGCATTAGCAAGTTAGCTTTAGCATTCAAACTATAACATTGCTGTATTTGCACGAATACAAGTAGGGTTAAGCTTCAATGCCATCTAATCTAATATACCCATTAAGGGTTATGCTTTAATGTCATCTGATCTCTTATTTCCATCATTGAGGACACGTACAGTATGAAGATGACCAGATATTAGCACTAGCATTCGATCGCTAGCATTAGCAAGTTAGCATTAGCATTCAAATTTAAACATTGCAGGACTTGCATGTATACAAGTAGGGTTAAGCTTTAATGCCATCGAATCAAATTTGCCCAGGAAGGGTTATGCTTTAATGCCATCTGATCTCTTATTTCCATCATAGAGAACATGTTCAGCATGAAAATGACCAGATATTAGCACTAGCATTAGATCGCTAGCATTAGCAAGATAGCATTAGCATTCTAACTTTAACATTACTGTATTTGCATGTATACAAGAAGGGTTAAGCTTTAATGGCATCTGATCCAATATGCCCATGAAAGGTTATGCTTTAATGTCATCTTATCTCTTCTTTCCATCATAAAGGACATGTTCAGCATGAAAATGACCAGATATTAGCACTAGCATTAGATCGCGAGCATTAGCAAGTTAGCATTAGCATTCAAACTTAAACATTGCAGTACTTGCATGTATACAAGAAGGCTTTAGCTTTAACGGCATTTGATCTCTTATTTCCATCATAGAGAACACGTACAGTATGAAAATGATCAGATATTAGCACTAGCATTAAACCGCTAGCATTAGCAAGTAAGCATTAGCATTCAAACTTAAACATTGCAGTACTTGCATGTATACAAGAAGGCTTAAGCTTTCACGCCATCTGATCTCTTATTCCCATCATCGAGGACACGTACAGTATAAAAATGACCAGATATTACCACTCACATTAGATCTCTAGCATTAGCAAGTTAGCTTTAGCATTCAAACTATAACATTGCTGTATTTGCACGAATACAAGTAGGGTTAAGCTTCAATGCCATCTAATCTAATATACCCATTAAGGGTTATGCTTTAATGTCATCTGATCTCCATTTTCCATCATTGAGGACACGTACAGTATGAAAATGACCAGATATTAGCACTAGCATTAGATCGCTAGCATTGGCAAGTTAGCATTAGCATTCAAACTTTAACATTGCTGTATTTGCATGTATACAAGAAGGGTTAAGCTTTAATGCCATCTGATCAAATATGCCCATGAAGGGTAATGCTTTATTGCGATCTGATCTCTTATTTCCATCACAGAGGACATGTTCAGCATGAAAATGACCAGATATAAGCACTAGCATTAGATCGCTAGCATTAGCAAATTAGCATTAGCATTCAAACTTTAACATTACTGTATTTGCATGTATACAAGAAGGGTTTAGCTTTGATGCCATCTGATCCAATATGCCCATGAAAGGTAATGCTTTAATGCCATCTGATCTCTCATTTCCATCATAGAGAACATGTTTAGCATGAAAATGACCAGATATTAGCACTAGCATTAGATCGGTAGCATTAGCAAGTTAGCATTAGCATTCAAACTTAAACATTGCAGTACTTGCATGTATACAAGAAGGCTTTAGCTTTAACGGCATTTGATCTCTTACTTCCATCATAGAGGACACGTACAGTATAAAAATGACCAGATATTAGCACTAGCATTAGACCGCTAGCATTATCAAGTTAGCATTAGCATTCAAACTTAAACATTGCAGTACTTGCATGTATACAAGAAGGCTTAAGCTTTCACGATATCTGATCTCTTATTTCCATCATCGAGGACACGTACAGTATGAAAAAGACCAGATATTAGCACTAGCATTAGATCGCTAGCATTAGCAAGTTAGATTTAGCATTCAAACTTTAACATTGCTGTATTTGCATGAATACAAGTAGGGTTAAGAGTAAATGCCATCTAATCTAATATGCACATTAAGGGTTATGCTTTTATGTCATCTGATCTCTTATTTCCATCATTGAGGACACGTACAGTATGAAGATGACCAGATATTAGCACTAGCATTCGATCGCTAGCATTAGCAAGTTAGCATTAGCATTCAAATTTAAACATTGCAGTACTTGCATGTATACAAGAAGGGGTAAGCTATAATGCCATCTAATCTAATATGCCCATGAAGGGTTATGATTTATTGCCATCTGATCTCTTATTTCCATCATTGAGGACACGTACAGTATGAAAATGATCAGATATTAGCACTAGCATTAGATCGCTAGCATTAGCAAGTTAGCATAAGCATTCAAACTTTAACATTGCAGTATTTGCATATATACAAGAAGGGTTAAGCTTTAATGCCATTTAATATAATATGCCCACGAAAGGTCATGCTTTAATGCAATCTGATCTCTAATTTCCATCATAGATGACACGTACAGTATGAAAATGACCAGATATTACGCTAGCATTAGACCGCTAGCATTATCAAGTTAGCATTAGCATTCAAACTTAAACATTGCAGTACTTGCATGTATACAAGAAGGCTTAAGCTTTCACGATATCTGATCTCTTATTTCCATCATCGAGGACACGTACAGTATGAAAAAGACCAGATATTAGCACTAGCATTAGATCGCTAGCATTAGCAAGTTAGATTTAGCATTCAAACTTTAACATTGCTGTATTTGCATGAATACAACTAGGGTTAAGAGTAAATGCCATCTAATCTAATATGCACATTAAGGGTTATGCTTTAATGTCATCTGATCTCTTATTTCCATCATTGAGGACACGTACAGTATGAAGATGACCAGATATTAGCACTAGCATTCGATCGCTAGCATTAGCAAGTTAGCATTAGCATTCAAATTTAAACATTGCAGGACTTGCATGTATACAAGTAGGGTTAAGCTTTAATGCCATCGAATCAAATTTGCCCAGGAAGGGTTATGCTTTAATGCCATCTGATCTCTTATTTCCATCATAGAGGACATGTTCATCATGAAAATGACCAGATATTAGCACTAGCATTAGATCGCTAGCATAAGCAAGTTAGCATTAGCATTCTAACTTGAACATTACTGTATTTGCATGTATACAAGAAGGGTTAAGCTTTAATGCCATCTGATCCAATATGCCCTTGAAAGGTTATGCTTTAATGTCATCTTATCTCTTCTTTCCATCATAGATATCAGCATGAAAATGACCAGATATTAGCACTAGCATTAGATCGATAGCATTAGCAAGTTAGCATTAGCATTCAAACTTAAACATTGCAGTACTTGCATGTATACAAGAAGGCTTTAGCTTTAACGGCATTTGATCTCTTATTTCCATCATAGAGGACACGTACAGTATGAAAATGACCAGATATTAGCACTCGCATTAGATCGCTAGCATTAGCAAGTTAGCTTTAGCATTCAAACTATAACATTGCTGTATTTGCACGAATACAAGTAGGGTTAAGCTTCAATGCCATCTAATCTAATATGCCCATTAAGGGTTATGCTTTAATGTCATCTGATATCCATTTTCCATCATTGAGGACACGTACAGTATGAAAATGACCAGATATTAGCACTATAATTAGATCGCTAGCATTAGCAAGTTAGCATTATAATTCAAACTTAAACATTGCAGTACTTGCATGGATACAAGAAGGGTTAAGCTTTAATGCCATCTAATCTAATATGCCCTTGAAGGGTTATGCTTTAATGGAATCTGATCTCTTATTTCCATCATTGAGGACATGTACAGTATGAAAATGACCAGATATTAGCACTAGCATTAGATCGCTAGCATTGGCAAGTTAGCATTAGCATTCAAACTTTAACATTGCTGTATTTGCATGTATACAAGGGTTAGGGTTAATGCTATGTTCTAATGCCCATGAAGGGTTATGCTTTAATGCCATCTCATCTTTTTTTCCATCATTGAGGACAAGTACAGTATGAAAATGACCAGATATTAACACAAGCATTAGATCGCTAGCATTAGCAAGTTAGCATTAGCATTCAAACTTAAACTTTGCAGTAGTTGCATGTATACAAGAAGGGTTGAACTTTAATGCAATCTAATCTAATATGCCCATGACGGGTTATGCTTTAAAGTATCTGAAATCATGAGGCCACGAGTATGAAAATGACCAGAAATTAGCTCTAGCATTAGATCGCTAGCATTAGCAAGTTAGCATTAGCATTCAAACTTAAACATTGCAGTAGTTGCATGTATACAAGAAGGGTTGAACTTTAATGCAATCTTCTAAAATGCCCACGAAATTAGGCTTTAATGCCATCTGATCTCTTATTTCCGTCAAAGGACGTTATGAAATTGACCAGATCATTAGCATTAGATCTAGCATTAGCTTAGCATTAGCATTCAAACTTTAAAATTGCTGTATTTGTATCTGTACAAGAAGGGTTAAAATGTCATCTAATCTAATATTATGAAAAAGTCATGCTTTTATGCCATCTGATCTCTTATTTCCATCATAGTGGACACATACAGTATGAAAATGACAAGATATTAGCAATAGCATTTGATTGTTAGCATAAGCAAGTTTGCATTAGCATTCAAACTTAAACATTGCAGGATTGCATGTGTACAAGTGAGGGTTAAGCTTTTAATGCCATCGAATCAAATTTGCCCAGGAAGGGTTATGCTTTAATACCATCTGATCTCTTATTTCCATCATAGAGGACATGTTCAGCATGAAAATGACCAGATATTAGCACTAGCATTAGATCGCTAGCATTAGCAAGTTAGCATTAGCATTCTAACTTTAAAAATTGCTGTATTTGCATGTATACAAAAGGGTTGCTTTAATGCCATCTGATCCAATATGCCCATGAAAGGTTATGCTTTAATGTCATCTTATCTCTTCTTTCCATCATAGACATGTTCAGCATGAAAATGACAAGATATTAGCACTAGCATTAGATCGCTAGCATTAGATCGTTAGCATTAGCATTCAAACTTAAACATTGCAGTTTGCATGTATACAAGAATTTAATTTGATCTTTCTTTCCATCATAGAGAAACATTGAAAATGATCAGATATTAGCACTGCATTAAACCGCTAGCATTAGCAAGTAAGCATTAGCATTCAAACTTAAACATTGCAGTACTTGCATGTATACAAGAAGGCTTAAGCTTTCACGCCATCTGATCTCTTATTCCCATCATCGAGGACACTAATTTGCATTAGTTATTTAGCATTCAAACTATAACATTGCTGTATTTGCACGGTTTAAGCTAATGCCATCTAATCTAATATACCCATTAAGGGTTATGCTTTTAATGTCATCTGATCTCCATTTTCCATTATAGAGGACACATACAGTATGACAATGACCAGATATTAGCTCTAGCATTTGATTGCCAGCATAAGCAAGTTTGCATTAGCATTCAAACTTTAACATTGCTGGACTTGCATGTGTACAAGTAGGGTTAAGCTTTAATGCCATCTGATCAAATTTGCCCAGGAAGGGTTATGCTTTTAATACCATCTGATCTCTTATTTCCATCATAGAGGACATGTTCAGCATGAAAATGACCAGATATTAGCACTAGCATTAGATCGCTAGCATTAGCAAATTAGCATTAGCATTCTAACTTTAACATTACTGTATTTGCATGTATACAAGAAGGTTTAGCTTTAATGCCATCTGATCCAATATGCCCATGAAAGGTTATGCTTTAATGTCATCTTATCTCTTCTTTCCATCATAGAGGACATGTTCAGCATGAAAATGACCAGATATTAGCACTAGCATTAGATCGCTAAGCATTAGCAAGTTAGCATTAGCATTCAAACTTAAACATTGCAGTACTTGCATGTATACAAGAAGGCTTTAGCTTTAACGGCATTTGATCTCTTCTTTCCATCATAGAGAACACGTACAGTATGAAAATGATCAGATATTAGCACTAGCATTAAACCGCTAGCATTATCAAGTTAGCATTAGCATTCAAACTTAAACATTGCAGTACTTGCATGTATACAAGAAGGCTTAAGCTTTCCGCGATATCTGATCTCTTATTTCCATCATCGAGGACACGTACAGTATAAAAAAAGACCAGATATTACCACTAGCATTAGATCGCTAGCATTAGCAAGTTAGATTTAGCATTCAAACTATAACATTGCTGTATTTCCATGAATACAAGTAGGGTTAAGAGTCAATGCCATCTAATCTAATATACCCATTAAGGGTTATGCTTTAATGTCATCTGATCTCCATTTTCCATCATTGAGGACACGTACAGTATGAAGATGACCAGATATTAGCACTAGCATTCGATCGCTAGCATTAGCAAGTTAGCATTAGCATTCAAATTTAAACATTGCAGTACTTGCATGTATACAAGAAGGGTAGCTATAATGCCATCTAATCTAATATGCCCATGAAGGGTTATGATTTATTGCCATCTGATCTCTTATTTCCATCATTGAGGACACGTACAGTATGAAAATGATCAGATATTAGCACTAGCATTAGATCGCTAGCATTAGCAAGTTAGCATAAGCATTCAAACTTTAACATTGCAGTATTTGCATATATACAAGAAGGGTTAAGCTTTAATGCCATTTAATATAATATGCCCACGAAAGGTCATGCTTTAATGCAATCTGATCTCTAATTTCCATCATAGATGACACGTACAGTATGAAAATGACCAGATATTACGCTAGCGTTAGATCGCTAGCATTAGCAAGTTAGCATTAGCATTTAAACTTAAACATTGCAGTACTTATATGTATACAAGAAGACTTAAGCTTTAACGCCATCTGATCCCTTATTTCCATCATCGAGGACACGTACAGAATGATAATTACCAGATATAAGCAATAGCATTAGATCACTAGCATTAGGAAGTTAGCATTAGCATTCTAACTTTAACATTGCTGTATTTGCATGTATACAAGAAGGGTTAAGCTTTAATGCAATCTAATCTAATATGCCCATGAAGGGTTATGCTTTAATGCCATCTCATCTCTTATTTCCATCATTGAGGGCAAGTACAGTATGAAAATGACCAGATATTAGCACTAGCATTAGATCGCTAGCATTAGCAAGTTAGCATTAGCATTCAAATTTTAACATTGCTGTATTTAATGTATACAAGAAGGGTTAAGCTTTAATGCCATCTGATCCAATATGCCCATGAACGGTAATGCTTTAATGCCATCTGATCTCTTATTACCATCAAAGAGGACATGTTCAGCATGAAAATGACCAGATATTAGCACTAGCATTAGATCGCTAGCATTAGCAAGTTAGCATTAGCATTCAAACTTAAACATTGCTGTATTTGCATCTATACAAGAAGCGTTAAGCATTCATGCCATCTAATCTAATCTGCCAATGAAGGGTTATGCCTTAATTCCATCTGATCTCTGATTTCCATTATAGAGGACACGTACAGTATGAAAATGATCAGATATTAGCACTAGCATTAGATCGCTAGCATTAGCATGTTAGCATAAGCATTCAAACTTTAACATTGCAGTATTTGCATATATACAAGAAGGTTTAAGCTTGAATGCCATTTAATATAATATGCCAACGAAAGGTTATGCTTCAATGCAATCTGATCTCTTATTTCCATCATAGATGACACGTACAGTATGAAAATGACCAGATATTAGCACTAACGTTAGATCGCTAGCATTAGCAAGTTAGCATTAGCATTCTAACTTTAACATTGCTGTATTTGCATGTATACAAGAAGGGTTAATGTTTAATGCTATCTAATCTAATATGCCCATGACGGGTTATGCTTTAATGCCATCTCATCTCTTATTTCCATCATTGAGGACAAGTACAGTATGAAAATGATCAGATATTAGCACTAGCATTAGATCGCTAGCATTAGCAAGTTAGCATTAGCATTCAAAATTAAACATTGCAGTATTTGCATGTATACAAGAAGGGGTAAGCTGTAATCCCATCTAATCAAATATGCCCATGAAGGGTTTTGCTTTAATGCCATCTGATCTCTTATTTCCATCATAGAGGACACGTACAGTATGAAAATTACCAGATATTAGCACTAGCATTAGATAGTTAGCATTAGCAAGTTAGCATTAGCATTCAAACTTAAACATTGCAGGACATGCATGTATACAAGACGTGTTAAGCTTTGAAATATGTAATCTAATTTGCCCACGAAGGGTTAGGCTTTAATGCCATCTGATTTCTTATTTCCATCATAGAAGACACGTTCAGTATGAAAATGACCAGATATTAGCAATAGCATTAGATCGTTAGCATTAGCAAGTTAGCATTAGCATTCAAACTTAAACATTGCAGTACTTGCATGTATACAAGAAGGGTTAAGCTTTAATGCCATCTAATCTAATATGCCCTTGACGGGTTATGCTTTAAAGGCATCTGATCTCTTATTTACATCATAGAGGCCACGTACAGTATGAAAATGACCAGATCATAGCACTAGCATTAGATCGCTAGCATTAGCAAGTTAGCATTAGCATTCAAACTTTAAAATTGCTGTATTTGCATGTGTACAAGAAGGGTTAAGCTTTAATGTCATCTAATCTAATATGCCGATGAAAATTCATGCTTTTATGCCATCTGATCTCTTATTTCCATCATAGTGGACACATACAGTATGAAAATGACAAGATATTAGCACTAGCTTTAGATCGCCAGCATTAGCAAGCTAGCATTAGCATTCAAACTTTAACATTGCTGTATTTGCATGTATACAAGAAGGGTTAAGGTTTAATGCCATCTAATCTAATATGCCCATGAAGGGTTATGCTTTAATGTCATCTGATCTCTTATTTCCATTATAGAGGACACATACAGTATGACAATGACCAGATATTAGCTCTAGCATTTGATTGCCAGCATAAGCAAGTTAGCATTAGCATTCAAACTTAAACATTGCAGGACTTGCATGTATACAAGTAGGGTTAAGCTTTAATGCCATCGAATCAAATTTGCCCAGGAAGGGTTATGCTTTTAATGCCATCTGATCTCTTATTTCCATCATAGAGGACATGTTCAGCATGAAAATGACCAGATATTAGCACTAGCATTAGATCGCTAGCATTAGCAAGTTAGCATTAGCATTCTAACTTTAACATTACTGTATTTGCATGTATACAAGAAGGGTTAAGCTTTAATGCCATCTGATCCAATATGCCCATGAAAGGTTATGCTTTAATGTCATCTTATCTCTTCTTTCCATCATAGAGGACATGTTCAGCATGAAAATGACCAGATATTAGCACTAGCATTAGATCGCTAGCATTAGCAAGTTAGCATTAGCATTCAAACTTAAACATTGCAGTACTTGCATGTATACAAGAAGGCTTTAGCTTTAACGGCATTTGATCTCTTATTTCCATCATAGAGGACACGTACAGTATGAAAATGATCAGATATTAGCACTAGCATTAAACCGCTAGCATTAGCAAGTAAGCATTAGCATTCAAACTTAAACATTGCAGTACTTGCATGTATACAAGAAGGCTTAAGCTTTCACAGCATCTGATCTCTTATTCCCATCATCGAGGACACGTACAGTATGAAAATGACCAGATATTAGCACTTCGCATTAGATCGCTAGCATTAGCAAGTTAGCTTTAGCAATCAAACTATAACATTGCTGTATTTGCACGAATACAAGTAGGGTTCAGCTTCAATGCCATCTAATCTAATATGCCCATTAAGGGTTATGCTTTAATGTCATCTGATCTCCATTTTCCATCATTGAGGACACGTACAGTATGAAAATGACCAGATATTAGCACTATAATTAGATCGCTAGCATTAGCAAGTTAGCATTATAATTCAAACTTAAACATTGCAGTACTTGCATGGATACAAGAAGGGTTAAGCTTTAATGCCATCTAATCTAATATGCCCTTGAAGGGTTATGCTTTAATGGAATCTGATCTCTTATTTCCATCATTGAGGACATGTACAGTATGAAAATGACCAGATATTAGCACTAGCATTAGATCGTTAGCATTGGCAAGTAAGCATTAGCATTCAAACTTTAACATTGCTGTATTTGCATGTATACAAGAAGGGTTAAGCTTTAATGCCATCTGATCAAATATGCCCATGAAGGGTAATGCTTTAATGCGATCTGATCTCTTATTTCCATCACAGAGGACATGTTCAGCATGAAAATGACCAGATATAAGCACTAGCATTAGATCGCTAGCATTAGCAAATTAGCATTAGCATTCAAACTTTAACATTACTGTATTTGCATGTATACAAGAAGGGTTTAGCTTTAATGCCATCTGATCCAATATGCCCATGAAAGGTTATGCTTTAATGCCATCTGATCTCTTATTTCCATTATAGAGGACACATACAGTATGAAAATGACCAGATATTAACACAAGCATTAGATCGCTAGCATTAGCAAGTTAGCATTAGCATTCAAACTTAAACTTTGCAGTAGTTGCATGTATACAAGAAGGGTTGAACTTTAATGCAATCTAATCTAATATGCCCATGATAGGTTATGCTTTAAAGGCATCTGATCTCTTATTTACATCATAGAGGCCACGTACAGTATGAAAATGACCAGAAATTAGCTCTAGCATTAGATCGCTAGCATTAGCAAGTTAGCATTAGCATTCAAACTTAAACATTGCAGTAGTTGCATGTATACAAGAAGGGTTGAACTTTAATGCAATCTAATCTAAAATGCCCACGAAGGGTTAGGCTTTAATGCCATCTGATCTCTTATTTCCGTCAAAGAGGAGACGTACAGTATGAAATTGACCAGATCATAGCACTAGCATTAGATCGCTAGCATTAGCAAGTTAGCATTAGCATTCAAACTTTAAAATTGCTGTATTTGTATCTGTACAAGAAGGGTTAAGCTTTAATGTCATCTAATCTAATATGCCGATGAAAAGTCATGCTTTTATGCCATCTGATCTCTTATTTCCATCATAGTGGACACATAGAGTATGAAAATGACAAGATATTAGCAATAGCATTAGATCGCCAGCATTAGCAAGTTAGCATTAGCATTCAAACTTTAACATTGCTGTATTTGCATGTATACAAGAAGGGTTAAGGTTTAATGCCATCTAATCTAATATGCCCATGAAGGGTTATGCTTTAATGTCATCTGATCTCTTATTTCCATTATAGAGGACACATACAGTATGACAATGACCAGATATTAGCTCTAGCATTTGATTGCCAGCATAAGCAAGTTTGCATTAGCATTCAAACTTAAACATTGCAGGACTTGCATGTGTACAAGTAGGGTTAAGCTTTAATGCCATCGAATCAAATTTGCCCAGGAAGGGTTATGCTTTAATACCATCTGATCTCTTATTTCCATCATAGAGGACATGTTCAGCATGAAAATGACCAGATATTAGCACTAGCATTAGATCGCTAGCATTAGCAAGTTAGCATTAGCATTCTAACTTTAACATTACTGTATTTGCATGTATACAAGAAGGGTTAAGCTTTAATGCCATCTGATCCAATATGCCCATGAAAGGTTATGCTTTAATGTCATCTTATCTCTTCTTTCCATCATAGAGGACATGTTCAGCATGAAAATGACCAGATATTAGCACTAGCATTAGATCGCTAGCATTAGCAAGTTAGCATTAGCATTCAAACTTAAACATTGCAGTACTTGCATGTATACAAGAAGGCTTTAGCTTTAACGGCATTTGATCTCTTCTTTCCATCATAGAGAACACGTACAGTATGAAAATGATCAGATATTAGCACTAGCATTAAAACGCTAGCATTAGCAAGTAAGCATTAGCATTCAAACTTAAACATTGCAGTACTTGCATGTATACAAGAAGGCTTAAGCTTTCACGCCATCTGATCTCTTATTCCCATCATCGAGGACACGTACAGTATAAAAATGACCAGATATTACCACTCACATTAGATCGCTAGCATTAGCAAGTTAGCTTTAGCATTCAAACTATAACATTGCTGTATTTGCACGAATACAAGTAGGGTTAAGCTTCAATGCCATCTAATCTAATATACCCATTAAGGGTTATGCTTTAATGTCATCTGATCTCCATTTTCCATCATTGAGGACACGTACAGTATGAAAATGACCAGATATTAGCACTAGCATTAGATCGCTAGCATTGGCAAGTTAGCATTAGCATTCAAACTTTAACATTGCTGTATTTGCATTTATACAAGAAGGGTTAAGCTTTAATGCCATCTGATCAAATATGCCCATGAAGGGTAATGCTTTATTGCGATCTGATCTCTTATTTCCATCACAGAGGACATGTTCAGCATGAAAATGACCAGATATAAGCACTAGCATTAGATCGCTAGCATTAGCAAATTAGCATTAGCATTCAAACTTTAACATTACTGTATTTGCATGTATACAAGAAGGGTTTAGCTTTGATGCCATCTGATCCAATATGCCCATGAAAGGTTATGCTTTAATGCCATCTGATCTCTCATTTCCATCATAGAGAACATGTTTAGCATGAAAATGACCAGATATTAGCACTAGCATTAGATCGCAAGCATTAGCAAGTTAGCATTAGCATTCAAACTTAAACATTGCAGTACTTGCATGTATACAAGAAGGCTTTAGCTTTAACGGCATTTGATCTCTTATTTCCATCATAGAGGACACGTACAGTATAAAAAATGACCAGATATTAGCACTAGCATTAGACCGCTAGCATTATCAAGTTAGCATTAGCATTCAAACTTAAACATTGCAGTACTTGCATGTATACAAGAAGGCTTAAGCTTTCACGATATCTGATCTCTTATTTCCATCATCGAGGACACGTACAGTATGAAAAAGACCAGATATTAGCACTAGCATTAGATCGCTAGCATTAGCAAGTTAGATTTAGCATTCAAACTTTAACATTGCTGTATTTCCATGAATACAAGTAGGGTTAAGAGTAAATGCCATCTAATCTAATATGCACATTAAGGGTTATGCTTTAATGTCATCTGATCTCTTATTTCCATCATTGAGGACACGTACAGTATGAAGATGACCAGATATTAGCACTAGCATTCGATCGCTAGCATTAGCAAGTTAGCATTAGCATTCAAATTTAAACATTGCAGTACTTGCATGTATACAAGAAGGGGTAAGCTATAATGCCATCTAATCTAATATGCCCATGAAGGGTTATGATTTATTGCCATCTGATCTCTTATTTCCATCATTGAGGACACGTACAGTATGAAAATGATCAGATATTAGCACTAGCATTAGATCGCTAGCATTAGCAAGTTAGCATAAGCATTCAAACTTTAACATTGCAGTATTTGCATATATACAAGAAGGGTTAAGCTTTAATGCCATTTAATATAATATGCCCACGAAAGGTCATGCTTTAATGCAATCTGATCTCTAATTTCCATCATAGATGACACGTACAGTATGAAAATGACCAGATATTACGCTAGCGTTAGATCGCTAGCATTAGCAAGTTAGCATTAGCATTTAAACTTAAACATTGCAGTACTTATATGTATACAAGAAGGCTTAAGCTTTAACGCCATCTGATCCCTTATTTCCATCATCGAGGACACGTACAGAATGATAATTACCAGATATAAGCAATAGCATTAGATCACTAGCATTAGGAAGTTAGCATTAGCATTCTAACTTTAACATTGCTGTATTTGCATGTATACAAGAAGGGTTAAGCTTTAATGCAATCTAATCTAATATGCCCATGAAGGGTTATGCTTTAATGCCATCTCATCTCTTATTTCCATCATTGAGGGCAAGTACAGTATGAAAATGACCAGATATTAGCACTAGCATTAGATCGCTAGCATTAGCAAGTTAGCATTAGCATTCAAATTTTAACATTGCTGTATTTAATGTATACAAGAAGGGTTAAGCTTTAATGCCATCTGATCCAATATGCCCATGAACGGTAATGCTTTAATGCCATCTGATCTCTTATTACCATCAAAGAGGACATGTTCAGCATGAAAATGACCAGATATTAGCACTAGCATTAGATCGCTAGCATTAGCATGTTAGCATAAGCATTCAAACTTTAACATTGCAGTATTTGCATATATACAAGAAGGGTTAAGCTTGAATGCCATTTAATATAATATGCCAACGAAAGGTTATGCTTCAATGCAATCTGATCTCTTATTTCCATCATAGATGACACGTACAGTATGAAAATGACCAGATATTAGCACTAACGTTAGATCGCTAGCATTAGCAAGTTAGCATTAGCATTCTAACTTTAACATTGCTGTATTTGCATGTATACAAGAAGGGTTAATGTTTAATGCTATCTAATCTAATATGCCCATGACGGGTTATGCTTTAATGCCATCTCATCTCTTATTTCCATCATTGAGGACAAGTACAGTATGAAAATGATCAGATATTAGCACTAGCATTAGATCGCTAGCATTAGCAAGTTAGCATTAGCATTCAAAATTAAACATTGCAGTATTTGCATGTATACAAGAAGGGGTAAGCTGTAATCCCATCTAATCAAATATGCCCATGAAGGGTTTTGCTTTAATGCCATCTGATCTCTTATTTCCATCATAGAGGACACGTACAGTATGAAAATTACCAGATATTAGCACTAGCATTAGATAGTTAGCATTAGCAAGTTAGCATTAGCATTCAAACTTAAACATTGCAGGACATGCATGTATACAAGACGTGTTAAGCTTTAATGCCATGTAATCTAATTTGCCCACGAAGGGTTAGGCTTTAATGCCATCTGATTTCTTATTTCCATCATAGAAGACACGTTCAGTATGAAAATGACCAGATATTAGCAATAGCATTAGATCGTTAGCATTAGCAAGTTAGCATTAGCATTCAAACTTAAACATTGCAGTACTTGCATGTATACAAGAAGGGTTAAGCTTTAATGCCATCTAATCTAATATGCCCTTGACGGGTTATGCTTTAAAGGCATCTGATCTCTTATTTACATCATAGAGGACACGTACAGTATGAAAATGACCAGATCATAGCACTAGCATTAGATCGCTAGCATTAGCAAGTTAGCATTAGCATTCAAACTTTAAAATTGCTGTATTTGCATGTGTACAAGAAGGGTTAAGCTTTAATGTCATCTAATCTAATATGCCGATGAAAATTCATGCTTTTATGCCATCTGATCTCTTATTTCCATCATAGTGGACACATACAGTATGAAAATGACAAGATATTAGCACTAGCATTAGATCGCCAGCATTAGCAAGCTAGCATTAGCATTCAAACTTTAACATTGCTGTATTTGCATGTATACAAGAAGGGTTAAGGTTTAATGCCATCTAATCTAATATGCCCATGAAGGGTTATGCTTTAATGTCATCTGATCTCTTATTTCCATTATAGAGGACACATACAGTATGACAATGACCAGATATTATCTCTAGCATTTGATTGCCAGCATAAGCAAGTTAGCATTAGCATTCAAACTTAAACATTGCAGGACTTGCATGTATACAAGTAGGGTTAAGCTTTAATGCCATCGAATCAAATTTGCCCAGGAAGGGTTATGCTTTAATGCCATCTGATCTCTTATTTCCATCATAGAGGACATGTTCAGCATGAAAATGACCAGATATTAGCACTAGCATTAGATCGCTAGCATTAGCAAGTTAGCATTAGCATTCTAACTTTAACATTACTGTATTTGCATGTATACAAGAAGGGTTAAGCTTTAATGCCATCTGATCCAATATGCCCATGAAAGGTTATGCTTTAATGTCATCTTATCTCTTCTTTCCATCATAGAGGACATGTTCAGCATGAAAATGACCAGATATTAGCACTAGCATTAGATCGCTAGCATTAGCAAGTTAGCATTAGCATTCAAACTTAAACATTGCAGTACTTGCATGTATACAAGAAGGCTTTAGCTTTAACGGCATTTGATCTCTTATTTCCATCATAGAGGACACCTACAGTATGAAAATGATCAGATATTAGCACTAGCATTAAACCGCTAGCATTAGCAAGTAAGCATTAGCATTCAAACTTAAACATTGCAGTACTTGCATGTATACAAGAAGGCTTAAGCTTTCACAGCATCTGATCTCTTATTCCCATCATCGAGGACACGTACAGTATGAAAATGACCAGATATTAGCACTCGCATTAGATCGCTAGCATTAGCAAGTTAGCTTTAGCAATCAAACTATAACATTGCTGTATTTGCACGAATACAAGTAGGGTTCAGCTTCAATGCCATCTAATCTAATATGCCCATGAAGGGTTATGCTTTAATGTCATCTGATCTCTTATTTCCATTATAGAGGACACATACAGTATGACAATGACCAGATATTAGCTCTAGCATTTGATTGCCAGCATAAGCAAGTTTGCATTAGCATTCAAACTTAAACATTGCAGGACTTGCATGTGTACAAGTAGGGTTAAGCTTTAATGCCATCGAATCAAATTTGCCCAGGAAGGGTTATGCTTTAATACCATCTGATCTCTTATTTCCATCATAGAGGACATGTTCAGCATGAAAATGACCAGATATTAGCACTAGCATTAGATCGCTAGCATTAGCAAGTTAGCATTAGCATTCTAACTTTAACATTACTGTATTTGCATGTATACAAGAAGGGTTAAGCTTTAATGCCATCTGATCCAATATGCCCATGAAAGGTTATGCTTTAATGTCATCTTATCTCTTCTTTCCATCATAGAGGACATTTTCAGCATGAAAATGACCAGATATTAGCACTAGCATTAGATCGCTAGCATTAGCAAGTTAGCATTAGCATTCAAACTTAAACATTGCAGTACTTGCATGTATACAAGAAGGCTTTAGCTTTAACGGCATTTGATCTCTTCTTTCCATCATAGAGAACACGTACAGTATGAAAATGATCAGATATTAGCACTAGCATTAAACCGCTAGCATTAGCAAGTAAGCATTAGCATTCAAACTTAAACATTGCAGTACTTGCATGTATACAAGAAGGCTTAAGCTTTCACGCCATCTGATCTCTTATTCCCATCATAGAGGACACGTACAGTATAAAAATGACCAGATATTACCACTCACATTAGATCGCTAGCATTAGCAAGTTAGCTTTAGCATTCAAACTATAACATTGCTGTATTTGCACGAATACAAGTAGGGTTAAGCTTCAATGCCATCTAATCTAATATACCCATTAAGGGTTATGCTTTAATGTCATCTGATCTCCATTTTCCATCATTGAGGACACGTACAGTATGAAAATGACCAGATATTAGCACTAGCATTAGATCGCTAGCATTGGCAAGTTAGCATTAGCATTCAAACTTTAACATTGCTGTATTTGCATGTATACAAGAAGGGTTAAGCTTTAATGCCATCTGATCAAATATGCCCATGAAGGGTAATGCTTTATTGCGATCTGATCTCTTATTTCCATCACAGAGGACATGTTCAGCATGAAAATGACCAGATATAAGCACTAGCATTAGATCGCTAGCATTAGCAAATTAGCATTAGCATTCAAACTTTAACATTACTGTATTTGCATGTATACAAGAAGGGTTTAGCTTTGATGCCATCTGATCCAATATGCCCATGAAAGGTTATGCTTTAATGCCATCTGATCTCTCATTTCCATCATAGAGAACATGTTTAGCATGAAAATGACCAGATATTAGCACTAGCATTAGATCGCAAGCATTAGCAAGTTAGCATTAGCATTCAAACTTAAACATTGCAGTACTTGCATGTATACAAGAAGGCTTTAGCTTTAACGGCATTTGATCTCTTATTTCCATCATAGAGGACACGTACAGTATAAAAATGACCAGATATTAGCACTAGCATTAGACCGCTAGCATTATCAAGTTAGCATTAGCATTCAAACTTAAACATTGCAGTACTTGCATGTATACAAGAAGGCTTAAGCTTTCACGATATCTGATCTCTTATTTCCATCATCGAGGACACGTACAGTATGAAAAAGACCAGATATTAGCACTAGCATTAGATCGCTAGCATTAGCAAGTTAGATTTAGCATTCAAACTTTAACATTGCTGTATTTCCATGAATACAAGTAGGGTTAAGAGTAAATGCCATCTAATCTAATATGCACATTAAGGGTTATGCTTTAATGTCATCTGATCTCTTATTTCCATCATTGAGGACACGTACAGTATGAAGATGACCAGATATTAGCACTAGCATTCGATCGCTAGCATTAGCAAGTTAGCATTAGCATTCAAATTTAAACATTGCAGTACTTGCATGTATACAAGAAGGGGTAAGCTATAATGCCATCTAATCTAATATGCCCATGAAGGGTTATGATTTATTGCCATCTGATCTCTTATTTCCATCATTGAGGACACGTACAGTATGAAAATGATCAGATATTAGCACTAGCATTAGATCGCTAGCATTAGCAAGTTAGCATAAGCATTCAAACTTTAACATTGCAGTATTTGCATATATACAAGAAGGGTTAAGCTTTAATGCCATTTAATATAATATGCCCACGAAAGGTCATGCTTTAATGCAATCTGATCTCTAATTTCCATCATAGATGACACGTACAGTATGAAAATGACCAGATATTACGCTAGCGTTAGATCGCTAGCATTAGCAAGTTAGCATTAGCATTTAAACTTAAACATTGCAGTATTTATATGTATACAAGAAGGCTTAAGCTTTAACGCCATCTGATCCTTATTTCCATCATCGAGGACACGTTCAGAATGATAATTACCAGATATAAGCAATAGCATTAGATCACTAGCATTAGGAAGTTAGCATTAGCATTCTAACTTTAACATTGCTGTATTTGCATGTATACAAGAAGGGTTAAGCTTTAATGCAATCTAATCTAATATGCCCATGAAGGGTTATGCTTTAATGCCATCTCATCTCTTATTTCCATCATTGAGGCAAGTACAGTATGAAAATGACCAGATATTAGCACTAGCATTAGATCGCTAGCATTAGCAAGTTAGCATTAGCATTCAAATTTTAACATTGCTGTATTTAATGTATACAAGAAGGGTTAAGCTTTAATGCCATCTGATCCAATATTCCCATGAACGGTAATGCTTTAATGCCATCTGATCTCTTATTACCATCAAAGAGGACATGTTCAGCATGAAAATGACCAGATATTAGCACTAGCATTAGATCGCTAGCATTAGCATGTTAGCATAAGCATTCAAACTTTAACATTGCAGTATTTGCATATATACAAGAAGGGTTAAGCTTGAATGCCATTTAATATAATATGCCAACGAAAGGTTATGCTTCAATGCAATCTGATCTCTTATTTCCATCATAGATGACACGTACAGTATGAAAATGACCAGATATTAGCACTAACGTTAGATCGCTAGCATTAGCAAGTTAGCATTAGCATTCTAACTTTAACATTGCTGTATTTGCATGTATACAAGAAGGGTTAATGTTTAATGCTATCTAATCTAATATGCCCATGACGGGTTATGCTTTAATGCCATCTCATCTCTTATTTCCATCATTGAGGACAAGTACAGTATGAAAATGATCAGATATTAGCACTAGCATTAGATCGCTAGCATTAGCAAGTTAGCATTAGCATTCAAAATTAAACATTGCAGTATTTGCATGTATACAAGAAGGGGTAAGCTGTAATCCCATCTAATCAAATATGCCCATGAAGGGTTTTGCTTTAATGCCATCTGATCTCTTATTTCCATCATAGAGACATGTACAGTATGAAAATTACCAGATATTAGCACTAGCATTAGATAGTTAGCATTAGCAAGTTAGCATTAGCATTCAAACTTAAACATTGCAGGACATGCATGTATACAAGACGTGTTAAGCTTTTAATGCCATGTAATCTAATTTGCCCACGAAGGGTTAGGCTTTAATGCCATCTGATTTCTTATTTCCATCATAGAAGACACGTTCAGTATGAAAATGACCAGATATTAGCAATAGCATTAGATCGTTAGCATTAGCAAGTTAGCATTAGCATTCAAACTTAAACATTGCAGTACTTGCATGTATACAAGAAGGGTTAAGCTTTAATGCCATCTAATCTAATATGCCCTTGACGGGTTATGCTTTAAAGGCATCTGATCTCTTATTTACATCATAGAGGACACGTACAGTATGAAAATGACCAGATCATAGCACTAGCATTAGATCGCTAGCATTAGCAAGTTAGCATTAGCATTCAAACTTTAAAATTGCTGTATTTGCATGTGTAAAAGAAGGGTTAAGCTTTACTGTCATCTAATCTAATATGCCGATGAAAATTCATGCTTTTATGCCATCTGATCTCTTATTTCCATCATAGTGGACACATACAGTATGAAAATGACAAGATATTAGCACTAGCATTAGATCGCCAGCATTAGCAAGCTAGCATTAGCATTCAAACTTTAACATTGCTGTATTTGCATGTATACAAGAAGGGTTAAGGTTTAATGCCATCTAATCTAATATGCCCATGAAGGGTTATGCTTTAATGTCATCTGATCTCTTATTTCCATTATAGAGGACACATACAGTATGACAATGACCAGATATTATCTCTAGCATTTGATTGCCAGCATAAGCAAGTTAGCATTAGCATTCAAACTTAAACATTGCAGGACTTGCATGTATACAAGTAGGGTTAAGCTTTAATGCCATCGAATCAAATTTGCCCAGGAAGGGTTATGCTTTAATGCCATCTGATCTCTTATTTCCATCATAGAGGACATGTTCAGCATGAAAATGACCAGATATTAGCACTAGCATTAGATCGCTAGCATTAGCAAGTTAGCATTAGCATTCTAACTTTAACATTACTGTATTTGCATGTATACAAGAAGGGTTAAGCTTTAATGCCATCTGATCCAATATGCCCATGAAAGGTTATGCTTTAATGTCATCTTATCTCTTCTTTCCATCATAGAGGACATGTTCAGCATGAAAATGACCAGATATTAGCACTAGCATTAGATCGCTAGCATTAGCAAGTTAGCATTAGCATTCAAACTTAAACATTGCAGTACTTGCATGTATACAAGAAGGCTTTAGCTTTAACGGCATTTGATCTCTTATTTCCATCATAGAGGACACGTACAGTATGAAAATGATCAGATATTAGCACTAGCATTAAACCGCTAGCATTAGCAAGTAAGCATTAGCATTCAAACTTAAACATTGCAGTACTTGCATGTATACAAGAAGGCTTAAGCTTTCACAGCATCTGATCTCTTATTCCCATCATCGAGGACACGTACAGTATGAAAATGACCAGATATTAGCACTCGCATTAGATCGCTAGCATTAGCAAGTTAGCTTTAGCAATCAAACTATAACATTGCTGTATTTGCACGAATACAAGTAGGGTTCAGCTTCAATGCCATCTAATCTAATATGCCCATTAAGGGTTATGCTTTAATGTCATCTGATCTCCATTTTCCATCATTGAGGACACGTACAGTATGAAAATGACCAGATATTAGCACTATAATTAGATCGCTAGCATTAGCAAGTTAGCATTATAATTCAAACTTAAACATTGCAGTACTTGCATGGATACAAGAAGGGTTAAGCTTTAATGCCATCTAATCTAATATGCCCTTGAAGGGTTATGCTTTAATGGAATCTGATCTCTTATTTCCATCATTGAGGACATGTACAGTATGAAAATGACCAGATATTAGCACTAGCATTAGATCATTAGCATTGGCAAGTAAGCATTAGCATTCAAACTTTAACATTGCTGTATTTGCATGTATACAAGAAGGGTTAAGCTTTAATGCCATCTGATCAAATATGCCCATGAAGGGTAATGCTTTAATGGGATCTGATCTCTTATTTCCATCACAGAGGACATGTTCAGCATGAAAATGACCAGATATAAGCACTAGCATTAGATCGCTAGCATTAGCAAATTAGCATTAGCATTCAAACTTTAACATTACTGTATTTGCATGTATACAAGAAGGGTTTAGCTTTAATGCCATCTGATCCAATATGCCCATGAAAGGTTATGCTTTAATGCCATCTGATCTCTCATTTCCATCATAGAGAACATGTTTAGCATGAAAATGACCAGATATTAGCACTAGCATTAGATCGCTAGCATTAGCAAGTTAGCATTAGCATTCAAACTTAAACATTGCAGTACTTGCATGTATACAAGAAGGCTTTAGCTTTAACGGCATTTGATCTCTTATTTCCATCATCGAGGACACGTACATTATGAAAAAGACCAGATATTAGCACTAGCATTAGATCGCTAGCATTAGCAAGTTAGATTTAGCATTCAAACTTTAACATTGCTGTATTTGCATGAATACAAGTAGGGTTAAGAGTAAATGCCATCTAATCTAATATGCACATTAAGGGTTATGCTTTAATGTCATCTGATCTCTTATTTCCATCATTGAGGACACGTACAGTATGAAGATGACCAGATATTAGCACTAGCATTCGATCGCTAGCATTAGCAAGTTAGCATTAGCATTCAAATTTAAACATTGCAGTACTTGCATGTATACAAGAAGGGCTAAGCTATAATGCCATCTAATCTAATATGCCCATGAAGGGTTATGATTTAATGCCATCTGATCTCTTATTTCCATCATTGAGGACACGTACAGTATGAAAATGATCAGATATTAGCACTAGCATTAGATCGCTAGCATTAGCAAGTTAGCATAAGCATTCAAACTTTAACATTGCAGTATTTGCATATATACAAGAAGGGTTAAGCTTTAATGCCATTTAATATAATATGCCCACGAAAGGTTATGCTTTAATGCAATCTGATCTCTTATTTCCATCATAGATGACACGTACAGTATGAAAATGACCAGATATTAGCACTAGCGTTAGATCGCTAGCATTCGCAAGTTAGCATTAGCATTTAAACTTAAACATTGCAGTACTTGCATGTATACAAGAAGGCTTAAGCTTTAACGCCATCTGATCCCTTATTTCCATCATCGAGGACACGTACAGAATGATAATGACCAGATATAAGCAATAGCATTAGATCACTAGCATTAGGAAGTTAGCATTAGCATTCTAACTGTAACATTGCTGTATTTGCATGTATACAAGAAGGGTTAAGCTTTAATGCTATCTAATCTAATATGCCCATGAAGGGTTATGCTTTAATGCCTTCTCATCTCTTATTTCCATCATTGAGGACAAGTACAGTATGAAAATGACCAGATATTAGCACTAGCATTAGATCGCTAGCATTAGCAAGCTAGCATTAGCATTCAAATTTTAACATTGCTGTATTCAATGTATACAAGAAGGGTTAAACTTTAATGCCATCTGATCCAATATGCCCATGAAAGGTGATGCTTTAATGCCATCTGATCTCTTATTACCATCATAGAGGACATGTTCAGCATGAAAATGACCAGATATTAGCACTAGCATTAGATCGCTAGCATTAGCAAGTTAGCATTAGCATTCAAACTTAAAAATTGCTGTATTTGCATGTATACAAGAAGGGTTAATGGTTAATGCTATCTAATCTAATATGCCCATGAAGGGTTATGCTTTAATGCCATCTGATCTCTGATTTCCATTATAGAGGACACGTACAGTATGAAAATGATCAGATATTAGCACTAGCATTAGATCGCTAGCATTAGCATGTTAGCATAAGCATTCAAACTTTAACATTGCAGTATTTGCATATATACAAGAAGGGTTAAGCTTGAATGCCATTTAATATAATATGCCCACGAAAGGTTATGCTTCAATGCAATCTGATCTCTTATTTCCATCATAGATGACACGTACAGTATGAAAATGACCAGATATTAGCACTCGCGTTAGATCGCTAGCATTAGCAAGTTAGCATTAGCATTCTAACTTTAACATTGCTGTATTTACATGTATACAAGAAGGGTTAATGTTTAATGCTATCTAATCTAATATGCCCATGAAGGGTTATGCTTTAATGCCATCTCATCTCTTATTTCCATCATTGAGGACAAGTACAGTATGAAAATGACCAGATATTAGCACTAGCATTAGATCGCTAGCATTAGCAAGTTAGCATTAGCATTCAAAATTAAACATTGCACTATTTGCATGTATACAAGAAGGGGTAAGCTTTAATCCCATCTAATCAAATATGCCCATGAAGGGTTTTGCTTTAATGCCATCTGATCTCTTATTTCCATCATAGAGGACACGTACAGTATGAAAATTACCAGATATTAGCACTAGCATTAGATAGTTAGCATTAGCAAGTTAGCATTAGCATTCAAACTTAAACATTGCAGTACTTGCATGTATAGAAGAAGGGTTAAGCTTTAATGCCATCTAATCTAATATGCCCATGACGGGTTATGCTTTAAAGGCATCTGATCTCTTATTTACATCATAGAGGCCACGTACAGTATGAAAATGACCAGATATTAGCTCTAGCATTAGATCGCTAGCATTAGCAAGTTAGCATTAGCATTCAAACTTAAACATTGCAGTACTTGCATGTATACAAGAAGGGTTGAGCTTTAATGCAATCTAATCTAAAATGCCCACGAAGGGTTAGGCTTTAATGCCATCTGATCTCTTATTTCCGACAAAGAGGAGACGTACTGTATGAAATTGACCAGATCATAGCACTAGCATTAGATCGCTAGCATTAGCAAGTTAGCATTAGCATTCAAACTTTAAAATTGCTGAATTTGCATGTGTACAAGAAGGGTTAAGCTTTAATGTCATCTAATCTAATATGCCCATGAAAAGTCATGCTTTTATGCCATCTGATCTCTTATTTCCATCATAGTGGACAAATACAGTATGAAAATGACAAGATATTAGCAATAGCATTAGATCGCCAGCATTAGCAAGTTAGTATTAGCATTCAAACTTTAACATTGCTGTATTTGCATGTATACAAGAAGGGTTAAGGTTTAATGCCATCTAATCTAATATGCCCATGAAGGGTTATGCTTTAATGTTATCTGATCTCTTATTTCCATTATAGAGGACACATACAGTATGACAATGACCAGATATTAGCTCTAGCATTTGATTGCCAGCATAAGCAAGTAAGCATTAGCATTCAAACTTAAACATTGCAGTACTTGCATGTATACAATTAGGCTTAAGCTTTAACGCCATCTGATCCCTTATTTCCATCATCGAGGACACGTGCAGAATGATAATGACCAGATATAAGCAATAGCATTAGATCACTAGCATTAGGAAGTTAGCATTAGCATTCTAACTTTAACATTGCTGTATTTGCATGTATACAAGAAGGGTTAAGCTTTAATGCTATCTAATCTAATATGCCCATGAAGGGTTATGCTTTAATGCCATCTCATCTCTTATTTCCATCATTGAGGACAAGTACAGTATGAAAATGACCAGATATTAGCACTAGCATTAGATCGGTAGCATTAGCAAGTTAGCATTAGCATTGAAATTTTAACATTGCTGTATTTAATGTATACAAGAAGGGTTAAGCTTTAATGCCATTTGATCCAATATGCCCATGAAAGGTGATGCTTTAATGCCATCTGATCTCTTATTACCATCATAGAGGACATGTTCAGCATGAAAATGACCAGATATTAGCACTAGCATTAGATCGCTAGCATTAGCAAGTTAGCATTAGCATTCAAACTTAAACATTGCTGTATTTGCATCTATACAAGAAGCGTTAAGCATTCATGCCATCTAATCTAATCTGCCAATGAAGGGTTATGCCTTTATTCCATCTGATCTCTGATTTCCATTATAGAGGACACGTACAGTATGAAAATGATCAGATATTAGCACTAGCATAAGATCGCTAGCATTAGCATGTTAGCATAAGCATTCAAACTTTAACATTGCAGTATTTGCATATATACAAGAAGGGTTAGGCTTGAATGCCATTTAATATAATATGCCCACGAAAGGTTATGCTTCAATGCAATCTGATCTCTTATTTCCATCAGAGATGACACGTACAGTATGAAAATGACCAGATATTAGCACTAGCGTTAGATCGCTAGCATTAGCAAGTTAGCATTAGCATTCTAACTTTAACATTGCTGTATTTGCATGTATACAAGAAGGGTTAAGGTTTAATGCCATCTAATCTAATATGCCCATGAAGGGTTATGCTTTAATGCCATCTCATCTCTTATTTCCATCATTGAGGACAAGTACAGTATGAAAATGACCAGATATTAGCACTAGCATTAGATCGCTAGCATTAGCAAGTTAGCATTAGCATTCAAAATTAAACATTGCAGTATTTGCATGTATACAAGAAGGGGTAAGCTTTAATCCCATCTAATCAAATATGCCCATGAAGGGTTTTGCTTTAATGCCATCTGATCTCTTATTTCCATCATAGAGGACACGTACAGTATGAAAATTACCAGATATTAGCACTAGCATTAGATAGTTAGCATTAGCAAGTTAGCATTAGCATTCAAACTTAAACATTGCAGGACTTGCATGTATACAAGACGTGTTAAGCTTTAATGCCATGTAATCTAATTTGCCCACGAAGGGTTAGGCTTTAATGCCATCTGATTTCTTATTTCCATCATAGAAGACACGTTCAGTATGAAAATGACCAGATATTAGCACTAGCATTAGATCGTTAGCATTAGCAAGTTAGCATTAGCATTCAAACTTAAACATTGCAGTACTTGCATGTATACAAGAAGGGTTAAGCGTGAATGCCATCTAATCTAATATGGCAATGACTAGTTATGCTTTAAAGGCATCTGATCTCTTATTTACATCATAGAGGCCACGTACAGTATGAAAATGACCAGATATTAGCTCTAGCATTAGATCGCTAGCAATAGCAAGTTAGCATTAGCATTCAAACTTAAACATTGGAGTACTTGCATGTATACAAGAAGGGTTGAGCTTTAATGCAATCTAATCTAAAATGCCCACGAAGGGTTAGGCTTTAATGCCATCTGATCTCTTATTTCCGTAAAAAAGAGGAGACGTACAGTTTGAAATTGACCAGATAATAGCACTACCATTAGATCGCTAGCATTATCAAGTAAGAATTAGCATTCAAACTTTAAAATTGCTGTATTTCCATGTGTACAAGAAGGGTTAAGCTTTAATGTCATCTAATCTAATATGCCTATGAAAAGTCATGCTTTTATGCCATCTGATCTCTTATTTCCATCATATATGGACACATACAGTATGAAAATGACAAGATATTAGCAATAGCATTGGATCGCTAGCATTAGCAAGTTAGCATTAGCATTCTAACTTTAACATTGCTGTATTTGCATGTATACAAGAAGGGTTAAGCGTTAATGCCATCTGATCCAATATGCCCATGAAGGGTAATGCTTTAATGCGATCTGAACTCTTATTTCCATCATAGAGGACATGTTCAGCATGAAAATGACCAGATATTACGATAGCATTAGAACGCTAGCATTAGCAAGTGAGCATTAGCATTCAAACTTTAACATTGCTGTATTTGCATGTATACAAGAAGGGTTAAGCTTTAATGCCATCTGATCCAATATGCCCATGAAAGGTTATGCTTTAATGGCATCTTATCTCTTCTTTCCATCATAGATGACATGTTCAGCATAAAAATGACCAGATATTGGCACTAGCATTAGATCGCTAGCATTAGCAAGTTAGCATTAGCATTCAAACTTAAACATTGCAGTACTTGCATGTATACAAGAAGGCTTTAGCTTTTACGGCATTTGATCTCATATTTCCATCATAGAGGACACGTACAGTATGAAAATGACCAGATATTAGCACTAGCATTAAACCGCTAGCATTAGCAAGTTAGCATTAGCATTCAAACTTATACATTGCAGTACTTGCATGTATACAAGAAGGGTTAAGCTTTGATGCCTTCTAATCTAATATGCCCTTGAAGGGTTATGCTTTAATGCCATCTGATCTCTTATTTCCATCATTGAGGACATGAACAGTATGAAAATGACCAGATATTAGCACTAGCATTATATCGCTAGCATTAGCAAGTTAGCATTAGCATTCAAACTTTAACTTTGCTGTATTTGCATGAATACAAGAAGGGTTAAGCTTTAATGCCATCTGATCAAATATGCCCATGAAGGGTAATGGTTTAATGCGATCTGATCTCTTATTTCCATCACAGAGGACATGTTCAGCATGAAAATGACCAGATATTAGCACTAGCATTAAATCGCTAGCATTAGCAAGTAAGCATTAGCATTCAAACTTAAACATTGCAGTACTTGCATGTATACAAGAAGGCTTAAGCTTTCACGCCATCTGATCTCTTATTTCCGTCATAGTGGACACATACAGTATGAAAATGACAAGATATTAGCAATAGCATTAGATCGCTAGCATTAGCAAGTTACCATAAGCATTCAAACTAAAACATTGCAGTACTTGCATGTATACAAGAAGGCTTAAGGTTTAATGCCATCTGATCTCTTTTTTTCCATCACAGAGGACACGTACAGTATGAAAATGACCAGATATTAGCACTAACATTAGATCGCTAGCATTAGCAAGATAGAATTAGCATTCAAACTTTAACATTGCTGTAAATGCATGTATACAAGAAGCGTTAAGCTTTAAATGCCATCTAATCTAATATGCCCATGAAAGGTTATGCTTTAATGCCGTCTGATCTCTCATTTCCATCATAGAGGACATGTTCAGTATGAAAAAGATCAGATATTAGAACTAGCATTAGATCGATAGCAGTAGCAAGTTAGCATAAGCATTGAAACTTTAACATTGCTGTATTTGCATGTGTACAAGAAGGGTCAAGCTTTAATGCCTTCTAATATAATATGCCCATGAAAGGTTATGCTTTAATGCCGTCTGATCTCTTATTTCCATCATAGAGGACATGTTCAGCATGAAAATGACCAGATATTAGCACTAGCATTAGATCGCTAGCATTAGCAAGTTAGCATTAGCATTCAAACTTTAACATTGCTGTATTTGCCTGTATACAAGAAGGGTTAAGCTTTAATGCCATCTGATCCAATATGCCCATGAAGAGTTATGCTTTAATGCCATCTTATCTCTTATTTCCATCATTGAGGACATGTTCAGCATGAAAATGACCAGATATTAGCACTAGCATTAGATCGCTAGCATTAGCAAGTTAGCATTAGCATTCTAACTTTAACCTTGCTGTATTTGCATTAATACAAGAAGGGTTAAGGTTTAATGCTATATAATCTAATATGCACATGAAGGGTGATGCTTAATGCCATCTCATCTCTTATTTCCATCATTGAGGACAAGTACAGTATGAAAATGACCAGATATTAGCACTAGCATTAGATCGTTAGCATTAGCATTCAAACTTTTTAACATTGCAGTACTTGCATTACAAAAGGGGTAAGCTTCTAAACATTGCCCATGAAGGGTTTTGCTTTAATGCCATCTGATATTTCCACAAGACACGTACAGTATGAAAATTACCAGATTTTAATGCCATCTAATTAGCATAATAAACATTGCCTTGCATGAAAGGTTTATGCTTTAATGCCATCTGATCTCTTATTTCCATCATTTCCAGGACATGTTATGCATGAAAATGACCAGATATTAGCACTAGCATTAGATCGATAGCATTAGCAAGTTAGCATTAGCATTCTAACTTTAACATTGCTGTATTTGCATGTATACAAGAAGGGTTATGCTTTAATGCCATCTGATCCAATATGCCCATGAAGGATAATGCTTTAATGCGTTCTGATCTCTTATTTCCATCATAGAGGACATGTTCAGCATGAAAATGACCAGATATTAGCACTAGCATTAGATTGCTAGCATTAGCAAGTTAGCATTAGCATTCAAACTTTAACATTGCTGTATTTGCATGAATACAAGAAGGGTAAAGCTTTTATGCCATCTGATCAAATATGCCCATGAGGGGTAATGGTTTAATGCGATCTGAGCTCTTATTTCCATCACAGAGGACATGTTCAGCATGAAAATGACCAAATATTAGCACTAGCATTAAATCGCTAGCATAAGCAAGTTAGCATTAGCATTCAAACTTAAACATTGCAGTACTTGTATGAATACAAGAAGGCTTAAGCTTTTACGCCATCTGATCTCTTATTTCCATCATCGAGGACACGTTTTAAAATGACCAGATATTAGCACTTTAGATCAATTACAAGTTAGCTTAATTCAAACTTTAAAATTGCTGTATTTGCATGAATACAAGTTTAAGCTTTAATGCAATCTAATCATTGACCAGATTTTAGCACACACGAATGTGATCGCTAGCATTAGCAAGTTAGCATTAGCATTCAAACTTTAACATTGCTGTATTTGCATGTATACAAAAGGGTTTAGCTTTAATGCCATCTGATCAAATATGCCCATTAAGGGTAATGCTTTTCTTGCGTATCTGATCTCTTATTTCCATCATTGAGGACATGTACAGTATGAAAATGACCAGATATTAGCACTAAAATATTAGATCGCTAGCATTAGCAAGATAGCATTAGCATTCAAACTTTAACATTGCTGTATTTGCATGTATACAAGAAGGTTTAGCTTTAATGCCATCTAATCAAATATGCCCAGGAAGGGTAATGCTTTTCTGTCATCTGATCTCTTATTTCCATCATAGAGGACATGTACAGGATGAAAATGACCAGATATTAGCACTAGTATTAGCATTAGAAGATCTTTAGCATTCAAACTTTAAAATTGTGTATTTGCATGTATACATTCAAATCTTAAACATATTGCAGTTTTGTTGCATGTATTTCCACACAGGATGAAAATGGATATTAGTTAGCATTAGATCTTTAATGCCATCTAATTGCATAATATGCCATCTAATCTAATTTAAGGGTTATGCGTTAATGTCATCTGATCTCTTATTTCCATCATAGAGGACACGTACAGTATGAAGATGAGCAGATATTAGCACTAGCGTTAGATCGCTAGCATTAGCAAGTTAGCATTAGCATTCTAACTTTAACATTGCTGTATTTGCATGTATACAAGAAGGTTTAAGGTTTAATGTCATCTAATCTAATATGCCCATGAAGGGTTATGCTTTAATTAAATCTGATCTCTTATTTCCATCATAGATGACACGTACAGTATGAAAATGACCAGATATTAGCACTACCGTTAGATCGCTAGCATTAGCAAGTTAGCATTAGCATTCTAACTTTAACATTGCTGTATTTGCATGCATACAAGAAGCGTTAAGGTTTAATGCAATCTAATCTAGTATGCCCATGAAGGGTTATGCTTTAATGCCATCTCATCTCTTATTTCCATCATTGAGGACAAGTACAGTATGAAAATGACCAGATATTAGCACTAGTATTAGATTGCTAGCATTAGCAAGATAGAATAAGCATTCAAACTTTAAAATTGCTGTATTTGCATGTATACAAGAAGGGTTAAGCTTTAATGCCATCTAATCTAATATGCATATTAAGGGTTTTGCTTTAATGCCAACTGATCTCATATTTCCATCATAGAGGACACGGACAGGATGAAAATGACCAGATATTAGCACTAGCATTAGATCGCTAGCATTAGCAAGTTAGCATTAGCATTCAAACTTTAACATTGCTGTATTTGCATGAATACAAGAAGGGTTAAGCTTTAATGCCATCTGATCAAATATGCCCATGAAGGGTAATGGTTTAATTAAATCTGATCTCTTATTTCCATCAGAGATGACATGTTCAGCATGAAAATGACCAGATATTAGCACTAGCATTAAATCGCTAGCATTAGCAAGTAAGCATTAGCATTCAAACTTAAACATTGCAGTACTTGCATGTATACAAGAAGGCTTAAGCTTTCACGCCATCTGATCTCTTATTTCCATCATCGAGGACACGTACAGTTAGAAAATGACCAGATATTAGGGCTCGCATTAGATCGCTAGCATTAGCAAGTTAGCTTTAGCATTCAAACTTTAACATTGCTGTATTTGCATGAATACAAGTAGGGTTAAGATTTAATGCCATCTAATCTAATATGCCCATTAAGGGTTATGCTTTAATGTCATCTGATCTCTTATTTCCATCAGAGATGACATGTTCAGCATGAAAATGACCAGATATTAGCACTAGCATTAAATCGCTAGCATTAGCAAGTTAGCTTTAGCATTCAAACTTTAACATTGCTGTATTTGCATGAATACAAGTAGGGTTAAGCTTTAATGGTATCTAATCTAATATGCCCATTAAGGGTTATGCTTTAATGTCATCTGATCTCTTATTTCCATCATTGAGGACACGTACAGTATGAAAATGACCAGATATTAGCACACGAATAAGATCGCTAGCATTAGCGAGTTAGCATTAGCATTCAAACTTTAACATTGCTGTATTTGCATGTATACAAGAAGGGTTAAGCTTTAATGCCATCTGATCAAATATTCCCAGGAAGGGTAATGCTTTAATGCGATCTGATCTCTTATTTCCATCACAGAGGACATGTTCAGCATGAAAATGACCAGATATAAGCACTAGTTTTGGATCGCTAGCATTAGCAAATTAGCATTAGCATTCAAACTTTAACATTGCTGTATTTGCATGTATACAAGAAGGGTTTAGCTTTAATGCCATCTGATCCAATATGCCCATGAAAGGTTATGCTTTAATGCCATCTGATCTCTTATTTCCATCATAGAGAACATGTTTAGCTTAAAAAATGACCAGATATTAGCACTAGCATTAGATCGCTAGCATTAGCAAGTTAGCATTAGCATTCAAACTTAAACATTGCAGTACTTGCATGTATACAAGAAGGCTTAAGCTTTAACGGCATCTGATCCCTTATTTCCATCATCGAGGACACGTACAGAATGATGATGACCAGATATAAGCAATAGCATTAGATCACTAGCATTAGGAAGTAAGCATTAGCATTCTAACTTTAACATTGCTGTATTTGCATGTATACAAGAAGGGTTAAGCTTTAATGGTATCTAATCTAATATGCCCATGAAGGGTTATGCTTTAATGCCATCTCATCTCTTATTTCCATCATTGAGGACAAGTACAGTATGAAAATGACCAGATATTAGCACTAGCATTAGATCGCAAGCATTAGGAAGTTAGCATTAGCATTCAAATTTTAACATTGCTGTATTTAATTTATACAAGAAGGGTTAAGCTTTAATGCCATCTGATCCAATATGCCCATGAAAGGTGATGCTTTAATGCAATCTGATCTCTTATTTCCATCATAGATGACACGTACAGTATGAAAATGACCAGATATTAGCACTAGCATTAGATCGCTAGCATTAGCAAGTTAGCATTAGCATTCAAAATTAAACATTGCAGTATTTGCATGTATACAAGAAGGGGTAAGCTTGAATCCCATCTAATCAAATATGCCCATGAAGGGTTTTGCTTTAATGCCATCTGATCTCTTATTTCCATCATAGAGGACACGTACAGTATGAAAATTACCAGATATTAGCACGAGCATTTGATAGTTAGCATTAGCAAGTTAGCATTAGCATTCAAACTTAAACATTGCAGGACTTGCATGTATACAAGACGTGTTAAGCTTTAATGCCATGTAATCTAATTTGCCCACGAAGGGTTAGGCTTTAATGCCATCTGATTTCTTATTTCCATCATAGAAGACACGTTCAGTATGAAAATGACCAGATATTAGCACTAGCATTAGATCGTTAGCATTAGCAAGTTAGCATTAGCATTCAAACTTAAACATTGCAGTACTTGCATGTATACAAGAAGGGTTAAGCTTTAATGCCATCTAATCTAATATGCCCATGACGGGTTATGCTTTAAAGGCATCTGATCTCTTATTTACATCATAGAGGCCACGTACAGTAAGAAAATGACCAGATATTAGCTCTAGCATTAGATCGCTAGCATTAGCAAGTTAGTATTAGCATTCAAACTTAAACATTGCAGTACTTGCATGTATACAAGAAGGGTTGAGCTTTAATGCAATCTAATCTAAAATGCCCACGAAGGGTTAGGCTTTAATGCCATCTGATCTCTTATTTCCGTAAAAAAGAGGAGACGTACAGTTTGAAATTGACCAGATAATAGCACTAGCATTAGAACGCTAGCATTATCAAGTAAGAATTAGCATTCAAACTTTAAAATTGCTTTATTTGCATGTGTAAAAGAAGGGTTAAGCTTTAATGTCATCTAATCTAATATGCCTATGAAAAGTCATGCTTTTATGCCATCTGATCTCTATTTCCATCATAATGGACACATACAGTATGAAAATGACAAGATATTAGCAATAGCATTAGATCGCTAGCATTAGCTAGTTAGCATAAGCATTCAAACTTAAACATTGCAGTACTTGCATGTATACATGAAGGCTTAAGGGTTTATGCCATCTGATCTCTTTTTTCCATCATAGAGGACACGTACAGTATGAAAATGACCAGATATTAGCACTAGCATTAGATCGCTAGCATTAGCAAGTTAGAATTAGCATTCAAATTTTAACATTGCTGTAAATGCATGTATACAAGAAGCGTTAAGCTTTAATGCCATCTAATCTAATATGCCCATGAAGGGTTATGCCTTAATGCCATCTGATTTCTGATTTCCATTATAGAGGACACGTACAGTATGAAAATGATCAGATATTAGAACTAGCATTAGATCGATAGCATTAGCAAGTTAGCATAAGCATTGAAACTTTAACATTGCTGTATTTGCATGTATACAAGAAGGGTTAAGCTTTAATGCCATCTGATCCAATATGCCCATGAAGGGTAATGCTTTAATGCGATCTGATCTCTTATTTCCATCATAGAGGACATGTTCAGCATGGAAATGACCAGATATTACGATAGCATTAGATCGCTAGCATTAGCAAGTGAGCATTAGCATTCAAACTTTAACATTGCTGTATTTGCATGTATACAAGAAGGGTTAAGCTTTAATGCCTTCTAATCTAATATGCCCTTGAAGGGTTTTGCTTTACTGCCATCTGATCTCTTATTTCCATCATTGAGGACATGAACAGTATGAAAATGACCAGATATTAGCACTAGCATTAGATCGCTAGCATTAGCAAGTTAGCATTAGCATTCAAACTTTAACTTTGCTGTATTTGCATGAATACAAGAAGGGTTAAGCTTTAATGCCATCTGATCAAATATGCCCATGAAGGGTAATGGTTTAATGCGATCTGATCTGTTATTTCCATCACAGAGGACATGTTCAGCATGAAAATGACCAGATATTAGCACTAGCATTAAATCGCTAGCATTAGCAAGTAAGTATTAGCATTCAAACTTAAACTTTGCAGAACTTGCAAGAATACAAGAAGGCTTAAGGTTTAATGCCATCTGATCTCTTTTTTCCATCACAGAGGACACGTACAGTATGAAAATGACCAGATATTAGCACTAGCATTAGATCGCTAGCATTAGCAAGTTAGAATTAGCATTCAAACTTTAACATTGCTGTAAATGCATGTATACAAGAAGCGTTAAGCTTTAATGCCATCTAATCTAATATGCCCATGAAGGGTGATGCCTTAATGCCATCTGATTTCTGATTTCCATTATAGAGGACACGTACAGTATGAAAAAGATCAGATATTAGAACTAGCATTAGATCGATAGCATTAGCAAGTTAGCATAAGCATTGAAACTTTAACATTGCTGTATTTGCATGTATACAAGAAGGGTTAAGCTTTAATGCTTTCTAATATAATATGCCCATGAAAGGTTATGCTTTAATGCCGTCTGATCTCTTATTTCCATCATAGAGGACATGTTCAGCATGAAAATGACCAGATATTAGCACTAGCATTAGATCGCTAGCATTAGCAAGTTAGCATTAGCATTCAAACTTTAACATTGCTGTATTTGCATGTATACAAGAAGGGTTAAACTTTAATGCCATCTGATCCAATATGCCCATAAAAGGTTATGCTTTAATGCCATCTGATCTCTTTTTTCCATCACAGAGGACACGTACAGTATGAAAATGACCAGATATTAGCACTAGCATTAGATCGCTAGCATTAGCAAGTTAGCATTAGCATTCAAACTTTGACATTGCAGTACTTGCATGTATACAAGAAGGGGTAAGCTTTAATGCCATCTAAACTAATATGCCCATGAAGGGTTTTGCTTTAATGCCATCTGATCTCTTATTTCCATCATAGAGGACACTTACAGTATGAAAATTACCAGATATTAGCACTAGCATTAGATTGTTAGCATTAGCATTCAAACTTAAACATTGCAGGACTTGCAAGTATCCAAGACGTGTTAAGCTTTAATGCCATCTAATATAATATGCTCATGGAAGGTTATGCTTTAATGCCGTCTGATCTCTTATTTCCATCATAGAGGACATGTTATGTATGAAAATGACCAGATATTAGCACTAGCATTAGATCGCTAGCATTAGCAAGTTAGCATTAGCATTCTAACTTTAACATTGCTGTATTTGCATGTATACAAGAAGGGTTAAGCTTTAATGCCATCTGATCCAATATGCCCATGAAGGGTAATGCTTTAATGCGTTCTGATCTCTAATTTCCATCATAGAGGACATGTTCAGCATGAAAATGACCAGATATTAGCACTAGCATTAGATCGCTAGCATTAGCAAGTTAGCATTAGCATTCAAACTTTAACATTGCTGTATTTGCATGAATACAAGAAGGGTAAAGCTTTTATGCCATCTGATCAAATATGCCCATGAAGTGTAATGGTTTAATGCGATCTGAGCTCTTATTTCCATCACAGAGGACATGTTCAGCATGAAAATGACCAAATATTAGCACTAGCATTAAATCGCTAGCATAAGCAGGTTAGCATTAGCATTCAAACTTAAACATTGCAGTACTTGCATGTATACAAGAAGGCTTAAGCTTTTACGCCATCTGATCTCTTATTTCCATCATCGAGGACACGTACAGTAAGAAAATGACCAGATATTAGCACTCGCATTCGATCGCTAGCATTAGCAAGTTAGCTTTAGCATTCAAACTTTAAAATTGCTGTATTTGCATGAATACAAGTAGGGTTAAGCTTTAATGCCATCTAATCTAATATGCCCATTAAGCGTTATGCTTTAATGTCATCTGATCTCTTATTTCCATCATTGAGGACACGTACAGTATGAAAATGACCAGATATTAGCACACGAATTAGATCGCTAGCATTAGCAAGTTAGCATTAGCATTCAAACTTTAACATTGCTGTATTTGCATGTATTCAAGAAGGGTTTAGCTTTAATGCCATCTGATCCAATATGCCCATGAAAGGTTATGCTTTAATGCCATCTGATCTCTTATTTCCATCATAGAGAACATGTTTAGCTTAAAAAATGACCAGATATTAGCACTAGCATTAGATCGCTAGCATTAGCAAGTTAGCATTAGCATTCAAACTTAAACATTGCAGTACTTGCATGTATACAAGAAGGCTTAAGCTTTAACGGCATCTGATCCCTTATTTCCATCATCGAGGACACGTACAGAATGATGATGACCAGATATAAGCAATAGCATTAGATCACTAGCATGAGGAAGTAAGCATTAGCATTCTAACTTTAACATTGCTGTATTTGCATGTATACAAGAAGGGTTAAGCTTTAATGGTATCTAATCTAATATGCCCATGAAGGGTTATGCTTTAATGCCATCTCATCTCTTATTTCCATCATTGAGGACAAGTACAGTATGAAAATGACCAGATATTAGCACTAGCATTAGATCGCAAGCATTAGGAAGTTAGCATTAGCATTCAAATTTTAACATTGCTGTATTTAATTTATACAAGAAGGGTTAAGCTTTAATGCCATCTGATCCAATATGCCCATGAAAGGTGATGCTTTAATGCAATCTGATCTCTTATTTCCATCATAGATGACACGTACAGTATGAAAATGACCAGATATTAGCACTAGCATTAGATCGCTAGCATTAGCAAGTTAGCATTAGCATTCAAAATTAAACATTTCAGTATTTGCATGTATACAAGAAGGGGTAAGCTTGAATCCCATCTAATCAAATATGCCCATGAAGGGTTTTGCTTTAATGCCATCTGATCTCTTATTTCCATCATAGAGGACACGTACAGTATGAAAATTACCAGATATTAGCACGAGCATTAGATAGTTAGCATCAGCAAGTTAGCATTAGCATTCAAATTTAAACATTGCAGGACTTGCATGTATACAAGACGTGTTAAGCTTTAATGCCATGTAATCTAATTTGCCCACGAAGGGTTAGGCTTTAATGCCATCTGATTTCTTATTTCCATCATAGAAGACACGTTCAGTATGAAAATGACCAGATATTAGCACTAGCATTAGATCGTTAGCATTAGCAAGTTAGCATTAGCATTCAAACTTAAACATTGCAGTACTTGCATGTATACAAGAAGGGTTAAGCTTTAATGCCATCTAATCTAATATGCCCATGACGGGTTATGCTTTAAAGGCATCTGATCTCTTATTTACATCATAGAGGCCACGTACAGAAAGAAAATGACCAGATATTAGCTCTAGCATTAGATCGCTAGCATTAGCAAGTTAGCATTAGCATTCAAACTTAAACATTGCAGTACTTGCATGTATACAAGAAGGGTTGAGCTTTAATGCAATCTAATCTAAAATGCCCACGAAGGGTTAGGCTTTAATGCCATCTGATCTCTTATTTCCGTAAAAAAGAGGAGACGTACAGTTTGAAATTGACCAGATAATAGCACTAGCATTAGAACGCTAGCATTATCAAGTAAGAATTAGCATTCAAACTTTAAAATTGCTTTATTTGCATGTGTACAAGAAGGGTTAAGCTTTAATGTCATCTAATCTAATATGCCTATGAAAAGTCATGCTTTTATGCCATCTGATCTCTTATTTCCATCATAATGGACACATACAGTATGAAAATGACAAGATATTAGCAATAGCATTAGATCGCTAGCATTAGCAAGTTAGCATAAGCATTCAAACTTAAACATTGCAGTACTTGCATGTATACATGAAGGCTTAAGGGTTTATGCCATCTGATCTCTTTTTTCCATCATAGAGGACACGTACAGTATGAAAATGACCAGATATTAGCACTAGCATTAGATCGCTAGCATTAGCAAGTTAGAATTAGCATTCAAATTTTAACATTGCTGTAAATGCATGTATACAAGAAGCGTTAAGCTTTAATGCCATCTAATCTAATATGCCCATGAAGGGTTATGCCATAATGCCATCTGATTTCTGATTTCCATTATAGAGGACACGTACAATATGAAAATGATCAGATATTAGAACTAGCATTAGATCGATAGCATTAGCAAGTTAGCATAAGCATTGAAACTTTAACATTGCTGTATTTGCATGTATACAAGAAGGGTTAAGCTTTAATGCCATCTGATCCAATATGCCCATGAAGGGTAATGCTTTAATGCGATCTGATCTCTTATTTCCATCATAGAGGACATGTTCAGCATGGAAATGACCAGATATTACGATAGCATTAGATCGCTAGCATTAGCAAGTGAGCATTAGCATTCAAACTTTAACATTGCTGTATTTGCATGTATACAAGAAGGGTTAAGCTTTAATGCCTTCTAATCTAATATGCCCTTGAAGGGTTATGCTTTAATGCCATCTGATCTCTTATTTCCATCATTGAGGACATGAACAGTATGAAAATGACCAGATATTAGCACTAGCATTAGATCGCTAGCATTAGCAAGTTAGCATTAGCATTCAAACTTTAACTTTGCTGTATTTGCATGAATACAAGAAGGGTTAAGCTTTAATGCCATCTGATCAAATATGCCCATGAAGGGTAATGGTTTAATGCGATCTGATCTGTTATTTCCATCACAGAGGACATGTTCAGCATGAAAATGACCAGATATTAGCACTAGCATTAAATCGCTAGCATTAGCAAGTAAGTATTAGCATTCAAACTTAAACTTTGCAGAACTTGCATGTATACAAGAAGGCTTAAGGTTTAATGCCATCTGATCTCTTTTTTCCATCACAGAGGACACGTACAGTATGAAAATGACCAGATATTAGCACTAGCATTAGATCGCTAGCATTAGCAAGTTAGAATTAGCATTCAAACTTTAACATTGCTGTAAATGCATGTATACAAGAAGCGTTAAGCTTTAATGCCATCTAATCTAATATGCCCATGAAGGGTGATGCCTTAATGCCATCTGATTTCTGATTTCCATTATAGAGGACACGTACAGTATGAAAAAGATCAGATATTAGAACTAGCATTAGATCGATAGCATTAGCAAGTTAGCATAAGCATTGAAACTTTAACATTGCTGTATTTGCATGTATACAAGAAGGGTTAAGCTTTAATGCTTTCTAATATAATATGCCCATGAAAGGTTATGCTTTAATGCCGTCTGATCTCTTATTTCCATCATAGAGGACATGTTCAGCATGAAAATGACCAGATATTAGCACTAGCATTAGATCGCTAGCATTAGCAAGTTAGCATTAGCATTCAAACTTTAACATTGCTGTATTTGCATGTATACAAGAAGGGTTAAACTTTAATGCCATCTGATCCAATATGCCCATAAAAGGTTATGCTTTTAATGCCATCTGATCTCTTTTTTCCATCACAGAGGACACGTACAGTATGAAAATGACCAGATATTAGCACTAGCATTAGATCGCTAGCATTAGCAAGTTAGCATTAGCATTCAAACTTTGACATTGCAGTACTTGCATGTATACAAGAAGGGGTAAGCTTTAATGCCATCTAAACTAATATGCCCATGAAGGGTTTTGCTTTTAATGCCATCTGATCTCTTATTTCCATCATAGAGACACTTACAGTATGAAAATTACCAGATATTAGCACTAGCATTAGATTGTTAGCATTAGCATTCAAACTTAAACATTGCAGGACTTGCAAGTATCCAAGACGTGTTAAGCTTTAATGCCATCTAATATAATATGCTCATGGAAGGTTATGCTTTAATGCCGTCTGATCTCTTATTTCCATCATAGAGGACATGTTATGTATGAAAATGACCAGATATTAGCACTAGCATTAGATCGCTAGCATTAGCAAGTTAGCATTAGCATTCTAACTTTAACATTGCTGTATTTGCATGTATACAAGAAGGGTTAAGCTTTAATGCCATCTGATCCAATATGCCCATGAAGGGTAATGCTTTAATGCGTTCTGATCTCTTATTTCCATCATAGAGGACATGTTCAGCATGAAAATGACCAGATATTAGCACTAGCATTAGATCGCTAGCATTAGCAAGTTAGCATTAGCATTCAAACTTTAACATTGCTGTATTTGCATGAATACAAGAAGGGTAAAGCTTTTATGCCATCTGATCAAATATGCCCATGAAGTGTAATGGTTTAATGCGATCTGAGCTCTTATTTCCATCACAGAGGACATGTTCAGCATGAAAATGACCAAATATTAGCACTAGCATTAAATCGCTAGCATAAGCAGGTTAGCATTAGCATTCAAACTTAAACATTGCAGTACTTGCATGTATACAAGAAGGCTTAAGCTTTTACGCCATCTGATCTCTTATTTCCATCATCGAGGACACGTACAGTAAGAAAATGACCAGATATTAGCACTCGCATTAGATCGCTAGCATTAGCAAGTTAGCTTTAGCATTCAAACTTTAAAATTGCTGTATTTGCATGAATACAAGTAGGGTTAAGCTTTAATGCCATCTAATCTAATATGCCCATTAAAGTAGCGTTATGCTTTAATGTCATCTGATCTCTTATTTCCATCATTGAGGACATCATTGAGGACAGTATGAAAATGACCAGATATTAGCACACAAATTAGATCGCTAGCATTAGCAAGTTAGCATTAGCATTCAAACTTTAACATTGCTGTATTTGCATGTATACAAGAAGGGTTTAGCTTTAATGCCATCTGATCAAATATGCCCAGAAGGGTAATGCTTTTCTGCGATCTGATCTCTTATTTCCATCATTGAGGACATGTACAGTATGAAAATGACCAGATATTAGCACTAGTATTAGATTGCTAGCATTAGCAAGATAGAATAAGCATTCAAACTTTAAAATTGCTGTATTTGCATGTATACAAGAAGGGGTAAGCTTTAATGCCATCTAATCTAATATGCATATTAAGGGTTTTGCTTTAATGTCAACTGATCTCTTATTTCCATCATAGAGGACACGGACAGGATGAAAATGACCAGATATTAGCACTAGCATTAGATCTTTAGCATTAGCAAGTTAGCATTAGCATTCAAACTTAAACATTGCAGTAGTTGCATGTATACAAGAAGGGTTAAGCTTTAATGCCATCTAATCTAATATGCCCATAAAGGGTTATGCTTTAATGTCATCTGATCTCTTATTTCCATCATTGAGGACACGTACAGTATGAAGATGAGCAGATATTAGCACTAGCGTTAGATCGCTAGCATTAGCAAGTTAGCATTAGCATTCTAACTTTAACATTGCTGTATTTGCATGTATACAAGAAGGGTAAAGGTTTAATGCTATCTAATCTAATTTGCCTATGAAGGGTTATGCTTTAATTAAATCTGATCTCTTATTTCCATCATAGATGACACGTACAGTATGAAAATGACCAGATATTAGCACTAGCGTTAGATCGCTAGCATTAGCAAGTTAGCATTAGCATTCTAACTTTAACATTGCTGTATTTGCATGCATACAAGAAGCGTTAAGGTTTAATGCTATCTAATCTAATATGCACATGAAGGGTATTCTTTAATGCCCTCTCATCTCTTATTTCCATGATTGAGGACAAGTACAGTATGAAAATGACCAGATATTAGCACTAGCATTAGATCGCCAGCATTAGCAAGTTAGCATTAGCATTCAAACTTTAACATTGCACTACTTGCATGTATACAAGAAGTGATAAGCTTTAATGCCATCTAAACTAATATGCCCATGAAGGGTTTTGCTTTAAGGCCATCTGATCTCTTATTTCCATCATAGAGGATACGCACAGTATGAAAATTACCAGATATTAGCACAAGCATTAGATAGTTAGCATTAGCAACTTAGCATAAGCATTCAAACTTAAACATTGCAGGACTTGCATGTATACAAGAAGGGTAAAGCTTTAATGCCTTCTAATCTAATTTACCCACGAAGGGTTATGCTTTAATGCCATCTGATCTCTTATTTCCATCATTGAGGACACGTACAGTATGAAAATGACCAGATATTAGCACTAACATTAGATCGCTAGCATTATCAAGTTAGCATTAGCATTAAAACTTTAACAATGCTGTATTTGCATGTATATAAGAAGGGCTAAGCTTTAATGCCATCTAATCTAATATGCACATGAAGGGTTATGGTTTAATGCCATTGATATCTTATTTTCATCATAGAGGACACGTACAGTTTGAAAAAGACCAGATATTAGCACTAGTATTAGCAAGTTAGGATAAACATTCAAACTAAAACATTGCAGTACTTGCATGTATACAAGAAGGCTTAAGCTTTAATGCAATCTGATCTCTTATTTCCATCATAGAGGACACGTACAGTATGAAAATGATCAGATATTAGCACTAGCATTATATCGCTAGCATTAGCAAGTTAGCATAAGGATTCAAACTTTAACATTGCTGTATTTGCATGTATACAAGAAGGCTTAAGCTTTAACGCCATCTGATCCCTTATTTCCATCATCGAGGACAAGTACAGTATGAAAATGACCAGATATTAGCACTGGCATTAGATCGCTAGCATTAGCAAGTCAGCATTAGCATTCTAACTTTAACATTGAAGTATTTGTATGTATACAAGAAGGGTTAAGCTTTAATGCTATCTAATATAATATGCCCATGAAGGGTTATGCTTTAATGCAATCTCATCTCTTATTTCCATCATTGAGGACAAGTACAGTATCGAAATGACCAGATATAAGCACTAGCATTAGATCGCTAGCATTATCAAGTTAGCATTAGCAGTCAAACTTAAACATTGCAGTACTTGCATGTATCCAAGAAGGGGTAAGCTTTAATGCCATCTAATCTAATATGCCCATGAAGGGTTTTGCTTTAATGCAATCTGATCTCTTATTTCCATCATAAAGAACACGTACAGTATGAAAATGACCAGATATTAGCACTAGCATTAGATAGTTAGCATTAGCAAGTTAGCATTAGCATTCAAACTTAAGCATTGCAGGACTTGCATGTATACAAGACGTGTTAAGCTTTAATGCCATCTAATCTAATTTGCCCATGAAGGGTTATGCTTTAATGCCATCTGATCTCTTATTTCCATCATAGAAGACACGTACAGTATAGAAATGACCCGATATTAGCACTAGCATTAGATCGTTAGCATTAGCAAGTTAGCATTAGCATTCAAACTTACACATTGCAGGACTTGCATGTATACGAGAAGGGTAAAGCTTTAATGCCATCTAATCTAATTTACCCACGAAGGGTTATGCTTTAATGCCATCTGATCTCTTATATCCATCATTGAGGACACGTACAGTATGAAAATGACCAGATATTAGCACTAACATTAGATCGCTAGCATTATCAAGTTAGCATAAGCATTAAAACTTTAACATTGCTGTATTTGCATGTATACAAGAAGGGCTAAGCTTTAATGCCATCTAATCTAATATGCACATGAAGGGTTATGGTTTAATGCCATTGATATCTTATTTTCATCATAGAGGACACGTACAGTTTGAAAAAGACCAGATATTAGCACTAGTATTAGCATGTTAGGATAAACATTCAAACTAAAACATTGCAGTACTTGCATGTATACAAGGAGGCTTAAGCTTTAATGCAATCTGATCTCTTATTTCCATCATAGAGGACACGTACAGTATGGAAATGATCAGATATTAGCACTAGCATTATATCGCTAGCATTAGCAAGTTAGCATAAGGATTCAAACTTTAACATTGCTGTATTTGCATGTATACAAGAAGGCTTAGGGTTTTACGCCATCTGATCCCTTATTTCCATCATCGAGGACACGTACAGTATGAAAATGACCAGATATTAGCACTGGCATTAGATCGCTAGCATTAGCAAGTCAGCATTAGCATTCTAACTTTAACATTGAAGTATTTGTATGTATACAAGAAGGGTTAAGCTTTAATGCTATCTAATCTAATATGCCCATGAAGGGTTATGCTTTAATACCATCTCATCTCTTATTTCCATCATTGAGGACAAGTACAGTATCGAAATGACCAGATATAAGCACTAGCATTAGATCGCTAGCATTATCAAGTTAGCATGAGCAGTCAAACTTAAACATTGCAGTACTTGCATGTATCCAAGAAGGGGTAAGCTTTAATGCCATCTAATCTAATATGCCCATGAAGGGTTTTGCTTTAATGAAATCTGATCTCTTATTTCCATCATAAAGGACACGTACAGTATGAAAATGACCAGATATTAGCACTAGCATTAGATAGTTAGCATTAGCAAGTTAGCATTAGCATTCAAACTTAAACATTGCAGGACTTGCATGTATACAAGACGTGTTTAGCTTTAATGCAATCTAATCTAATTTGCCCACGAAGGGTTATGCTTTAATGCCATCTGATCTCTTATTTCCATCATAGAAGACACGTACATTATGAAAATGACCAGATATTAGCACTAGCATTAGATCGTTAGCATTAGCAAGTTAGCATTAGCATTCAAACTTACACATTGCAGTACTTGCATGTATACATGAAGGGTTAAGCTTTCATGCCATCTAATCTAATATGCCCATGAAGGTTTATGCTTTAAAGGCATCTGATCTCTTATTTACATCATAGAGGCCACATACAGTATGAAAATGAGCATATATTAGCTCTAGCATTAGATCGCTAGCATTAGCAAGTTAGCATTAGCATTCAAACTTAAACATTGCAGTTCTTGCATGTATACAAGAAGGGTTGAGCTTTAATGCCATCTAATCTAAAATGCCCACGAAGGGTTGGGCTTTAGTGCCATCTGATCTCTTATTTCCGTCAAAGAGGAGACGTACAGTATGAAATTGACCAGATATTAGCACTAGCATTAGATCGCTAACATTAGCAAGTTAGCATTAGTATTCAAACTTTAAAATTGCTGTATTTGCATGTGTACAAGAAGGATTAAGCTTTAATTTCATCTAATCTAATATGCCGATGAAAAGTCATGCTTTAATGCCATCTGATCTCTTATTTACATCATCGAGGACACGTACAGTATGAATATGACCAGATATTAGCAGTAGCATTAGATTGCTAGCATTAGCAAGTTAGAATTAGCATTCAAACTATAACATTTCTGTATATGCATTTATACAAGAAGCGTTAAGCTTTAATGCCATCTAATCTAATATGCCCATGAAGGGTTATGCCTTAATGCCATCTGATTTCTGATTTCCATTATAGAGGACACGTATAGTATGAAAATGATCAGATATTAGCTCTAGCATTAGATCGCTAGCATTAGCAAGTTAGCATAAGCATTGAAACTTTTACATTGCTGTATTTGCTTGTATACAAAAAGGGTTAAGCTTTAATGCCATCTAATATAATATGCCCATGAAAGGTTATGCTTTAATTCCATCTGATCTCTTATTTCCATCATAGAGGACATGTTCAGCATGAAAATGACCAGATATTAGCACTAGCATTAGAGCGCAAGCATTAGCAAGTTAGCATTAGCATTCAAACATTAACATTGCTGTATTTGCATGTATACAAGAAGGGTTAAGGTTTAATGCCATCTGATCCAATATGCGCATGAAGGGTAATGCTTTAATGCGATCTGATCTCTTATTTCCATCATACAGGACTCGTTCAGCATTAAAATGACCAGATATTAGCACTAGCATTAGATCACTAGCATTAGCAAGTTAGATTTACCATTCAAACTTTAACATTGCTGTATTTGCATGAATACAAGTAGGGTTAAGCTTTAATGCTATCTAATCTAATTTGCCCAAGAAAGGGTTATGCTTTAATGCCATCTCATCTCTTATTTCCATCAAAGAAGATACGTACAGTATGAAAATGACCAGATATTAGCACTAGCATTAGATCGTTAGCATTAGCAAGTTAGCACTAGCATTCAAACTTAAACATTAGAGTACTTGGATGTATACAAGAAGGGTTAAGCTTTAATGCCATCTAATCTAATATGCCCATGAAGGGTTATGCTTTAAAGGCATCTGATCTCTTATTTACAACATAGAGGCCACGTACAGTATGAAAATGACCAGATAATAGCTCTAGCATTAGATTGCTAGCATTAGCAAGTTAGCATTAGCATTCAAACTGAAACATTGCAGTACTTGCATGTATACAAGAAGGGTTGAGCTTTAATGCCATCTAATCTAAAATGCCCACAAAGGGTTAGGCTTTAATGCCATCTGAACTCTTATTTCCGTCAAAGAGGAGACGTACAGTATGTAATTGACCAGATAATAGCACTAGCATTAGATCGCTAGCATTAGCAAGTTAGCATTAGCATTCAAACTTTAAAATTGATGTATTTCCATGTTTGCAAGAAGGGTTACGCTTTAATGCCATCTAATCTAATATGCCGATTAAAAGTCATGCTTTAATGCCATCTGATCTCTTATTTCCATCATATTGGACACCTACAGTATGAAAATGACAAGATATCAGCAATAGCATTAGATCGCTAGCTTTAGCAAGTTAGGATTAGCATTCAAACTTAAACATTGCAGTACTTTCATGTATACAAGAAGGCTTAAGCTGTCAAGCCAACTGATCTCTTATTTCTATCATCGAGGACACGTACAGTATGAAAATGACCAGATATTAGCACTAGCATTAGATCGTTAGCATTAGATCGTTAGCATTAGCATTCGGACTTAAACATTTCAGCACTTGCATGCATACAAGAAGGGTTAAGCTTTAATGCCATCTAATCTAATATGCCCATGAAGGGTTATGCTTTAAAGGCATCTGATATCTTATTTACATCATAGAGGCCACGTACAGTATGAAAATGACCAGATATTAGCTCTAGCATTAGATCGCTAGCATTAGCAAGTTAGCATTAGCATTCAAACTTAAACATTGCAGTACTTGCATGTATACAAGAAGGGTTGAGCTTTAATGCCATCTATACTAAAATGCCCACGAAGGGTTAGGCTTTAATGCCATCTGATCTCTTATTTCCGTCAAAGAGGAGACATACAGTATGAAATTGACCAGATATTAGCACTAGCATTAGATCGCTAGCATTAGCAAGTTAGCATTAGCATTCAAACTTTAAAATTGCTGTATTTGCATGTCTACAAGAAGGGTAAAGCTTTAATGTGATCAAATCTAATATGACGATGAAAAGTCATGTTTTAATGCCATCTGATCTCTTATTTCCATCATAGTGGACACGTACAGTATGAAAATGACCAGATATTAGCACTAGCATTAGATCGCTAGCATTAGCAAGTAAGCATAAGCATTCAAACTTAAACATTGCAGTACTTGCAATTATATAAGCAGGCTGAAGCTTTAATGCCATCTGATCTCTTATTTCCATCACAGTGGACAGGTTCAGTATGAAAATGACCAGATATTAGCACTAGCATTAGATCGCTAGCATTAGCAAGTTAGCATTAGCATTCAGACTTTAACATTGCTGTATTTGCATGTATACAAGAAGGGTTAAGCTTTAATGCCATCTAATATAACATGCCCATGAACGTTTATGCTTTAATGGCATCTGATCTCTTATTTCCATCATAGAGGACATGTTCAGCATGAAAATGACCAGATATTAGCACTAGCATTAGATCGCTAGCATTAGCAAGTTAATATAAGCATTGAAACTTTTACATTGCTGTATTTGCATGTAGACAAGAAGGGTTAAGCTTTAATGCCATCTAATATAATATGCCCATGAAAGGTTATGCTTTAATGCCATCTGATCTCTTATTTCCATCATTGAGGATATGTTCAGCATGAAAATGATCAGATATTAGCACTAGCATTAGATCGCTAGCATTAGCAAGTTAGCATTAGCATTCAAACTTTAACATTGCTGTATTTGCATGTATACAAGAAGGGTTAAGCTTTAATGCCATCTGATCCAATAAGCCCATGAAGGGTACTGCTTTAATGCGATCTGATCTCTTATTTCCATCATAGAGGACACATACAGTATGAAAATGACCAGATATTAGCACTAGCATTAGATCGCTAGCATTACCAAGTTAGCATTAGCATTCAAACTTAAACATTGCAGTACTTGCATGTATACAAGAAGGCTTTAGCTTTAATGCCATTTGATCTCTTATTTCCATCATAGAGGACACGTACAGTATGAAAATGACCAGATATTAGCACTAGCATTAGATCACTAGCATTAGCAAGTTAGATTTACCATTCAAACTTTAACATTGCTGTATTTGCATAAATACAAGTAGGGTTAAGCTTTAATGCTATCTAATCTAATTTGCCCACGAATGGTTATGCTTTAATGCCATCTCATCTCTTATTTCCATCAAAGAAGATACGTACAGTATGAAAATGACCAGATATTAGCACTAGCATTAGATCGTTAGCATTAGCAAGTTAGCACTAGCATTCAAACTTAAACATTGGAGTACTTGGATGTATACAAGAAGGGTTAAGCTTTAATGCCATCTAATCTAATATACCCATGAAGGGTTATGCTTTAAAGGCATCTGATCTCTTATTTACAACATAGAGGCCACGTACAGTATGAAAATGACCAGATAATAGCTCTAGCATTAGATTGCTAGCATTAGCAAGTTAGCATTAGCATTCAAACTGAAACATTGCAGTACTTGCATGTATACAAGAAGGGTTGAGATTTAATGCCATCTAATCTAAAATGCCCACAAAGGGTTAGGCTTTAATGCCATCTGATCTCTTATTTCCGTCAAAGAGGAGACGTACAGTATGTAATTGACCAGATAATAGCACTAGCATTAGATCGCTAGCATTAGCAAGTTAGCATTAGCATTCAAACTTTAAAATTGATGTATTTCCATGTGTGCAAGAAGGGTTACGCTTTAATGCCATCTAATCTAATATGCCGATGAAAAGTCATGCTTTAATGCCATCTGATCTCTTATTTCCATCATATTGGACACGTACAGTATGAAAATGACAAGATATCAGCAATAGCATTAGATCGCTAGCTTTAGCAAGTTAGGATTAGCATTCAAACTTAAACATTGCAGTACTTTCATGTATACAAGAAGGCTTAAGCTGTCACGCCATCTGATCTCTTATTTCTATCATCGAGGACACGTACAGTATGAAAATGACCAGATATTAGCACTAGCATTAGATTGTAAGCATTAGCAAGTTAGCATTAGCATTCGGACTTAAACATTTCAGCACTTGCATGCATACAAGAAGGGTTAAGCTTTAATGCCATCTAATCTAATATGCCCATGAAGGGTTATGCTTTAAAGGCATCTGATATCTTATTTACATCATAGAGGCCACGTACAGTATGAAAATGACCAGATATTAGCTCTAGCATTAGATCGCTAGCATTAGCAAGTTAGCATTAGCATTCAAACTTAAACATTGCAGTACTTGCATGTATACAAGAAGGGTTGAGCTTTTAATGCCATCTATTCTAAAATGCCCACGAAGGGTTAGGCTTTAATGCCATCTGATCTCTTATTTCCGTCAAAGAGGAGACATACAGTATGAAATTGACCAGATATTAGCACTAGCATTAGATCGCTAGCATTAGCAAGTTAGCATTAGCATTCAAACTTTAAAATTGCTGTATTTGCATGTGTAAAAGAAGGGTAAAGCTTTAATGTGATCAAATCTAATATGACGATGAAAAGTCATGCTTTAATGCCATCTGATCTCTTATTTCCATCATAGTGGACACGTACAGTTTGAAAATGACAAGATATTAGCACTAGCATTAGATCGCTAGCATTAGCAAGTTAGCATAAGCATTCAAACTTAAACATTGCAGTACTTGCAAGTATATAAGCAGGCTGAAGCTTTAATGGCATCTGATCTCTTATTTCCATCATAGAGGACATGTACAGTATGAAAATGACAAGATATTAGCACTAGCATTAGATCGCTAACATTAGCAAGTGAGAATTAGCATTCAAACTTTCACATTGCTGTATATGCATGTATACAAGAAGCGTTAAGCTTTAATGCCATCTAATCTAATATGCCCATGAAGTGTTATGCCTTAATGCCATCTGATTTCTGATTTCCATCATAGAGGACACGGACAGTATGAAAATGATCAGATATTAGCACAAGCATTAGATCGCTAGCATTAGCAAGTTAGCATAAGCATTCATACTTTAACATTGCTGTATTTGCATGTATACAAGAAGGGTTAAGCTTTAATGCCATCTAATATAATGTGCCCATGAAAGGTTTTGCTAGAATTTCCATCTGATCTCTTATTTCGATCATAGAGGACACGTACAGTATGAAAATGACCAGATATTAGCACTAGCATTAGATCGCTAGCATTAGCAAGTTAGCATTAGCATTCATACTTAAACATTGCACTACTTGCATGTATACAAGAAGGCTTAAGCTTTCACGCCAGCTGATCTCTTATTTCCATCATTGAGGACACGTACAGTATGAAAATGTCCAGATATTAGCACTAGCATTAGATAGCTAGCATTAGCAAGTTAGCATTAGAATTCAAACTTTAACATTTCTGTTTTTGAATGAATACACGTAGGGTTAAGCTTTAATGGCATCTAATCTAATATGCCCATGAAGGGTTATGCTTTAATGCCATCTCATCTCTTATTTCCATCATTGAGGACACGTACAGTATGAAAATGACCAGATATTAGCAATAGCATTAGATCGTTAGCATTAGCAAGTTAGCATTAGAATTCAAACTTAAACATTGCAGTACTTGCATGTATACAAGAAGGGTTAAGCTTTAATGCCATCTAATCTAATATGCCCATGAAGCGTTATGCTTTAAAGGCATCTGATCTCTTATTTACATCATAGAGGCCACGTACAGTATGAAAATGACCAGATATTAGCTCTACCATTAGATCGCTAGAATTAGCAAGTTAGCATTAGCATTCTAACTTACACATTGCAGTACTTGCATGTATACAAGAAGGGTTGAGCTTTAATGCCATCTAATCTAAAATGCCCACGAAGCGTTAGGCTTTAATGCCATCTGATCTCTTATTTCCGTCAAAGAGGAGACGTACAGTATGAAATTGACCAGATATTAGCACTAGCATTAGATCGCTAGCATTAGCAAGTTAGCATTAGCATTCAAACTTTAAAATTGCTGTATTTGCATGTGTACAAGAAGGGTTAAGCTTTAATGTCATCTAATCTAATATGCCGATGAAAAGTCATGCTTTAATGCCATCTGATCTCTTATTTCAATCATAGTGGACACGTACAGTATGAAAATGACAAGATATTAGCAATAGCATTAGATCGCTAGCATTAGCAAGTTAGCATAAGCATTCAAACTTAAACATTGCAGTACTTGCATGTATACAAGAAGGCTTAAGCTTTAATGCCATCTGATCTCTTATTTCCATCATAGAGGACACATACAGTATGAAAATGACCAGATATTAGCAGTAGCATTAGATTGCTAGCATTAGCAAGTTAGAATTAGCATTCAAACTTTAACATTGCTGTATATGCATTTATACAAGAAGCGTTAAGCTTTAATGCCATCTAATCTAATATGCCCATGAAGGGTTATGCCTTAATGCCATCTGATTTCGGATTTCCATTATAGAGGACACGTACAGTATGAAAATGATCAGATATTAGCTCTAGCATTAGATCGCTAGCATTAGCAAGTTAGCATAAGCATTGAAACTTTTACATTGCTGTATTTGCTTGTATACAAAAAAGGGTTAAGCTTTAATGCCATCTAATATAATATGCCCATGAAAGGTTATGCTTTAATTCCATCTGATCTCTTATTTCCATCATAGAGGACATGTTCTGCATGAAAATGACCAGATATTAGCACTAGCATTAGAGCGCTAGCATTAGCAAGTTAGCATTAGCATTCAAACTTTAACATTGCTGTATTTGCATGTATACAAGAAGGGTTAAGGTTTAATGCCATCTGATCCAATATGCGCATGAAGGGTAATGCTTTAATGCGATCTGATCTCTTAATTCCATCATACAGGACTCGTTCAGCATGAAAATGACCAGATATTAGCACTAGCATTAGATCGCTAACATTAGCAAGTTAGCATTAGCATTCAAACTTTAACATTGCTGTATTTGCATGTATACAAGAAGGGTGAAGCTTTAATGCCATCTGATCCAATATGCCCATGAAAGGTAATGCTTTAATGCCATCTGATCTCTTATTTCCATCACAGTGGACATGGTCAGCATGAAAATGACCAGATATTAGCACTAGCATTAGATCGCTAGCCATAGCAAGTTAGCATTAGCATTCAGACTTTAACATTGCTGTATTTGCATGTATACAAGAAGGGTTAAGTTTTAATGCCATCTAATATAATATGCCCATGAAAGTTTATGCTTTAATGGCATCTGATCTCTTATTTCCATCATAGAGGACATGTTCAGCATGAAAATGACCAGATATTAGCACTAGCATTAGATCGCTAGCATTAGCAAGTTAACATAAGCATTAAAACTTTTACATTGCTGTATTTGCATGTAGACAAGAAGGGTTAAGCTTTAATGCCATGTGATCCAATAAGCACATGAAGGGTACTGCTTTTATGCGATCTGATCTCTTATTTCCATCATAGAGGACACCTACAGTATGAAAATGACAAGATATTAGCACTAGCATTAGATCGCTAGCATTACCAAGTTAGCATTAGCATTCAAACTTAAACATTGCAGTACTTGCATGTATACAAGAAGGCTTTAGCTTTAATGCCATTTGATCTCTTATTTCCATCATAGAGGACACGTACAGTATGAAAATGACCAGATATTAGCACTCGCATTAGATCACTAGCATTAGCAAGTTAGATTTACCATTCAAACTTTAACATTGCTGTATTTGCATGAATACAAGTAGGGTTAAGCTTTAATGCTATCTAATCTAATTTGCCCACGAAGGGTTATGCTTTAATGCCATCTCATCTCTTATTTCCATCAAAGAAGATACGTACAGTATGAAAATGACCAGATATTAGCACTAGCATTAGATCGTTAGCATTAGCAAGTTAGCACTAGCATTCAAACTTAAACATTGGAGTACTTGGATGTATACAAGAAGGGTTAAGCTTTAATGCCATCTAATCTAATATGCCCATGAAGGGTTATGCTTTAAAGGCATCTGATCTCTTATTTACAACATAGAGGCCACGTACAGTATGTAAATGACCAGATAATAGCTCTAGCATTAGATTGCTAGCATTAGCAAGTTAGCATTAGCATTCAAACTGAAACATTGCAGTACTTGCATGTATACAAGAAGGGTTGAGCTTTAATGCCATCTAATCTAAAATGCCCAGAAAGGGTTAGACTTTAATGCCATCTGATCTCTTATTTCCGTCAAAGAGGAGACGTACAGAATGTAATTGACCAGATAATAGCACTAGCATTAGATCGCTAGCATTAGCAAGTTAGCATTAGCATTCAAACTTTAAAATTGATGTATTTCCATGTGTGCAAGAAGGGTTACGCTTTAATGCCATCTAATCTAATATGCCGATGAAAAGTCATGCTTTAAGGCCATCTGATCTCTTATTTCCATCATATTGGACACGTACAGTATGAAAATGACAAGATATCAGCAATAGCATTAGATCGCTAGCTTTAGCAAGTTAGGATTAGCATTCAAACTTAAACATTGCAGTACTTTCATGTATACAAGAAGGCTTAAGCTGTCACGCCATCTGATCTCTTATTTCTATCATCGAGGACACGTACAGTATGAAAATGACCAGATATTAGCACTAGCATTAGATCGTTAGCATTAGCAAGTTAGCATTAGCATTCGGACTTAAACATTTCAGCACTTGCATGCATACAAGAAGGGTTAAGCTTTAATGCCATCTAATATAATATGCCCATGAAGGGTTATGCTTTAAAGGCATCTGATATCTTATTTACATCATAGAGGCCACGTACAGTATGAAAATGACCAGATATTAGCACTAGCATTAGATCGCTAGCATTAGCAAGTTAGCAGTAGGATTCAAACTAATACATTGCAGTACTTGCATGTATACAAGAAGCGTTAAGCTTTAATGCCATCTAATCTAATATGCCCTTGAAGGGTTATGCTTGAATGCCATCTCATCTAATATTTCCATCATTGAGGACACGTACAGTATGTAAATGACCAGATATTACCACTAGCATTAGATCGCTAGCATTAGCAAGTTAGCATTAGCATTCAAACTTAAACATTGCTGTACTTGCATGTATACAAGCAGTTGTAAGCTTTAATGCCCTCTAATCTAATATGCCCATGAACGGTTTTGCTTTAATTGCTTCTGATCTCTAATTTCCATCATAGAGGACACGTACAGTATGAAAATAACCAGATATTAGCACTAGCATTAGATTGTTAGCATTAGCAAGATAGCATTAGCATTCAAACATAAACATTGCAGTACTTGCATGTATACAAGAAGCGTTAAGCTTTAATGCCATCTAATCTAATATGCCCATTAAGGGTTATGCTTTAATGTCATCTGATCTCATATTTCCATCATAGAGGACACGTACGGTATGACAATGACCAGATATTAGATCTATCATTAGATCGCTATTATTAGCAAGATAACATTAGCATTCAAACTTAAACATTGCAGTACTTGCATGTATACAAGAAGGGTTAAGCTTTAATGCCATCTAATCTAATATGCCCTTGAAGGGTTATGCTTGAAAGCAATCTGATCTCTTATTTCCATCATAGAGGACACGAAAAGTATGAAAATGATCAGATATTACCACTTGCAATAGATCGTTAGCATTAGCAAGTTAGCATAAGCATTCTAACTTTAACATTGCTGTATTTGCATGTATACAAGAAGGGTAAAGCTTTAATGCCATCTAATCTAATATGCACATGAAAGGTTATGCTTTAATGCCATCTGATCTCTTATTTCCATCATTGAGGACACGTACAGTATGAAAATGACCAGATATAATCAATAGCATTAGACCGCTAGCATTAGCAAGTTAGCATTAGCATTCAAACGTTAACATTGCTGTATTTGCATGAATACAAGTAGGGTTAAGCTTTAATGCCATCTAATCTAATCTGCCATTGAAGGGTTATGCTTTAATGACATCTGATCTCTTATTTCCATCATTGAGGACACATACAGTATGAAAATGACCAGATATTAGCACTAGCATTAGATCGCTAGCATTAGCAACTTAGCATAAGCATTCATACTTTAACATTGCTGTATTTGCATGAATACAAGAAGGGTTAAGCTTTAATGCCATCTAATATAATATGCCCATGAAAGGTTTTGCTTTAATGCCTTCTGATCTCTTATTTCCATCATTGAGGACACATACAGTATGAAAATGACCAGATATTAGCACTAGCATTAGATCGCTAGCATTAGCAAGTTAGCATTAGCATTCAAACTTTAACATTGCTGTATTTGCATGTAGACAAGAAGGGTTAAGCTTTAATGCCATCTAATATAATATGCCCATGAAAGGTTATGCTTTAATGCCATCTGATCTCTTATTTCCATCATTGAGGATATGTTCAGCATGAAAATGATCAGATATTAGCACTAGCATTAGATCGCTAGCATTAGCAAGTTAGCATTAGCATTCAAACTTTAACATTGCTGTATTTGCATGTATACAAGAAGGGTTAAGCTTTAATGCCATGTGATCCAATAAGCCCATGAAGGGTACTGCTTTAATGCCATCTGATCTCTTATTTCCATCATAGAGGACACATACAGTATGAAAATGACAAGATATTAGCACTAGCATTAGATCGCTAGCATTACCAAGTTAGCATTTGCATTCAAACTTAAACATTGCAGTACTTGCATGTATACAAGAAGGCTTTAGCTTTAATGCCATTTGATCTCTTATTTCCATCATAGAGGACACGTACAGAATGAAAATGACCAGATATTAGCACTAGCATTAGATCACTAGCATTAGCAAGTTAGATTTACCATTCAAACTTTAACATTGCTGTATTTGCATGAATACAAGTAGGGTTAAGCTTTAATGCTATCTAATCTAATTTGCCCACGAAGGGTTATGCTTTAATGCCATCTCATCTCTTATTTCCATCAAAGAAGATACGTACAGTATGAAAATGACCAGATATTAGCACTAGCATTAGATCGTTAGCATTAGCAAGTTAGCACTAGCATTCAAACTTAAACATTGGAGTACTTGGATGTATACAAGAAGGGTTAAGCTTTAATGCCATCTAATCTAATATGCCCATGAAGGGTTATGCTTTAAAGGCATCTGATCTCTTATTTACAACATAGAGGCCACGTACAGTATGAAAATGACCAGATAATAGCTCTAGCATTAGATTGCTAGCATTAGCAAGTTAGCATTAGCATTCAAACTGAAACATTGCAGTACTTGCATGTATACAAGAAGGGTTGAGCTTTAATGCCATCTAATCTAAAATGCCCACAAAGGGTTAGGCTTTAATGCCATCTGATCTCTTATTTCCGTCAAAGAGGAGACGTACAGTATGTAATTGACCAGATAATAGCACTAGCATTAGATCGCTAGCATTAGCAAGTTAGCATTAGCATTCAAACTTTAAAATTGATGTATTTCCATGTGTGCAAAAGGGTTACGCTTTTAATGCCATCTAATCTAATATGCCGATGAAAAGTCATGCTTTAATGCCATCTGATCTCTTATTTCCATCATATTGGACACGTACAGTATGAAAATGACAAGATATCAGCAATAGCATGAGATCGCTAGCTTTAGCAAGTTAGGATTAGCATTCAAACTTAAACATTGCAGTACTTTCATGTATACAAGAAGGCTTAAGCTGTCACGCCATCTGATCTCTTATTTCTATCATCGAGGACACGTACAGTATGAAAATGACCAGATATTAGCACTAGCATTAGATTGTTAGCATTAGCAAGTTAGCATTAGCATTCGGACTTAAACATTTCAGCACTTGCATGCATACAAGAAGGGTTAAGCTTTAATGCCATCTAATCTAATATGCCCATGAAGGGTTATGCTTTAAAGGCATCTGATATCTTATTTACATCATAGAGGCCACGTACAGTATGAAAATGACCAGATATTAGCTCTAGCATTAGATCGCTAGCATTAGCAAGTTAGCATTAGCATTCAAACTTAAACATTGCAGTACTTGCATGTATACAAGAAGGGTTGAGCTTTAATGCCATCAATTCTAAAATGCCCACGAAGGGTTAGGCTTTAATGCCATCTGATCTCTTATTTCCATCATAGTGGACACGTACAGTATGAAAATGACAAGATATTAGCACTAGCATTAGATCGCTAGCATTAGCAAGTTAGCATAAGCATTCAAACTTAAACATTGCAGTACTTGCAAGTATATAAGAAGGGGCTGAAGCTTTAATGGCATCTGATCTCTTATTTCCATCATAGAGGACATGTACAGTATGAAAATGACAAGATATTAGCACTAGCATTAGATCGCTAGCATTAGCAAATGAGAATTAGCATTCAAACTTTCACATTGCTGTATATGCATGTATACAAGAAGCATTAAAACTTTAATGCCATCTAATCTAATATGCCCATGAAGGGTTATGCCTTTAATGCCATCTGATTTCTGATTTCCATTATAGAGGACACGGACAGTATGAAAATGATCAGATATTAGCACTAGCATTAGATCGCTAACATTAGCAAGTTAGCATAAGCATTCATACTTTAACATTGCTGTATTTGCATGTATACAAGAAGGGTTAAGCTTTAATGCCATCTAATATAATGTGCCCATGAAAGGTTTTGCTAGAATTTCCATCTGATCTCTTATTTCCATCATAGAGGACACGTACAGTATGAAAATGACCAGATATTAGCACTAGCATTAGATCGCTAGCATTAGCAAGTTAGCATTAGCATTCATACTTTAAACATTGCTGTTTTGCATGTATACAAGAAGGGTTAAGAAGGCATCTAATATTTGAAAGGTTTTGCTAGAAGCTCTGATCTCTTATTTCCATCATAGAGGACACGTACAGTATGAAAATGACCAGATATTAGCACTAGCATTAGATAGCTAGCATTAGCAAGTTAGCATTAGCATTCAAACTTTAACATTTCTGTTTTTGAATGAGTACACGTAGGGTTAAGCTTTAATGGCATCTAATCTAATATGCCCATGAAGGGTTATGCTTTAATGCGATCTGATCTCTTATTTCCATCATAGAGGACACGTACAGTATGAAAATGACCAGATATTAGCACTAGCATTAGATCGCTAGCATTAGCAAGTTAGCCTTAGCATTCAAACTTAAACATTGCTGTATTTGCAAGAATACAAGTAGGGTTAAGCTTTAATGCTATCTAATCTAATTTGCCCACGAAGGGTTATGCTTTAATGCCATCTCATCTCTTATTTCCATCATTGAGGACACTTACAGTATGAAAATGACCAGATATTAGCACTAGCATTAGATCGTTAGCATTAGCAAGTTAGCATTAGAATTCAAACTTAAACATTGCAGTACTTGCATGTATACAAGAAGGGTTAAGCTTTAATGCCATCTAATCTAATATGCCCATGAAGCGTTATGCCTTAATGCCATCTGATTTCGGATTTCCATTATAGAGGACACGTACAGTATGAAAATGATCAGATATTAGCTCTAGCATTAGATCGCTAGCATTAGCAAGTTAGCATTAGCATTCTCCTTTTACATTGCTGTATTTGCATGTATACAAAAAGGGTTAAGCTTTTAATGCCATCTAATATAATATGCCCATGAAGGTTATGCTTTAATTCCATCTGATCTCTTATTTCCATCATAGAGGACATATGTTCTGCATGTATGAAAATGACCAGATATTAGCACTAGCATTAGATCGCTAGCATTAGCAAGTTAGCATTAGTATTCAAACTTTAACATTGCTGTATTTGCATGTATACAAGAAGGGTTAAGGTTTAATGCCATCTAATCTAATATGCCCATGAAAAAGTTAATGCTTTAATGCCATCTGATCTCTTATTTCCATCATAATGGACACGTTCAGCATGAAAATGACCAGATATTAGCACTAGCATTAGATCGCTAACATTAGCAAGTTAGCATTAGCATTCAAACTTTTACATTGCTGTATTTGCATGTATACAAGAAGGGTTAAGCTTTAATGCCATCTGATCCAATATGCCCATGAAAGGTTATGCTTTAATGCCATCTGATCTCTTATTTCATCATAGTGGACATGTTCAGCATGAAAATGACCAGATATTAGCACTAGCATTAGATCGCTAGCATTAGCAAGTTAGCATTAGCATTCAAACTTTAACATTGCTGTATTTGCATGTATACAAGAAGGGTTAAGCTTTAATGCCATCTAATATAATATGCCCATGAAAGTTTATGCTTTAATGGCATCTGATCTCTTATTTCCATCATAGAGGACATGTTCAGCATGAAAATGACCAGATATTAGCACTAGCATTAGATCGCTAGCATTAGCAAGTTAACATAAGCATTAAAACTTTAACATTGCTGTATTTGCATGTATACAAGAAGGGTTAAGCTTTAATGCCATGTGATCCAATATGCCCATGAAGGGTACTGCTTTTATGCCATCTGATCTCTTATTTCCATCATAGAGGACACCTTCACAGTATGAAAATGACAAGATATTAGCACTAGCATTAGAGATTACCAAGTTAGCATTAGCATTCAAACTTAAACATTAGCATTCAAACTTTAAATGCATTTGATCTGTATTTGCATGTATGAAAATGACCAGATATTAGTTATTAGATCACTTTAATTAGCCATCAAATTTTAACATTGCTGTATTTGCATGAATACAAGTAGGGTTAAGCTTTAATGCAATCTAATCTAATTTCTGATTATGCTTTAATTCTCATCTCTTATTTCCATCAAAGAAGATACGTTCAGCATGAAAATGACCAGATATTAGCACTAGCATTAGATCGTTAACATTAGCAAGTTAGCACTAGCATTCAAACTTAAACATTGGAGTATTTGCATGTATACAAGAAGGGTTAAGCTTTAATGCCATCTAATCTAATATGCCCATGAAGGGTTATGCTTTAATGCCATCTGATCTCTTATTTACAACATAGAGGCCATGTTCAGTATGTAAAATGACCAGATAATAGCTCTAGCATTAGATTGCTAGCATTAGCAAGTTAGCATTAGCATTCAAACTTTAACATTGCAGTATTTGCATGTATACAAGAAGGGTTGAGCTTTAATGCCATCTAATCTAAAATGCCCAGAAAGGGTTAGACTTTAATGCCATCTGATCTCTTATTTCCATCAAAGAGGAGATGTTCAGAATGTAATTGACCAGATAATAGCACTAGCATTAGATCGCTAGCATTAGCAAGTTAGCATTAGCATTCAAACTTTTAAATTGATGTATTTGCATGTAGACAAGAAGGGTTACGCTTTAATGCCATCTAATCTAATATGCCCATGAAAAGTCATGCTTTAATGCCATCTGATCTCTTATTTCCATCATATTGGACATGTTCAGCATGAAAATGACAAGATATCAGCAATAGCATTAGATCGCTAGCTTTAGCAAGTTAGGATTAGCATTCAAACTTAAACATTGCAGTATTTCATGTATACAAGAAGGCTTAAGCTGTCACGCCATCTGATCTCTTATTTCTATCATCGAGGACACGTACAGTATGAAAATGACCAGATATTAGCACTAGCATTAGATCGTTAGCATTAGCAAGTTAGCATTAGCATTCAAACTTAAACATTTCAGCACTTGCATGCATACAAGAAGGGTTAAGCTTTAATGCCATCTAATAATGCCCATGAAGGGTTATGCTTTTAAAGGCATCTGATATCTTATTTACATCATAGAGGCCACGTACAGTATGAAAATGACCAGATATTAGCACTAGCATTAGATCGCTAGCATTAGCAAGGTTAGCAGTAGGATTCAAACTTTAACATTGCAGTACTTGCATGAATACAAGAAGGTTAAGCTTTAATGCCATCTAATCTAATATGCCCTTGAAGGGTTATGCTTGAATGCCATCTCATCTAATATTTCCATCATTGAGGACACGTACAGTATGTAAATGACCAGATATTAGCACTAGCATTAGATCGCTAGCATTAGCAAGTTAGCATTAGCATTCAAACTTAAACATTGCTGTACTTGCATGTATACAAGCAGTTGTAAGCTTTAATGCCCTCTAATCTAATATGCCCATGAACGGTTTTGCTTTTAATTGCATCTGATCTCTAATTTCCATCATAGAGGACACGTACAGTATGAAAATAACCAGATATTAGCACTAGCATTAGATTGTTAGCATTAGCAAGATAGCATTAGCATTCAAACATAAACATTGCAGTACTTGCATGTATACAAGAAGCGTTAAGCTTTAATGCCATCTAATCTAATATGCCCATTAAGGGTTATGCTTTAATGTCATCTGATCTCATATTTCCATCATAGAGGACACGTACAGTATGACAATGACCAGATATTAGATCTATCATTAGATTGCTAGCATTAGCAAGATAACATTAGCATTCAAACTTAAACATTGCAGTACTTTCCATGTATACAAGAAGGGTTACGCTTTAATGCCATCTAATCTAATATGCCCTGAAAAAGTTATGCTTTAAAGCCATCTGATCTCTTATTTCCATCATAGAGGACACGAAAAGTATGAAAATGATCAGATATTACCACTTGCAATTAGATCGTTAGCATTAGCAAGTTAGCATTAGCATTCTAACTTTTAACATTGCTGTATTTGCATGTATACAAGAAGGGTAAAGCTTTAATGCCATCTAATCTAATATGCACATGAAAGGTTATGCTTTAATGCCATCTGATCTCTTATTTCCATCATTGAGGACACGACAGTATGAAAATGACCAGATATAATCAATAGCATTAGACCGTTAGCATTAGCAAGTTAGCATTAGCATTCAAACGTTAAACATTGCTGTAATTGCATGAATACAAGTAGGGTTAAGCTTTAATGCCATCTAATCTAATCTGCCATTGAAGGGTTATGCTTTAATGACATCTGATCTCTTATTTCCATCATTGAGGACACATACAGTATGAAAATGACCAGATATTAGCACTAGCATTAGATCGCTAGCATTAGCAACTTAGCATAAGCATTCATACTTTAACATTGCTGTATTTGCATGAATACAAGAAGGGTTGCTTTAATGCCATCTAATATAATATGCCCATGAAAGGTTTTGCTTTAATGCCTTCTGATCTCTTATTTCCATCATTGAGGACATGTACAGTATGAAAATGACCAGATATTAGCACTAGCATTAGATCGCTAGCATTAGCAAGTTAGCATTAGCATTCAAACTTTAACATTGCTGTATTTGCATGTAGACAAGAAGGTTAAGCTTTAATGCCATCTAATATAATATGCCCATGAAAGGTTATGCTTTAATGCCATCTGATTTCTTATTTCCATCATTGAGGATATGTTCAGCATGAAAATGATCAGATATTAGCACTAGCATTAGATCGCTAGCATTAGCAAGTTAGCATTAAGCATTCAAACTTTTAACATTGCTGTATTGCATGTATACAAGAAGGGTTAAGCTTTAATGCCATGTGATCCAATAAGCCCATGAAGGGTACTTTTTTAATGCCATCTGATCTCTTATTTCCATCATAGAGGACACATACAGTATGAAAATGACAAGATATTAGCACTAGCATTAGATCGCTAGCATTACCAAGTTAGCATTTGCATTCAAACTTAAACATTGCAGTACTTGCATGTATACAAGAAGGCTTTTAAGCTTAATGCCATTTGATCTCTTATTTCCATCATAGAGGACACGTATAGAATGAAAAAATGACCAGATATTAGCACTAGCATTAGATCACTAGCATTAGCAAGTTAGATTTACCATTCAAACTTTAACATTGCTGTATTTGCATGAATACAAGTAGGGTTAAGCTTTAATGCTATCTAATCTAATTTGCCCATGAAGGGTTATGCTTTAATGCCATCTCATCTCTTATTTCCATCAAAGAAGATACGTACAGTATGAAAATGACCAGATATTAGCACTAGCATTAGATCGTTAGCATTAGCAAGTTAGCACTAGCATTCAAACTTTAACATTGGAGTATTTGGATGTATACAAGAAGGGTTAAGCTTTAATGCCATCTAATCTAATATGCCCATGAAGGGTTATGCTTTAAAGGCATCTGATCTCTTATTTACAACATAGAAGCCACGTACAGTATGAAAATGACCAGATAATAGCTCTAGCATTAGATTGCTAGCATTAGCAAGTTAGCATTAGCATTCAAACTGAAACATTGCAGTACTTGCATGTATACAAGAAGGGTTGAGCTTTAATGCCATCTAATCTAAAATGCCCACAAAGGGTTAGGCTTTAATGCCATCTGATCTCTTATTTCCGCCAAAAGAGGAGGCGTACAGTATGTAATTGACCAGATAATAGCACTAGCATTAGATCGCTAGCATTAGCAAGTTAGCATTAGCATTCAAACTTTAAAATTGATGTATTTCCATGTTAAGAAGGGTTACAATGCCATCTAATCTAAACTGAAAAGTCAAAATTGCCATCTGATCTCTTATTTCCATTGCATGTAAAATGACAAGATATCAGCAATAGCATGAGATGAGCTTTAATGCCATTAGCATTCAAACTTAAACATTGCAGTAAATGTATACAAGAAGGCTTAATGTCCATCTGATCTCTTATTTCTATCAAAGAGGACACGTACAGTATGAAAATGACCAGATAATAGCACTAGCATTAGATTGTTAGCATTAGCAAGTTAGCATTAGCATTCAAACTTAAACATTGATGTACTTGCATGCATACAAGAAGGGTTACGCTTTAATGCCATCTAATCTAATATGCCCATGAAAAAGTTATATGCTTTAAAGGCATCTGATATCTTATTTACATCATAGAGGCCACGTACAGTATGAAAATGACCAGATATTAGCTCTAGCATTAGATCGCTAGCATTAGCAAGTTAGATTAGCATTCAAACTTAAACATTGCAGTACTTGCATGTATACAAGAAGGGTTGAGCTTTAATGCCATCTATTCTAAAATGCCCACGAAGGGTTAGGCTTTAATGCCATCTGATCTCTTATTTCCGTCAAAGAGGAGACATACAGTATGAAATTGACCAGATATTAGCACTAGCATTAGATCGTTAGCATTAGCAAGTTAGCATTAGCATTCAAACTTTAAAATTTCTGTATTTGCATGTGTACAAGAATGGTAAAGCTTTAATGCCATCTAATATAATATGCCCATGAAGGGTTATGCTTTAAAGCCATCTGATCTCTTATTTCCATCATAGTGGACACGTACAGTATGAAAATGACAAGATATTAGCACTAGCATTAGATCGCTAGCATTAGCAAGTTAGCATAAGCATTCAAACTTAAACATTGCAGTACTTGCAAGTATATAAGCAGGCTGAAGCTTTAATGGCATCTGATCTCTTATTTCCATCATAGAGGACATGTACAGTATGAAAATGACAAGATATTAGCACTAGCATTAGATCGCTAGCATTAGCAAGTGAGAATTAGCATTCAAACTTTCACATTGCTGTATATGCATGTATACAAGAAGCGTTAAGCTTTAATGCCATCTAATCTAATATGCCCATGAAGGGTTATGCCTTAATGCCATCTGATTTCTGATTTCCATTATAGAGGACACGGACAGTATGAAAATGATCAGATATTAGCACTAGCATTAGATCGCTAACATTAGCAAGTTAGCATAAGCATTCATACTTTAACATTGCTGTATTTGCATGTATACAAGAAGGGTTAAGCTTTAATGCCATCTAATATAATGTGCCCATGAAAGGTTTTGCTAGAATTTCCATCTGATCTCTTATTTCCATCATAGAGGACACGTACAGTATGAAAATGACCAGATATTAGCACTAGCATTAGATCGCTAGCATTAGCAAGTTAGCATTAGCATTCATACTTAAACATTGCACTACTTGCATGTATACAAGAAGGCTTAAGCTTTCACGCCAGCTGATCTCTTATTTCCATCATTGAGGACACGTACAGTATGAAAATGACCAGATATTAGCACTAGCATTAGATAGCTAGCATTAGCAAGTTAGCATTAGCATTCAAACTTTAACATTTCTGTTTTTGAATGAGTACACGTAGGGTTAAGCTTTAATGGCATCTAATCTAATATGCCCATGAAGGGTTATGCTTTAATGCGATCTGATCTCTTATTTCCATCATAGAGGACACGTACAGTATGAAAATGACCAGATATTAGCACTAGCATTAGATCGCTAGCATTAGCAAGTTAGCCTTAGCATTCAAACTTAAACATTGCTGTATTTGCAAGAATACAAGTAGGGTTAAGCTTTAATGCTATCTAATCTAATTTGCCCACGAAGGGTTATGCTTTAATGCCATCTCATCTCTTATTTCCATCATTGAGGACACTTACAGTATGAAAATGACCAGATATTAGCACTAGCATTAGATCGTTAGCATTAGCAAGTTAGCATTAGAATTCAAACTTAAACATTGCAGTACTTGCATGTATACAAGAAGGGTTAAGCTTTAATGCCATCTAATCTAATATGCCCATGAAGCGTTATGCTTTAAAGGCATCTGATCTCTTATTTACATCATAGAGGCCACGTACAGTATGAAAATGACCAGATATTAGCTCTACCATTAGATCGCTAGAATCAGCAAGTTAGCATTAGCATTCTCACTTAAACATTGCAGTACTTGCATGTATACAAGAAGGGTTGAGCTTTAATGCCATCTAATCTAAAATGCCCACGAAGGGTTAGGCTTTAATGCCATCTGATCTCTTATTTCCGTCAAAGAGGAGACGTACAGTATGAAATTGACCAGATATTAGCACTAGCATTAGATCGCTAGCATTAGCAAGTTAGCATTAGTATTCAAACTTTAAAATTGCTGTATTTGCATGTGTACAAGAAGGGTTAAGCTTTAATGTCATCTAATCTAATATGCCGATGAAAAGTCATGCTTTAATGCCATCTGATCTCTTATTTCAATCATAGTGGACACGTACAGTATGAAAATGACAAGATATTAGCAATAGCATTAGATCGCTAGCATTAGCAAGTTAGCATAAGCATTCAAACTTAAACATTGCAGTACTTGCATGTATACAAGAAGGCTTAAGCTTTAATGCCATCTGATCTCTTATTTCCATCATAGAGGACACATACAGTATGAAAATGACCAGATATTAGCAGTAGCATTAGATTGCTAGCATTAGCAAGTTAGAATTAGCATTCAAACTTTAACATTGCTGTATATGCATTTATACAAGAAGCGTTAAGCTTTAATGCCATCTAATCTAATATGCCCATGAAGGGTTATGCCTTAATGCCATCTGATTTCTGATTTCCATTATAGAGGACACGTACAGTATGAAAATGATCAGATATTAGCTCTAGCATTAGATCGCTAGCATTAGCAAGTTAGCATAAGCATTGAAACTTTTACATTGCTGTATTTGCTTGTATACAAAAAGGGTTAAGCTTTAATGCCATCTAATATAATATGCCCATGAAAGGTTATGCTTTAATTCCATCTGATCTCTTATTTCAATCATAGAGGACATGTTCAGCATGAAAATGACCAGATATTAGCACTAGCATTAGAGCGCTAGCATTAGCAAGTTAGCATTAGCATTCAAACTTTAACATTGCTGTATTTGCATGTATACAAGAAGGGTTAAGGTTTAATGCCATCTGATCCAATATGCGCATGAAGGGTAATGCTTTAATGCGATCTGATCTCTTATTTCCATCATACAGGACTCGTTCAGCATGAAAATGACCAGATATTATCACTAGCATTAGATCGCTAACATTAGCAAGTTAGCATTAGCATTCAAACTTTAACATTGCTGTATTTGCATGTATACAAGAAGGGTTAAGCTTTAATGCCATCTGATCCAATATGCCCATGAAAGGTAATGCTTTAATGCCATCTGATCTCTTATTTCCATCACAGTGGACATGTTCAGCATGAAAATGACCAGATATTAGCACTAGCATTAGATCGCTAGCATTAGCAAGTTAGCATTAGCATTCAGACTTTAACATTGCTGTATTTGCATGTATACAAGAAGGGTTAAGCTTTAATGCCATCTAATATAATATGCCCATGAAAGTTTATGCTTTAATGGCATCTGATCTCTTATTTCCATCATAGAGGACATGTTCAGCATGAAAATGAACAGATATTAGCACTAGCATTAGATCGCTAGCATTAGCAAGTTAACATAAGCATTAAAACTTTTAAATTGCTGTATTTGCATGTAGACAAGAAGGGTTAAGCTTTAATGCCAACTAATATAATATGCCCATGAAAGGTTATGCTTTAATGCCATCTGATCTCTTATTTCCATCATTGAGGATATGTTCAGCATGAAAATAATCAAATATTAGCACTAGCATTAGATCGCTAGCATTAGCAAGTTAGCATTAGCATTCAAACTTTAACATTGCTGTATTTGCATGTATACAAGAAGGGTTAAGCTTTAATGCCATGTGATCCAATAAGCCCATGAAGGGTACTGCTTTTATGCGATCTGATCTCTTATTTCCATCATAGAGGACACATACAGTATGAAAATGACAAGATATTAGCACTAGCATTAGATCGTTAGCATTACCAAGTTAGCATTAGCATTCAAACTTAAACATTGCAGTACTTGCATGTATACAAGAAGGCTTTAGCTTTAATGCCATTTGATCTCTTATTTCCATCATAGAGGACACGTACAGTATGAAAATGACCAGATATTAGCACTAGCATTAGATCACTAGCATTAGCAAGTTAGATTTACCATTCAAACTTTAACATTGCTGTATTTGCATGAATACAAGTAGGGTTAAGCTTAAATGCTATCTAATCTAATTTGCCCACGAAGGGTTATGCTTTAATGCCATCTCATCTCTTATTTCCATCAAAGAAGATACGTACAGTATGAAAATGACCAGATATTAGCACTAGCATTAGATCGTTAGCATTAGCAAGTTAGCACTAGCATTCAAACTTAAACATTGGAGTACTTGGATGTATACAAGAAGGGTTAAGCTTTAATGCCATCTAATCTAATATGCCCATGAAGGGTTATGCTTTAAAGGCATCTGATCTCTTATTTACAACATAGAGGCCACGTACAGTATGTAAATGACCAGATAATAGCTCTAGCATTAGATTGCTAGCATTAGCAAGTTAGCATTAGCATTCAAACTGAAACATTGCAGTACTTGCATGTATACAAGAAGGGTTGAGCTTTAATGCCATCTAATCTAAAATGCCCACAAAGGGTTAGGCTTTAATGCCATCTGATCTCTTATTTCCGTCAAAGAGGAGACGTACAGTATGTAATTGACCAGATAATAGCACTAGCATTAGATCGCTAGCATTAGCAAGTTAGCATTAGCATTCAAACTTTAAAATTGATGTATTTCCATGTGTGCAAGAAGGGTTACGCTTTAATGCCATCTAATCTAATATGCCGATGAAAAGTCATGCTTTAATGCCATCTGATCTCTTATTTCCATCATATTGGACACGTACAGTATGAAAATGACAAGATATCAGCAATAGCATTAGATCGCTAGCTTTAGCAAGTTAGGATTAGCATTCAAACTTAAACATTGCAGTACTTTCATGTATACAAGAAGGCTTAAGCTGTCACGCCATCTGATCTCTTATTTCTATCATCGAGGACACGTACAGTATGAAAATGACCAGATATTAGCACTAGCATTAGATCGTTAGCATTAGCAAGTTAGCATTAGCATTCGGACTTAAACATTTCAGCACTTGCATGCATACAAGAATGGTTAAGCTTTAATGCCATCTAATATAATATGCCCATGAAGGGTTATGCTTTAAAGGCATCTGATATCTTATTTACATTATAGAGGCCACGTACAGTATGAAAATGACCAGATATTAGCACTAGCATTAGATCGCTAGCATTAGCAAGTTAGCAGTAGGATTCAAACTAATACATTGCAGTACTTGCATGTATACAAGAAGCGTTAAGCTTTAATGCCATCTAATCTAATATACCCTTGAAGGGTTATGCTTGAATGCCATCTCATCTAATATTTCCATCATTGAGGACACGTACAGTATGTAAATGACCAGATATTAGCACTAGCATTAGATCGCTAGCATTAGCAAGTTAGCATTAGCATTCAAACTTAAACATTGCTGTACTTGCATGTATACAAGCAGTTGTAAGCTTTAATGCCCTCTAATCTAATATGCCCATGAACTGTTTTGCTTTAAGGGCTTCTGATCTCTAATTTCCATCATAGAGGACACGTACACTATGAAAATAACCAGATATTAGCACTAGCATTAGATTGTTAGCATTAGCAAGTTAGCATTAGCATTCAAACATAAACATTGCAGTACATGCATGTATACAAGAAGCGTTAAGCTTTAATGCCATCTAATCTAATATGGCCATTAAGGGTTATGCTTTAATGTCATCTGATATCATATTTCCATCATAGAGGACACGTACGGTATGACAATGACCAGATATTAGATCTATCATTAGATCGCTATTATTAGCAAGATAACATTAGCATTCAAACTTAAACATTGCAGTACTTGCATGTATACAAGAAGGGTTAAGCTTTAATGCCATCTAATCTAATATGCCCTTTAAGGGTTATGCTTGAAAGCAATCTGATCTCTTATTTCCATCATAGAGGACACGAAAAGTATGAAAATGATCAGATATTACCACTTGCAATAGATCGTTAGCATTAGCAAGTTAGCATAAGCATTCAAACTTTAACATTGCTGTATTTGCATGTATATAAGAAGGGTAAAGCTTTAATGCCATCTAATCTAATATGCACATGAAAGGTTATGCTTTAATGCCATCTGATCTCTTATTTCCATCATTGAGGACACGTACAGTATGAAAATGACCAGATATAATCAATAGCATTAGACCGCTAGCATTAGCAAGTTAGCATTAGCATTCAAACGTTAACATTGCTGTATTTGCATGAATACAAGTAGGGTTAAGCTTTAATGCCATCTAATCTAATCTGTTATTGAAGGGTTATGCTTTAATGACATCTGATCTCTTATTTCCATCATTGAGGACACATACAGTATGAAAATGACCAGATATTAGCACTAGCATTAGATCGCTAGCATTACCAACTTAGCATAAGCATTCATACTTTAACATTGCTGTATTTGCATGAATACAAGAAGGGTTAAGCTTTAATGCCATCTAAAAAATATGCCCATGAAAGGTTTTGCTTTAATGCCTTCTGATCTCTTATTTCCATCATTGAGGACACATACAGTATGAAAATGACCAGATATTAGCACTAGCATTAGATCGCTAGCATTAGCAAGTTAGCATTAGCATTCAAACGTTAACATTGCGGTATTTGCATGTATACAAGAAGGGTTAAGGTTTAATGCCATCTGATCCAATATGCGCATGAAGGGTAATGCTTTAATGCGATCTGATCTCTTATTTCCATCATACAGGACTCGTTCAGCATGAAAATGACCAGATATTAGCACTAGCATTAGATCGCTAACATTAGCAAGTTAGCATTAGCATTCAGACTTTAACATTGCTGTATTTGCATGTATACAAGAAGGGTAAAGCTTTAATGCCATCTAATATAATATGCCCATGAAAGTTTATGCTTTAATGGCATCTGATCTCTTATTTCCATCATAGAGGACATGTTCAGCATGAAAATGACCAGATATTAGCACTAGCATTAGATCGCTAGCATTAGCAAGTTAACATAAGCATTAAAACTTTTACATTGCTGTATTTAAGCTTTAATGCCATCTACAAGAAAGGTTATGTTTAATGGCATTTAATGCCATCTAATATGTTCAATAAAATGATCAGATATTAGAAAGGTTATGCATTTAATGGCATCAAACTTTAACATTGATTTGCATGTATACTCTTAATTTCCATCATTGAAGGATATGTTCAGAGGACATACAGTAAAAATGATCAGATATTAGCACTAGCATTAGATCGCTAGCATTAGCAAGTTAGCATTAGCATTCGGACTTAAACATTTCAGCACTTGCATGCATACAAGAAGGGTTAAGCTTTAATGCCATCTAATATAATATGCCCATGAAGGGTTATGCTTTAAAGGCATTTGATATCTTATTTACATCATAGAGGCCACGTACAGTATGAAAATGACCAGATATTAGCACTAGCATTAGATCGCTAGCATTAGCAAGTTAGCAGTAGGATTCAAACTAATACATTGCAGTACTTGCATGTATACAAGAAGCGTTAAGCTTTAATGCCATCTAATCTAATATGCCCTTGAAGGGTTATGCTTGAATGCCATCTCATCTAATATTTCCATCATTGAGGACACGTACAGTATGTAAATGACCAGATATTAGCACTAGCATTAGATTGCTAGCATTAGCAAGTTAGCATTAGCATTCAAACTTAAACATTGCTGTACTTGCATGTATACAAGCAGTTGTAAGCTTTAATGCCCTCTAATCTAATATGCCCATGAACGGTTTTTGCTTTTAATGGCTTCTGATCTCTAATTTCCATCATAGAGGACACGTACAGTATGAAAATAACCAGATATTAGCACTAGCATTAGATTGTTAGCATTAGCAAGTTAGCATTAGCATTCAAACATAAACATTGCAGTACTTGCATGTATACAAGAAGCGTTAAGCTTTAATGCCATCTAATCTAATATGGCCATTAAGGGTTATGCTTTAATGTCATCTGATCTCATATTTCCATCATAGAGGACACATACGGTATGACAATGACCAGATATTAGATCTATCATTAGATCGCTATTATTAGCAAGATAACATTAGCATTCAAACTTAAACATTGCAGTACTTGCATGTATTCAAGAAGGGTTAAGCTTTAATGCCATCTAATCTAATATGCCCTTGAAGGGTTATGCTTGAAAGCAATCTGATCTCTTATTTCCATCATAGAGGACACGAAAAGTATGAAAATGATCAGATATTACCACTTGCAATAGATCGTTAGCATTAGCAAGTTAGCATAAGCATTCAAACTTTAACATTGCTGTATTTGCATGTATACAAGAAGGGTAAAGCTTTAATGCCATCTAATCTAATATGCACATGAAAGGTTATGCTTTAATGCCATCTGATCTCTTATTTCCATCATTGAGGACACGTACAGTATGAAAATGACCAGATATAATCAATAGCATTAGACCGCTAGCATTAGCAAGTTAGCATTAGCATTCAAACGTTAACATTGCTGTATTTGCATGAATACAAGTAGGGTTAAGCTTTAATGCCATCTAATCTAATCTGCCATTGAAGGGTTATGCTTTAATGACATCTGATCTCTTATTTCCATCATTGAGGACACATACAGTATGAAAATGACCAGATATTAGCACTAGCATTAGATCGCTAGCATTAGCAAGTTAACATAAGCATTAAAACTTTTAAATTGCTGTATTTGCATGTAGACAAGAAGGGTTAAGCTTTAATGCCAACTAATATAATATGCCCATGAAAGGTTATGCTTTAATGCCATCTGATCTCTTATTTCCATCATTGAGGATATGTTCAGCATGAAAATAATCAGATATTAGCACTAGCATTAGATCGCTAGCATTAGCAAGTTAGCATTAGCATTCAAACTTTAACATTGCTGTATTTGCATGTATACAAGAAGGGTTAAGCTTTAATGCCATGTGATCCAATAAGCCCATGAAGGGTACTGCTTTTATGCGATCTGATCTCTTATTTCCATCATAGAGGACACATACAGTATGAAAATGACAAGATATTAGCACTAGCATTAGATCGTTAGCATTACCAAGTTAGCATTAGCATTCAAACTTAAACATTGCAGTACTTGCATTTATACAAGAAGGCTTTAGCTTTAATGCCATTTGATCTCTTATTTCCATCATAGAGACACGTGCAGTATGAAAATGACCAGATATTAGCACTAGCATTAGATCACTAGCATTAGCAAGTTAGATTTACCATTCAAACTTTTTAACATTGCTGTATTTGCATGAATACAAGTAGGGTTAAGCTTAAATGCTATCTAATCTAATTTGCCCAATGAAGGGTTATGCTTTAATGCCATCTCATCTCTTATTTCCATCAAAGAAGATACGTACAGTATGAAAATGACCAGATATTAGCACTAGCATTAGATCGTTAGCATTAGCAAGTTAGCACTAGCATTCAAACTTAAACATTGGAGTACTTGGATGTATACAAGAAGGGTTGCTTTAATGCCATCTAATCTAATATGCCCATGAAGGGTTATGCTTTAAAGGCATCTGATCTCTTATTTACAACATAGAGGCCACGTACAGTATGTAAATGACCAGATAATAGCTCTAGCATTAGATTGCTAGCATTAGCAAGTTAGCATTAGCATTCAAACTGAAACATTGCAGTACTTGCATGTATACAAGAAGGGTTGAGCTTTAATGCCATCTAATCTAAAATGCCCACAAAGGGTTAGGCTTTAATGCCATCTGATCTCTTATTTCCGCCAAAGAGGAGACGACAGTATGTAATTGACCAGATAATAGCACTAGCATTAGATCGCTAGCATTAGCAAGTTAGCATTAGCATTCAAACTTTAAAATTGATGTATTTCCATGTGTGCAAGAAGGGTTACGCTTTTAATGCCATCTAATCTAATATGCCGATGAAAAGTCATGCTTTAATGCCATCTGATCTCTTATTTCCATCATATTGGACACGTACAGTATGAAAATGACAAGATATCAGCAATAGCATTAGATCGCTAGCTTTAGCAAGTTAGGATTAGCATTCAAACTTAAACATTGCAGTACTTTCATGTATACAAGAAGGCTTAAGCTGTCACGCCATCTGATCTCTTATTTCTATCATCGAGGACACGTACAGTATGAAAATGACCAGATATTAGCACTAGCATTAGATCGTTAGCATTAGCATGTTAGCATTAGCATTCGGACTTAAACATTTCAGCACTTGCATGCATACAAGAATGGTTAAGCTTTAATGCCATCTAATATAATATGCCCATGAAGGGTTATGCTTTAAAGGCATCTGATATCTTATTTACATCATAGAGGCCACGTACAGTATGAAAATGACCAGATATTAGCACTAGCATTAGATCGCTAGCATTAGCAAGTTAGCAGTAGGATTCAAACTAATACATTGCAGTACTTGCATGTATACAAGAAGCGTTAAGCTTTAATGCCATCTAATCTAATATACCCTTGAAGGGTTATGCTTGAATGCCATCTCATCTAATATTTCCATCATTGAGGACACGTACAGTATGTAAATGACCAGATATTAGCACTAGCATTAGATCGCTAGCATTAGCAAGTTAGCATTAGCATTCAAACTTAAACATTGCTGTACTTGCATGTATACAAGCAGTTGTAAGCTTTAATGCCCCTCTAATCTAATATGCCCATGAACTGTTTTTTGCTTTAAAGGGCTTCTTGATCTCTAATTTCCATCATAGAGGACACGTACACTATGAAAATAACCAGATATTAGCACTAGCATTAGATTGTTAGCATTAGCAAGTTAGCATTAGCATTCAAACATAAACATTGCAGTACTTGCATGTATACAAGAAGTTAAGCTTTTAATGCCATCTAATCTAATATGGCCATTAAGGGTTATGCTTTTAATGTCATCTGATCTCATATTTCCATCATAGAGGACACGTACGGTATGACAATGACCAGATATTAGATCTATCATTAGATCGCTATTATTAGCAAGATAACATTAGCATTCAAACTTAAACATTGCAGTACTTGCATGTATACAAGAAGGGTTAAGCTTTAATGCCATCTAATCTAATATGCCCTTTAAGGGTTATGCTTGAAAGCAATCTGATCTCTTATTTCCATCATAGAGGACACGAAAAGTATGAAAATGATCAGATATTACCACTTGCAATAGATCGTTAGCATTAGCAAGTTAGCATAAGCATTCAAACTTTAACATTGCTGTATTTGCATGTATATAAGAAGGGTAAAGCTTTAATGCCATCTAATCTAATATGCACATGAAAGGTTATGCTTTAATGCCATCTGATCTCTTTATTTCCATCATTGAGGACACGTACAGTATGAAAAATGACCAGATATAATCAATAGCATTAGACCGCTAGCATTAGCAAGTTAGCATTAGCATTCAAACGTTAACATTGCTGTATTTGCATGAATACAAGTAGGGTTAAGCTTTAATGCCATCTAATCTAATCTGTTATTGAAGGGTTATGCTTTAATGACATCTGATCTCTTATTTCCATCATTGAGGACATACAGTATGAAAATGACCAGATATTAGCACTAGCATTAGATCGCTAGCATTACCAACTTAGCATAAGCATTCATACTTTAACATTGCTGTATTTGCATGTATACAAGAAGTTAAGGTTTAATGCCATCTATAAAGAAGGGTTTTGCTTTAATGCCATCTGATCCAATTTCCATCATTGAGGACACATACAGAAAATGACCAGATATTAGCACTAGCATTTTAATGCAAGTCTGCATTCAGATCATTGCTTTTGCATGTATACAAGAAGGGTAAAGGTTTAATGCATCTAATCCATCTAATAATATGCCCATGAAAGTTTATGCTTTAATGGCATCTGATCTCTTATTTCCATCATAGAGACATGTTCAAAAAATGACCAGATATTAGCACTAGCATTAGATCGCTAACATTAGCAAGTTAGCATTAGCATTCAAACTTTTAACATTGCTGTATTTGCATGTATACAAGAAGGGTTAAGCTTTAATGCCATCTAATATAATATGCCCATGAAAGTTTATGCTTTTAATGGCATCTGATCTCTTATTTCCATCATTGAGGACATGTTCAGCATGAAAATGACCAGATATTAGCACTAGCATTAGATCGCTAGCATTAGCAAGTTAACATTAGCATTAAAACTTTAACATTGCTGTATTTGCTTGTAGACAAGAAGGGTTAAGCTTTAATGCCATCTATATAATATGCCCATGAAAGGTTATGCTTTCATCCAATTGAGGATATGTTCCATGAAAATGATCAGGTAGCACTAGCATTAGATCGCTTTAATGCAAACTTTATCTGATTTGCTGTATACAAGAAGGGTTATTTCCATCATAGAGGACAATGCCATCTGATCAGTATGAAAAATGACAAGATATTAGCACTAGCATTAGATCGCTAGCATTAGCAAGTTAGCATTAGCATTCGGACTTAAACATTTCAGCACTTGCATGCATACAAGAAGGGTTAAGCTTTAATGCCATCTAATATAATATGCCCATGAAGGGTTATGCTTTAAAGGCATTTGATATCTTATTTACATCATAGAGGCCACGTACAGTATGAAAATGACCAGATATTAGCACTAGCATTAGATCGCTAGCATTAGCAAGTTAGCAGTAGGATTCAAACTAATACATTGCAGTACTTGCATGTATACAAGAAGCGTTAAGCTTTAATGCCATCTAATCTAATATGCCCTTGAAGGGTTATGCTTGAATGCCATCTCATCTAATATTTCCATCATTGAGTACACGTACAGTATGTAAATGACCAGATATTAGCACTAGCATTAGATCGCTAGCATTAGCAAGTTAGCATTAGCATTCAAACTTAAACATTGCTGTACTTGCATGTATACAAGCAGTTGTAAGCTTTAATGCCCTCTAATCTAATATGCCCATGAACGGTTTTGCTTTAATGGCTTCTGATCTCTAATTTCCATCATAGAGGACACGTACAGTATGAAAATAACCAGATATTAGCACTAGCATTAGATTGTTAGCATTAGCAAGTTAGCATTAGCATTCAAACATAAACATTGCAGTACTTGCATGTATACAAGAAGCGTTAAGCTTTAATGCCATCTAATCTAATATGGCCATTAAGGGTTATGCTTTAATGTCATCTGATCTCATATTTCCATCATAGAGGACACGTACGGTATGACAATGACCAGATATTAGATCTATCATTAGATCGCTATTATTAGCAAGATAACATTAGCATTCAAACTTAAACATTGCAGTACTTGCATGTATTCAAGAAGGGTTAAGCTTTAATGCCATCTAATCTAATATGCCCTTGAAGGGTTATGCTTGAAAGCAATCTGATCTCTTATTTCCATCATAGAGGACACGAAAAGTATGAAAATGGTCAGATATTACCACTTGCAATAGATCGTTAGCATTAGCAAGTTAGCATAAGCATTCAAACTTTAACATTGCTGTATTTGCATGTATACAAGAAGGGTAAAGCTTTAATGCCATCTAATCTAATATGCACATGAAAGGTTATGCTTTAATGCCATCTGATCTCTTATTTCCATCATTGAGGACACGTACAGTATGAAAATGACCAGATATAATCAATAGCATTAGACCGCTAGCATTAGCAAGTTAGCATTAGCATTCAAACGTTAACATTGCTGTATTTGCATGAATACAAGTAGGGTTAAGCTTTAATGCCATCTAATCTAATCTGCCATTGAAGGGTTATGCTTTAATGACATCTGATCTCTTATTTCCATCATTGAGGACACATACAGTATGAAAATGACCAGATATTAGCACTAGCATTAGATCGCTAGCATTACCAACTTAGCATAAGCATTCAAACTTTAACATTGCTGTATTTGCATGAATACAAGAAGGGTTAAGCTTTAATGCCATCTAATATAATATGCCCATGAAAGGTTTTGCTTTAATGCCTTCTGATCTCTTATTTCCATCATTGAGGACACATACAGTATGAAAATGACCAGATATTAGCACTAGCATTAGATCGCTAGCATTAGCAAGTTAGCATTAGCATTCAAACGTTAACATTGCGGTATTTGCATGTATACAAGAAGGGTTAAGGTTTAATGCCATCTGATCCAATATGCGCATGAAGGGTAATGCTTTAATGCGATCTGATCTCTTATTTCCATCATACAGGACTCGTTCAGCATGAAAATGACCAGATATTAGCACTAGCATTAGATCGCTAACATTAGTAAGTTACCATTAGCATTCAGACTTTAACATTGCTGTATTTGCATGTATACAAGAAGGGTTTAGCTTTAATGCCATCTTATATAATATGCCCATGAAAGTTTATGCTTTAATGGCATCTGATCTCTTATTTCCATCATAGAGGACATGTTCAGCATGAAAATGACCAGATATTAGCACTAGCATTAGATCGCTAGCATTAGCAAAAACTTTTTACATTGTTAACATAAGCATTAAAACTTTTACATTGCTGTATTTGCTTGACCAGATAGACAAGAAGGCAAGTTAACATAAGCTTTTAATGCCATCTTTAATATCTAATATGCCCATGAAAGGTTATGCTTTAATGGCATCTGATCTCTTATTTCCATCATAGAGGACATGTTCAGCATGAAAATGATCAGATATTAGCACTAGCATTAGATCGCTAGCATTAGCAAGTTAGCATTAGCATTAAAACTTTAACATTGCTGTATTTGCATGTATACAAGAAGGGTTAAGCTTTAATGCCATGTGATCCAATAAGCCCATGAAGGGTACTGCTTTAATGCCATCTGATCTCTTATTTCCATCATAGAGGACACATACAGTATGAAAATGACAAGATATTAGCACTAGCATTAGATCGCTAGCATTACCAAGTTAGCATTAGCATTCAAACTTAAACATTGCAGTACTTGCATGTATTACAAGAAGGCTTTAGCTTTAATGCCATTTGATCTCTTATTTCCATCATAGAGGACACGTACAGAATGAAAATGACCAGATATTAGCACTAGCATTAGATCACTAGCATTAGCAAGTTAGATTTACCATTCAAACTTTAACATTGCTGTATTTGCATGAATACAAGTAGGGTTAAGCTTAAATGCCATCTAATCTAATATGCCCATGAAGGGTTATGCTTTAAAGGCATCAGATCTCTTATTTACAACATAGAGGCCACGTACAGTATGAAAATGACCAGATAATAGCTCTAGCATTAGATTGCTAGCATTAGCAAGTTAGCATTAGCATTCAAACTGAAACATTGCAGTACTTGCATGTATACAAGAAGGGTTGAGCTTTAATGCCATCTAATCTAAAATGCCCACAAAGGGTTAGGCTTTAATGCCATCTGATCTCTTATTTCCTTCAAAGAGGAGACGTACAGTATGTAATTGACCAGATAATAGCACTAGCATTAGATCGCTAGCATTAGCAAGTTAGCATTAGCATTCAAACTTTAAAATTGATGTATTTCCATGTGTGCAAGAAGGGTTACGCTTTAATGCCATCTAATCTAATATGCCGATGAAAAGTCATGCTTTAATGCCATCCGATCTCTTATTTCCATCATATTGGACACGTACAGTATGAAAATGACAAGATATCAGCAATAGCATTAGTTCGCTAGCTTTAGCAAGTTAGGATTAGCATTCAAACTTAAACATTGCAGTACTTTCATGTATACAAGAAGGCTTAAGCTGTCACGCCATCTGATCTCTTATTTCTATCATCGAGACACGCACAGCATGAAAAATGACCAGATATTAGCACTAGCATTAGATCGTTAGCATTAGCAAGTTAGCATTAGCATTCGGACTTAAACATTTCAGCACTTGCATGCATACAAGAAGGGTTAAGCTTTAATGCCATCTAATATAATATGCCCATGAAGGGTTATGCTTTAAAGGCATCTGATATCTTATTTACATCATAGAGGCCACGTACAGTATGAAAATGACCAGATATTAGCACTAGCATTAGATCGTTAGCATTAGCAAGTTAGCATTAGCATTCGGACTTAAACATTTCAGCACTTGCATGCATACAAGAAGGGTTAAGCTTTAATGCCATCTAATATAATATGCCCATGAAGGGTTATGCTTTAAAGGCATCTGATATCTTATTTACATCATAGAGGCCACGTACAGTATGAAAATGACCAGATATTAGCACTAGCATTAGATCGCTAGCATTAGCAAGTTAGCAGTAGGATTCAAACTTAAACATTGCAGTACTTGCATGTATACAAGAAGCGTTAAGCTTTAATGCCATCTAATCTAATATGGCCATTAAGGGTTATGCTTTAATGTCATCTGATCTCATATTTCCATCATAGAGGACACGTACGGTATGACAATGACCAGATATTAGATCTAGCATTAGATCGCTATTATTAGCAAGATAACATTAGCATTCAAACTTAAACATTGCAGTACTTGCATGTATACAAGAAGGGTTAAGCTTTAATGCCATCTAATCTAATATGCCCTTGAAGGGTTATGCTTTAAAGCAATCTGATCTCTTATTTCCATCATAGAGGACACGAAAAGTATGAAAATGATCAGATATTACCACTTGCAATAGATCGTTAGCATTAGCAAGTTAGCATAAGCATTCAAACTTTAACATTTCTGTATTTGCATGTATACAAGAAGGGTGAAGCTTTAATGCCATCTAATCTAATATGCCCATGAAAGGTTATGCTTTAATGCCATCTGATCTCTTATTTCCATCATTGAGGACACGTACAGTATGAAAATGACCAGATATAATAAATAGCATTAGACCGCTAGCATTAGCAAGTTAGCATTAGCATTCAAACGTTACCATTGCTGTATTTGCATGAATACAAGTAGGGTTAAGCTTTAATGCCATCTAATCTAATCTGCCATTGAAGGGTTATGCTTTAATGACATCTGATCTCTTATTTCCATAATTAGGACACATACAGTATGAAAATGACCAGATATTAGCACTAGCATTAGATCGCTAGCATTTGCAACTTAGCATAAGCATTCATACTTTAACATTGCTGTATTTGCATGAATACAAGAAGGGTTAAGCTTTAATGCCATCTAATATAATATGCCCATGAAAGGTTTTGCTTTAATGCCATCTGATCTCTTATTTCCATCATTGAGGACACATACAGTATGAAAATGACCAGATATTAGCACTAGCATTAGATCGCTAGCATTAGCAAGTTAGCATTAGCATTCAAACGTTAACATTGCGGTATCTGCATGAATACATGTAGGGTTAAGCTTTAATGCCATCTAATCTAATATGCCCTTGAAGGGTTATGCTTTAATGCCATCTGATCTCTTATTTCAATCATTGAGGACACATACAGTATGAAAATGACCAGATATTAGCACTGGCATTAGATCGCTAGCATTAGCAAGTTAGCATTTGCATTCAAACTTTAACATTGCTGTATTTGCATGTATACAAGAAGTGTTAGGCTTTAATGCCATCTGATTCAATATGCCCATGAAGGGTAATGCTTTAATGCGATCTGATCTCTTATTTCCATCAAAGAGGACACGTACAGTATGAAAATGACCAGATATTAGAACTAGCTTTAGATCACTAGCATTAGCAAGTTAGATTTAGCATTCAAACTTTAACATTGCTGTATTTGCATGAATAAAAGTAGGATTAAGCTTTAATGCTATCTAATTGCCACTAATTCTGCATGAAAAAGTAGGCTTTAGATAATTAGCATTTGATCTCGTTAGATCCCATGAAGGGTTATGCTTTAATGCCATCTCATTCTTATTTCCATCATAGAAGATAAAGGATGTACAGTATGCCAAAATAACCAGATATTAGCACTAGCATTAGATTGCTAGCATTAGCAAGTTAGCATAAGCATTGAAACTTTAACATTTCTGTATTTGCATGTAGACAAGAAAGGTTAAGCTTTAATGCCATCTAATATAATATGCCCATGAAAGGTTATGCTTTTAATGCCATCTGATCTCTTATTTCCATCATAGAAGACATGTTCAGCATAAAAATGACCAGATATTAGCACTAGCATTAGATCGCTAGCATTAGCAAGTTAGCATTAGCATTCAAACTTTAAAATTGCTGTATTTGCATGTGTACAAGAAGGCTTAAGCTTTAATGTCATCTAATCTAATATGCCGATGAAAAGTCATGCTTTAATGCCATCTGATCTCTTATTTCCATCATAGTGGACACGTACAGTATGAAAATGACAAGATATTAGCAATAGCATTAGATCGCTAGCATTAGCAAGTTAGCATTAACATTCAAACTTTAACATTGCTGTATTTGCATGTATACAAGTAGGGTTAAGGTTTAATGGCATCTGATCCAATATGCGCATGAAGGGTAATGCTTTAATGTGATCTGATCTCTTATTTCCATCATAGAGGACACGTACAGTATGAAAATGACCAGATATTAGCACTAGCATTAGATCGCTAGCATTAGCAAGTTAGCATTAGCATTCAAACTTAAACATTGCAGTACTTGCATGTATACAAGAAGGCTTTAGCTTGAATGCCATTTGATCTCGTATTTCCATCATAGAGGACACGTACAGTATGAAAATGACCAGATATTAGCACTAGCATTAGATCGCTAGCATTAGCAAGTTAGCATAAGCATTGAAACTTTAACATTGCTGTATTTGCATGTAGACAAGAAGGGTTAAGCTTTAATGCCATCTAATATAATATGCCCATGAAAGGATATGCTTTAATGCCATCTGCCCTCTTATTTCCATCATAGAGGACATGTTCAGCATGAAAATGATAAGATATTAGCACTAGCATTAGATCGCTAGCATTAGCAAGTTAGCATTTGCATTCAAACTTTAACATTGCTGTATTTGCATGTATACAAGAAGGGTTAAGCTTTAATGCCATGTGATGCAATAAGCCCATGAAGGGTAATGCTTTAATGCGATCTGATCTCTTGTTTCCATCATTGAGGACACGTACAGTATGAAAATGACCAGATATTAGCACTAGCATTATATCGCTAGCATTAGCAAGTTAGCATTAGCATTCAAACTTAAACATTGCAGTACTTGCATGTATAAAAGAAGGCTTTAGCTTTAATGCCATTTGATCTCTTATATCCATCATAGAGGACACGTACAGTATGAAAATGACCAGATATTAGCACTAGCATTAGATCACTATCATTAGCAAGTTAGATTTAGCATTCAAACTTGAACATTGCTGTATTTGCATGAATACAAGTAGGGTTAAGCTTTAATGCTATCTAATCTAAAATGCCCACGAAGGGTTAGGCTTTAATGCCATCTGATCTATTATTTCCGTCAAAGAGGAGACGTACAGTATGAAATTGACCAGATATTAGCACTAGCATTAGATCGCTAGCATTAGCAAGTTAGCATTAGCATTCAAACTTTAAAATTGCTGTATTTGCATGTGTACAAGAAGGCTTAAGCTTTAATGTCATCTAATCTAATATGCCGATGAAAAGTCATGCTTTAATGCCATCTGATCTCTTATTTCCATCATAGTGGACACATACAGTATGAAAATGACAAGATATTAGCAATAGCATTAGATCGCTAGCATTAGCAAGTTAGCATAAGCATTCAAACTTAAACATTGCAGTACTTGCATGTATACAAGAAGGCTTAAGCTTTAATGCCAACTGATCTCTTATTTCCATCATAGAGGACACATACAGTATGAAAATGACCAGATATTAGCAGTAGCATTAGATAGCTAGCATTAGCAAGGTAGAATTAGCATTCAAACTTTAACATTGCTGTATATGCATGTATACAAGAAGCGTTAAGCTTTAATGCCATGTAATCTAATATGCCCATGAAGGGTTATGCCTTAATGCCATCTGATTTCTGATTACCATTATAGAGGACACGTACAGTATGAAAATGATCAGATATTAGCACTAGCATTAGATCTTTAGCATTATCAAGTTAGCAATAGCATTCAAACTTAAACATTCCAGTACTTGCATGTACACAAGAAGGGTTAAGCTTTAATGCCATCTAATCTAATATGCCCATGAAGCATTATGCTTTAAAGGCATCTGATCTCTTATTTACATCATAGAGGCCACGTACAGTATGAAATTGACCAGATATTAGCTCTAGCATTAGATCGCTAGCATTAGCAAGTTACCATTAGCATTCAAACTTAATCATTGCAGTACTTGCATGTATACAGGAAGGGTTGAGCTTTAATGCCATCTAATCTAAAATGCCCAGGAAGGGTTAGGCTTTAATGCCATCTGATCTCTTATTTCCGTCAAAGAGGAGACGTACAGTATGAAATTGAGCAGATATTAGCACTAGAATTAGATCGCTAGCATTAGCAAGTTAGCATTAGCATTCAAACTAAAAAATTGCTGTATTTGCATGTGTACAAGCAGGGTTAAGCTTTAATGTCATCTAATCTAATATGCCGATGAAAAGTCATGCTTTAATGCCATCTGATCTCTTATTTCCATCATAGAGGACACATACAGTATGAAAATGAAAAGATATTAGCAATAGTGTTAGATCGCTAGCATTAGCAAGTTAGAATTAGCATTCAAACTTTAACATTGCAGTACTTGCATGTATACAAGAAGGCTTAAGCTTTAATGCCATCTGATCTCTTATTTCCATCATAGAGGACACATACAGTATGAAAATGACCAGATATTAGCAGAAACATTAGATTGCTAGCATTAGCAAGTTAGAATTAGCATTCAAACTTTAACATTGCTGTATATGCATTTATACAAGAAGGGTTAAGCTTTAATGCCATGTGATCCAATAAGCCCATGAAGGGTAATGCTTTAATGCGATCTGATCTCTTATTTCCATCATAGAGGACATGTACAGTATGAAAATGACCAGATATTAGCACTAGCATTAGATCGCTAGCATTAGCAAGTTAGCATTAGCATTCAAACTTAAACATTGCAGCACTCGCATGTATACAAGAAGGCTTTAGCTTTAATGCCATTTGATCTCTTATTTCCATCATAGAGGACACGTACAGTTTGAAAATGACCAGATATTAGCACTAGCATTAGATCACTAGCATTAGCAAGTTAGATTTAGCATTCAAACTTTAACATTGCTGTATTTCCATGAATACAAGTATGGTTAAGCTTGATTGCTATCTAATCTAATTTGCCCACGAAGGGTTATGCTTTAATGCCATCTCATCTCTTATTTCCATCATAGAAGATACGTACAGTATGAAAATGACCAGATATTAGCACTAGCATTAGATCGTTAGCATTATCAAGTTAGCAATAGCATTCAAACTTAAACATTGCAGTACTTGCATGTACACAAGAAGGGTTAAGCTTTAATGCCATCTAATCTAAAATGCCCACGAAGGGTTAGGCTTTAATGCCATCTGATCTCTTATTTCCGTCAAAGAGGAGACGTACAGTATGAAATTGACCAGATATTAGCGCTAGCATTAGATCGCTAGCATTAGCAAGTTAGCTTTAGCATTCAAACTTAAACATTGCTGTACTTGCATGTATACAAGAAGGCTTTAGCTTTAATGCCTTTTGATCTCTTATTTCCATAATAGAGGACACGTACAGTATGAAAATGACCAGATATTAGCACTAGCATTAGATCACTAGCATTAGCAAGTTAGATTTAGCATTCAAACTTTAACATTGCTGTATTTGCATGAATACAAGTAGGGTTATGCTTTAATGCTATCTAATCTAATTTGCCCACGAAGGGTTATGCTTTAATGACATCTCATCTCTTATTTCCATCATAGAAGACACGTACAGTATGAAAATGACCAGATATTAGCACTAGCATTAGATCGTTAGCATTAGCAAGTTAGCATTAGAATTCAAACTTAAACATTGCAGCACTTGCATGTATACAAGAAGGGTTAAGCTTTAATGCCATCTAATCTAATATGCCCATGAAGCGTTATGCTTTAAAGGCATCTGATCTCTTATTTACATCATAGAGGCCAAGTACAGTATGAAAATGACCAGATATTAGCACTAGCATTAGATCGCTAGCATTAGCAAGTTAGCATTAGCATTCAAACTTAAACATTGCAGTACTTGCATGTATACAAGAAGGGTTGACCTTTAATGCCATCTAATCTAAAATGCCCACAAAGGGTTAGGCTTTAATGCCATCTGATCTCTTATTTCCGTCAAAGAGGAGACGTACAGAATGAAATTGACCAGATATTAGCCCTAGCATTAGATCGCTAGCTTAAGCAAGTTAGCATTAGAATTCAAACTTTAACATTGCTGTATTTGCATGTATACAAGAAGGGTTAAGCTTTAATGCCATCTGATATAATATGCCACTGAAGGGTAATGCTTTAATGCGATCTGATCTCTTATTTCCATCATAGAGGTCACGTACAGTATGAAAATGACCAGTTATTAGCACTTGCATTAGATCGCTAACAATAGCAAGTTAGTTTAGCTTTCAAACTTAAAGATTGCAGTACTTGCATTTATACAAGAAGGCTTAAGCTTTAACGCCATCTGATCCCTTATTTCCATCATCGAGGACTCGTACAGTAAGAAAATGACCAGATATTAGCACTAGCATTAGATCGCTAGCATCAGCAAGATAGCATTAGCATTCACACTTAAACATTGCTGTATTTGCATGTATACAAGAAGGGTTAAGCTTTAATGCTATCTAATCTAATATGCCCATGAAGGGTTATGCTTTAATGCCATCTCATCTCTTATTTCCATCATTGAGGACAAGTACAGTATGAAAATGACCAGATATTAGCACTAGCATTAGATCGCTAGCATTAGCAAGTTAGCATTAGCATTCAAACCTAAACATTGCAGGACTTGCATGTATACAAGAAGGGTTAAGCTTTAATGCCATCTAATCTAATTTGCACACGAACGGTTATGCTTTAATGCCATCTGATCTCTTATTTCCCTCATAGAAGACACGTACAGTATGAAAATGACCAGAAATTAGCACTACCATTAGATCGTTAGCAAAAGCAAGTTAGCATTAGCATTCAAACTTAAACATTGCAGTACTTGCATGTATACAAGAAGGGTGAAGCTTTAATGCCATCTAATCTAATATGCCCATGAAGGGTTATGCTTTAATGGCATCTGATCTCTTATTTACATCATAGAGGCCACATACAGTCTGAAAATGACCAGATTTTAGCTCTCGCATTAGATCGCTAGCATTAGCAAGTTAGCATTAGCATTCAAACTTAAACATTGCAGTACTTGCATGTATACAAGAAGGGTTGAGCTTTAATGCCATCTAATCTAAAATGCCCACGAAGGGTTAGGCTTTAATGCCATCTGATCTATTATTTCCGTCAAAGAGGTGATGTACGTATGAAAATGACCAGATATTAGCACTAGCATTAGATCGCTAGCATTAGCAAGTTAGCATTAGCATTCAAACTTTAAAATTGCTGTATTTGCATGTGTACAAGAAGGGTTAAGCTTTAATGTCATCTAATCTAATATGCCGATGAAATGTCATGCTTTAATGCCATCTGATCTCTTATTTCCATCATAGAGGACACGTACAGTATGAAAATGACCAGATATTAGCACTAGCATTAGATCGCTAGCATTAGCAAGTTAGAATTAGAATTCAAACTTTAACATTGCTTTATATGCATGTATACAGGAAGCGTTAAGATTTAATGCCATCTAATCTAATATGCCCATGAAGGGTTATGCCTTAATGCCATCTGATTTCTGATTTCCATTATAGAGGACACGTACAGTTTGAAAATGATCAGTTATTAGCACTAGCATTAGATCGCTAGCATTAGCAAGTTTGCATAAGCATTGAAACTTTAACATTGCTGTATTTGCATGTATACAAAAAGGGTTAAGCGTTAAAGCCATCTAATATAATATGCCATCTTTTAATATAATATCCATCATAGAGGACATGTTCATGAAAATGGCCAGTTATGCACTTTAGATCGCCATCTTAGCATTAGCATTATATCCATCATAGAGGACATGTTCAGCATGAAAACATGGACCAGATATTAGCACTAGCATTAGATCGCTAGCATTAGCAAGTTAGCATTAGCATTCAAACTTACACATTGCTGTATTTGCATGTATACAAGAAGGGTTAAAAGCTTTAATGCCATCTAATCCAATATGCCCATGAAGAGTTTTTTGTTTAATGCAATCTGATCTCTTATTTCCATCATAAAGGACACGACAGTATGAAAATGACCAGATATTAGCACTAGCATTAGATAGTTAGCATTAGCAAATTAGCATTAGCATTCAAACTTAAACATTGCAGGACTTGCATGTATACAAGAAGTGTTAAGCTTTAATGCCATCTAATCTAATTTGCCCAATTATTTGCAATGCCATCTGATCTCTTTATATCCGTCAAAGAGGAGGCGTACAGTATGAAAATGACCAGATATTAGCACTAGCATTAGATCGCTAGCATTAGCAAGTTAGCATTAGCATTCAAACTTAAACATTGCAGTACTTGCATGTATACAAGAAGGGTTGACCTTTAATGACATCTAATCTAAAATGCCCATGAAGGGTTTTTGTTTAATGCCATCTGATCTCTTATTTCCATCATAAAGAGAGACGTACAGAATGAAAATGACCAGATATTAGCACTAGCATTAGATAGTTAGCATTAGCAAGTTAGCATTAGCATTCAAACTTTAACATTGCAGGACTTGCATGTATACAAGAAGGGTTAAACTTTAATGCCATCTGATATAATATGCCCACTGAAGGGTAATGCTTTAATGCCATCTGATCTCTTATTTCCATCAAAGAGGAGACGTACAGTATGAAAATGACCAGATATTAGCACTTGCATTAGATCGCTAACAATAGCAAGTTAGCATTAGCATTCAAACTTAAACATTGCAGTACTTGCATGTATAGAAGAAGGGTTGACCTTTTAATGACATCTAATCTAAAATGCCCATGAAGGGTTAGGCTTTAATGCCATCTCATCTCTTATTTCCATCAAAGAGGACAAGTACAGAATGAAAATGACCAGATATTAGCACTAGCATTAGATCGCTAGCATTAGCAAGTTAGCATTAGCATTCAAACTTAAACATTGCTGGATTTGCATGTATACAAGAAGGGTTAAACTTTAATGCCATCTAATCTAATTTGCACCTGAAGGGTAATGCTTTTAATGCCATCTGATCTCTTATTTCCCTTAGAAGACAGGTTTATGAAAATGACCATTAGCATATCGAGGTCACGATACTTGACAGTATGAAAAATGACCAGTTATTTTAATGCCATCATTAGATCTTATTTCTAACAATAGCAAGTTAGCATTTAGCATTAGCATTCAAAACTTAAACACTGCTTTGTAACTTAAAGATTGCCATCTAATCTAATTTGCTTGCATGTATAGAAGAAGGGTTAAGCAGTATGAATGCTATATTAATAGCATAATATGCCCATGAGCAAGTTATGCTTTCAAACTTAAACATTGCAGTCATCTCTTGACCTTTCCATCTATTAAAATGAGGGGTTACAATGCCATCTGATCTCTTATTTCCGTATGAAAAATGACCAGATATTAGCACTAGCATTAGATCGCTAGCATAAGCAAGTTAGCATTAGCATTCAAACTTTAAATTGCTGTATTTGCATGTATACAAGAAGGGTTAAACTTGCCATCTGATATACAAAAGGGCGATTATCTCTTATTTCCATCATAGAGGTCACGTTTAAAAATGACCAGTTATTAGCATTGCATTAATGCTAACAATTTAGCATTAGCTTTCAAACTTAAAGAACATGTATAGAAGTTTTTAATGCTTCTTCTAATGCCATCTGATCTCTTATTTCCATCATTGAGGACATAGAAGACAGGTACAGTATGAAAATGACCATGAAATTAGCACTACCATTAGATGCCATCTGATCTCTTATTTAGCAAAATGAAAATGCAAGTTAGCATTAGCATTCAAACTTAAACATTGCAGTACTTGCATGTATACAAGAAGGGTGAAGCTTTAATGCCATCTAATCTAATATGCCCATGAAGGGTTATGCTTTAATGGAATCTGATCTCTTATTTACATCATAGAGGCCACATACAGTATGAAAATGACCAGATTTTAGCTCTAGCATTAGATCGCTAGCATTAGCAAGTAAGCATTAGCATTCAAACTTAAACATTGCAGTACTTGCATGTATACAAGAAGGGTTGAGCTTTAATGCCATCTAATCTAAAATGCCCACGAAGGGTTAGGCTTTAATGCCATCTGATCTATTATTTCCGTCAAAGAGGAGATGTACAGTATGAAAATGACCAGATATTAGCACTAGCATTAGATCGCTAGCATTAGCAAGTTAACATTAGCATTCAAACTTTTAAATTGCTGTATTTGCATGTGTACAAGAAGGGTTAAGCTTTAATGTCATCTAATCTAATATGCCGATGAAAAGTCATGCTTTTATGCCATCTGATCTCTTATATCCATCATAGAGGACATGTTCAGCATGAAAATGGCCAGATATTAGCACTAGCATTAGATCGCTAGCATTAGCAAGTTAGCATTAGCATTCAAACTTCAACATTGCTGTATTTGCATGTATACAAGAAGGGTTAAGCTTTAATGCCATCTGATCCAATATGCCCATGAAGAGTAATGCTTTAATGCTATCTGATCTCTTATTTCCATCATAGAGGACACGTACAGTATGAAAATGACCAGATATTAGCACTAGCATTAGATCGCTAGCATTAGCAAATTAGCATTAGCATTCAAACTTAAACATTGCAGTACTTGCATGTATACAAGAAGGCTAAAGCTTTAATGCCATTTGATCTCTTATTTCCATCATAGAAGACTTGTACAGTATGAAAATGACCAGATATTAGCACTACCATTAGATCGTTAGCAAAAGCAAGTTAGCATTAGCATTCAAACTTAAACATTGCAGTACTTGCATGTATACAAGAAGGGTGAAGCTTTAATGCCATCTAATCTAATATGCCGATGAAGGGTTATGCTTTAATGGCATCTGATCTCTTATTTACATCATAGAGGCCACATACAGTATGAAAATGACCAGATTTTAGCTCTAGCATTAGATCGCTAGCATTAGCAAGTAAGCATTAGCATTCAAACTTAAACATTGCAGTACTTGCATGTATACAAGAAGGGTTGAGCTTTAATGCCATCTAATCTAAAATGCCCACGAAGGGTTAGGCTTTAATGCCATCTGATCTATTATTTCCGTCAAAGAGGAGATGTACAGTATGAAAATGACCAGATATTAGCACTAGCATTAGATCGCTAGCATTAGCAAGTTAGCATTAGCATTCAAACTTTAAAATTGCTGTATTTGCATGTGTACAAGAAGGGTTAAGCTTTAATGTCATCTAATCTAATATGCCGATGAAAAGTCATGCTTAAATGCCATCTGATCTCTTATTTCCATCATAGAGGACACGTACAGTATGAAAATGACAAGATATTAGCAATAGCATTAGATCGCTAGCATTAGCAAGTTAGCATAAGAATTCAAACTTATACATTGCAGTACTTGTATTTATACAAGAAGGCTTAAGCTTTAATGCCATCTGATCTCTTATTTCCATCATAGAGGACACGTACAGTATGAAAATGACCAGATATTAGCACTAGCATTAGATCGCTAGCATTAGCAAGTTAGAATTAGAATTCAAACTTTAACATTGCTTTATATGCATGTATACAGGAAGCGTTAAGCTTTAATGCCATCTGATCTAATATGCCCATGAAGGGTTATGCCTTAATGCCATCTGATTTCTGATTTCCATTATAGAGGACACGTACAGTATGAAAATGATCAGATATTAGCACTAGCATTAGATCGCTAGCATTAGCAAGTTTGCATAAGCATTGAAACTTTAACATTGCTGTATTTGCATGTACACAAAAAAGGGTAAAGCTTTAAAGCCATCTAATATAATATGCACATGAAAGGTTATGCTTTTATGCCATCTGATCTCTTATATCCATCATAGAGGACATGTTCAGCCTGAAAATGGCCAGATATTAGCACTAGCATTAGATCGCTAGCATTAGCAAGTTAGCATTAGCATTCAAACTTCAACATTGCTGTATTTGCATGTATACAAAAAGGGTTAAGCTTTAATGCCATCTGATCCAATATGCCCATGAAGAGTAATGCTTTAATGCGATCTGATCTCTTATTTCCATCATAGAGGACACGTACAGTATGAAAATGACCAGATATTAGCACTAGCATTAGATCGCTAGCATTAGCAAATTAGCATTAGCATTCAAACTTAAACATTGCAGTACTTGCATGTATACAAGAAGGCTTAAGCTTTAATGCCATTTGATCTCTTATTTCCATCATAGAAGACTCGTACAGTATGAAAAAGACCAGATATTAGCACTAGCATTAGATCGTTAGCATTGGCAAGTTAGCATTAGCATTCAAACTTACACATTGCAGTACTTGCATGTATACATGAAGGGTTAAGCTTTAATGCCATCTAATCTAATATGCCCATCAAGGGTTTTGATTTAATGCAATCTGATCTCTTATTTCCATCATAAAGGACACGTACAGTATGAAAATGACCAGATATTAGCACTAGCATTAGATAGTTAGCATTAGCAAGTTAGCATTAGCATTCAAACTTAAACACTGCAGGACTTGCATGTATACAAGACGTGTTAAGCTTTAATGCCATCTAATCTAATTTGCCCACGAAGGGTTATGTTTTAATGCCATCTGATCTCTTATTTCCATCATAGAAGACTCGTACAGTATGAAAATGACCAGATATTAGCACTTGCATTAGATCGTTAGCATTAGCAAGTTAGCATTAGCATTCAAACTTACACATTGCAGAACTTGCATGTATACATGAAGGGTTAAGCATTCATGCCATCTAATCTAATATGCCCATGAAGGGTTATGCTTTAAAGGCATCTGATCTCTTATTTACATCATAGAGGCCACATACAGTATGAAAATGAGCATATATTAGCTCTAGCATTAGATCGCTAGCATTAGCAAGTTAGCATTAGCATTCAAACTTAAACATTGCAGTACTTGCATGTATACAAGAAGGGTTGAGCTTTAATGCCATCTAATCTAAAATGCCCACGATGGGTTGGGCTTTAATGCCATCTGATCTCTTATTTCCGTCAAAGAGGAGACGTACAGTATGAAATTGACCAGATATTAGCACTAGCATTAGATCGCTAACATTAACAAGTTAGCATTAGCATTCAAACTTTAAAATTGCTGTATTTGCCTGTGTACAAGAAGGATAAAGCTTTAATGTCAACTAATCTAATATGCCGATGAAAAGTCATGCTTTAATGCCATCTGATCTCTTATTTACATCATCGAGGACACGTACAGTATGAAAATGACCAGATATTAGCACTAACATTAGATCGCTAGCATTAGCAAGTTAGAATTAGCATTCAAACTTTAACAATGCTGTATATGCATGTATACAAGAAGCGTTAAGCTTTAATGCCATCTAATCTATTATGCCCTTGAAGGGTTATGCCTTAATGCAATCTGATTTCTGATTTCCATTATAGAGCACACGTACAGTATGAAAATGATCAGATATTAGCACTAGCATTAGATCGCTAGCATTAGCAAGTTAGCATAAGCATTGAAACTTAAATATTGCTGTTTTTGCATGTATACAAGAAGGATTAAGGTTTAATGCCATCTGATCCAATATGCACATGAAGGGTAATGCTTTAATGCGATCTGATCTCTTATTTCCATCATAGAGGACATGTTCAGCATGAAAATGACCAGATATTAGCACTAGCATTAGATCGCTAGCATTAGAAAGTTAGCTTTAGCATTCAAACTTTAACATTGCTGTATTTGCATGTATACAAGAAGGGTAAAGCTTTAATGCCATCTGATCCAATATGCCCATGAAAGGTCATGCTTTAATGCCATCTGATCTCTTATTTCCATCATAGAGGACATGATCAGCATGAAAATGACCAGATATTATCACTAGCATTAGATCGCTAGCATTAGCACGTTAGCATTAGCATTCAAAATTAAACATTGCAGTTCTTGCATGTATACAAGTAGGCTTTAGCTTTAACGGCATTTGATCTCTTATTTCCATCATAAAGGACACGTACAGTATGAAAATGACCAGATATTAGCATTAGCATTAAATCGCTAGCATTAGCAAGTTAGCATTAGCATTCAAACTTAAACGTTGCAGTACTTGCATGTATACAAGAAGGGTTAAGCTTAAATGCCATCTAATCTAATATGCCCTTGAAGGGTTATGCTTTAATGCCATCTGATCTCTTATTTCCATCATTAAGGACATGTACAGTATGAAAATGACCAGATATTAGCACTAGCATTAGATTGCTAGCATTAGCAAGTTAGCATAAGCATTCAAAATTTAAAATTGCTGTATTTGCATGTATACAAGAAGGGGTAAGCTTTAATGCCATCTAATCTAATATGCCCATGAAGGGTTTTTGCTTTTAATGTCATGTGATCTCTTATTTCCATCATAGAGGACACGGCTAGTATGAAAATGTCCAGATATTAGCACTAGCATTAGATCGTAAGCATTAGCAAGTTAGCATTAGCCTTCAAACTTAAACATTGCAGTACTTGCATGTATATAAGAAGGGTTAAGCTTTCATGCCATTTAATCTAAAATGCCCATTAAGGGTTATGCTTTAATGTCATCTGATGTCTTATTTCCATCATAGAGGACACGTACAGTATGAAGATGACTAGATATTAGCAATAGCATTAGATCGCTAGCATTAACAAATTAGCATAAGCATTCAAACTTTAACAATGCTGTATTTTCATGTATACAAGAAGGGTTAAGCTTTAATGCCATCTAATCTAATATGCTCATGAAGGGTTATGGTATAATGCCATTGATCACTTATTTCCATCATAGAGGACACGTACAGTTTGAAAAAGACCAGATATTAGCACTAGTATGAGCAAGTTAGCCTAAACATTCAAACTAAAACATTGCAGTACTTGCATGTATACAAGAAGGCTTAAGCTTTAATGCAATCTGATCTCTTATTTCCATCATAGAGGACACGTACAATATGAAAATGATCATATATTAGCACTAGCATTATATCGCTAGCATTAGCAAGTTAGCATAAGCATTCAAACTTTAACATTGCTGTATTTGCATGTATACAAGAAGGCTTAAGCTTTAACGCCATCTGATCCCTTATTTCCATCATCGAGGACACGTACATTATGAAAATGACCAGATATTAGCACAAGCATTAGATTGCTAGCATTAGCAAGTTAGCATTAGTATTCTAACTTAAACATTGCTGTATTTACATGTATACAAGAAGGGTAAAGCTTTAATGCTACCTAATCTAATATGCCCATGAAGGGTTATTCTTAAATGCCATCTCATCTCTTATTTCCATCATTGAGGACAAGTACAGTATGAAAATGACCAGATATTAGCACTAGCATTAGATCGCTAGCATTAGCAAATTAGCATTAGCAGTCAAACTTAAACATTGCAGTACTTGCAAGTATACAAGAAGGGGTAAGCTTTAATGCCATCTAAACTAATATGCCCATGAAGGGTTTTGCTTTAACGCCATTTGATCTCTTATTCCCATGATAGAGGACACGTACAGTATGAAAATGAGCAGATATTAGCACTAGCATTAGATTGTTAACATTAGCAAGTTAGCATTAGCATTCAAACTTAAACATTGCAGGACTTGCATGTATACAAGACGCGTTAAGCTTTAGTGCCATCTAATCTAATTTACACACGAAGGGTTATGCTTTAATGCCATCTGATCTCTTATTTCCATCATAGAAGACACGTACAGTATGAAAATGACCAGATATTAGCACTAGCATTAGATCGTTAGCATTAGCAAGTTAGCATTAGCATTCAAACTTAAACATTGCCGTACTTGCATGTATACAAGAAGGGGTAAGCTTTAATGCCATCTAATCTAATATGCCCATGAAGGGTTTTGCTTTAATGCAATCTGATCTCTTATTTCCATTATAGAGGACACGTACAGTATGAAAATGACCAGATATTAGCACTAGCATTAGATAGTTAGCATTAGCAAGTTAGCATTAGCATTCAAACTTAAACATTGCAGGACTTGCATGTATACAAGACGTGTTAAGCTTTAATGCCATCTTATCTAATTTGCCCACGAAGGGTTATGCTTTAATGCCATCTGATCTCTTATTTCCATCATAGAAGACACGTACAGTGTGAAAATGACCAGATATTAGCACTAGCATTAGATCGTTAGCAGTAGAAAGTTAGCATTAGCATTCAAACTTAAACATTGCAGTACTTGCATGTATACATGAAGGGTTAAGCTTTCATGCCAACTAATCTAATATGCCCATGAAGGGTTAAGCTTTAATGTCATCTGATCTCTTATTTCCATCATAAAAGACACACGTACAGTATGAAAATGAGCATATATTAGCTCTAGCATTAGATCGCTAGCATTAGCAAGTTAGCATTAGCATTCAAACTTAAACATTGCAGTACTTGCATGTATACAAGAAGGGTTGAGCTTTAATGCCATCTAATCTAAAATGCCCACGAAGGGTTGGGCTTTAATGCCATCTGATCTCTTATTTCAATCAAAGAGGAGACGTACAGTATGAAATTGACCAGATATTAGCACTAGCATTAGATCGCTAGCATTAGCAAGTTAGCATTAGCATTCAAACTTTAAAATTGCTGTATTTGCATGTGTAAAAGAAGGATTAAGCTTTCATGCCATCTAATCTAATATGCCCATGAAGGGTTAAGCTTTAATGCCATCTGATCTCTTATTTCCATCATAGAAGACACGTACAGTATGAAAATGAGCATATATTAGCTCTAGCATTAGATCGCTAGCATTAGCAAGTTAGCATTAGCATTCAAACTTAAACATTGCAGTACTTGCATGTATACAAGAAGGGTTGAGCTTTAATGCCATCTAATCTAAAAATGCCCAATGAAGGGTTGGGCTTTAATGCCATCTGATCTCTTATTTCCGTCAAAGAGGAGACGTACAGTATGAAAATGACCAGATATTAGCACTAGCATTAGATCGCTAGCATTAGCAAGTTAGAATTAGCATTCAAACTTTAACATTGCTGTATATGCATGTATACAAGAAGCGTTAAGCTTTAATGCCATCTAATTATTATGCCATTTTGCCTAATCTCTGATTTCTGATATGCCCATATGAAAATGATTTTAGCACTTTAATCGCTAGCATCAACTGCATTTTGAAACTTAAACATTTTTGCATGTATACAAGAAGGGTAGAATGCCATCTAATCTAAAAATGCCCACGACACGCCATCTGAGTGTATATGAAAATGACCAGATATTAGCACTAGCATTAGATCGCTAGCATTAGCAAGTTAGCATTAGCATTCAAACTTTAAAATTGCTGTATTTGCATGTGTACAAGAAGGGTTAAGCTTTAATGTCATCTAATCTAATATGCCGATGAAAAGTCATGCTTTAATGCCATCTGATCTCTTATTTCCATCATAGAGGACATGTACAGTATGAAAAATGACCAGATATTAGCACTAGCATTAGATAGATTAGCAAGTTAGCATAAGAATTCAAACTTATTTGCAGCAAGCCATCTGATATTTCCATCATAGAGGACACGTACAGTATGAAAATGACCAGATATTATTAGCATTAGCAAGTTAGAATTATTCAAACTTAAACATTGCTTTATTTGCATGTATACAGGAAGCGTTAAGTTTAATGCCATCTGATCTAATATATGCCCATGAAGGGTTATGCCTTAATGCCATCTGATTTCTTATTTCCATTATAGAGGACACGTTCAGTATGAAAATGATCAGATATTAGCACTAGCATTAGATCGCTAGCATTAGCAAGTTTGCATAAGCATTGAAACTTTAACATTGCTGTATTTGCATGTACACAAAAAGGGTAAAGCTTTAAAGCCATCTAATATAATATGCCCATGAAAGGTTATGCTTTTAATGCCATCTGATCTCTTATATTCCATCATAGAGGACATGTTCAGCCTGAAAATGACCAGATATTAGCACTAGCATTAGATCGCTAGCATTAGCAAGTTAGCATTAGCATTCAAACTTTAACATTGCTGTATTTGCATGTATACAAAAAGGTTAAGCTTTAATGCCATCTAATCCAAATATGCCCATGAAGAGTAATGCTTTAATGCCATCTGATCTCTTATTTCCATCATAGAGGACACGTACAGTATGAAAATGACCAGATATTAGCACTAGCATTAGATCGCTAGCATTAGCAAATTAGCATTAGCATTCAAACTTAAACATTGCAGTATTGCATGTATACAAGAAGGCTTTAATGCCATTAATCTGTTGCCATTTGAAGAGTCTCTTATTTGCCATCTCATAGAAGATTTCATAATAGCACAGTATGAAAAAGACCAGATATTAGCACTAGCATTAGATCGTTAGCATTGGCAAGTTAGCATTAGCATTCAAACTTACACATTGCAGTATTGCATGTATACAAGAAGGGTTAAGCTTTAATGCCATCTAATCTAATATGCCCATCAAGGGTTTTGATTTAATGCAATCTGATCTCTTATTTCCATCATAAAGGACACGTACAGTATGAAAATGACCAGATATTAGCACTAGCATTAGATAGTTAGCATTAGCAAGTTAGCATTAGCATTCAAACTTAAACACTGCAGCACTTGCATGTATACAAGACGTGTTAAGTTTAATGCCATCTAATCTAATTTGCCCAAAGGGTTATGTTTTAATGCCATCTGATCTCTTATTTCCATCATAGAAGACATGTTCAGTATGAAAATGACCAGATATTAGCACTTGCATTAGATCGTTAGCATTAGCAAGTTAGCATTAGCATTCAAACTTACACATTGCAGTACTTGCATGTATACATGAAGGGTTAAGCATTCATGCCATCTAATCTAATATGCCCATGAAGGGTTATGCTTTAAAGGCATCTGATCTCTTATTTACATCATAGAGGCCACATACAGTATGAAAATGAGCATATATTAGCTCTAGCATTAGATCGCTAGCATTAGCAAGTTAGCATTAGCATTCAAACTTAAACATTGCAGTACTTGCATGTATACAAGAAGGGTTGAGCTTTAATGCCATCTAATCTAAAATGCCCACGATGGGTTGGGCTTTTTAATGCCATCTGATCTCTTATTTCCGCCAAAGAGGAGACGCACAGTATGAAATTGACCAGATATTAGCACTAGCATTAGATCGCTAACATTAACAAGTTAGCATTAGCATTCAAACTTTAAAATTGCTGTATTTGCCTGTGTACAAGAAGGATAAAGCTTTAATGTCAACTAATCTAATATGCCGATGAAAAAGTCATGCTTTAATGCCATCTGATCTCTTATTTACATCATCGAGGACACGTACAGTATGAAAATGACCAGATATTAGCACTAACATTAGATCGCTAGCATTAGCAAGTTAGAATTAGCATTCAAACTTTTAACAATGCTGTATATGCATGTATACAAGAAGCGGTAAGTTTTAATGCCATCTAATCTATTATGCCCTTGAAGGGTTATGCCTTAATGCAATCTGATTTCTGATTTCCATTATAGAGCACACGCACAGTATGAAAAATGATCAGATATTAGCACTAGCATTAGATCGCTAGCATTAGCAAGTTAGCATAAGCATTGAAACTTAAATATTGCTGTTTTTGCATGTATACAAGAAGGATTAAGGTTTAATGCCATCTGATCCAATATGCACATGAAGGGTAATGCTTTTAATGCATCTGATCTCTTATTTCCATCATAGAGGACATGTTCAGCATGAAAATGACCAGATATTAGCACTAGCATTAGATCGCTAGCATTAGCAAGTTAGCTTTAGCATTCAAACTTTAACATTGCTGTATTTGCATGTATACAAGAAGGGTAAAGCTTTAATGCCATCTGATCCAATATGCCCATGAAAGGTCATGCTTTAATGCCATCTGATCTCTTATTTCCATCATAGAGGACATGATCAGCATGAAAAATGACCAGATATTATCACTAGCATTAGATCGCTAGCATTAGCACGTTAGCATTAGCATTCAAAATTAAACATTGCAGTTCTTGCATGTATACAAGAAGGCTTTAGCTTTAACGGCATTTGATCTCTCTTATTTACATCATAAAGGACACGCACAATATGAAAATGACCAGATATTAGCATTAGCATTAAATCGCTAGCATTAGCAAGTTAGCATTAGCATTCAAACTTAAACGTTGCAGTACTTGCATGTAGACAAGAAGGGTTAAGCTTAAATGCCATCTAATCTAATATGCCCTTGAAGGGTTATGCTTTAATGCCATCTGATCTCTTATTTCCATCATTAAGGACATGTACAGTATGAAAATGACCAGATATTAGCACTAGCATTAGATTGCTAGCATTAGCAAGTTAGCATAAGCATTCAAAATTTAAAATTGCTGTATTTGCATGTATACAAGAAGGGGTAAGCTTTAATGCCATCTAATCTAATATGCCCATGAAGGGTTTTGCTTTAATGTCATGTGATCTCTTATTTCCATCATAGAGGACACGGCTAGTATGAAAATGTCCAGATATTAGCACTAGCATTAGATCGTAAGCATTAGCAAGTTAGCATTAGCCTTCAAACTTAAACATTGCAGTACTTGCATGTATATAAGAAGGGTTAAGCTTTCATGCCATTTAATCTAAAATGCCCATTAAGGGTTATGCTTTAATGTCATCTGATGTCTTATTTCCATCATAGAGGACACGTACAGTATGAAGATGACTAGATATTAGCAATAGCATTAGATCGCTAGCATTAACAAATTAGCATAAGCATTCAAACTTTAACAATGCTGTATTTTCATGTATACAAGAAGGGTTAAGCTTTTAATGCCATCTAATCTAATATGCTCATGAAGGGTTATGGTATAATGCCATTGATCACTTATTTCCATCATAGAGGACACGCACAGTTTGAAAAAGACCAGATATTAGCACTAGTATGAGCAAGTTAGCCTAAACATTCAAACTAAAACATTGCAGTACTTGCATGTATACAAGAAGGCTTAAGCTTTAATGCAATCTGATCTCTTATTTCCATCATAGAGGACAACAATATGAAAATGATCATATATTAGCACTAGCATTATATCGCTAGCATTAGCAAGTTAGCATAAGCATTCAAACTTTTAACATTGCTGTATTTGCATGTATACAAGAAGGCTTAAGCTTTTAACGCCATCTGATCCCTTATTTCCATCATCGAGGACACGACATTATGAAAATGACCAGATATTAGCACAAGCATTAGATTGCTAGCATTAGCAAGTTAGCATTAGTATTCTAACTTAAACATTGCTGTATTTACATGTATACAAGAAGGGTAAAGCTTTAATGCTACCTAATCTAATATGCCCATGAAGGGTTATTCTTAAATGCCATCTCATCTCTTATTTCCATCATTGAGGACAAGTACAGTATGAAAATGACCAGATATTAGCACTAGAATTAGATCGCTAGCATTAGCAAATTAGCATTAGCAGTCAAACTTAAACATTGCAGTACTTGCAAGTATACAAGAAGGGGTAAGCTTTAATGCCATCTAAACTAATATGCCCATGAAGGGTTTTGCTTTAACGCCATTTGATCTCTTATTCCCATGATAGAGGACACGTACAGTATGAAAATGAGCAGATATTAGCACTAGCATTAGATTGTTAACATTAGCAAGTTAGCATTAGCATTCAAACTTAAACATTGCAGGACTTGCATGTATACAAGACGCGTTAAGCTTTAGTGCCATCTAATCTAATTTACACACGAAGGGTTATGCTTTAATGCCATCTGATCTCTTATTTCCATCATAGAAGACACGTACAGTATGAAAATGACCAGATATTAGCACTAGCATTAGATCGTTAGCATTAGCAAGTTAGCATTAGCATTCAAACTTAAACATTGCCGTATTTGCATGTATACAAGAAGGGTAAGCTTTAATGCCATCTAATCTAATATGCCCATGAAGGGTTTTTGCTTTAATGCAATCTGATCTCTTATTTCCATTATAGAGGACACGTACAGTATGAAAATGACCAGATATTAGCACTAGCATTAGATAGTTAGCATTAGCAAGTTAGCATTAGCATTCAAACTTAAACATTGCAGGACTTGCATGTATACAAGACGTGTTAAGCTTTAATGCCATCTTATCTAATTTGCCCACGAAGGGTTATGCTTTAATGCCATCTGATCTCTTATTTCCATCATAGAAGACACGTACAGTGTGAAAATGACCAGATATTAGCACTAGCATTAGATCGTTAGCAGTAGAAAGTTAGCATTAGCATTCAAACTTAAACATTGCAGTACTTGCATGTATACATGAAGGGTTAAGCTTTCATGCCAACTAATCTAATATGCCCATGAAGGGTTAAGCTTTAATGTCATCTGATCTCTTATTTCCATCATAGAAGACACGTACAGTATGAAAATGAGCATATATTAGCTCTAGCATTAGATCGCTAGCATTAGCAAGTTAGCATTAGCATTCAAACTTAAACATTGCAGTACTTGCATGTATACAAGAAGGGTTGAGCTTTAATGCCATCTAATCTAAAATGCCCACGAAGGGTTGGGCTTTAATGCCATCTGATCTCTTATTTCAATCAAAGAGGAGACGTACAGTATGAAAATGACCAGATATTAGCACTAGCATTAGATCGCTAGCATTAGCAAGTTAGCATTAGCATTCAAACTTTAAAATTGCTGTATTTGCATGTGTAAAAGAAGGATTAAGCTTTCATGCCATCTAATCTAATATGCCCATGAAGGGTTAAGCTTTAATGCCATCTGATCTCTTATTTCCATCATAGAAGACACGTTCAGCATGAAAATGAGCATATATTAGCTCTAGCATTAGATCGCTAGCATTAGCAAGTTAGCATTAGCATTCAAACTTAAACATTGCAGTACTTGCATGTATACAAGAAGGGTTGAGCTTTAATGCCATCTAATCTAAAATGCCCATGAAAGGTTGGGCTTTAATGCCATCTGATCTCTTATTTCCGGCAAAGAGGAGATGTTCAGTATGAAAATGACCAGATATTAGCACTAGCATTAGATCGCTAGCATTAGCAAGTTAGAATTAGCATTCAAACTTTAACATTGCTGTATATGCATGTATACAAGAAGGATTAAGCTTTAATGCCATCTAATCTATTATGCCCTTGAAGGGTTTTGCCTTAATGCCATCTGATTTCTGATTTCCATTATAGAGCACACGTACAGTATGAAAATGATCAGATATTAGCACTAGCATTAGATCGCTAGCATTAGCAACTTAGCATAAGCATTGAAACTTTAACATTGCTGTATTTGCATGTATACAAGAAGGGTTAAGCTTTAATGCCATCTAATCTAATATGCCCATGAAAGGTTATGCTTTAATGCCATCTGATCTCTTATTTCCATCATAGAGGACATGTTCAGCATGAAAATGACCAGATATTAGCACTAGCATTAGATCGCTAGCATTAGCAAGTTAGCATTAGCATTCAAACTTAAACATTGCTGTATTTGCATGTATACAAGAAGGATTAAGGTTTAATGCCATCTGATCCTAATATGCCCATGAAAGGTGATGCTTTAATGCCATCTGATCTCTTATTTCCATCATAGAGGACATGTTCAGCATGAAAATGACCAGATATTAGCACTAGCATTAGATCGCTAGCATTAGCAAGTTAGCTTTAATGCATTCAAACTTTAACCATTGCTGTTCTTGCATGTATACAAAACTTTAGCATTCAAAACTTTAAAATTATTGGTTGTTTTAATGTGTGTAAGGTTAAGCTTTAATGCCATCTAATCTAATATGCCCATGAAGGGTTTGCTTTAATGCCATCTGATTTCTTATTTCCATCATAGAGGACATGTACAGTATGAAAATGACCAGATATTAGCACTAGCATTAGATCGCTAGCATTAGCAAGTTAGCATTAGCATTCAAACTTTAACATTGCTGTATTTGCATGTATACAAAAAGGGTTAAGCTTTAATGCCATCTAATCTAATATGCCCATGAAAGGGTTATGCTTTAATGCCATCTGATCTCTTATTTCCATCATAGAGCACATGTACAGTATGAAAATGACCAGATATTAGCACTAGCATTAGATCGCTAGCATTAGCAAGTTAGCATTAGCATTCAAAACTTTAACATTGCTGTATTTGCATGTATACAAGAAGGTTAAGCTTTTAATGCCATCTAATCTAAATGCCCATGAAATTTTATGCTTTAATGCCATCTGATCTCTTATTTCCATCATAGAGGACATGTTCAGAGAAAATGACCAGATATTAGCACTAGCATTAGATCGCTACATTAGCAAGTAGCATGAAAATGACCAGATTTCCATCATAGCACTAGCATTAAAATGATTAGCACTAGCATTAGCAAATTAGCATTAGCAATTCAAACAAACGTTGCAGTCCTGCAGGTATACAAGAAGGGTTCACTTTAAAGGGTTATGCTTTAATGCCATGTATTTCCATTCATGTATACAATAAGGGTTAAGCTTTAATGCCATCTAATCTGCAGTTATGCACATGAAGGGTTATGCTTTAATGCCATCTGATCTCTTATTTCCGTCAAAGAGGAGACGTACAGTATGACAATGACCAGATATTAGTTCCAGCATTAGATTGCTAGCATTAACAAATGAGCAAAAGAATTCAAACTTTAACAATGCTGTATTTTCATGTATACAATAAGGGTTAAGCTTTAATGCCATCTAATCTAATATGCACATGAAGGGTTATGGTATAATGCCATTGATCACTTATTTCCATCATAGAGGACACGTACAGTTTGAAAATGACCAGATATTAGCACTAGCATTAGATCGTTAGCATTAGCAAGTTAGCATTAGCATTCAAACTTAAACATTGCAGTACTTGCATGTATACAAGAAGGGGTAAGCTTTAATGCCATCTAATCTAATATGCCCATGAAGGGTTTTGCTTTAATGCAATCTGGTCTCTTATTTCCATCATAGAGGACACGTACAGTATGAAAATGACCAGATATTAGCACTAGCATTAGATCGTTAGCATTTGCAAGTTAGCATTAGCATTCAAACTTAAACATTGCAGAACTTGCATGTATACATGAAGGGTTAAGCTTTCATGCCATCTAATCTAATATGCCCATGAAGGGTTATGCTTTAATGCCATCTGATCTCTTATTTCCATCATAGAAAATGAGCATATATTAGTACAGTATGAAAATGACCATATATTAGCATCTAGCATTAGATCGCTAGCATTAGCAAGTTAGCATTAGCATTCAAACTTTAACATTGCTGTATTTGCATGTATACAAGAAGGGTTAGCAGCTTTAATGCCATCTAATCTAAAATGCCCATGAAAAGTTGGGCTTTAATGCCATCTGATCTCTTATTTCCATCATAGAGGACATGTTCAGCATGAAAATGACCAGATATTAGCACTAGCATTAGATCGCTAGCATTAGCAAGTTAACATTAGCATTCAAACTTTAAAATTGCTGTATTTGCATGTGTACAAGAAGGATTAAGCTTTAATGTCATCTAATCTAATATGCCGATGAAAAGTCATGCTTTAATGCCATCTGATCTCTTATTTCCATCATAGAGGACACGTTCAGTATGAAAAATGACCAGATATTAGCACTAGCATTAGATCGCTAGCATTAGCAAAATTAGCATTAGCATTCAAACTTAAACATTACTGTATTTGCATGTATACAAGAAGGATTAAGGTTTAATGCCATCTGATCCAATATGCCCATGAAGGGTAATGCTTTAATGCGATCTGATCTCTTATTTCCATCATAGAGGACATGTTCAGCATGAAAATGACCAGATATTAGCACAAGCATTAGATCGCTAGCATTAGCAAATTAGCATTAGCATTCAAACTTTAACATTGCTGTATTTGCATGTATACAAGAAGGGTTAAGCTTTTAATGCAATCTGATCCAATATGCCGATGAAAGGTAATGCTTTAATGCCATCTGATCTCTTATGTCCATCATAGAGGACATGTTCAGCATGAAAATGACCAGATATTAGCACTAGCATTAGATCGCTAGCATTTGCAAGTTAGCATAAGCATTCAAACTTAAACATTGCAGTACTTGCATGTATACAAGAAGGCTTAAGCTTTCACGCCATCTGATCTCTTATTTCCATCATCGAGGACACGTACAGTATGAAAATGACCAGATATTACCACTAGCATTAGATCGCTAGCATTAGCAAGTTAGCTTTAGCATTCAAACATTAACATTGCTGTATTTGCATGAATACAAGTAGGTTTAAGCTTTAATGCCATCTAATCTAATATGCCCATTTAGGGTTATGCTTTAATGTCATCTGATCTCTTATTTCCATCATTGCGGATACGTAGAGCATGAAAATGACAAGATATTAGCTCTAGAATTAGATCGCTAGCATTAGCAAGTTAGCATTAGCATTCAAACTTAAACGTTGCAGAACTTGCATGTATACAAGAAGGGTTAAGCTTTAATGCAATCTAATCTAATATGCCCTTGAAGGGTTATGCTTTAATGCCATCTGATCTCTTATTTCCATCATTAAAGGACATGTACAGTCTGAAAATGACCAGATATTAGCACTAGCAATAGATCTCTAGCATTAGCAAGTTAGCATAAGCATTCAAACTTTAAAATTGCTGTATTTGCATGTATACAAGAAGGGGTAAGCGTTAATGCCATCTAATCTAATATGCCCATGAAGGGTTTTGCTTTAATGTCATCTGATCTCTTATTTCCATCATAGAGGACCCAGACAGTATGAAAATGACCAGATATTAGCACTAGCATTAGATCGTTAGCATTAGCAAGTTAGCATTAGCATTCAAACTTAAACATTGCAGTACTTGCAGGTATACAAGAAGGGTAAAGCTTTAATGCCATCTAATCTAATATGCTCATTAAGGGTTATGCTTTTATATCATCTGATCTCTTATTTCTATCATAGAGGACATGTACGGTATGACAATGACCAGATATTAGATCTAGCATTAGATCGCTATGATTAGCAAGATAGCATTAGCATTCAAACTTAAACATTGCAGTACTTGCATGTATATAAGAAGGGTTAAGCTTTAATGCCATCTAATCTAATATGCCCATTAAGTGTTATGCTTTAATGTCATCTGATCTCTTATTTCCATCATAGAGGACACGTACAGTATGAAGATGACCAGATATTAGCAATAGCATTAGATCGTTAGCATTAGCAAGTTAGAATTAGCATTCAAACTTTAAAATTGCTGTATATGCATGTATACAAGAAGCGTTAAGCTTTAATGCCATCTAATCTATTATGCCCTTGAAGGGTTATGCCTTAATGCCATCTGATTTCTGATTTCCATTATAGAGCACACGTACAGTATGAAAATGATCAGATATTAGCACTAGCATTAGATCGCTAGCATTAGCAAGTTAGCATAAGCATGGAAACTTAAACATTGCTGTATTTGCATGTATACAAGAAGGATTAAGGTTTAATGCCATCTGATCCAATATGCCCATGAAGGGTAATGCTTTAATGCGATCTGATCTCTTATTTCCATCATAGAGGACATGTTCAGCATGAAAATGACCAGATATTAGCACTAGCATTAGATCGCTAGAATTAGCAAGTTAGTTTTAGCATTCAAACTTTAACATTGCTGTATTTGCATGTATATAAGAAGGGTTAAGCTTTAATGCCATCTGATCCAATATGCCCATGAAAGGTCATGCTTTAATGCCATCTGATCTCTTATTTCCATCATAGAGGACATGTTCAGCATGAAAATGACCAGATATTATCACTAGCATCAGATCGCTAGCATTAGCAAGTTAGCATTAGCATTCAAAATTAAACATTGCAGTTCTTGCATGTATACAAGAAGGCTTTAGCTTTAACGGCATTTGATCTCTTATTTCCATCATCGAGGACACATACAGTATGAAAATGACCAGATATTAGCACTAGCATTAAATCGCTAGCATTAGCAAGTTAGCATTAGCATTCAAACTTAAACGTTGCAGTACTTGCATGTATACAAGAAGGGTTATGCTTTAATGCCATCTAATCTCTTATTTCCATCATTAAGGACATGTACAGTATGAAAATGACCAGATATTAGCACTAGCATTAGATTGCTAGCATTAGCAAGTTAGCATAAGCATTCAAAATTTCAAATTGCTGTATTTGCATGTATACAAGAAGGGGTAAACTTTCATGCCATCTAATCTAATATGCCCATGAAGGGTTTTGCTTTAATGTCATCTGATCTCTTATTTCCATCATAGAGGACACGGACAGTATGAAAATGGCCAGATATTACCACTAGCATTAGATCTTTAGCATTAGCAAGTTAGCATTAGCATTCAAACTTAAAGATTGCAGTACTTGCATGTATACAAGAAGGGTTAAGCTTTAATGCCATCTAATCTAATATGCTCATTAAGGGTTATGCTTTAATGTCATCTGATATCTTATTATCATCATAGAGGACACGTACGGTATGACAATGACCAGATATTAGTTCCAGCATTAGATCGCTATGATTAGCAAGATAGCATTCGCATTCAAATTTAAACATTGCAGTACTTGCATGTATATAAGAAGGGTTAAGCTTTAATGCCATTTAATCTAATATGCCCATTAAGGGTTATGCTTTAATGTCATCTGATGTCTTATTTCCATCATAGAGGACACGTACAGTATGAAGATGACCAGATATTAGCAATAGCATTAGATCGCTAGCATTAACAAATTAGCATAAGCATTCAAACTTTAACAATGCTGAATTTTCATGTATACAATAAGGGTTAAGCTTTAATGCCATCTAATCTAATATGCACATGAAGGGTTATGGTATAATGCCATTGATCACTTATTTCCATCATAGAGGACACGTACAGTTTGAAAATGACCAGATATTAGCACTAGCATTAGATCGTTAGCATTAGCAAGTTAGCATTAGCATTCAAACTTAAACATTGCAGTACTTGCATGTATACAAGAAGGGGTAAGCTTTAATGCCATCTAATCTAATATGCCCATGAAGGGTTTTGCTTTAATGCAATCTGATCTCTTATTTCCATCATAGAGGACACGTACAGTATGAAAATGACCAGATATTAGCACTAGCATTAGATAGTTAGCATTAGCAAGTTAGCATTAGCATTCAAACTTAAACATTGCAGGACTTGCATGTATACAAGACGTGTTAAGCTTTAATGCCATCTTATCTAATTTGCCCACGAAGGGTTATGCTTTAATGGCATCTGATCTCTTATGTCCATCATAGAAGAAACGTACAGTATGAAAATGACCAGATATTAGCACTAGCATTAGATCGTTAGCATTAGCAAGTGAGCATTAGCATTCAAACTTAAACATTGCAGTACTTGCATGTATACATGAAGGGTTAAGCTTTCATGCCATCTAATCTAATATGCCCATGAAGGGTTATGCTTTAATGCCATCTGATCTCTTATTTCCGTCAAAGAGGAGACGTACAGTATGAAATTGACCAGATATTAGCACTAGCATTAGATCGCTAGCATTAGCAAGTTAGCATTAGCATTCAAACTTTAAAATTGCTGTATTTGCATGTGTACAAGAAGAATTAAGCTTTAATGTCATCTAATCTAATATGCCGATGAAAAGTCATGCTTTAATGCCATCTGATCTCTTATTTCCATCATAGAGGACACGTACAGTATGAAAATGACCAGATATTAGCACTAGCATTAGATCGCAAGCATTAGCAAGTTAGAATTAGCATTCATACTTTAACATTGCTGTATATGCATGTATACAAGAAGCGTTAAGCTTTAATGCCATCTAATCTATTATGCCCTTGAAGGGTTATGCCTTAATGCCATCTGATTTCTGATTTCCATTATAGAGCACACGTACAGTATGAAAATGATCAGATATTAGCACTAGCATTAGATCGCTAGCATTAGCAAGTTAGCATAAGCATTGAAACTTTAACATTGCTGTATTTGCATGTATACAAGAAGGGTTAAGCTTTAATGCCATCTAATATAATATGCCCATGAAAGGTTATGCTTTAATGCCTACTGATCTCTTATTTCCGTCATAGAGGACATGTTCAGCATGAAAATGACCAGATATTAGCACTAGCATTAGATCGCTAGCATTAGCAAGTTAGCATTAGCATTCAAACTTAAACATTACTGTATTTGCATGTATACAAGAAGGATTAAGGTTTAATGCCATCTGATCCAATATGCCCATGAAGGGTAATGCTTTAATGCGATCTGATCTCTTATTTCCATCATAGAGGACATGTTCAGCATGAAAATGACCAGATATTAGCACTAGCATTAGATCGCTAGCATTTGCAAATTAGCATTAGCATTCAAACTTTAACATTGCTGTATTTGCATGTATACAAGAACGGTTAAGCTTTAATGCACTCTGATCCAATATGCCTATGAAAGGTAATGCTTTAATGCCATCTGATCTCTTATTTCCATCATAGAGGACATGTTCAGCATGAAAATGACCAGATATTAGCACTAGCATTAGATCGCTAGCATTTGCAAGTTAGCATAAGCATTCAAACTTAAACATTGCAGTACTTGCATGTATACAAGAAGGCTTAAGCTTTCACGCCATCTGATCTCTTATTTCCATCATCGAGGACACGTACAGTATGAAAATGACCAGATATTAGCACTAGCATTAGATCGCTAGCATTAGCAAGTTAGCTTTAGCATTCAAACTTTAACATTGCTGTATTTGCATGAATACAAGTAGGGTTAAGCTTTAATGCCATCTAATCTAATATGCCCATTATGGGTTATGCTTTAATGTCATCTGATCTCTTATTTCCATCATTGCGGATACGTAGAGTATGAAAATGACAAGATATTAGCTCTAGAATTAGATCGCTAGCATTAGCAAGTTAGCATTAGCATTCAAACTTAAACGTTGCAGTACTTGCATGTATACAAGAAGGGTTAAGCATTAATGCAATCTAATCTAATATGCCCTTGAAGGGTTATGCTTTAATGCCATCTGATATCTTATTTCCATCATTAAATGACATGTACAGTATGAAAACGACCAGATATTAGCACTAGCAATAGATCTCTAGCATTAGCTAGTTAGCATAAGCATTCAAACTTTAAAATTGCTGTATTTGCATGTATACAAGAAGGGGTAAGCGTTAATGCCATCTAATCTAATATGCCCATGAAGGGTTTTGCTTTAATGTCATCTGATCTCTTATTTCCATCATAGAGGACCCGGACAGTATGAAAATGACCAGATATTAGCACTAGCATTAGATCGTTAGCATTAGCAAGTTAGCATTAGCATTCAAACTTAAACATTGCAGTACTTGCAGGTATACAAGAAGGGTAAAGCTTTAATGCCATCTAATCTAATATGCTCATTAAGGGTTATGCTTTAATATCATCTGATCTCTTATTTCTATCATAGAGGACACGTACGGTATGACAATGACCAGATATTAGATCTAGCATTAAATCGCTATGATTCGCAAGATAGCATTAGCATTCAAACTTAAACATTGCAGTACTTGCATGTATATAAGAAGGGTTAAGCTTTAATGCCATCTAATCTAATATGCCCATTAAGTGTTATGCTTTAATGTCATCTGATCTCTTATTTCCATCATAGAGGACACGTACAGTATGAAGATGACCAGATATTAGCAATTGCATTAGATCGCTAGCATTAGCAAGTTAGAATTAGCATTCAAACTTTAACATTGCTGTATATGCATGTATACAAGAAGCGTTAAGCTTAAATGCCATCTAATCTATTATGCCCTTGAAGGGTTATGCCTTAATGCCATCTGATTTCTGATTTCCATTATAGAGCACACGTACAGTATGAAAATTATCAGATATTAGCACTAGCATTAGATCGCTAGCATTTGCAAGTTAGCATAAGCATTCAAACTTAAACATTGCAGTACTTGCATGTATACAAGAAGGCTTTAGCTTTAACTATTTGATCTCTTATTTCCATCATGCATTTGATCTCTTATTTCCATCATAAAGGACACGTACAGTATGAAAATGACCAGATATTAGCACTAGCATTAAATCGCTAGCATTAGCAAGTTAGCATTAGCATTCAAAGTTAAACATTGCAGTACTTGCATGTATACAAGAAGGCTTAAGCTTTCACGCCATCTGATCTCTTATTTCCATCATCGAGGACACGTACAGTATGAAAATGACCAGATATTAGCACTAGCATTAGATCGCTAGCATTAGCAAGTTAGCTTTAGCATTCAAACTTTAACATTGCTGTATTTGCATGAATACAAGTAGGGTTAAGCTTTAATGCCATCTAATCTAATATGCCCATTAAGGGTTATGCTTTAATGTCATCTGATCTCTTATTTCCATCATTGCGGATACGTACAGTATAAAAATGACAAGATATTAGCTCTAGAATTAAATCGCTAGCATTACCAAGTTAGCATTAGCATTCAAACTTAAACGTTGCAGTACTTGCATGTATACAAGAAGGGTTAAGCTTTAATGCAATCTAATCTAATATGCCCTTGAAGGGTTATGCTTTAATGCCATCTGATATCTTATTTCCATCATTAAAGGACATGTACAGTATGAAAATGACCAGATATTAGCACTAGCATTAAATCGCTAGCATTAGCAAATTAGCATTAGCATTCAAACTTAAAGATTGCAGTACTTGCATGTATACAAGAAGGGTTAAGCTTTAATGCCATGTGATCCAATAAGCCCATGAAGGGTAATGCTTTAATGCGATCTGATCTCTTATTTCCATCATAAAGGACACGTACAGTATGAAAATGACCAGATATTAGCACTAGCATTAGATTGCTAGCATTAGCAAGTTAGCATTAGCATTCAAACTTTAACATTGCTGTATTTGCATGAATACAAGTAGGGTTAAGCTTTAATGCTATCAAATCTAATTTGCCCACGAAGGGTTATGCTATAATGCCATCTCATCTCGTATTTCCATCATAGAGGACACGTACAGTATGAAAATGACCAGATATTAGCACTAGCATTAGATCGCTAGCATTAGCAAGTTAGCATTAGCATTCAAACTTAAACATTGCAGTACTTGCATGTATACAAGAAGGGTTAAGCTTTAATGCCATCTAATCTAATATGCCCATTTAAATGTTATGCTTTAAAGGCATCTGATCTCTTATTTACATCATAGAGGCCACGTACAGTATGAAAATGACCAGATATTAGCTCTAGCATTAGATCGCTAGCATTAGCAAGTTAGCATTAGCATTCAAACTTAAACATTGCATGTATACTTGCATGTATACAAGAAGGATTGCCATCTTTAATGCCATCTAATCTAAAATGCCCTAGCATTAGAAGGGTTAGGCTTTAATGCCATCTGATCTCTTATTTCCGTCAAAGAGGAGACGTGCAGTATGAAAATGACCAGATATTAGCACTAGCATTAGATCGCTAGCATTAGCAAGTTAGCATTAGCATTCAAACTTTAAAATTGCTGTATTTGCATGTGTACAAGAAGGGTTAAGCTTTAATGCCATCTAATCTAATATGCCCATGAAAAAGTTATGCTTTAATGCCATCTGATCTCTTATTTCCATCATAATGGACATGTTCAGCATGAAAATGACAAGATATTAGCACTAGCATTAGATCGCTAGCATTAGCAAGTTAGCATTAGCATTCAAACTTTAACATTGCTGTATTTGCATGTATACAAGAAGGATTAAGGTTTAATGCCATCTGATCAATATGCCCATGAAGGGTAATGCTTTAATGCGATCTGATCTCTTATTTCCATCATAGAGGACATGTTCAGCATGAAAATGACCAGATATTAGCACTAGCATTAGATCGCTAGCATTTGCAAATTAGCATTAGCATTCAAACTTTAACATTGCTGTATTTGCATGTATACAAGAACGGTTAAGCTTTAATGCACTCTGATCCAATATGCCTATGAAAGGTAATGCTTTAATGCCATCTGATCTCTTATTTCCATCATAGAGGACATGTTCAGCATGAAAATGACCAGATATTAGCACTAGCATTAGATCGCTAGCATTTGCAAGTTAGCATAAGCATTCAAACTTAAACATTGCAGTACTTGCATGTATACAAGAAGGCTTAAGCTTTCACGCCATCTGATCTCTTATTTCCATCATCGAGGACACGTACAGTATGAAAATGACCAGATATTAGCACTAGCATTAGATCGCTAGCATTAGCAAGTTAGCTTTAGCATTCAAACTTTAACATTGCTGTATTTGCATGAATACAAGTAGGGTTAAGCTTTAATGCCATCTAATCTAATATGCCCATTATGGGTTATGCTTTAATGTCATCTGATCTCTTATTTCCATCATTGCGGATACGTAGAGTATGAAAATGACAAGATATTAGCTCTAGAATTAGATCGCTAGCATTAGCAAGTTAGCATTAGCATTCAAACTTAAACGTTGCAGTACTTGCATGTATACAAGAAGGGTTAAGCATTAATGCAATCTAATCTAATATGCCCTTGAAGGGTTATGCTTTAATGCCATCTGATATCTTATTTCCATCATTAAATGACATGTACAGTATGAAAACGACCAGATATTAGCACTAGCAATAGATCTCTAGCATTAGCTAGTTAGCATAAGCATTCAAACTTTAAAATTGCTGTATTTGCATGTATACAAGAAGGGGTAAGCGTTAATGCCATCTAATCTAATATGCCCATGAAGGGTTTTGCTTTAATGTCATCTGATCTCTTATTTCCATCATAGAGGACCCGGACAGTATGAAAATGACCAGATATTAGCACTAGCATTAGATCGTTAGCATTAGCAAGTTAGCATTAGCATTCAAACTTAAACATTGCAGTACTTGCAGGTATACAAGAAGGGTAAAGCTTTAATGCCATCTAATCTAATATGCTCATTAAGGGTTATGCTTTAATATCATCTGATCTCTTATTTCTATCATAGAGGACATGTACGGTATGACAATGACCAGATATTAGATCTAGCATTAAATCGCTATGATTCGCAAGATAGCATTAGCATTCAAACTTAAACATTGCAGTACTTGCATGTATATAAGAAGGGTTAAGCTTTAATGCCATCTAATCTAATATGCCCATTAAGTGTTATGCTTTAATGTCATCTGATCTCTTATTTCCATCATAGAGGACACGTACAGTATGAAGATGACCAGATATTAGCAATTGCATTAGATCGCTAGCATTAGCAAGTTAGAATTAGCATTCAAACTTTAACATTGCTGTATATGCATGTATACAAGAAGCGTTAAGCTTAAATGCCATCTAATCTATTATGCCCTTGAAGGGTTATGCCTTAATGCCATCTGATTTCTGATTTCCATTATAGAGCACACGTACAGTATGAAAATTATCAGATATTAGCACTAGCATTAGATCGCTAGCATTTGCAAGTTAGCATAAGCATTCAAACTTAAACATTGCAGTACTTGCATGTATACAAGAAGGCTTTAGCTTTAACGGCATTTGATCTCTTATTTCCATCATAAAGGACACGTACAGTATGAAAATGACCAGATATTAGCACTAGCATTAAATCGCTAGCATTAGCAAGTTAGCATTAGCATTCAAAGTTAAACATTGCAGTACTTGCATGTATTCAAGAAGGCTTAAGCTTTCACGCCATCTGATCTCTTATTTCCATCATCGAGGACACGTACAGTATGAAAATGACCAGATATTAGCACTAGCATTAGATCGCTAGCATTAGCAAGTTAGCTTTAGCATTCAAACTTTAACATTGCTGTATTTGCATGAATACAAGTAGGGTTAAGCTTTTAATGCCATCTAATCTAATATGCCCATTAAGGGTTATGCTTTAATGTCATCTAATCTCTTATTTCCATCATACAGGATATGTTCAGTATAAAAATGACAAGATATTAGCTCTAGAATTAAATCGCTAGCATTACCAAGTTAGCATTAGCATTCAAACTTAAACGTTGCAGTACTTGCATGTATACAAGAAGGGTTAAGCTTTAATGCAATCTAATCTAATATGCCCTTGAAGGGTTATGCTTTAATGCCATCTGATATCTTATTTCCATCATTAAAGGACATGTACAGTATGAAAATGACCAGATATTAGCACTAGCATTAAATCGCTAGCATTAGCAAATTAGCATTAGCATTCAAACTTAAAGATTGCAGTACTTGCATGTATACAAGAAGGGTTAAGCTTTAATGCCATGTGATCCAATAAGCCCATGAAGGGTAATGCTTTAATGCGATCTGATCTCTTATTTCCATCATAAAGGACATGTTCAGTATGAAAATGACCAGATATTAGCACTAGCATTAGATTGCTAGCATTAGCAAGTTAGCATTAGCATTCAAACTTTAACATTGCTGTATTTGCATGAATACAAGTAGGGTTAAGCTTTAATGCTATCAAATCTAATTTGCCCAATGAAGGGTTATGCTATAATGCCATCTCATCTCGTATTTCCATCATAGAGGACACGTACAGTATGAAAATGACCAGATATTAGCACTAGCATTAGATCGCTAGCATTAGCAAGTTAGCATTAGCATTCAAACTTAAACATTGCAGTACTTGCATGTATACAAGAAGGGTTAAGCTTTAATGCCATCTAATCTAATATGCCCATGAAGCGTTATGCTTTAAAGGCATCTGATCTCTTTTTTACATCATAGAGGCCACGTACAGTATGAAAATGACCAGATATTAGCTCTAGCATTAGATCGCTAGCATTAGCAAGTTAGCATTAGCATTCAAACTTAAACATTGCAGTACTTGCATGTATACAAGAAGGATTGAGCTTTAATGCCATCTAATCTAAAATGCCCACGAAGGGTTAGGCTTTAATGCCATCTGATCTCTTATTTCCGTCAAAGAGGAGACGTACAGTATGAAATTGACCAGATATTAGCACTAGCATTAGATCGCTAGCATTAGCAAGTTAGCATTAGCATTCAAACTTTAAAATTGCTGTATTTGCATGTGTACAAGAAGGGTTAAGCTTTAATGTCATCTAATCTAATATGCCGATGAAAAGTCATGCTTTAATGCCATCTGATCTCTTATTTCCATCATAATGGACACGTACAGTATGAAAATAACAAGATATTAGCAATAGCATTATATCGCTAGCATTAGCAAGTTAGCATTAGCATTCAAACTTTAACATTGCTGTATTTGCATGTATACAAGAAGGGTTAAGGTTTAATGCCATCGGATCCAATATGCCCATGAAGGGTAATGCTTTAATGCGATCTGATCTCTTATTTCCATCATAGAGGACATGTTCAGCATGAAAATGACAAGATATTAGCACTAGCATTAGATCGCTAGCATTAGCAAGTTAGCATTAGCATTCAAACTTTAACATTGCTGTATTTGCATGTATACAAGAAGGGTAAAGCTTAATGCAATCTGATCCAATATGCCCATGAAAGGTAATGCTTTAATGCCATCTGATCTCTTATTTCCATCATAGAGGACATGTTCAACATGAAAATGACCAGATATTAGCACTAGCATTAGATCGCTAGCATTTGCAAGTTAGCATAAGCATTCAAACTTAAACATTGCAGTACTTTCATGTATACAAGAAGGCTTTAGCTTTAACGGCATTTGATCTCTTATTTCCATCATAGAGGACGCATACAGTATGAAAATGACCAGATATTAGCACTAGCATTAAATCGCTAGCATGAAGAAGTTAGCATTAGCATTCTAACTTAAACGTTGCAGTAATTGCATGTATACAAGAAGGGTTAAGCTTTAATGCCATCTAATCTAATATGCCCATTAAGGGTTATGCTTTAATGTCATCTGATCTCTTATTTTCATCATTGCGGATACGTACAGTATGAAAATGACAAGATATTAGCTCTAGAATTAGATCGCTAGCATTAGCAAGTTAGCATTAGCATTCAAACTTAAACGTTGCAGTACTTACATGTATACAAGAAGGGTTAAGCTTTTATGCAATCTAATCTAATATGCCCTTGAAGGGTTATGCTTTAATGGCATCTGATATCTTATTTCCATCATTAAAGGACATGTACAGTATGAAAATGATCAGATATTAGCACTAGCAATAGATCTCTAGCATTAGCAAGTTAGCATAAGCATTCAAACTTTAAAATTGCTGTATATGCATGTATACAAGAAGCGTTAAGCATTAATGCCATCTAATCTATTATGCCCTTGAAGGGTTATGCCTTAATGCCATCTGATTTCTGATTTCCATTATAGAGCACACGTACAGTATGAAAATGATCAGATATTAGCACTAGCATTAGATCGCTAGCATTACCAAGTTAGCATAAGCATTGAAACTTTAACATTGCTGTATTTGCATGTATACAAGAAGGGTTAAGCTTTAATGCCATCTAATATTATATGACCATGAAAGGTTATGCTTTAATGCCATCTGATCTCTTATTTCCATCATAGAGGACATGTTCAGCATGAAAATGACCAGATATTAGCACTAGCATTAGATCGCTAGCATTAGCAAGTTAGCATTAGCATTCAAACTTAAACATTACTGTATTTGCATGTATACAAGAAGGATTAAGGTTTAATGTGATCTGATCCAATATGCCCATGAAGGGTAATGCTTTAATGCGATCTGATCTCTTATTTCCATCATAGAGGACATGTTCAGCATGAAAATGACCAGATATTAGCACTAGCATTAGATCGCAGGCATTAGCTAGTTAGCTTTAGCATTCAAACTTTAACATTGCTGTATTTGCATGTATACAAGAAGGGTTAAGCTTTAATGCCATCTGATCCAATATGCCCATGAAAGGTCATGCTTTAATGCGATCTGATCTCTTATTTCCATCATAGAGGACATGTTCAGCATGAAAATGACCAGATATTAGCACTAGCATTAGATCGCTAGCATTAGCAAGTTAGCATTAGCATTCAAACTTAAACATTGCAGTTCTTGCAAGTATACAAGAAGGCTTTAGCTTTAACGGCATTTGATCTCTTATTTCCATCATAGAGGACACGTACAGTATGAAAATGACCAAATATTAGCACTAGCATTAAATCGCTAGCATTACCAAGTTAGCATTAGCATTCAAACTTAAACATTGCAGTAATTGCATGTATACAAGAAGGGTTAAGCTTTAATGCCATCTAATATAATATGCCCATGAAAGGTTATGCTTTAATGCAATCTGATCTCTTATTTCCATCATAGAGGACATGTTCAGCATGAAAATGACCAGATATTAGCACTAGCATTTGATCGCTAGCATTTGCAAGTTAGCATTAGTATTCAAACTTTAACATTGCTGTATTTGCATGAATACAAGAAGCCTTAAGGTTTAATGCCATCTGATCCAATATGCGCATGAAGGGTAATGCTTTAATGCGATCTGATCTCTTATTTCCATCATACAGGACATGTTCATCATGAAAATGACCAGATATTAGCACTAGCATTAGATCGCTAGCATTAGCAAGTTAGCATTAGCATTCCAACTTTAACATTGCTGTATTTGCATGTATACAAGAAGGGTTAAGCTTTAATGCCATCTAATATAATATGCCGATGAAAGGTTATGCTTTAATGCAATCTGATCTCTTATTTCCATCATAGAGGACATGTTCAGCATGAAAATGACCAGATATTAGCACTAGCATTTGATCGCAAGCATTAGCAAGTTAGCATTAGTATTCAAACTTTAACATTGCTGTATTTGCATGAATACAAGAAGCCTTAAGGTTTAATGCCATCTGATCCAATATGCGCATGAAGGCTAATGATTTAATGCGATCTGATTTCTTATTTCCATCATACAGGACATGTTCATCATGAAAATGACCAGATATTAGCACTAGCATTAGATCGCTAGCATTAGCAAGTTAGCATTAGCATTCAAACTTTAACATTGCTGTATTTGCATGAATACAAGAAGGGTTTAGCTTTAATGCCATCTGATATAATATGCCCATGAAAGGTTATGCTTTAATGCAATCTGATCTGTTATTTCCATCATAGAGGACATGTTCAGCATGAAAATGACCAGATATTAGCACTAGCATTTGATCGCTAGCATTAGCAAGTTAGCATTAGTATTCAAACTTTAACATTGCTGTATTTGCATGAATACAAGAAGGGTTAAGGTTTAATGCCATCTGATCCAATATGCGCATGAAGGGTAATGCTTTAATGCGATCTGATCTCTTATTTCCATCATACAGGACATGTTCATCATGCAAATGACCAGATATTAGCACTAGCATTAGATCGCTAGCATTAGCAAGTTAGCATTAGCATTCAAACTTTAACATTGCTGTATTTGCATGTATACAAGAAGGGTTAAGCTATAATGCCATCTGATCCAATATGACCATGAAAGGTAATGCTTTAATGCCATCTGATCTCTTATTTCCATCATAGTGGACATGTTCAGCATGAAAATGACCAGATATTAGCACTAGCATTAGATCGCTAGCATTATCAAGTTAGCATAAGCATTGAAAGTTTAACATTGCTGTATTTGCATGTAGACAAGAAGGGTTAAGCTTTAATGCCATCTAATATAATATGCCCATGAAAGGTTTTGCTTTAATGCCATCTGATCTCTTATTTCCATCATAGAGGACATGTTCAGCATGAAAATGATCAGATATTAGCACTAGCATTAGATCGCTAGCATTAGCAAGTTAGCATTAGCATTCAAACTTAAACATTGTAGTACTTGCATGTATACAAGAAGGGGTAAGCTTTAATGCCATCTAAGCTAATATGCCCATGAAGGGTTTTGCTTTTAATGCCATCTGATGTCTTATTTCCATTATAGAGGACACGTACAGTATGAAAATGATCAGATATTAGCACTAGCATTCGATCGCTAGCATTAGCAAGTTAGCATAAGCATTCAAACTTTAACATTGCAGTATTTTCATATATACAAGAAGGGTTAAGCTTTAATGCCATTTAATATAATATGCCCACGAAAGGTTATGCTTTAATGCCATCTGATCTCTTATTTCCATCATAGAGGACACTTACAGAATGAAAATGACTAGATATTAGCACAAGCATTAGATTGCTAGGATAAGCAAGTTAGCATAAGCATTCAAACTTTAACATTGCAGTATTTGCATACATACAAGAAGGGTTAAGCTTTAATGACATTTAATATAATATGCCCACGAAAGGTTATGCTTTTAATGCCATCTGATCTCTTATTTCCATCATAACGGACACATACAGTATGAAAATGACCAGATATTAGCACAAGCATTAGATCGCTAGCATTAGCAAGTTAGCATTAGCATTCAAACTTAAACGTTGCAGTACTTGCATGTATACAAGAAGGGGTAAGCTTTAATGCCACCTAATCTAATATGCTCATGAAGGATTTTGCTTTAATGCCATCTGATGTCTTATTTCCATCATAGAGGACACGTACAGTATAAAAAATGACCAGATATTAGCACTAGCATCAGATCGTTAGCATTAGCAAGTTAGCATTAGCATTAAAACTTAAACATTGCAGGACTTGCATGTATACAAGAAGTGTTACGCTTTAATGCCATCTAATCTAATATGCCCATGAAGAATTTTGCTTTAATGCCATCTGATATCTTATTTCCATCATAGAGGACATGTTCAGCATGAAAATGATCAGATATTAGCACTAGCATTAGATCGCTAGCATTAGCAAGTTAGCATTAGCATTCAAACTTTAACATTGCTGTATTTGCATGTATACAAGAAGGGTTTAGCTTTAATGCCATGTGATCAAATAAGCCCATGAAGTGTAATGCTTTAATGCGATCTGATCTCTTATTTCCATAATAGAGGACACGTACAGTATGAAAATGACCAGATATTAGCACTAGCATTAGATCGCTAGCATTAGAAAGTTAGCATTAGCATTCAAACTTAAACATTGCAGTACTTGCATGTATACAAGAAGGCTTTAGCTTTAATGGCATGTGATCTCTTATATCCATCATAGAGGACACGTACAGTATGAAAATGACCAGATATTAGCACTAGCATTTGATCACTAGCATCAGCAAGTTAGATTTAGTATTCAAACTTTAACATTGCTGTATTTGCATGAATACAAGTAGGGTTAAGCTTTAATGCTATCTAATCTAATTTGCCCACGAAGGGTTATGTTTTAATGCCATCTCATCTCTTATTTCCATCATAGAAGTCACGTACAGTATGAAAATGAACAGATATTAGCACTAGCATTAGATCGTTAGCATTAGCAAGTTAGCATGAGCATTCAAACTTAAACATTGCAGTACTTGCATGTATACAAGAAGGGTTTAGCTTTAATGCCATCTAATCTAATATGCCCATGAAGCGTTATGCTTTAAAGGCATCTGATCTCTTATTTACATCATACAGGCCACGTACAGTATGAAAATGACCAGATATTAGCACTAGCATTAGATCGCTAGCTTTAGCAAGTTAGCATTAGCATTCAAACTTTAAAATTGGTGTATTTGCATGTGTACAAGAAGGGTTAAGCTTTAATGTCATCTAATCTAATATGCCGATGAAAAGTCATGCTTTAATGCCATCTGATCTCTTATTTCCATCATAGTGGACACGTACAGTATGAAAATGACAAGATATTAGCAATAGCATTAGATCGCTAGCATTAGCAAGTTAGCATAAGCATTCAAACTTAAACATTGCAGTACTTTCATGTATACAAGAAGGCTTAAGCTTTTATGCCATCTGATCTCTTATTTCCATCATAGAGGACACATAAAGTAGGAAAATGACCAGATATTAGCAGTAGCATTAAATTGCTAGCATTAGCAAGTTAGAATTAGCATTCAAACTTTAACATTGCTGTATATGCATGTATACAAGAATCGTTAAGCTATAATGCCTTCTAATCTAATATGCCCATGAAGGGTTATGCTTTAATGCCATCTGATCTCTTATTTCCATCATAGAGGACATGTTCAGCATGAAAATGACCAGATATTAGCACTAGCATTAGATCAATAGCATTAGCAAGTTAGCATAAGCATTGAAAGTTTAACATTGCTGTATTTGCATGTAGACAAGAAGGGTTAAGCTTTAATGCCATCTAATATAATATGCCCATGAAAGGTTATGCTTTAATGCCATCTGATCTCTTATTTCCATCATAGAGGACATGTTCAGCATAAAAATGATCAGATATTAGCACTAGCATTCGATCGCTAGCATTAGCAAGTAAGCATTAGCATTAAAACTTTAACATTGCTGTATTTGCATGTATACAAGAAGGGTTAAGCTTTAATGCCATGTGATCCAATAAGACCATGAAGGGTAATGCTTTAATGCGATCTGATCACTTATTTCCATCATAGAGGACACGTACAGTATGAAAATGACCAGATATTAGCACTAGCATTAGATCGCTAGCATTAGCAAGTTAGCATTAGCATTCAAACTTAAACATTGCAGTACTTGAATGTATACAAGAAGGCTTTAGCTTTAATGCCATTTGATCTCTTATTTCCACCATAAAGGACACGTACAGTATGAAAATGACCAGATATTAGCACTAGCATTAGATCACTAGCATTAGCATGTAAGATTTAGCATTCAAACTTTAACATTGCTGTATTTGCATGAATACAAGTAGGGTTAAGCTTTAATGCCATGTGATCAAATAAGCCCATGAAGGGTAATGCTTTAATGCGATCTGATCTCTTATTTCCATCATAGAGGACACGTACAGTATGAAAATGATCAGATATTAGCACTAGCATTCGATCTCTAGCATTAGCAAGTTAGCATTAGCTTTCAAACTTTAACATTGCTGTATTTGCATGTATACAAGAAGGCTTAAGCTTAAATCCAATCTGATCTCTTATTTCCATCATAGAGGACACGTACAGTATGAAAATGACCAGATATTAGCACTAGCATTAGATCGGTAGCATTAGCAAGTTAGCATTAGCATTCAAACTTTAAAATTGCTGTATTTGCATCTATACAAGAAGCGTTAAGCTTTAATGCCATCTAATCTAATATGCCAATGAAGGGTTATGCCTTAATGCCATCTGATCTCTGATTTCCATTATAGAGGACACGTACAGTATGAAAATGATCAGATATTTGCACTAGCATTAGATCGCAAGCATTAGCAAGTTAGCATAAGCATTCAAACTTTAACATTGCTGTATTTGCATATATACAAGAAGTGTTAATCTTTAATGCCATTTAATATAATATGCCCACGAAAGGTTATTTTTTGATGCCATCTGATCTCTTATTTCCATCATAGAGGACACTTACAGGATGAAAATGACCAGATATTAGCACAAGCATTAGATTGCTAGCATGAGCAAGTTAGCATAAGCATTCAAACTTTAACATTGCAGTATTTGCATATTTACAAGAAGGGTTAAGCTTTAATGCCATTTAATATAATATGCCCAAGAAAGGTTATGCTTTATTGGCATCTGATCTCTTATTTCCATCATGGAGGACACGTACTGTATGAAAATGACCAGTTATGAGCACTTGCATTAGATCGCTAGCATTAGCAAGTTAGCATTAGCATTCAAACTTAAACATTGCAGGACTTGCATGTATACAAGAAGTGTTAAGCTTCAATGCCATCTAATCTAATATGCCCTTGAAGGATTTTGCTTTAATGCCATGTGATCTCTTATTTCCAACAGAGAGGACATGTTCAGCATGAAAATGATCAGATATTAGCACTAGAATTAGATCGCTAGCATTAGCAAGTTAGCATTAGCATTCAAACTTAAACATTGCTGTATTTGCATGTATAAAAGAAGGGTTAAGCTTTAATGCCATGTGATCCAATAAGCCCATGAAGGGTAATGCTTTAAGGCGATCTGATCTCTTATCTGATCTCTTATTTCCCATCATAGAGGACAAGCATTGAAACTTTACTGTATTTGGAAATGACCAGATATTAATGCACTAGCATTAGATCCAGATATTAGCACTAGCATTAGATCACTAGCATCAGCAAGTTAGATTTAGCATTCAAACTTTAACATTGCTGTATTTGCATGAATACATGTAGGGTTAAGCTTTAATGCTATCTAATCTAATTTGCCCACGAAGTGTTATGCTTTAATGCCATCTCATCTCTTATTTCCATCATAGAAGATACGTACAGTATGAAAATGACCAGATATTAGCACTAGCATTAGATCACTAGCATTAGCAATTTAGCATTTAGCATTCAAACTTTAACATTGCAGTATTTGCATGTATACAAGAAGGGTTAAGCTTTAATGCCATCTAATCTAATATGCCCATGAAGGGTTATGCTTTAAAGGCATCTGATCTCTTATTTACATCATAGAGGCCACGTACAGTATGAAAATGACCAGATATTAGCTCTAGCATTAGATCGCTAGCATTAGCAAGTTAGCATTAGCATTCAAACTTAAACATTGCAGTACTTGCATGTATACAAGAAGGGTTAAGCTTTAATGCCATCTAATCTAAAATGCCCACGAAGGGTTAGGCTTTAATGCCATCTGATCTCTTATTTCCGTCAAAGAGGAGACGTACAGTATGAAATTGACCAGATATTAGCACTAGCATTAGATCGCTAGCATTAGCAAGTTAGCTTTACCATTCAAACTTTAACATTGCTGTATTTGCATGTATACAAGAAGGGTTAAGCTTTAATGCCATCTGATCCAATATGCCCATGAAAGGTAATGCTTAAATGCCATCTGGTCTCTTATTTCCATCATAGTGGACATGTTCAGCATGAAAATGACCAGATATTAGCACTAGCATTAGATCGCTAGCATTAGCAAGTTAGCATTAGCATTCAAACTTTAACATTGCTGTATTTGCATGTATACAAGAAGGGTTAAGCTTTAATGCCATGTGATCCAATAAGCCCATGAAGGGTAATGCTTTAATGCGATCTGATCTCTTATTTCCATCATAGAGGACACGTACAGTATGAAAATGACCAGATAATAGCACAAGCATTCGATCGCTAGCATTAGCAAGTTAGCATTAGCATTCAAACTTAAACATTGCAGTACTTGCATGAATACAAGAAGGCTTTAGCTTTAATGCCATTTGATCTGTTATTTCCATCATAGAGGACACGCTTTATGAAAATGACCAGATATTAGCACATAGCATTAGATCACTAGCATTAGCCAATTTAGATTTAGCATTCAAACTTTAACATTGCTGTATTTGCATGAATACAAGTAGGGTTCAAACTTAATGCTATCTAATCTAATTTGCCCACGAAGGGTTATGCTTTAATGCCATCTAATCGCTTATTTCCATCATAGAAGATACGTACAGTATGAAAATGACCAGATATTAGCACTAGCATTAGATCGCTAGCATTAGCAATTTAGCATAATCATTGAAACTTTAACATTGCTGTTTTTGCATGTAGACAAGAAGGGCTAAGCTTTAATGCCATCTAATATAATATGCCCATGAAAGGTTATGCTTTAATGCCATCTGATCTCTTATTTCCATCATAGAGGACATTTTCAGCATGAAAATGATAAGATATTAGCACTAGCATTAAATCGCTAGCATTAGCAAGTTAGCATTAGCATTCAAACTTAAACATTGCAGTACTTGCATGTATACAAGAAGGCTTTAGCTTTAATGCAATTTGATCTCTTATTTCCTTCATAGAGGACACGTACAGTATGAAAATGACCAGATATTAGCACTAGCATTAGACTACTAGCATTAGCAAGTTAGATTTAGCATTCAAACTTTAACATTGCTGTATTTGCATGTAAACAAGTAGGGTTAAGCTTTAATGCTATCTAATCTAATTTGCCCACGAAGGGTTATGCTTTAATGCCATCTCATGTCTTATATCCATCATATAAGATATGTACAGTATGAAAATGACCAGATATTAGCACTTGCATTAGATCGCTAGCATTAGCAAGTTAGCATTAGCATTCAAACTTAAACATTGCAGTATTAGCTTAGCATTAGATCGCTAGCAAGAAAGTTAGCATTTAATGCATTCAAATCTAATTTGCCCATGAATACAAGAAGGCTTATGCTTTTAATGCCATCTGATCTCTTATTTCCATCATAGAGGACACGTACAGTATGAAAATGACCAGATATTAGCACTAGCATTAGATCATTAGCATTAGCAGGTTAGATTTAGCATTCAAACTTTAACATTGCTGTATTTGCATGAATACAAGTAGGGTTAAGCTTTATTCCTATCTAATCTAATTTGCCCACGAAGGGTTATGCTTTAATGCCATCTCATCTCTTATTTCCATCATAGAAGATACGTACAGTATGAAAATGACCAGAAATTAGCACTAGCATTAAATCGCTGGCATTAGCAAGTTAGCATAAGCATTGAAAGTTTAACATTGCTGAATTTCCATGTAGACAAGAAGGGTTAAGGTTTAATGCCATCTGATCCAATAAGCGCATGAAGGGTAATGCTTTAATGCAATCTGATCTCTTATTTCCATCATAGAGGACACGTACAGTATGAAAATGACCAGATATTAGCACTAGCATTAGATCGCTAGCATTAGCAAGTTAGCATTAGCATTCAAACTTAAACATTGCAGTACTTGCATGTATACAAGAAGGCTTTAGCTTTAATGCCATTTGATCTCTTATTTCCATCATAGAGGACACGTACAGTATGAAAATGACCAGATATTAGCACTAGCATTAGATCGCTAGCATTAGCAAGTTAGCATAAGCATTGAAACTTTAACATTGCTGTATTTGCATGAATACAAGAAGGGGTAAGCTTTAATGGCATCTAATCTAATATGCCCTTGAAAGGTTATGGTTTAATGCCATCTGATCTCTGATTTCCATCATAGAGGACATGTTCAACATGAAAATGATAAGATATTTGCACTAGCATTAGATCGCTAGCATTAGCAAGTTAGCATTAGCATTCAAACTTTAACATTGCTGTATTTGCATGAATACAAGTAGGGTTAAGCTTTAATGCTATCTAATCTAAAATGCCCACGAAGGGTTAGGCTTTAATGCCATCTGATCTATTATTTCCGTCAAAGAGGAGACGTACAGTATGAAATTGACCAGATATTAGCACTAGCATTAGATCGCTAGCATTAGCAAGTTAGCATTAGCATTCAAACTTTAAAATTGCTGTATTTGCATGTGTACAAGAAGGGTTAAGCTTTAATGTCATCTAATCTAATATGCCGATGAAAAGTCATGCTTTAATGCCATCTGATCTCTTATTTCCATCAAAGTGGACACGTACAGTATGAAAATGACAAGATATTAGCAATAGCATTAGATCGCTAGCATTAGCAAGTTAGCATAAGCATTCAAACTTAAACATTGCAGTACTTGCATGTATACAAGAAGGCTTAAGCTTTAATGCCATCTGATCTCTTATTTCCATCATAGAGGACACATACAGAATGAAAATGACCAGATATTAGCAGTAGCATTAGATTGCTAGCATTAGCAAGGTAGCATTAGCATTCAAACTTTAACATTGCTGTATATGCATGTATACAAGAAGCGTTAAGCTTTAATGCCATCTAATCTAATATGCCCATGAAGGGTTATGCCTTAATGGCATCTGATTTCTGATTTCCATTATAGAGGACACGTACAGTATGAAAATGATCAGATATTAGCACTAGCATTAGATCGCTAGCATTAGCAAGTTAGCATAAGCATTGAAACTTTAACATTGCTGTATTTGCTTGTATACAAAAAGGGTTAAGCTTTAATGCCATCTAATATAATATGCCCATGAAAGGTTATGCTTTTATGCCATCTGATCTCTTATATCCATCACAGTGGACATGTTCAGCATGAAAATGACCAGATATTAGCACTAGCATTAGATCGCTAGCATTAGCAAGTAAGCATTACCATTCAAATTTTCACATTGCTGTATTTGCATGTATACAAGAAGGGTTAAGCTTTAATGCCATCTAATCAAATATGCACACAAAGGGTTATGCTTTAATTTCACCTGATCTCTTATTTCCATTATAGAGTACACCTACAGTATGAAAATGAACAGATATTAGCACTAGCATAAGATCGCTAGCATTAGCAAGTTAGCATTAGCATTGAAACTTTCACATTGCTGTATTTGCATTTATACAGGGCGGGAAAAGCTTTTATGCCATCTATTCTAATATGCCCATGAAAGGTTATGCTTTAATGCCTTCTGATCTTGTATTTCCATCATAGAGGACACATACAGAATGAAAATGACCAGATATTAGCACTAGCATTAGATCGCTAGCATTAACAAGTTAGCATTAGCATTCAAATTTTCACATTGCTGTATTTGCATGTATACAAGAAGGGTTAAGCTTTAATGCCATCTAATCAAATATGCACACAAAGGGTTATGCTTTAATTTCACATTATCTCTTATTTCCATTATAGAGTACACCTACAGTATGAAAATGAACAGATATTAGCACTAGCATAAGATCGCTAGCATTAGCAAGTTAGCATTAGCATTGAAACTTTAACATTGCTGTATTTGAATGTTATACAAGAAGGGCTAAAAGCTTTAATGCCATCTAATCTAATATGCCCATGAAAGGTTATGCTTTAATGCCATCTAATCTCCTATTACCATCATAGAGGACACATACAGCATGAAAATGACCAGATATTAGCACTAGCATTAGATCGCTAGCATTAGCAAGTTAGCATTAGCATTCAAATTTTCACATTGCTGTATTTGCAAGTATACAAGAAGGGTTAAGCTTTAATACCATCTAATCTAATATGCACACATTGGGTTATGCTTTAATGCCATCTGATCTCTTATTTCCATTATAGAGGACACGTACAGTTTGGGAATGACCAGATATTAGCACTAGCATTAGATCGCTAGCATTAGCAAGATAGCATAAGCATTCAAACTTTCACATTGCTGTATTTGCATTTATACAAGAAGGGAAAAGCTTTAATGCCATCTAATCTAATATATCCATGAAACCTTATGCTTTAATGCCATCTGATCTCGTATTTCCATCATGGAAAACACATACAGTATGAAAATGACCAGATATTAGCACTAGCATTAGATCGCTAGCATTAGCAAGTTAGCATTAGCATTCAAACTTAAACATTGCAGTACTTGCATGTATAGAAAAAGGGTTAAGCTTTAATGCCATCTAATCTAATATGCACACGAAGGGTTATGCTTTAATGCCATCTGATCTCTTATTTCCATTATAGAGGACACGTACAGTATGAAAATGACCAGATATTAGCATTAGCATTAGATCGCTAGCATTTCCAATTTAGCATCAGTATTCAAACTTTAACATGGCTGTATTTGCATGAATACAAGAAGGGTTAAGCTTTAATGCCATCTAATCTAATATGCCCATGAAGGGTAATGCTTTGATGCCATCTGATCTCTTATTTCCATTATAGAGGACACGTACTGTATGAAAATGACCAGATATTAGCATTAGCATTAGATCGCTCGCATTTCCAATTTAGCATTAGCATTAAAATTTTCACATTGCTGTATTTGCATTTATACAAGGCGGGAAAAGCTTTAATGCCATCTAATCTAATATGCCCATGAAACGTTATGCTTTAATGCCATCTGATCTCGTATTTCCATCATGGAGGACACATACAGTATGAAAATTACCAGATATTAGCACTAGCATTAGATCGCTAGCATTAGCATTCAAACTTAAACATTGCAGTACTTGCATGTATAGAAAAAGGGTTAAGCTTTAATGCCATCTAATCTAATATGCCCATGAAGGGTTATGCTTTAATGCCATCTGATTTCTTATTTCCATTATAGAGGACACGTACAGTATGAAAATGACCAGATATTAGCATTAGCATTAGATCGCTCGAATTTCCAATTTAGCATTAGCATTAAAATTTTCACATTGCTGTATTTGCATGTATACAAGAAGGGTTAAGCTTTAATTACATCTAATCTAATATGCACACAAAGGGTTATGCTTTAATTTCACATTATCTCTTATTTCCATTATAGAGTACACCTACAGTATGAAAATGAACAGATATTAGCACTAGCATAAGATCGCTAGCATTAGCAAGTTAGCATTAGCATTGAAACTTTAACATTGCTGTATTTGAATGTATACAAGAAGGGCTAAGTTTTAATGCCATATAATCTAATATGCCCATGAAAGGTTATGCTTTCATGCCATCTAATCTCCTATTACCATCATAGAGGACACATACAGCATGAAAATGACCAGATATTAGCACTAGCATTAGATCGCTAGCATTAGCAAGTTAGCATTAGGATTCAAATTTTCACATTGCTGTATTTGCAAGTATACAAGAAGGGTTAAGCTTTAATACCATCTAATCTAATATGCACACATTGGGTTATGCTTTAATGCCATCTGATCTCTTATTTCCATTATAGAGGACACGTACAGTTTGGGAATGACCAGATATTAGCACTAGCATTAGATCGCTAGCATTAGCAAGATAGCATAAGCATTCAAACTTTCACATTGCTGTATTTGCATTTATACAAGGCGGGAAAAGCTTTAATGCCATCTAATCTAATATATCCATGAAACCTTATGCTTTAATGCCATCTGATCTCGTATTTCCATCATGGAAAACACATACAGTATGAAAATGACCAGATATTAGCACTAGCATTAGATCGCTAGCATTAGCAAGTTAGCATTAGCATTCAAACTTAAACATTGCAGTACTTGCATGTATAGAAAAAGGGTTAAGCTTTAATGCCATCTAATCTAATATGCACACGAAGGGTTATGCTTTAATGCCATCTGATCTCTTATTTCCATTATAGAGGACACGTACAGTATGAAAATGACCAGATATTAGCATTAGCATTAGATCGCTAGCATTTCCAATTTAGCATCAGTATTCAAACTTTAACATGGCTGTATTTGCATGAATACAAGAAGGGTTAAGCTTTAATGCCATCTAATCTAATATGCCCATGAAGGGTAATGCTTTGATGCCATCTGATCTCTTATTTCCATTATAGAGGACACGTACAGTATGAAAATGACCAGATATTAGCATTAGCATTAGATCGCTCGCATTTCCAATTTAGCATAAGCATTAAAATTTTCACATTGCTGTATTTGCATTTATACAAGGCGGGAAAAGCTTTAATGCCATCTAATCTAATATGCCCATGAAACGTTATGCTTTAATGCCATCTGATCTAGTATTTCCATCATGGAGGACACATACAGTATGAAAATTACCAGATATTAGCACTAGCATTAGATCGCTAGCATTAGCATTCAAACTTAAACATTGCAGTACTTGCATGTATAGAAAAAGGGTTAAGCTTTAATGCCATCTAATCTAATATGCCCATGAAGGGTTATGCTTTAATGCCATCTGATTTCTTATTTCCATTATAGAGGACACGTACAGTATGAAAATGAACAGATATTAGCATTAGCATTAGATCGCTCGAATTTCCAATTTAGCATTAGCATTAAAATTTTCACATTGCTGTATTTGCATGTATACAAGAAGAGTTAAGCTTTAATGACATCTAATCTAATATGCACACAAAGGGTTATGCTTTAATTTCACCTGATCTCTTATTTCCTTGATAGAGGACACGTACAGTATGAAAATGACCAGATATTAGCATTAGCATTAGACCGCTAGCATTTCCAATTTAGCATTAGCATTCAAACTTTAACATGGCTGTATTTACATGTATACAAGAAGGATTAAGCTTTAAAGCCATCTAATCTAATATGCCCATGAAGGGTTATGCTTTAATGCCATCTGATCTCTTATTTCCATCATAGAGGACACGTACAGTATGAAAATGACCAGATATTAGCACTAGCATTAGATCGCTAGCATTAGCATTCAAACTTTAAAATTGCTGTATTTGCATGAATACAAGAAGGGTTAAGCTTTAATGCCATCTAATCTAATATGCAAACGAAGGGCTATGCTTTAATGCCATCTGATCTCTTATTTCCATTATAGAGGACACGTCCAGTATGAAAATTACCAGATATTAGCACTAGCATTAGATGGCTAACATTAGCAAGTTAGCATTAGCATTCAAACTTTAACATTACAGTATTTGCATATATACAAGAAGGGCTAAGCTTTAATTCCATCTTATCTAATATGCCTATGAAGGGTAATGCTTAAATGCCATCTGATCTCTTATTTGCATCATCGAGGACACGTACAGTATGAAAATGACTAGATATTAGAACTAGCATTAGATCGCTAGCATTAGCAAGTTAGCATTAGCATTCACATTTTCACATTGCTGTATTTGCATGTATACAAGAATGGTTAAGCTTTAATGGCATCTTTTCTAATATGCACACAAAGGATTATGCTTTAATGCCATCTGATCTCTTATTTCCATTATAGAGGACACGTACAGTATGAAAATTACCAGATATTAGCACTAGCATTAGATGGCTAGCATTAGCAAGTTAGCATTAGCATTCAAACTTTAACATTACAGTATTTGCATATATACAAGAAGGGCTAAGCTTTAATGCCATCTTATCTAATATGCCCATGAAGGGTAATGCTTTAAATGCCATCTGATCTCTTATTTTCATCATAGAGGACACGTACAGTATGAAAATGACCAGATATTAGCACTAGCCTTAGATCGCTAGAATTGGCAATTTAGCATTAGCATTCAAACTTTAACATTGCTGTATTTGCATGCATACAAGAAGGGTTAAGCTATAATGCCATCTAATCTAATAGGCCCATGAAGGGTAATGCTTAAATGCCATCTGATCTCTTATTTCCATCATAGAGGACACGAACATTATGAAAATTACCAGATATTAGCAATAGCATTAGATCGCTAGCATTAGCAAGTTAGCTTTAGCATTCTAACTTTATCATTGCTGTACTTGCATGTATACAAGAAGGGTTAAGCTTTAATGCCATCTAATCTGATATGCCCATGAAAGGTTATGCTTTAAAGCCATCTAATCTCGTATTTCCATCATAGAGAACACATACAGTATGAAAATGACCAGATATTAGCACTAGCATTAGATCGCTAGCATTTGCAAGTTAGCATTACATTCAATTTTTCACATTGCTGTATTTGCAAGTCTACAAGAAGGGTTAAGCTTTAATGCCATTTAATCTAATATGCACACAAAGGGTTATGCTTTAATGCCATCTGATCTCGGATTTCCATCATAGAGGACACATACAGTATGAAAATGACCAGATATTAGCACTAGTATTAGATCGCTAGCATTAGCAAGTTAGCATGAGCATTCAAATTTTCACATTGCTGTATTTGCATGTATACAAGAAGGGTTAAGCTTTAATGCCATTTAATCTAATATGCACACAAAGGGTTATGCTTTAATTTCACCTGATCCCTTAATTCCATTATAGAGGACACGTACAGTATGAAAATGACCAGATATTAGCATTAGCATTAGATCGCTAGCATTACCAATTTAGCATTAGCATTCAAACTTTAACATGTCTGTATTTGCATGTATACAAGAAGGGTTAAGCTTTAATGCTAGCTAATCTAATATGCCCATGAAGGGTTCTGCTTTAATGCCATCTGATCTCTTATTTCCATCATAGAGGACACGTACAGTATGAAAATGACCAGATATTAGCACTAGCATAAGATCGCTAGCATTAGCAAGTTAGCATTAGCATTCAAACTTTAACATTGCTATATTTGCATGTATACAAGAAGGGCTAAGTTTTAATGCCATATAATCTAATATGCCCATGAAGGGTTATGCTTTAATGCCATCTGATCTCTTATTTCCATCAAAAAGGATATATACAGTATGAAAATGACCAGATATTAGCACTAGCATTAGATCGCTAGCATTAGCAAGTTAGCATTCGCATTCAAACTTTAACTTTGCTTTATTTGCATTTATACAATAGAGGACGGTAAATGACTTTAATGCCATCTAATCTAATTCAAACTGCCCATGAAGGGTTATGCTTTAATGCCATCTAATCTAATATGCTTATTTCCATCTATAGAGGACACGTACAGTATGAATATGACCAGATATTAGCACTAGCATTAGATCGTTAGCATTAGCAAGTTAGCATTAGCATTCAAATTTTAAACATTGCAGTACTTGCATGTATAGAAAAAGGTTTAATGCTTTAAATGCCATCTAATCTAATATGCCAATTAATGGGTTATGCTTTAATGCCATCTGATCTCTTATTTCCATTATAGAAAATGAACATATTAGACACGAACATTATGAAAATACCATTGATATTAGCACTATCATTAGATCGCTAGCATTAATGCAAATGATAGCTTATTTCCATCATTCAAACTTTAACATTGCTGTATTTGCATTTATACATTGCTGTAGATGTATACAAAAAGCTTTAATGCCATCTAATCTAATATGCCCATGAAAGGTTATGCTTTAATGCCATCTAATCTGGTATTTCCATCATAGAGAACACATACAGTATGAAAATGACCAGATATTAGCATTAGCATTAGATCGCTAGCATTAGCAAGTTAGCAGTAGCATTCAAATTTTCACATTGCTGTATTTGCATGTATACAAGAAGGGTTAAGCTTTAATGCCATCTAATCTAATATGCACTCAATGGGTTATGCTTTAATGCCATCTGATCTCTTATTTCCATTATAGAGGACACGTACAGTATGAAAATGACCAGATATTAGCACTAGCATTAGATCTAGCTAGCATTAGCAAGATAGCATTAGCATTCAAACTTTAACATTGCTGTATTTGCATTTATTCAAAGGGGGGAAAAGCTTTTAATGCCATCTATTCTAATATGCACATGAAAGGTTATGCTTTAATGCCATCTGATCTCTTATTTCCATCATAGAGGACACATACAGTATGAAAATGACCAGATATTAGCATTAGCATTAGATCGCTAGCATTAGCAAGTTAGCAGTAGCATTCAAATTTTCACATTGCTGTATTTGCATGTATACAAAGAAGGGTTAAGCTTTAATGCCATCTAATCTAATATGCCCATGAAGGGTTATGCTTTAATGCCATCTGATCTCTTATTTGTATCATAGAGGACATGTGCAGTATGAAAATGACCAGATATTAGCACTAGCATTAGATCGCTAGCATTAGCAAGTTTAGCATTAGCATTCAAACTTTTACATTGCTGTTATTTGCATTCATTCAAGAAGGGTTAAGCTTTAATGGCATCTAATCTAATATGCAAAATTGCAAGGAAAGGGTTATGCTTTAAATGCCATCTGATCTCTTATTTCCATTATAGAGACACGTACAGTATGAAAATGACCAGATATTAGAACTAGCATTAGATCGCTAGCAAGTTAGCAAGTTAGCATTAGCATTCAAAAAGGTTAGCTTTAACATTGCTGTATTTGCATGAATACAAGAAAAATTACCAGGTTATTAGATCTATAATGCAATCTAATCTAATATACAAGCCAATGAATAGGGTTATGCTTTTAATGCCATCTGATCTCTTATTTCCATCATTGAGGACATGTACAGTATGAAAATGACCAGATATTAGCACTAGCATTAGATCGCTAGCATTAGCAATTTAGCATTAGTATTCAAACTTTAACATTGCTGTATTTGCATGTATACAAGAAGGGTTAAGCTTTAATGCCATCTGATCAAATATGCCCATGAAGGGTAATGCTTTAAATGCCATCTGATCTCTTATTTCCAACACAGAGGACATGTTCAGTATGAAAATGACCAGATATTAGCACTAGCATTAGATCGCTAGCATTAGCAAATTAGCATTAGCATTCAAACTTTAACATTGCTGTTTTTGCATGTATACAAGAAGGGGTTTAGCTTTAATGCCATCTGATCCAATATGCCCATGAAAGGTTATGCTTTAATGCCATCTGATCTCTTATTTCCATCATCGAGGACACGTACAGTATGAAAATGACCAGATATTAGCACTAGCATTAGATCGCTAGCATTAGCAAATTAGCATTAGCATTCAAACTTTAACATTGCTGTATTTGCATGTATACAAGAAGGGTAAAAGCTTTAATGCCATCTAATCCAATATGCAAATTATGGGTTATGCTTTAATGCCATCTGATCAAATATGCCCATTTAATGCCATCTGATCTCTTATTTCCATCATTAGGACATGTTTCAGCATGAAAATGACCAGATATTAGCACTAGCATTAGATGAATACTAGCATTATCAAGTTAGCATTAGCATTCAAACTTAAACATTGCAGTACTTGCATGTATAAAAGAATGGGTTAAGCTTTCCGCCATCTGATCTCTTATTTCCATCATCGAGGACACGTCAGTAAAAAATGACCAGATATTAGCACTAGAATTAGATCGCTAGCATTATCAAGTTAGCTTTAGCATTCTAACTTTAACATTGCTGTATTTGCATCAATACAAGCTTTAATGTCATCTGATCTCTTATTTCCATCATTGAGGACACGTACAGTATGAAAATGACCAGATATTAGCACTAGCATTAGATCGCTAGCATTAGCAAGTTAGCATTAGCATTCAAACTTTAAACATTGCTGTATTTGCATGTATACAAGAAGGGTTAAGCTTTAATGCCATCTAATCTAATTATCCCAAACGAAGGGTTATGCTTTAATGCCATCTGATCTCTTATTTCCATCATTGAGGACATGTACAGTATGAAAATGACCAGATATTAGCACTATTATTAGATGGCTAGCATTGGCAAGATAGCATAAGCATTCAAACTTTAAAATTGCTGTATTTGCATGTATACAAGAAGGGGTAAGCTTTAATGCCATCTAATCTAATTTGCACATGAAGGGTTTTGCTTTAATGTCATCTGATCTCTTATTTCCATCATAGAGGACACGGACAGTATGAAAATGACCAGATATTAGCACAAGCATTAGATCGCTAGCATTAGCAAGTTAGCATTAGCATTCTAACTTTAACATTGCTGTATTTGCATGTATACAAGAAGGGTTAAGGTTTAATGCTATCTAATCTAATATGCACATGAAGGGTTATGCTTTAATGCAATCTGATCTCTTATTTCCATCATAGATGACATGTACAGTAAGAAAATGACCAGATATTAGCACAAGCGTTAGATCGCTAGCATTAGCAAGTTAGCATTAGCATTCAAACTTTTAACATTGCTGTATTTGCATGTATACAAGAAGGGTTCAGGTTTAATGCTATCTAATCTAATATGCCCATGAAGGGTTATGCTTTAATGCCATCTCATCTCTTATTTCCATCATTGAGGACAAGAACAGAATGAAAATGACCAGTTATTCTCACTAGCATTAGATCGCTAGCATTAGCAAGTTAGCATTAGCATTCAAACTTTAACATTGCAGTACTTGCATGAATACAAGAAGGGGTAAGCTTTAATGCCATCTAATCTATTATGCCCATGAAGGGTTTTGCTTTAATGCCATCTGATCTCTTATTTCCATCATAGAGGACACGTACAGTATGAAAATTACCAGATATTAGCACTAGAATTAGATCGCTAACATTACCAAGTTAGCATAAGCATTCAAACTTTAACATTGCAGTATTTGCATATATACAAGAAGGGTTAAGCTTTAATGCCATTTAATCAATAATATGCCCACGAAAGGTTATGCTTTAATGCCATCTGATCTCTTATTTCCATCATAGATGACATGTACAGTATGAAAATGACAAGATATTAGCACTAGCGTTAGATCGCTAGCATTAGCAAGTTAGCATTAGCATTCAAACTTTAACATTGCTGTATATGCAATTATACAAGAAGGGTTAAGCTTTAATGCCATCTAATCAAATATGCCCATGAAGGGTTATGCCTTAATGCCATCTGATTTCTGATTTCCATTATAGAGGACATGTTCAGAATGAAAATTACCAGTAAAAATTACCAGATATTAGCACTAGAATTAGATCGCTAACATTACCAAGTTAGCATTAGCATTCAAATTTAAACATTGCAGTATTTGCATATTATACAAGAAGGGTTAAACTTTAATGCCATCTAATCTAATATGCCCATGAAGGGTTATGCTTTAATGCCATCTGATCTCTATTTCCATCATAGAGGACATGTTCAGTATGAAAATTACCAGATATTAGCACTAGCATTAGATCGCTAGCATTAGCAAGTTAGAATAAGCATTCAAACTTTAACATTGCTGTATTTGCATGTATACAAAAAGGGTTAAGCTTTAATGCCATCTAATCTAATATGCCCATGAAGGGTTATGCTTTAATGCCATCTGATTTCTTATTTCCATTATAGAGGACATGTTCAGTATGAAAATGACCAGATATTAGCACTAGCATTAGATCGCTAGCATTAGCAAGTTAGCATTAGCATTCATACTTTAACATTTCTGTATTTGCATGTATACAAGAAGGGTTAAGCTTTAATGCCATGTAATATAATATGCCCATGAAGGGTTATGCTTTAATGCCATCTGATCTCTTATTTCCATCATAGAGGACATGTTCAGTATGAAAATGACCAGATATTAGCACTAGCATTAGATCGCTAGCATTAGCAAGTTAGCATTAGCATTCAAACTTTAACATTGCTGTATTTGCATGTATACAAGAAGGGTTAAGTTTTAATGCCATCTAATCTAATATGCCCATGAAAGGTTATGCTTTAATGCCATCTGATCTCTTATTTCCATCATAGAGGACATGTTCAGCATGAAAATGACCAGATATTAGCACTAGCATTAGATCGCTAGCATTAGCAAGTTAGCATTAGGATTCAAACTTAAACATTGCTGTATTTGCATGGATACAAGAAGGGTTAAGCTTTAATTGCATCTAATCTAATATGCCCATTGGGTTATGCTTTAATGCCATCTGATCTCTTATTTCCATCATAGAGGACATGTTCAGTTTGAAAATGACCAGATATTAGCACTAGCATTAGATCGCTAGCATTAGCAAGATAGCATAAGCATTCAAACTTTAACATTGCTGTATTTGCATTTAATAAAAGAAGGGTTAATCTTTAATGCCATCTAATCTAATATATCCATGAAAAACCTTATGCTTTAATGCCATCTGATCTCTTATTTCCATCATGGAAAACATACAGTATGAAAATGACCAGATATTAGCACTAGCATTAGATCGCTAGCATTAGCATTAGCAAGTTAGCATTAGCATTCAAACTTAAACATTGCAGTACTTGCATGTATAGAAAAAGGGTTAAGCTTTAATGCCATCTAATCTAATATGCACACGAAGGGTTATGCTTTAATGCCATCTGATCTCTTATTTCCATTATAGAGGACACGTACAGTATGAAAATGACCAGATATTAGCATTAGCATTAGATCGCTAGCATTTCCAATTTAGCATCAGTATTCAAACTTTAACATGGCTGTATATGCATGAATACAAGAAGGGTTAAGCTTTAATGCCATCTAATCTAATATGCCCATGAAGGGTAATGCTTTGATGCCATCTGATCTCTTATTTCCATTATAGAGGACACGTACAGTATGAAAATGACCAGATATTAGCATTAGCATTAGATCGCTCGCATTTCCAATTTAGCATTAGCATTAAAATTTTCACATTGCTGTATTTGCATTTATACAAGGCGGGAAAAGCTTTAATGCCATCTAATCTAATATGCCCATGAAACGTTATGCTTTAATGCCATCTGATCTCGTATTTCCATCATGGAGGACACATACAGTATGAAAATTACCAGATATTAGCACTAGCATTAGATCGCTAGCATTAGCATTCAAACTTAAACATTGCAGTACTTGCATGTATAGAAAAAGGGTTAAGCTTTAATGCCATCTAATCTAATATGCCCATGAAGGGTTATGCTTTAATGCCATCTGATTTCTTATTTCCATTATAGAGGACACGTACAGTATGAAAATGACCAGATATTAGCATTAGCATTAGATCGCTCAATTTCAATTTAGCATTAGCATTAAAATTTTTCACATTGCTGTATTTGCATGTATACAAGAAGAGTTAAGCTTTAATGACATCTAATCTAATATGCACACAAAGGGTTATGCTTTAATTTCACCTGATCTCTTATTTCCTTGATAGAGGACACGTACAGTACGAAAATGACCAGATATTAGCATTAGCATTAGACCGCTAGCATTTCCAATTTAGCATTAGCATTCAAACTTTAACATGGCTGTATTTACATGTATACAAGAAGGATTAAGCTTTAAAGCCATCTAATCTAATATGCCCATGAAGGGTTATGCTTTAATGCCATCTGATCTCTTATTTCCATCATAGAGGACACGTACAGTATGAAAATGACCAGATATTAGCACTAGCATTAGATCGCTAGCATTAGCATTCAAACTTTAAAATTGCTGTATTTGCATGTATACAAGAAGGGTTAAGCTTTAATGCCATCTAATCTAATATGCAAACGAAGGGTTATGCTTTAATGCCATCTGATCTCTTATTTCCATTATAGAGGACACGTCCAGTATGAAAATTACCAGATATTAGCACTAGCATTAGATGGCTAGCATTAGCAAGTTAGCATTAGCATTCAAACTTAAACATTACAGTATTTGCATATATACAAGAAGGGCTAAGCTTTAATGCCATCTTGTCTAATATGCCTATGAAGGGTAATGCTTAAATGGCATCTGATCTCTTATTTCCATCATCGAGGACACGTACAGTATGAAAATGACTAGATATTAGAACTAGCATTAGATCGCTAGCATTAGCAAGTTAGCATTAGCATTCACATTTTCACATTGCTGTATTTGCATGTATACAAGAATGGTTAAGCTTTAATGGCATCTTTTCTAATATGCACACAAAGGATTATGCTTTAATGCCATCTGATCTCTTATTTCCATTATAGAGGACACGTACAGTATGAAAATTACCAGATATTAGCACTAGCATTAGATGGCTAGCATTAGCAAGTTAGCATTAGCATTCAAACTTTAACATTACAGTATTTGCATATATACAAGAAGGGCTAAGCTTTAATGCCATCTTATCTAATATGCCCATGAAGGGTAATGCTTAAATGCCATCTGATCTCTTATTTTCATCATAGAGGACACGTACAGTATGAAAATGACCAGATATTAGCACTAGCCTTAGATCGCTAGAATTGGCAATTTAGCATTAGCATTCAAACTTTAACATTGCTGTATTTGCATGCATACAAGAAGGGTTAAGCTATAATGCCATCTAATCTAATAGGCCCATGAAGGGTAATGCTTAAATGCCATCTGATCTCTTATTTCCATCATAGAGGACACGAACATTATGAAAATTACCAGATATTAGCAATAGCATTAGATCGCTAGCATTAGCAAGTTAGCTTTAGCATTCTAACTTTATCATTGCTGTACTTGCATGTATACAAGAAGGGTTAAGCTTTAATGCCATCTAATCTGATATGCCCATGAAAGGTTATGCTTTAAAGCCATCTAATCTCGTATTTCCATCATAGAGAACACATACAGTATGAAAATGACCAGATATTAGCACTAGCATTAGATCGCTAGCATTTGCAAGTTAGCATTACATTCAATTTTTCACATTGCTGTATTTGCAAGTCTACAAGAAGGGTTAAGCTTTAATGCCATTTAATCTAATATGCACACAAAGGGTTATGCTTTAATGCCATCTGATCTCGGATTTCCATCATAGAGGACACATACAGTATGAAAATGACCAGATATTAGCACTAGTATTAGATCGCTAGCATTAGCAAGTTAGCATGAGCATTCAAATTTTCACATTGCTGTATTTGCATGTATACAAGAAGGGTTAAGCTTTAATGCCATTTAATCTAATATGCACACAAAGGGTTATGCTTTAATTTCACCTGATCCCTTAATTCCATTATAGAGGACACGTACAGTATGAAAATGACCAGATATTAGCATTAGCATTAGATCGCTAGCATTACCAATTTAGCATTAGCATTCAAACTTTAACATGTCTGTATTTGCATGTATACAAGAAGGGTTAAGCTTTAATGCTAGCTAATCTAATATGCCCATGAAGGGTTCTGCTTTAATGCCATCTGATCTCTTATTTCCATCATAGAGGACACGTACAGTATGAAAATGACCAGATATTAGCACTAGCATAAGATCGCTAGCATTAGCAAGTTAGCATTAGCATTCAAACTTTAACATTGCTATATTTGCATGTATACAAGAAGGGCTAAGTTTTAATGCCATATAATCTAATATGCCCATGAAGGGTTATGCTTTAATGCCATCTGATCTCTTATTTCCATCAAAAAGGATATATACAGTATGAAAATGACCAGATATTAGCACTAGCATTAGATCGCTAGCATTAGCAAGTTAGCATTCGCATTCAAACTTTAACTTTGCTTTATTTGCATTTATACAAGGCGGGTAAAGCTTTAATGCCATCTAATCTAATATGCCCACGAAGGGTTATGCTTTAATGCCATCTGATCTCTTATTTCCATTATAGAGGACACGTACAGTATGAATATGACCAGATATTAGCACTAGCATTAGATCGTTAGCATTAGCAAGTTAGCATTAGCATTCAAACTTAAACATTGCAGTACTTGCATGTATAGAAAAAGGGTTAAGCTTTAATGCCATCTAATCTAATATGCACACGAAGGGTTATGCTTTAATGCCATCTGATCTCTTATTTCCATTATAGAGGACACGTACAGTATGAATATTACCAGATATTAGCACTAGCATTAGATCGCTAGCATTAGCAAGTCAGCATTAGCATTCAAATTTTCACATTGCTGTATTTGCATGTATACAAGAATGGTTAAGCTTTAATGGCATCTTATCTAATATGCACACAAAGGATTATGCTTTAAAGCCATCTGATCTCTTATTTCCATTATAGAGGACACGTACAGTATGAAAATGAACAGATATTAGCACTAGCATTAGATCGCTAGCATTAGCAATTTAGCATTAGCATTCAAACTTTAACATTGTTGTATTTGCATGTATACAAGAAGGGTTAAGCTATAATGCCATCTAATCTAATAGGCCAATGAAGGGTAATGCTTAAATGCCATCTGATCTCTTATTTCCATCATAGAAGACACGAACATTATGAAAATTACCAGATATTAGCACTATCATTAGATCGCTAGGATTAGCAAGTTAGCTTAAGCATTCTAACTTTAACATTGCTGTACTTGCATGTATACAAGAAGGGTTAAGCTTTAATGCCATCTAATCTAATATGCCCATGAAAGGTTATGCTTTAATGCCATCTAATCTGGTATTTCCATCATAGAGAACACATACAGTATGAAAATGACCAGATATTAGCATTAGCATTAGATCGCTAGCATTAGCAAGTTAGCAGTAGCATTCAAATTTTCACATTGCTGTATTTGCAAGTATACAAGGAGGGTTACGCTTTAATGCCATCCAATCTAATATGCACTCAAAGGGTTATGCTTTAATGCCATCTGATCTCTTATTTCCATTATAGAGGACACGTACAGTATGAAAATGACCAGATATTAGCACTAGCATTAGATCGCTAGCATTAGCAAGATAGCATTAGCATTCAAACTTTCACATTGCTGTATTTGCATTTATACAAGGCGGGAAAAGCTTTTATGCCATCTATTCTAATATGCACATGAAAGGTTATGCTTTAATGCCTTCTGATCTCGTATTTCCATCATAGAGGACACATACAGTATGAAAATGACCAGATATTAGCATTAGCATTAGATCGCTAGCATTAGCAAGTTAGCAGTAGCATTCAAATTTTCACATTGCTGTATTTGCATGTATACAAGAAGGGTTAAGCTTTAATGCCATCTAATCTAATATGCCCACGAAGGGTTATGCTTTAATGCCATCTGATCTCTTATTTGTATCATAGAGGAGACGTACAGTATGAAAATGACCAGATATAAGCACTAGCATTAGATCGTTAGCATTAGCAATTTAGCATTAGCATTCAAACTTTTACATTGCTTTATTTGCATTCATTCAAGGGGGGTAAAGCTTTAATTCCATCTAATCTAATTTGCCAACGAAGGGTTATGCTTTAATGCCATCTGATCTCTTATTTCCATTATAGAGGACACGTTTAGTATGAATATGACAAGATATTAGAACTAGAAATAGATCGTTAGCATTAGCAAGTTAGCATAAGAATTCAAACTTAAACATTGCAGTACTTGCATGTATACAGAAAGGGTTAAGCTTTAATGCCATCTAATCTAATATGCCCACGAAGGGTTATGCTTTAATGCCATCTGATCTCTTACTTCCATCATAGAGGACACGTACAGTATGAAAATTACCAGATATTAGAACTAGCATTAGATCGCTAGCATTAGCAAGTTAGCATTAGCATTCAAATTTTCACATTGCTGTATTTGCATGTATACAAGAATGGTTAAGCTTTAATGGCATCTTATCTAATATGCACACAAAGGATTATGCTTTATTGCCATCTGATCTCTTATTTCCATTGTAGAGGACAGGTACAGTATGAAAATGACCAGATATTAGCACTTGCATTAGATCGCTAGCATTAGCAATTTAGCATTAGCATTCAAACTTTAACATTGCTGTATTTGCATGTATACAAGAAGGGTTAAGCTATAATGCAATCTAATCGAATAGGCCAATGAAGGGTAATGCTTAAATGCCATCTGTTCTCTTATTTCCATCATTGAGGACATGTACAGTATGAAAATGACCAGATATTAGCACTAGCATTAGATCGCTAGCATTAGCAAGTTAGCATTAGTATTCAAACTTTAACATTGCTGTATTTGCATGTATACAAGAAGGGTTAAGCTTTAATGCCATCTGATCAAATATGCCCATGAAGAGTAATGCTTTAATGCGATCTGATCTCTTATTTCCAACACAGAGGACATGTTCAGCATGAAAATGAACAGATATTAGCACTAGCATTAGATCGCTAGCATTAGCAAATTAGCATTAGCATTCAAACTTTAACATTGCTGTTTTTGCATGTATACAAGAAGGGTTTAGCTTTAATGCCATCTGATCCAATATGCCCATGAAAGGTTATGCTTTAATGCCATCTGATCTCTTATTTCCATCATCGAGGACACGTACAGTATGAAAAAGACCAGATATTAGCACTAGCATTAGATCGCTAGCATTAGCAAGTTAGATTTAGCATTCAAACTTTAACATTGCTGTATTTGCATGAATACAAGTAGGGTAAAGCTTTAATGTCATCTAATCTAATATGCAAATTATGGGTTATGCTTTAATGCCATCTGATCAAATATGCCCATGAAGGGTAATGGTTTAATGCGATCTGATCTCTTATTTCCAACACAGAGGACATGTTCAGCATGAAAATGACCAGATATGAGCACTAGAATTAAATCGCTTGCATTATCAAGTTAGCATTAGCATTCAAACTTAAACATTGCAGTACTTGCATGTATACAAGAAGGCTTAAGCTTTCACGCCATCTGATCTCTTATTTCCATCATCGAGGACACGTACAGTAAGAAAATGACCAGATATTAGCACTCGCATTAGATCGCTAGCATTAGCAAGTTAGCTTTAGCATTCTAACTTTAACATTGCTGTATTTGCATCAATACAAGTAGGGTTATGCTTTAATGTCATCTGATCTCTTATTTCCATCATTGAGGACACGTACAGTATGAAAATGACCAGATATTAGCACTCAAATTAGATCGCGAGCATTAGCAAGTTAGCATTAGCATTCAAACTTAAACATTGCAGTACTTGCATGTATGCAAGAAGGGTTAAGCTTTAATGCCATCTAATCTAATACTCCCACGAAGGGTTATGCTTTAATGCCATCTGATCTCTTATTTCCATCATTGAGGACATGTACAGTATGAAAATGACCAGATATTAGCACTATTATTAGATGGCTAGCATTGGCAAGATAGCATAAGCATTCAAACTTTAAAATTGCTGTATTTGCATGTATACAAGAAGGGGTAAGCTTTAATGCCATCTAATCTAATTTGCACATGAAGGGTTTTGCTTTAATGTCATCTGATCTCTTATTTCCATCATAGAGGACACGGACAGTATGAAAATGACCAGATATTAGCACAAGCGTTAGATCGCTAGCATTAGCAAGTTAGCATTCGCATTCTAACTTTAACATTGCTGTATTTGCATGTATACAAGAAGGGTTAAGGTTTAATGCTATCTAATCTAATATGCACATGAAGGGTTATGCTTTAATGCAATCTGATCTCTTATTTCCATCATAGATGACATGTACAGTAAGAAAATGACCAGATATTAGCACAAGCGTTAGATCGCTAGCATTAGCAAGTTAGCATTCGCATTCTAACTTTAACATTGCTGTATTTGCATGTATACAAGAAGGGTTCAGGTTTAATGCTATCTAATCTAATATGCCCATGAAGGGTTATGCTTTAATGCCATCTCATCTCTTATTTCCATCATTGAGGACAAGAACAGAATGAAAATGACCAGTTATTCTCACTAGCATTAGATCGCTAGCATTAGCAAGTTAGCATTAGCATTCAAACTTTAACATTGCAGTACTTGCATGAATACAAGAAGGGGTAAGCTTTAATGCCATCTAATCTATTATGCCCATGAAGGGTTTTGCTTTAATGCCATCTGATCTCTTATTTCCATCATAGAGGACACGTACAGTATGAACATTACCAGATATTAGCACTAGAATTAGATCGCTAACATTACCAAGTTAGCATAAGCATTCAAACTTTAACATTGCAGTATTTGCATATATACAAGAAGGGTTAAGCTTTAATGCCATTTAATACAATATGCCCACGAAAGGTTATGCTTTAATGCCATCTGATCTCTTATTTCCATCATAGATGACACGTACAGTATGAAAATGACAAGATATTAGCACTAGCGTTAGATCGCTAGCATTAGCAAGTTAGAATTAGCATTCAAACTTTAACATTGCTGTATATGCAATTATACAAGAAGCGTTAAGCTTTAATGCCATCTAATCAAATATGCCCATGAAGGGTTATGCCTTAATGCCATCTGATTTCTGATTTCCATTATAGAGGACATGTTCAGAATGAAAATTACCAGATATTAGCACTAGAATTAGATCGCTAACATTACCAAGTTAGCATAAGCATTCAAACTTAAACATTGCAGTATTTGCATATATAAAAGAAGGGTTAAACTTTAATGCCATTTAATATAATATGCCAATGAAGGGTTTTGCTTTAATGCCATCTGATCTCTTATTTCCATCATAGAGGACACGTACAGTATGAAAATGACCAGATATTGGCACTAGCATTAGATCGCTAGCATTAGCAAGTTAGAATTAGCATTCAAACTTTAACATTGCTGTATATGCAATTATACAAGAAGCGTTAAGCTTTAATGCCATCTAATCAAATATGCCCATGAAGGGTTATGCCTTAATGCCATCTGATTTCTGATTTCCATTATAGAGGACATGTTCAGAATGAAAATAATCAGATATTAGTACTAGCATTAGATCGCTAGCATTAGCAAGTTAGCATAAGCATTCAAACTTTAACTTTGCTGTATTTGCATGTATACAAGAAGGGTTAAGCTTTAATGCCATCTAATATAATATGCCCATGAAAGGTTATGCTTTAATGCCATCTGATCTCTGATTTCCATCATAGAGGACATGTTCAGCATGAAAATGACCAGATATGAGCACTAGCATTAGATCGCTAGCATTAGCAAGTTAGCATTAGCATTCAAACTTTAACATTTCTGTATTTGCATGTAGACAAGAAGGGTTAAGCTTTAATGCCATCTGATCCAATATGCCCATGAAGGGTAATGCTTTAATGCGATCTGATCTCTTATTTCCATCATAGAGGACATGTTCAGCATGAAAATGACCAGATAATAGCACTAGCATTAGATCGCTAGCATTAGCAAGTTAGCATTATCATTCAAACTTAAACATTGCAGTACTTGCATGGATACAAGAAGGGTTAAGCTTTAATGCCATCTAATATAATATGCCCATGAAAGGTTATGCTTTAATGCCATCTGATCTCTGATTTCCATCATAGAGGACATGTTCAGCATGAAAATGACCAGATATTAGCACTATAATTAGATCGATAACATTAGCAAGTTAGCATTATCATTCAAACTTAAACATTGCAGTACTTGCATGGATACAAGAAGGGTTAAGCTTTAATTGCATCTAATCTAATATGCCCTTGAAGGGTTAATCTTTAATGCCATCTGATCTCTTATTTCCATCATTGAGGACATGAACAGTATGAAAATGACCAAATATTAGCACTAGCATTAGATCGCTAGCATTTGCCAGTTAGCATTAGCATTCAAACTTTAACTTTGCTGTATTTGCATGAATACAAGAAGGGTTAAGCTTTAATGCCATCTGATCAAATATGCCCATGAAGGGTAATAGTTTAATTCGATCTGATCTCTTATTTCCATCATAGAGAACATGTTTAGCATGAAAATGACCAGATATTAGCACTAGCATTAGATCGCTAGCATTAGCAAGTTAGCATTAGCATTCAAACTTAAACATTGCAGTACTTGCATGTATACAAGAAGGCTTAAGCTTTCACGCCATCTGATCTCTTATTTCCATCATCGAGGACACGTACAGTATGAAAAAGACCAGATATTAGCACTAGCATTAGAACGCTAGCATTAGCAAGTTAGATTTAGCATTCAAACTTTGACATTGCTGTATTTGCATGATTACAAGTAGGGTTAAGCTTTAATGCCATCTAATCTAATATGCACATTATGGGTTATGCTTTAATGTCATCTGATCTCTTATTTCCATCATTGAGGACACGTACAGTATGAAAATGACCAGGTATTTGCACTAGTATTAGATCGCTAGCATTAGCAAGATAGCATAAGCATTCAAACTTTAAAATTGCTGTATTTGCATGTATAGAAGAAGGGGTAAGCTTTAATGCCATCTAATCTAATATGCACATGAAGGGTTTTGCTTTAATGTCATCTGATCTCTTATTTCCATCATAGAGGCCACGGACAGTATGAAAATGACCAGATATTAGCACAAGCATTAGATCGCTAGCATTAGCAAGTTAGCATTAGCATTCAAACTTAAACATTGCAGTACTTGCATGTATACAAGAAGGGATAAGCTTTAATGCCATCTAATCTAATATGCCCATTAAGGGTTATGCTTTAATGTCATCTGATCTCTTATTTCAATCATAGAGGACACGTACAGTATGAAGATGAGCAGATATTAGCACTAGCGTTAGATCGCTACCATTAGCAAGTTAGCCTTAGCATTCTAACTTTAACATTGCTGTTTTTGCATGTATACAAGAAGGGTTAAGGTTTAATGCTATCTAATCTAATATGCACATGAAGGGTTATGCTTTAATGCCATCTCATCTCTTATTTCCATCATTGAGGACAAGAACAGTATGAAAATGACCAGATATTAGCACTAGCATTAGATCGCTAGCATTAGCAAGTTAGCATTAGCATTCAAACTTTATCATTGCAGTACTTGCATGTATACAAGAAGGGGTAAGCTTTAATGCCATCTAATCTAATATGCCCATGAAGGTTTTGCTTTAATGCCATCTGATCTATTATTTCCATCATAGATGACACTTACAGTATGAAAATGACCAGATATTAGCACTAGAATTAGATCTCTAGCATTAACAAGTTAGTATTAGCATTCAAACTTAAACATTGCAGTCCTTGCATGTATACAAGAAGGGTTAAGCTTTAATGCCATCTAATCTAATATGCCCACGAAGGGTTATGCTTTAATGCCATCTGATCTCTTATTTTTATCATAGAGGAGACGTACAGTTTGAAAATGACCAGATATAAGCACTAGCATTAGATCGTTAGCATTAGCAATTTAGCATTAGCATTCAAACTTTTACATTGCTTTATTTGCATTCATTCAAAAGGCGTAAAAGCTTTAATTCCATCTAATCTAATTTGCCAACGAAGGGTTATGCTTGAATGCCATCTGATCTCTTATTTCCATTATAGAGGACACGTTTAGTATGAATATGACAAGATATTAGAACTAGAAATAGATCGTTAGCATTAGCAAGTTAGCATTAGAATTCAAACTTAAACATTGCAGTACTTGCATGTATACAGAAAGGGTTAAGCTTTAATGCCATCTAATCTAATATGCCCAGGAAGGGTTATGCTTTAATGCCATCTGATCTCTTACTTCCATCATAGAGGACACGTACAGTATGAAAATTACCAGATATTAGAACTAGCATTAGATCGCTAGCATTAGCAAGTTAGCATTAGCATTCAAATTTTCACATTGCTGTATTTGCATGTATACAAGAATGGTTAAGCTTTAATGGCATCTTATCTAATATGCACACAAAGGATTATGCTTTATTGCCATCTGATCTCTTATTTCCATTGTAGAGGACAGGTACAGTATGAAAATGACCAGATATTAGCACTTGCATTAGATCGCTAGCATTAGCAATTTAGCATTAGCATTCAAACTTTAACATTGCTGTATTTGCATGTATACAAGAAGGGTTAAGCTATAATGCAATCTAATCGAATAGGCCAATGAAGGGTAATGCTTTAATGCGATCTGATCTCTTATTTCCAACACAGAGGACATGTTCAGCATGAAAATGAACAGATATTAGCACTAGCATTAGATCGCTAGCATTAGCAAATTAGCATTAGCATTCAAACTTTAACATTGCTGTTTTTGCATGTATAAAAGAAGGGTTTAGCTTTAATGCCATCTGATCCAATATGCCCATGAAAGGTTATGCTTTAATGCCATCTGATCTCTTATTTCCATCATAGAGAACATGCTTAGCATGAAAATGACCAGATATTAGCACTCGCATTAGATCGCTAGCATTAGCAAGTTAGCAATAGCATTCAAACTTAAACATTGCAGTACTTGCATGTATACAAAAAGGCTTAAGCTTTCACGCCATCTGATCTCTTATTTCCATCATCGAGGACACGTACAGTATGAAAAAGACCAGATATTAGCACTAGCATTAGATCGCTAGCATTAGCAAGTTAGATTTAGCATTCAAACTTTAACATTGCTGTATTTGCATGAATACAAGTAGGGTAAAGCTTTAATGCCATCTAATCTAATATGCAAATTATGGGTTATGCTTTAATGCCATCTGATCAAATATGCCCATGAAGGGTAATGGTTTAATGCGATCTGATCTCTTATTTCCATCACAGAGGACATGTTCAGCATGAAAATGACCAGATATGAGCACTAGAATTAAATCGCTTGCATTATCAAGTTAGCATTAGCATTCAAACTTAAACATTGCAGTACTTGCATGTATACAAGAAGGCTTATTTCAATCTGATCTTTAATCATCATTGAAAATGACCAGATATTTGCATTAGATCGCTAGCATTAGAAAGCATTCTAACTTTAACATTGCTGTATTTGCATCAATACAAGCTTTAATGTCATCTGATCTCTTATTTCCATCATTGAGGACACGTACAGTATGAAAATGACCAGATATTAGCACTCAAATTAGATCGCGAGCATTAGCAAGTTAGCATTAGCATTCAAACTTAAACATTGCAGTACTTGCATGTATGCAAGAAGGGTTAAGCTTTAATGCCATCTAATCTTAAAGGGTTATGCTTTAATGCCATCTGATCTCTTATTTCCATCATTGAGGACATGTACAGTATGAAAATGACCAGATATTAGCACTAGTATTAGATCGGCTAAGCATTCAAACTTTAAAATTGCTGTATTTGCATTAGCAAGATAGCATTAGCATTCAAACTTTAAAATTGCTGTATTTGCATGTATACAAGAAGGGTTAAGGTTTAATGCCATCTAATCTAATATGCACATGAAGGGTTTTTGCTTTTAATGCAATCTGATCTCTTATTTCCATCATAGAGGACATGTACAGTATGAAAATGACCAGATATTAGCACAAGCGTTAGATCGCTAGCATTAGCAAGTTAGCATTCGCATTCAAACTTTAACATTGCTGTATTTGCATGTATACAAGAAGGGTTAAGGTTTAATGCTATCTAATCTAATATGCCCATGAAGGGTTATGCTTTTAATGCCATCTGATCTCTTATTTCCATCATAGAGGACATGTACAGTATGAAAATGACCAGATATTAGCACTAGCATTAGATCGCTAGCATTAGCAAGTTAGCATTAGCATTCAAACTTTAACATTGCAGTATTTGCATGAATACAAGAAGGGTTCAGGTTTAATGCCATCTAATCTAATATGCCCATGAAGGGTTTTGCTTTAATGCCATCTGATCTCTTATTTCCATCATTGATCACAAGAGGACACGAAGTAAAAATGACCAGATATTAGCACTAGCATTAGATCGCTAGCATTAGCAAGTTAGCATTAGCATTCAAACTTTAACATTGCAGTATTTGCATGAATACAAGAAGGGTTGCTTTAATGCCATCTAATCTAATATGCCCATGAAGGGTTATGCTTTAATGCCATCTGATCTCTTATTTCCATCATAGATGACATGTACAGTATGAAAATGACCAGATATTAGCACTAGCATTAGATCGCTAGCATTAGCAAGTTAGCATTAGCATTCAAACTTTAACATTGCAGTATTTGCATATATAAAAGAAGGGTTAAACTTTAATGCCATTTAATAAAATATGCCAATGAAGGGTTTGCTTTAATGCCATCTGATCTCTTATTTCCATCATAGAGGACATGTACAGTATGAAAATGACCAGATATTAGCACTAGCATTAGATCGCTAGCATTAGCAAGTTAGCATTAGCATTCAAACTTTAACATTGCTGTATTTGCATTATACAAGAAGGTTAAACTTTAATGCCATCTAATCAAATATGCCCATGAAGGGTTTTGCTTTAATGCCATCTGATCTCTTATTTCCATCATAGAGGACATGTTCAGTATGAAAATGACAAGATATTAGTACTAGCATTAGATCGCTAGCATTAGCAAGTTAGCATTAGCATTCAAACTTTAACATTTTGTGTATTTGCATGTATACAAGAAGGGTTAAGCTTTAATGCCATCTAATATAATATGCCCATGAAAGGTTATGCTTTAATGCCATCTGATCTCTGATTTCCATCATAGAGGACATGTTCAGCATGAAAATGACCAGATATTAGCACTAGCATTAGATCGCTAGCATTAGCAAGTTAGCATTAGCATTCAAACTTTAACATTGATGTATTTGCATGTAGACAAGAAGGGTTAAGCTTTAATGCCATCTAATCTAATATGCCCATGAAGGGTAATGCTTTAATGCCATCTGATTTCCTCTTAGATTTCCATCATAGAGGACATTATCATTCAAACTTAAACATTGCAGTACTTGCATGGTTTATGCTTCAATGCTATCTGATCTCAGAGGGACATGTTCAATGAAATGACCAGATATTAGCACTATATTAGATCGCTAACATTAGCAAGTTAGCATTATCATTCAAACTTAAACATTGCAGTACTTTTGCATGTGATACAAGAAGGGTTAAGCTTTAATTGCATCTAATCTAATATGCCCTTGAAGGGTTAATCTTTAATGCCATCTGATCTCTTATTTCCATCATTGAGGACATGAACAGTATGAAAATGACCAAATATTAGCACTAGCATTAGATCGCTAGCATTTGCCAGTTAGCATTAGCATTCAAATTTTAACTTTGCTGTATTTGCATGAATACAAGAAGGGTTAAGCTTTAATGCCATCTGATCAAATATGCCCATGAAGGGTAATAGTTTAATTCGATCTGATCTCTTATTTCCATCATAGAGAACATGTTTAGCATGAAAATGACCAGATATTAGCACTAGCATTAGATCGCTAGCATTAGCAAGTTAGCATTAGCATTCAAACTTAAACATTGCAGTACTTGCATGTATACAAGAAGGCTTAAAAGACCAGATTTAATGCCATCTGATCTCTTATTTCCATCATAGAGGACACGTACAGTATGAAAAAAGACCAGATATTAGCACTAGCATTAGAACGCTAGCATTAGCAAGTTAGATTTAGCATTCAAACTTTGACATTGCTGTATTTGCATGATTACAAGTAGGGTTAAGCTTTAATGCCATCTAATCTAATATGCCCATTAAGGGTTATGCTTTAATGTCATCTGATTCTTATTTCCATCATTGAGGACACGTACAGTATGAAAATGACCAGATATTTGCACTAGTATTAGATCGCTAGCATTAGCAAGATAGCATAAGCATTCAAACTTTAAAATTGCTGTATTTGCATTTTAATGCCATCTAATCTAATTGCACATGAATTTTGCTTTAATGTCATCTGTCTCTTATTTCCATCATAGAGGCCAATACACAGTATGAAAAATGACCAGATATTAGCACAAGCATTAGATGCCATTAGCTTAGCATTAGCATTCAAACTTAAACATTGCAGTACTTGCATGTATACAAGAAGGGATAAGCTTTAATGCCATCTCATCTAATATGCCCATTAAGGGTTATGCTTTAATGTGATCTGATCTCTTATTTCAATGATAGAGGACACGATATGAAGATGAGCAGATATTAGCACTTGCGTTAGATCAGTTAGCATGAAAATGATGTATACCAGATATTTAATGCTATCTAATCTATTAGAAGGGTTATGCGCAAGAACAGTATGAAAATGACAGATATTAGCACTAGCATTAGATTAGCATTAGCATTCATTCAAACTTTAACATTGCAGTATTTGCATGTATACAAGAAGGGGTAAGCTTTAATGCCATCTAATCTAATATGCCCATGAAGGTTTTGCTTTAATGCCATCTGATCTCTTATTTCCATCATAGATGACACTTACAGTATGAAAATGACCAGATATTAGCACTAGAATTAGATCGCTAGCATTAACAAGTTAGTATTAGCATTCAAACTTAAACATTGCAGTCCTTGCATGTATACAAGAAGGGTTAAGCTTTAATGCCATCTAATCGAATATTCCCATTAAGGGTTATGCTTTAATGTCATCTGATCTCTTATTTCCATCATCAAGGACACGTACAGTATGAAGATGACCAGATATTAGCACTAGCATTAGATCGCTAGCATTACCAAGTTAGCATTAGCATTCAAATTTAAACATTGCAGTATTTGCATATATAAAAGAAGGCTTTAGCTTTAATGTCATCTGATCTCTTATTTCCATCATAAAGGACACGTACAGTATGAAAATGATCAGATATTAGCACTAGCATTAGATCGCTAGCATTAGCAGGTTAGCATAAGCATTAAAACTTTAACATTGCAGTATTTGCATATATACAAGAAGGCTTTAGCTTTAACGCCATCTGATCGCTTATTTCCATCATCGAGGACACGTACAGTATGACAATGACCAGATATTAGCAATAGCATTAGATCGATAGCATTAGCAAGTTAGCATTAGCATTCGTACTTTAACATTGCTGTATTTGCATGTATACAACAATGGTTAAGCTTTAATGCTATCTAATCTAATATGCCCATGAAGGGTTATGCTTTAATGCCATCTCATCTCTTATTTCCATCATTGAGGACAAGTACAGTATGAAAATGACCTGATATTAGCACTAGCATTAGATCGCTAGCATTAGCAAGTTAGCATTAGCATTCAAACTTAAACATTGCTGTACTTGCATGTATACAAGAAGGGGTAAGCTTTAATGCCATCTAATCTAAAATGCCCATGAAGGTTTTGCTTTAATGCCATCTGATCTCTTATTTCCATCATAGAGGACACGTACAGTAGGAAAAAGACCAGATATTAGCACTGGCATAAGATCGTTAGCATTAACAAGTTAGCATTAGCATTCAAACATAAACATTGCAGTACTTTCATGTATACACGAAGGGTTAAGCTTTAATGCCATCTAATCTAATATGCCCAAGAAGGGTTATGCTTTAAACGCATCTGATCTCTTATTTACATCATAGAGGCCACGTACAGGATGAAAATTACCAGATATTAGCTCTATCATTAGATCGCTAGCATTAGCAAATTAGCATTAGCATTCAAACTTAAACATTGCAGTACTTGCATGGATACAAGAAGGGTTAGGCTTTAATGCCATCTGATCTCTTATTTCCGTCAAAGAAGAGACGTACAGTATGAAATTGACCAGATATTAGCACTAGCTTTAGATCGCTAGCATTAGCAAGTTATCATTAGCATTTAAACTTTAAAATTGATTTGCATGTACAAGATATTTAATGTCATCTAATCAATATGCCGATGAAAAGTCATGCTTTAATGCCATCTATCAAGTTTCCATCAAAGCATAGTGTATTCAAGATATTAACAATAGCATTAGATTGCTAGCATTACAAGTTAGCATAAACATTCAAACTTAAACATTGCAATCTTGCATGTATACAAGAAGGGTTATGCTTTAATGCCATCTGATCTCTTATTTCCATCATAGAGGACACATTCAGTATGAAAATGACCAGATATTAGCACTAGCATTAAATCGCTAGCATTAGCAAGTTAGCATTAGCATTCAAACTTTAACATTGCAGTATATGCAATTATACAAGAAGGCTTAAGCTTTAATGCCATCTAATCTCTTATGCCCATTTCCATGCCATCTGAATTTTGTTTTCCATTATAGAGGACACGTACAGTATGAAAATGATCAGATATTAGCACTAGCATTAGATCGCTAGCATTAGCAAGTTAGCATAAGCATTGAAACTTTAACATTGCTGTATTTGCATGTATACAAGAAGGGTTAAGCATTAATGCCATCTAATATAATATGCCCATGAAAGGTTATGCCTTAATGCCATCTTATCTCTTATTTCCATCATAGAGGACATGTTCAGCATGAAAATGACCAGATATCAGCACTAGCATTAGATCGCTAGCATTAGCAAGTTAGCATTAGCATTCAAACTTAAACATTGCAGTACTTGCATTTATACAAGAAGGCTTTAGCTTTAACGGCATTTGATCTCTTATTTCACTCAAAGAGGACACGTACAGTATGAAATTGACAAGATATTAGCACTAGCATAAAATCGCTAGCATTAGCAAGTTAGCATTAGCATTCAAACTTAAACATTGCAGTACTTGCATGTATACAAGAAGGCTTAAGCTTTCACGCCATCTGTCTCTTATTTCCATCAACGAGGACACGTACAGTATGAAAATGACCAGATATTAGCACTAGCATTAGATCGCTAGCATTAGCAAGTTAGCTTAAGCATTCAACCTTTAACATTGCTGTATTTGCATGAATACAAGTAGGGTTAAGCTTTAATGCAATCTAATCTAATATGCCCATTAAGGGTTATGCTTTAATGTCATCTGATCTCTTATTTCCATCATAGAGGACACGTACAGTATGAAAATGTCTAGATATTAGAACTAGCATTAAATCGCTAGCATTAGCAAGTTAGCATTAGCATTCAAACTGAAACTTTGCAGTACTTGCATGTATACAAGAAGGCTTAAGCTTTCACGCCATCTGATATCTTATTTCCATCATCGAGGACACGTACAGTATGAAAATGACCAGATATTAGCACTAGCATTAGATCGCTAGCATTAGCAAGTTAGCATTAGCATTCAAACTTAAACATTGCAGTACTTGCATGTATACAAGAAGGGTTAAGCTTTAATGCCATCTAATCTAATATGCCCTTGAAGGGTTATGCTTTAATGCCATCTGATCTCTTATTTCCATCATTGACGACATGTAAAGTATGAAAATGACCAGATATTAGCACTAGCATTAGATCGCTAGCATTAGCAAATTAGCATTAGCATTCAAACTTTAACATTGCTGTATTTGCATGTATACAAGAATGGGTAAGCTTTAATGCCATCTGATCAAATATGCCAATGAAGGGTAATGCTTTAATGCGATCTGATCTCTTATTTCCATCACAGAGGGCATTGTCAGGATGAAAATGACCAGATATAAGCACTACCATTAGATCGCTAGCATTAGCAAATTAGCATTAGCATTCAAACTTTAACATTGCTGGATTTGCATGTATACAAGAAGGGTTAAGCTTTAATGCCATCTGATCCAATATGTCCATGAAAGGTTATGCTTTAATGCCATCTGATCACTTATTTCCATCATAGTGGAGACATAGTGTATGAAAATGACAAGATATTAGCAATAGCATTAGATCGCTAGCATTAGCAAGTGAGCATAAGCATTCAAACTTAAACATTGCAGTACTTGCATGTATACAAGAAGGCTTAAGCTTTAATGCCATCTGATCACTGATTTCCATCATAGAGGACACGTTCAGTATGAAAATGACCAGATATTAGCACTAGCATTAGATCGCTAGGATTAGCAAGTTAGAATTAGCATTCTAACTTTAACATTGATGTATATGCAATTATACAAGAAGCGTTAAGCTTTAATGCCATCTAATCTAATATGCCCTTGAAGGGTTATGCTTTAATGCCATCTGATCTCTTATTTCCATCATTGACGACATGTACAGTATGAAAATGACCAGATATTAGCACTAGCATTAGATCGCTAGCATTAGCAAGTTAGCATTAGCATTCATACTTTAACATTGCTGTATTTGCATGTATACAAGAATGGTTAAGCTTTACTGCCATCTGATCAAATATGCCCATGAAGGGTAATGCTTTAATGCGATCTGATCTCTTATTTCCATCACAGAGGGCATTTTCATCATGAAAATGACCAGATATAAGCACTAGCATTAGATCGCTAGCATTAGCAAATTAGCATTAGCATTCAAACTTTAACATTGCTGTATTTGCATGTATAGAAGAAGGGTTAAGCTTTAATGCCATCTGATCCAATATGTCCATGAAAGGTTATGCTTTAATGCCATCTGATCTCTTATTTCCATCATAGAGGACATGTTCAGCATGAAAATGACCAGATATTAGCACTAGCATTAGATCGCTAGCATGAACAAGTTAGCATTAGCATTCAAACTTATACATTGCAGTACTTGCATGTTTACAAGAAGGCTTAAGCTTTAATGCCATCTGATCTCTTATTTCCATCATAGAGGACACGTACAGTATGAAATTGACCAGATATTAGCACTAGCATTAGATCGCTAGCATTAGCAAGTTAGAATTAGCATTCAAACTTTAACATTGCTGTATATGCAATTATACAAGTAGAGTTAAGCTTTAATGCCATCTAATCTAATATGCCCATGAAGGGTTATGCCTTAATGCCATCTGATTCCTGATTTCCATTATAGAGGACACTTATAGTATGAAAATGACCAGATATTAGCAGTAGCATTAGATCGCTAGCATTAGCAAGTTAGCATTAGCATTCAAACTTTAACATTGCTGTATTTGCATGTATACAAGAAGGGTTAAGCTTTAATGCCATCTGATCCAATATGCCCATGAAGTGTAAAGCTTTAATGCGATCTGATCTCTTATTTCCATCATAGAGGACATGTTCAGCATGAAAATGACCAGATATTAGCACTAGCATTAGTTCGCTAGCATTAGCAAGTTAGCATTATCATTCAAACTTTAAGATTGCTGTATTTGCATGTATACAAGAAGGATTAAGCTTTAATGCCATCTTATCCAATATGCCCATGAAAGGTTATGCTTTAATGCCGTCTTATCTCTTATTTCCATCATAGAGGACACGTACAGTATGAAAATGACCAGATATTAGCACTAGCATTAGATCGCTAGCATTAGCAAGTTAGCATTAGCATTCAAACTTTAACATTGCAGTACTTGCATGTATACAAGAAGGCTATAGCTTTAACGGCATTTGATCTCTTATTTCCATCATAGAGGACACGTACAGTATAAAAAATGACCAGATATTAGCACTAGCATTAAATCGCTAGCATTAGCAAGTTAACATTAGCATTCAAACTTAAACATTGCAGTACTTGCATGTATACAAGAAGGCTTAAGTTTTCACGCCATCTGATCTCTTATTTCCATCATCGAGGACACGTACAGTATGAAAATGACCAGATATTACCACTAGCATTAGATCGCTAGCATTAGCAAGATAGCATAAGCATTCAAACTTTAAAATTGCTGTATTTGCATGTATACAAAAAGGGGTAAGCTATAATGGCATCTAATCTAATATGCCCATGAAGGGTTATGCTTTAATGCGATCTGATCTCTTATTTCCATGATAGAGGACATGTTCAGCATGAAAATGACCAGATATTAGCTCTAGCATTAGATCGCTAGCATTAGCAAGTTAGCATTAGCATTCAAACTTTAACATTGCTGTATTTGCATGTATACAAGAAGGGTTAAGCTTTAATGCCATCTGATCCAATTTGCCCATGAAGGGTAATGCTTTAATTCGATCTGATCTCTTATTTCCATCATAGAGGACATGTTCAGCATGAAAATGACCAGATATTAGCACTAGCATTAGATCGCTAGCATTAGAAAGTTAGCATTAGCATTCAAACTTAAACACTGCAGTACTTGCATGTATACAAGAAGGCTTTAGCTTTAACGGCATTTGATCTCTTATTTCCATCATAGAGGACACGTACAGTATGAAAATGACTAGATATTAGCACTAGCATTAAATCGCTAGCATTAGCAAGTTAGCATTAGCATTCAAACTTAAACATTGCAGTACTTGCATGTATACAAGAAGGCTTAAGCTTTCACGCCATCTGATCCCTTATTTCCATCATCGAGGACACGTACAGTAAGAAAATGACCAGATATGAGCTGTAGCATTAGATGGCTAGCATTAGCAAGTAAGCTTTACCATTCAAACTTTAACATTGCTGTATTTGCATGAATACAAGTAGGGTTAAGCTTTAATGCAATCTAATCTAATATGCCCATTAAGGGTTATGCTTTAATGTCATCTGATCTCTTATTTCCATCATAGAGGACACCTACAGTATGAAAATGACTAGATATTAGCACTAGCATTAAATCGCTAGCATTAGCAAGTTAGCATTAGCATTCAAACTTAAACATTGCAGTACTTGCATGTATACAAGAAGGCTTAAGCTTTCACGCCATCTGATCTCTTATTTCCATCATCGAGGACACGTACAGCATGAAAATGACCAGATATTAGCACTAGCATTAGATCGCTATCATTAGCAAGTTAGCTTTAGCATTCATACTTTAACATTGCTGTATTTGCATGAATACAAGTAGGGTTAAGCTTTAATGCAATCTAATCTAATATGCCCATTAAGGGTTATGCTTTAATGTCATCTGATCTCGTATTTCCATCATTGAGGACACGCACAGTATGAAAATGACTAGATATTAGCACTAGAATTAGATCGCTAGCATTAGCATTTAAACTTAAACATTGCAGTAATTGCATGTATACAAGAAGGGTTAAGCTTTAATGCCATCTAATATAATATGCCCTTGAAGGGTTATGCTTTAATGCCATCTGATCTCTTATTTCCATCATTGAGGACATGTACTGTATGAAAATGAGCAGATATTGGCACTAACATTAGATCGCTAGCATTAGCAAGTTAGCATTAGCATTCAAACTTTAACATTGCTGTAATTGCATGTATACAAGAAGGGTTAAGCTTTAATGCCACCTGATCAAATATGCCCATGAAGGGTAATGCTTTAATGCGATCTGATCTCTTATTTCCATCACAGAGGGCATGTTCAGGATGAAAATGACCAGATATAAGCAATGGCATTAGATCGCTAGCATTAGCAAATTAGTATTAGCATTCAAAATTTAACATTGCTGTATTTGCATGTATACAAGAAGGGTTAAGCTTTAATGCCATCTGATCCAATATGCCCATGAAAGGTTATGCTTTAATTACATCTGATCTCTTATTTCCATCATAGAGGACATGTTCAGCATGAAAATGACCAGAAATTAGCACTAGCATTAGCAAGTTAGCATTAGCATTCAAACTTAATCATTGCAGTACTTGCATGTATACAAGAAGGCTTAAGCTTTAATGCCATCTGATCTCTTATTTCCATCATAGAGGACACGTACAGTATGAAAATGACCAGATATTAGCACTAGCATTAGATCGCTAGCATTACCAAGTTAGAATTAGCATTCAAACTTTAACATTGCTGTATATGCAATTATACAAGAAGCGTTAAGCTTTAATGACATCTAATCTAATATGCCCATGAAGGGTTATGCCTTAATGCCATCTGATTTCTGATTTCCATTATAGAGGACACATACAGTATGAAAATGATCAGATATTAGCACTAGTTTTAGATCGCTAGCATTAGCAAGTTAGCATATGCATGGAAACTATATCATTGCTGTGTTTGCATGTATACAAGAAGGGTTAAGCTTTAATGCCATCTAATATAATATGCCCATGAAAGGTTATGCTTTAATGCCATCTGATCTCTTATTTAAATCATAGAGGACATGTTCAGCATGAAAATGACCAGATATTAGCACTAGCATTAGATCGCTAGCATTAGCAAGTTAGCATTAGCATTAAAACTTTAACATTGCTGTATTTGCATGTATACAAGAAGGGTTAAGCTTTAATGCCATCTGATCCAATATGCCCATGAAGGGTAATTCTTTAATGCGATCTGATCTCTTATTTGCATCATAGAGGATATGTTCAGCATGAAAATTACCAGATATTAGCACTAGCATTAGATCGCTAGCATTAGCAAGTTAGCATTAGCATTCAAACTTTAACATTGCTGTATTTGCATGTATACAAGAAGGATTAAGCTTTAATGCCAACTGATCCAATATGCCCATGAAAGGTTATGCTTTAATGCCATCTTATCTCTTATTTTCATCACAGAGGACATGTTCAGCATGAAAATGACCAGATATTAGCACTAGCATTAGATCGCTGGCATTAGCAAGTTAGCATTAGCATTCAAACTTAAACATTGCAGTACTTGCATGTATACAAGAAGGCTTTAGCTTTAACGGCATTTGATCTCTTATTTCCATCATAGAGGACACGTACAGTATGAAAATGACTAGATATTAGCACTAGCATTAAATCGCTAGCATTAGCAAGTTAGCATTAGCATTCAAACTTAAACATTGCAGTACTTGCATGTATACAAGAAGGCTTAAGCTTTCACGCCATCTGATCTCTTATTTCCATCATCGAGGACACGTACAGTGTGAAAATGACCAGATATTACCACTAGCATTAGATCGCTAGCATTAGCAAGTTAGCTTTAGCATTCAAACTTTAACATTGCTGTATTTGCATGAATACAAGTAGGGTTAAGCTTTAATGCCATCTAATCTAATATGCCCATTAAGGGTTATGCTTTAATGTCATCTGATCTCTTATTTCCATCATTGAGGACACGTACAGTATGAAAATGACCAGATATTAGCACTAGAATTAGATCGCTAGCATTAGCAAGTTAGCATTAGCATTCAAACTTAAACATTGCAGTACTTGCATGTATACAAGAAGGGTTAAGCTGTAATGCCATCTAATCTAATATGCCCTTGAAGGGTTATGCTTTAATGCCATCTGATCTCTTATTTCCATCATTGAGGACATGTACAGTATGAAAATGACCAGATATTAGCACTAGCATTAGATCGCTAGCATTAGCAAGTTAGCATTAGCATTCAAACTTTAACATTGCTGTATTTGCATGTATACAAGAATGGTTAAGCTTTAATGCCATCTGATCAAATATGCCCATGAAGAGTAATGCTTTAATGCGATCTGATCTCTTATTTCCATCACAGAGGGCATGTTCAGCATGAAAATGACAAGAAATAAGCAGTAACATTAGATCGCTAGCATGAGCAAGTTAGCATTAGCATTCAAACTTAAACATTGCAGTACTTGCATGTATACAAGAAGGCTTAAGCTTTTACGCGATCTGATCTCTTATTTCCATCATCGAGGACACGTACAGTATGAAAATGACCAGATATTAGCACTAGCATTAGATCGCTAGCATTAGCAAGTTAGCATTAGCATTCAAACTTAAACATTGCAGTACTTGCATGTATACAAGAAGGCTTAAGCTTTAATGACATCTGATCTCTTATTTTCATCATTGAGGACACGTACAGTATGAAAATGACCAGATATTAGCACTAGCATTAGATCGCTAGCATTAGCAAGTTAGAATTAGCATTCAAACTTTAACATTGCTGTATTTGCATGTATACAAGAAGGGTTAAGCTTGAATGCCATCTTATATAATATGCCCATGAAAGGTTATGCTTTAATGCCATCTGATCTCTTATTTCCATCATAGAGGACATGTTCAGCATGAAAATGACCAGATATTAGCACTAGTATTAGATCACTAGCATTAGCAAGTTAGCATTAGCATTCAAACTTTAACATTGCTGTATTTACATCTATACAAGAAGGGTTAAGCTTTAATGCCATCTGATCCAATATGCCCATGAAGGGTAATGCTTTAATGCGATCTGATCTCTTATTTCCATCATAGAGGACATGTTCGGGATGAAAATGACCAGATATTAGCACTAGCATTAGATCGCTAGCATTAGCAAGTTAGCATTAGCATTCAAACTTTAACATTGCTGTATTTGCATGTATACAAGAAGGATTAAGCTTTAATGCCATCTGATCCAATATGCCCATGAAACGATATGCTTTAATGCCATCTTATCTCTTATTTCCATCATAGAAGACATGTTCAGCATGAGAATGACCAGATATTAGCACTAGCATTAGATCGCTAGCATTAGCAAGTTAGCATTAGCATTCAAACTTAAACATTGCAGTACTTGCATGTATACAAGAAGGCTTAAGCTTTCACGCGATCTGATCTCTTATTTCCATCATCGAGGACACGTACAGTATGAAAATGACCAGATATTAGCACTAGCATTAGATCGCTAGCATTAGCAAGTTAGCTTTAGCATTCAAACATTAACATTGCTGTATGTGCATGAATACAAGTAGGGTTAAGCTTTAATGCCATCTGATCTATTATTTCCATCATAGAGGACATGATCAGCATGAAAATGACCAGATATTAGCAATAGCATTAGATCGCTAGCATTAGCAAGTTAGCACAAGAATTGAAACTTTAACATTGCTGGATTTGCATGTATACAAGAAGGGTTAAGCTTTAATGCCATCTAATATAATATGCCCATGAAAGGTTATGCTTTAATGCCATCTGATCTCTTATTTCCATCATAGAGGACATGTTCAGCATGAAAATGACCAGATATTAGCACTAGCATTAGATCGCTAGCATTAGCAAGTTAGCATTAGCATTCAAACTTTAACATTGCTGTATTTGCATGTATACAAGAAGGGTTAAGCTTTAATGCCATCTGATCCAATATGCCCATGAAGGGTAATGCTTTAATGCAATCTGATCTCTTATTTCCATCATAGAGGACATATTCAGTATGAAAATGACCAGATATTAGCACTAGCATTAGTTCGCTAGCATTAGCAAGTTAGCATTAGCATTCAAACTTTAACATTGCTGTTTTTGCATGTATACAAGAAGTATTAAGCTTTAATGCCATCTGATCCAATATGCCCATGAAAGGTTATGCTTTAATGCCATCTTATGTCTTATTTCCATTATAGAGGACTTGTTTAGCATGAAAATGACCAGATATTAGCACTAACATTAGATCGCTAGCATTAGCAAGTTAGCATTAGCATTCAAACTTTAACATTGCAGTACTTGCATGTATGCAAGAAGGCTATAGCTTTAAAGGCATTTGATATCTTATTTCCATCATAGAGGACATGTACAGTATGAAAATGACTAGATATTAGCACTAGCATTAAATCGCTAGCATTAGCAAGTTAGCATTAGCATTCAAACTTAAACATTGCAGTACTTGCATGTATACAAGAAGGCTTAATGCCATTTCACGCCATCTGATCTCTTTATTTCCATCATCGAGGACACGACAGTATGAAAATGACCAGATATTAGCACTAGCATTAGATCGCTAGCATTAGCAAGTTAGCTTTAGCATTCAAACTTTAACATTGCTGTATTTGCATGAATACAAGTAGGGTTAAGCTTTAATGCTATCTAATCTAATTTGCCCATTAAGGGTTATGCTTTAATGTCATCTGATCTGTTATTTCCATCATAGAGGACACGTACAGTATGAAAATGACTAGATATTAGCACTAGCATTAAATCGCTAGCATTAGCAAGTTAGCATTAGCACTCAAACTTAAACATTGCAGTACTTGCATGTATACAAGAAGGCTTAATGCCATTTCCACGCCATCTGATCTCTTATTTCCATCATCGAGGACACCTACAGTATGAAAATGTCCAGATATTAGCACTAGCATTAGATCGCTAGCATTAGCAAGTTAGCTTTAGCATTCAAACTTTAACATTGCTGTATTTGCATGAATACAAGAAGGTTTAAGCTTAACTGCCAACTAATCTAATATTCCCTTGAAGGGTTATGCTTTAATGCCATCTGATCTCTTATTTCCATCATTGAGGACATGTACAGTATGAAAATGACCAGATATTAGCACTAGTATTAGATCGCTAGCATTAGCAAGATAGCATAAGCATTCAAACTTTTAAATTGCTGTATTTGCATGTATACAAGAAGGGGTAAGCTATAATGCCATCTAATCTAATATGCCCATGAAGGGTTATGCTTTAATGCGATCTGATCTCTTATTTCCATCATAGAGGACATGTTCAGCATGAAAATGACCAGATATTAGCTCTACCATTAGATCGCTAGCATTAGCAAGTTAGCATTAGCATTCAAACTTTAACATTGCTGTATTTGCATGTATACAAGAAGGGTTAAGCTTTAATGCCATCTGATCCAATATGCCCATGAAGGGTAATGCTTTATTTCGATCTGATCTCTTATTTCCATCAAAGAGGACATGTTCAGCATGAAAATGACCAGATATTAGCAGTAGCATTAGATCGCTAGCATTAGCAAGTTAGAATTAGCATTCAAACTTTAACATTGCTGTATATGCATGTATACAAGAAGCGTTAAGCTTTAATACCTTCTAATCTAATATGCCCATGAAGGGTTATGCCTTAATGCCATCTGATTTCTGATTTCCATTATAGAGGACAAGTACAGTATGAAAATGATCAGATATTAGCACCAGCATTAGATCGCTAGCATTAGCAAGTTAGGATAAGCATTGAAACTTTAACATTGCTGTATATGCATGTATACAAGAAGTGTAAAGCTTTAATGCCTTCTAATCTAATATGCCCATGAAAGGTTATGCCTAAATGCCATCTGATTTCTGATTTCCATTATAGAGGACACATAGAGTATGAAAATGATCAGATATTAGCACCAGCCTTAGATCGCTAGCATTAGCAAGTTAGCATTAGCATTTAAACTTTAACATTGCTGTATTTGCATGTATACAAGAAGGGTTAAGGTTTAATGCCATCTGATCCAATATCCGCATGAAGGGTAATGCTTTAATGCGATCTGATCTCTTATTTCCATCATACAGGACATGTTCAGCATGAAAATGAATAGATATTAGCACTAGCATTGGATCGCTAGCATTAGCTAGTTAGCATTAGCATTCAAACTTTAACATTGCTGTATTTGCATGTATACAAGAAGGGTGAAGCTTTAATGCCATCTGATCCAATATGCCCATGAAAGGTAATGCTTTAATGCCATCTGGTCTCTTATTTCCATCATAGTGGAAATGTTCAGCAAGAAAATGACCAGATATTAGCACTTGCATTAGATCGCTAGCATTAGCAAGTTAGCATTAGCATTCAAACTTTAACATTGCTGTATTTGCATGTATACAAGAAGGGTTAAGCTTTAATGCCATCTAATATAATATGCCCATGAAAGGTTATGCTTTAATGCCATCTGATCTCTTATTTCCATCATAGAGGACATGTTCAGCATGAAGATGACCAGATATTAGCACTAGCATTAAATCGCTAGCATTAGCAAGTTAGCATAAGCATTGAAAGTTTAACATTGCTGTACTTGCATGTAGACAAGAAGGGTTAAACTTTAATACCATCTAATATAATATACCCATGAAAGGTTATGCTTTAATGCCATCTGATCTCTAATTTCCATCATTGAGGACATGTTCAGAATGAAAATGATCAGATATTAGCACTAGCATTCGATCGCTAGCATTAGCAAGTTAGCATTAGCATTCAAACTTTAACATTGCTGTATTTGCATGTATACAAGAAGGGTTAAGCTTTAATGCCATGTGATCCAAAAAGCCCATGAAGGGTAATGCTTTAATGCGATCTGATCTCTTATTTCCATCATGGAGGACACGTACAGTATGAAAATGACCAGATATTAGCACTAGCATTAGATCGCTAGCATTAGCAAGTTAGCATTAGCATTCAAACTTAAACATTGCAGCACTTGCATGTATACAAGAAGGCTTTAGCTTTAATGCCATTTGATCTCTTATTTCCATCATAGAGGACACGTACAGTATGAAAATGACCAGATATTAGCACTAGCATTAGATCACTAGCATTAGCAAGTTAGATTCAGCATTCAAACTTTTACATTGCTGTATTTGCATGAATAAAAGTAGGATTAAGCTTTAATGCTATCGAATCTAATTTGCCCACGAAGGGTTATGCTTTAATGCCATCTCATCTCTTATTTCGAATATAGAAGATACGTACAGTATGATAATGACCAGATATTAGCACTAGCATTAGATCGTTAGCATTAGCAAGTTAGCATTAGCATTCAAACTTTAACATTGCTGTATTTGCATGTATACAAGAAGGGTTATGCTTGAATGCCATGTGATACAATAAGCCCATGAAGGGTAATGCTTTAATGCAATCTGATCTCTTATTTCCATCATAGAGGACACGTACAGTATGAAAATGACCAGATATTAGCACTAGCTTTAGATCACTAGCATTAGCAAGTTAGATTTAGCATTCAAACTTTAACATTGCTGTATTTGCATGAATAAAAGTAGGATTAAGCTTTAATGCTATCTAATCTAATTTGCCCAAGAAAGGGTTATGCTTTAATGCCATCTCATCTCTTATTTCCATCATAGAAGATACGTACAGTATGAAAATGACCAGATATTATCACTAGCATTAGATCGCTAGCATTAGCAAGTTAGCATAAGCATTGAAACTTTAACATTTCTGTATTTGCATGTAGACAAGAAGGGTTAAGCTTTAATACCATCTAATATAATATGCCCATGAAAGGTTATGCTTTAATGCCATCTGATCTCTTATTTCCATCATAGAGGACATGTTCAGCAAGAAAATGACCAGATATTAGCACTAGCATTAGATCGCTAGCATTAGCAAGTTAGCATTAACATTCAAACTTTACCATTGCTGTATTTGCATGTATACAAGTAGGGTTAAGGTTTAATGCCATCTGATCCAATATGCGCATGAAGGGCAATGCTTTAATGCGATCTGATCTCTTATTTCCATCATAGAGGACACGTACAGTATGAAAATGACCAGATATTAGCACTAGCATTAGATCGCTAGCATTAACAAGTTAGCATTAGCATTCAAACTTAAACATTGCAGAACTTGCATGTATACAAGAAGGCTTTAGCTTTAATGCCATTTGATCTCTTATTTCCATCATAGAGGACACGTACAGTATGAAAATGAACAGATATTAGCACTAGCATTAGATGGCTAGCATTAGCAAGTTAGCATAAGCATTGAAACTTTAACATTGCTGTATTTGCATGTAGACAAGAAGGATTAAGCTTTAATGCCATGTGATCCAATAAGCCCATGAAGGGTAATGCTTTAATGCGATCTGATCTCTTATTTACATCATAGAGGCCACGTACAGTATGAAAATGACCAGATATTAGCTCTAGCATTAGATCGCTAGCATTAGCAAGTTAGCATTAGCATTCAAACTTAAACATTGCAGTACTTGCATGTATACAAGAAGGGTTAAGCTTTAATGCCATCTAATCTAAAATGCCCACGAAGGGTTAGGCTTTAATGCCATCTGATCTCTTATTTCCATCAAAGAGGAGACGTACAGTATGAAATTGACCAGATATTAGCACTAGCATAAGATCGCTAGCATTAGCAAGTTAGCTTTAGCATTCAAACTTAAACATTGCTGTACTTGCATGTATACAAGAAGGCTTTAGCTTCAATGCCTTTTGATCTCTTATTTCCATTATAGAGGACACATACAGTATGAAAATGACCAGATATTAGCACTAGCATTAGATCACTAGCATTAGCAAGTTAGATTTAGCATTCAAACTTTAACATTCCTGTATTTGCATGAATACAAGTAGGGTTAAGCTTTAATGCTATCTAATCTAATTTGCCCACGAAGGGTTATGCTTTAATGCCATCTCATCTCTTATTCCCATCATAGAAGACACGTACAGTATGAAAATGACCAGATATTAGCACTAGCATTAGATCGTTAGCATTAGCAAGTTAGCATTAGAATTCAAACTTAAACATTGCAGCACTTGCATGTATACAAGAAGGGTTAAGCTTTAATGCCATCTAATCTAATATGCCCATGAAGCGTTATGCTTTAAAGTCATCTGATCTCTTATTTACATCATAGAGGCCACGTACAGAATGAAAATGACCAGATATTAGCTCTAGCATTAGATCGCTAGCATTAGCAAGTTAGGATAAGCATTGAAACTTTAACATTGCTGTATTTGCATGTATACAAGAAGGGTTAAGCTTTAATGGCATCTAATATAATATGCCCATGAAAGGTTATGCTTTAATGCCATCTGATCTCTTATTTCCATCATAGAGGACATGTTCAGCATGAAAATGACCAGATATTAGCACTAGCATTAGATCGCTAGCATTAGCAAGTTACCATTAGCATTCAAACTTTAACATTGCTGTATTTGCATGTATACAAGAAGGGTTAAGCTTTAATGCCATCTGATCCAATATGCCCATGAAAGGTAATGCTTTAATGCCATCTGGTCTCTTATTTCCATCATTGTGGACATGTTCAGCATGAAAATGACCAGATATTAGCTCTAGCATTAGATCGCTAGCATTAGCAAGTTAGGATAAGCATTGAAACTTTAACATTGCTGTATTTGCATGTATACAAGAAGGGTTAAGCTTTAATGCCATCTAATATAATATGCCCATGAAAGGTTATGCTTTAATGCCATCTGATCTCTTATTTCCATCATAGAGGCCACGTACAGAATGAAAATGACCAGATATTAGCACTAGCATTAGATCGCTAGCATTAGCAAGTTAGCATTAGCATTCAAACTTAAACATTGCAGTACTTGCATGTATACAAGAAGGGTTGAGCTTTAATGCCATCTAATCTAAAATGCCCATGAAGGGTTAGGCTTTAATGCCATCTGATCTCTTATTTCCGTCAAAGAGGAGACGTACAGTATGAAATTGACAAAATATTTGCACTAGCATTAGATCGCTAGCATTAGCAAGTTAGCATTAGCATTCAAACTTTAAAATTGCTGTATTTGCATGTGTACAAGAAGGGTTAAGCTTTAATGTCATCTAATCTAATATGCCGATGAAAAGTCATGCTTTAATGCCATCTGATCTCTTATTTCCATCATTGTGGACACGTACAGTATGAAAATGACAAGATATTAGCAACAGCATTAGATCGCTAGCATTAGCAAGTTAGCATTAGCATTCAAACTTAAACATTGCAGTACTTGCATGTATACAAGAAGGCTTAAGCTTTAATGCCATCTGATCTCTTATTTCCATCATAGAGGACACATACAGTATGAAAATGACCAGATATTAACAGTAGCATTAGATTGCTAGCATTAGCAAGTTAGAATTAGCATTCAAACTTTAACATTGCTGTATATGCATGTATACAAGAAGGTTAAAACAATGGCATCTATTCTAATATGCCCATGAAGGGTTATGCCTTAATGCCATCTGATTTCTGATTTCCATTATAGAGACACGTACAGTATGAAAATGATCAGATATTAGCACTAGCATTAGATCGCTAGCATTAGCAAGTTAGCATAAGCATTGAAACTTTTAACATTGCTGTATTTGCTTGTATACAAAAAGGGTTAAAATGCCATCTAATATAATATGCCCATGAAAGGTTATGCTTTAATGCCATCTGATTCTTATTTCCATCATAGAGGACATGTTCAGCATGAAAATGACCAGATATTAGCACTAGCATTAGAGCGCTAGCATTAGCAAGTTAGCATTAGCATTCAAAATTTAACATTGCTGTATTTGCATGTATACAAGAAGGGTTAACGTTTAATGCCATCTGATCCAATATGCGCATGAAGGGTAATGCTTAAATGCGATCTGATCTCTTATTTCCATCATACAAGACATGTTCAGCATGAAAATGACCAGATATTAGCACTAGCATTAGATCGCTAACATTAGCAAGTTAGCATTAGCATTCACACTTTAACATTGCTGTATTTGCATGTATACAAGAAGGGTTAAGCTTTTAATGCCATCTGATCCAATATGCCCATGAAAGGTAATGCTTTAATGCCATCTGATCTCTTATTTCCATCACAGTGGACATGTTCACCATGAAAATGACCAGACATTAGCACTAGCATTAGATCGCTAGCATTAGCAAGTTAGCATAAGCATTCAAACTTAAACATTGCAGTACTTGCATGTATACAAGAAGGCTTTAGCTTTAATGCCATTTGATCTCTTATTTCCATCATAGAGGACACGTACAGTATGAAAATGACCAGATATTAGCACTAGCTTTAGATCACTAGCATTAGCAAGTTAGATTTAGCATGCAAACTTTAACATTGCTGTATTTGCATGAATAAAAGTAGGATTAAGCTTTAATGCTATCTAATCTAATTTGCCCACGAAGGGTTATGCTTTAATGCCATCTCATCTCTTATTTCCATCATAGAAGATACGTACAGTATGAAAATGACCAGATATTAGCACTAGCATTACATCGCTAGCATTAGCAAGTTAGCATAAGCATTGAAACTTTAACATTTCTGTATTTGCATGTAGACAAGAAGGGTTAAGCTTTAATGCCATCTAATATAATATACCCATGAAAGGTTATGCTTTAATGCAATCTGATCTCTTATTTCCATCATAGAGGATATGTTCAGCATGAAAATGACCAGATATTAGCACTAGCATTAGATCGCTAGTATTAGCAAGTTAGCCTTAACATTCAAACTTTAACATTGCTGTATTTGCATGTATACAAGTAGGGTTAAGGTTTAATGCCATCTGATCCAATATGCGCATGAAGGGTAATGCTTTAATGCGATCTGATCTCTTATTTCCATCATAGAGGACACGTACAGTATGAAAATTACTAGATATTAGCACTAGCATTAGATCGCTAGCATTAGCAAGTTAGCATTAGCATTCAAACTTAAACATTGCCGTACTTGCATGTATACAAGAAGGCTTTAGCTTTAATGCCATTTGATCTCTTATTTCCATCATAGAGGACATGTTCAGCATGAAAATGATAAGATATTAGCACTAGCATTAGATCGCTAGCATTAGCAAGTTAGCATTAGCATTCAAACTTTAACATTGCTGTATTTGCATGTAGACAAGAAGGGTTAAGCTTTAATGCCATCTAATATAATATGCCCATGAAATGATATGCTTTAATGCCATCTGATCTCTTATTTCCATCATAGAGGACATGTTCAGCATGAAAATGATAAGATATTAGCACTAGCATTAGATCGCTAGCATTAGCAAGTTAGCATTAGCATTCAAACTTTAACATTGCTGTATTTGCATGTATACAAGAAGGGTTAAGCTTTAATGCGATGTGATCCAATAAGCCCATGAAGGGTAATGCTTTAATGCGATCTGATCTCTTATTTACATCATAGAGGCAACGTACAGTATGCAAATGACCAGATATTAGCTCTAGCATTAGATCGCTAGCATTAGCAAGTTAGCATTAGCATTCAAACTTAAACATTGCAGTACTTGCATGTATACAAGAAGGGTTAAGCTTTAATGCCATGTGATCCAATAAGCCCATGAAGGGTAATGCTTTAATGCGATCTGATCTCTTATTTACATCATAGAGGCCACGTACAGTATGAAAATGACCAGATATTAGCTCTAGCATTAGATCGCTAGCATTAGCAAGTTAGCTTTAGCATTCAAACTTAAACATTGCTGTACTTGCATGTATACAAGAAGGCTTTAGCTTCAATGCCTTTTCATCTCTTATTTCCATTATAGAGACACGCATAGTATGAAAATGACCAGATATTAGCACTAGCATTAGATCACTAGCATTAGCAAGTTAGATTTAGCATTCAAACTTTAACATTGCTGTATTTGCATGAATACAAGTAGGGTTAAGCTTTAATGCTATCTAATCTAATTTGCCCACGAAGGGTTATGCTTTAATGCCATCTCATCTGTTATTTCCATCATAGAAGACACGTACAGTATGAAAATGACCAGATATTAGCACTAGCATTAGATCGTTAGCATTAGCAAGTTAGGATTAGAATTCAAACTTAAACATTGCAGCACTTGCATGTTTACAAGAAGGGTTAAACTTTAATGCCATCTAATCTAATATGCCCATGAAGCGTTATGCTTTAAAGGCATCTGATCTCTTATTTACATCATAGAGGCCACGTACAGAATGAAAATGACCAGATATTAGCTTTAGCATTAGATCGCTAGCATTAGCAAGTTAGGATAAGCATTGAAACTTTAACATTGCTGTATTTGCATGTATACAAGAAGGGTTAAGTTTTAATGCCATCTAATATAATATGCCCATGAAAGGTTATGCTTTCATGCCATCTGATCTCTTATTTCCATCATAGAGGACATGTTCAGCATGAAAATGACCAGATATTAGCACTAGCATTAGATCGCTAGCATTAGCAAGTTAGCATTAGCATTCAAACTTTAACATTGCTGTATTTGCATGTATACAAGAAGGGTTAAGCTTTAATGCCATCTGATCCAATATGCCCATGAAAGGTAATGCTTTAATGCCATCTGGTCTCTTATTTCCATCATTGTGGACATGTTCAGCATGAAAATGACCAGATATTAGCAATAGCATTAGATCGCTAGCATTAGCAAGTTAGCTTAAGCATTCAAACTTAAACATTGCATTACTTGCATGTATACAAGAAGGCATAAGCTTTAATGCCATCTGATCTCTTATTTCCATCATAGAGTACACATAGAGTATGAAAATGACCAGATATTAACAGTAGCATTAGATTGCTTGCATTAGCAAGTTAGAATTAGCATTCAAACTTTAACATTGCTGTATAAGCATGTATACAAGAAGCGTTAAGCTTTAATGCCATCTAATCTAATATGCCCATGAAGGGTTATGCCTTAATGCCATCTGTTTTCTGATTTCCATTATAGAGGACACGTACAGTATGAAAATGATCAGATATTAGCACTAGCATTAGATCGCTAGCATTAGCAAGTTAGCATAAGCATTGAAACTTTAACATTGCTGTATTTGCTTGTATACAAAAAGGGTGAAGCTTTAATGCCATCTAATATAATATGCCCATGAAAGGTTATGCTTTAATGCCATCTGATCTCTTATTTCCATCATAGAGGACATGTTCAGCATAAAAATGACCAGATATTAGCACTAGCATTAGAGCGCTAGCATTAGCAAGTTAGCATTAGCATTCAAACTTTAACATTGCTGTATTTGCATGTACACAAGAAGGGTTAACGTTTAATGCCATCTGATCCAATATGTGCATGAAGGGTAATGCTTTAATGCGATCTGATATCTTATTTCCATCATAGAAGACATGTTCAGCATGAAAATGACCAGATATTAGCACTAGCATTAGATCGCTAACATTAGCAAGTTAGCATTAGCATTCAAACTTTAACATTTCTGTATTTGCATGTATACAAGAAGGGTTTAGCTTTAATGCCATCTGATCCAATATGCCCATGAAAGGTAATGCTTTAATGCCATCTGATCTCTTATTTCCATCACAGTGGACATGTTCAGCATGAAAATGACCAGATATTAGCACTAGCATTAGATCGCTAGCATTAGCAAGTTAGCATTAGCATTCATACTTTAACATTGCTGTATTTGCATGTATACAAGAAGGGTTAAGCTTTAATGCCATGTAATATAATATGCCCATGAAAGGTTATGCTTTAATGGCATCTGATCTCTTATTTCCATCATAGACGACATGTTCAGCATGAAAATGACCAGATATTAGCTCTAGCATTAGATCGCTAGCATTAGCAAGTTAGCATTAGCATTTAAACTTAAACATTGCAGTACTTGCATGTAAACAAGAAGGGTTAAGCTTTAATGCCATCTAATCTAATATGCCCATGAAGCGTTATGCTTTAAAGGCATCTGATCTCTTATTTACATCATAGAGGCCACGTACAGTATGAAATTAACCAGATATTAGCTCTAGCATTAGATCGCTAGCAATAGCAAGTTACCATTAGCATTAAAACTTAATCATTGCAGTATTTGCATGTATACAGAAAGGTTGAGCTTTAATGCAATCTAATCTAAAATGCCCAGGAAGGGTTAGGCTTTAATGCCATGTGATCTCTTATTTCCGTCAAAGAGGAGACATACAGTATGAAATTGAGCAGATATTAGCACTAGCATTTGATCGCTAACATTAGCAAGTTAGCATTAGCATTCAAACTTAAACATTGCAGTACTTGCATGTATACAAGAAGGCTTTAGCTTTAATGCCATTTGATCTCTTATTTCCATCATAGAGGACACGTACAGTATGAAAATGACCAGATATTAGCACTAGCATTAGATCGTTAGCATTTGCAAGTTAGCATTAGAATTCAAACTTAAACATTGCAGTACTTGCATGTATACAAGAAGGGTTAAGCTTTAATGCCATCTAATCTAATATGCCCATGAAGCGTTATGCTTTAAATGCATCTGATCTCTTATTTACATCATAGAGGCCACGTACAGTATGAAAAAGACCAGATATTAGCTCTAGCATTAGATCGCTAGAATTAGCAAGTTAGCATTAGCATTCTAACTTAAACATTGCAGTACTTGCATGTATACAAGAAGGGTTGAGCTTTAATGCCATCTAATCTAAAATGCCCACGAAGGGTTAGGCTTTTAATGCCATCTGATCTCTTATTTCCCAAAGAGGAGACGACAGTATGAAATTGACCAGATATTAGCACTAGCATTAGATCGCTAGCATTAGCAAATTAGCATTAGCATTCAAACTTTAAAATTGCTGTATTTGCATGTGTACAAGAAGGGTTAAGCTTTAATGTCATCTAATCTAATATGCCGATGAAAAGTCATGCTTTAATGCCATCTGATCTCTTATTTCCATCATAGTGGACACGTACAGTATGAAAATGACAAGATATTAGCAATAGCATTAGATCGCTAGCATTAGCAAGTTAGTATAAGCGTTCAAACTTAAACATTGCAGTACTTGCATGTATACAAGAAGGCTTAAGCTTTGATGGCATCTGATCTCTTATTTCCATCATAGAGGACACATACAGTATGAAAATGACCAGATATTAGCAGTAGCATTAGATTGCTAGCATTAGCAAGTTAGAATTAGCATTCAAACTTTAACATTGCTGTATATGCATGTATACAAGAAGCGTTAAGCTTTAATGCCATCTAATCTAATATGCCCATGAAGGGTTATGCCTTAATGCCATCTGATTTCTGATTTCCATTATAGAGGACACGTACAGTATGAAAATGACCAGATATTAGCACTAGCATTAGATCGTTAGCATTAGCAAGTTAGAATTAGCATTCGGACTTAAACATTTCAGTACTTGCATGCATACAAGTAGGGTTAAGCTTTAATGCCATCTAATCTAATATGCCCATGAAGGGTTATGCTTTAAAGGCATCTGATCTCTTATTTACATCATAGAGGCGACGTACAGTATGAAAATGACCAGATATTAGCTCTAGCATTAGATCGCTAGCATTAGCAAGTTAGCATTAGCATTCAAACTTAAACATTGCAGTACTTGCATGTATACAAGAAGGGTTGAGCTTTAATGCCATCTATTCTAAAATGCCCACGAAGGGTTAGGCTTTAATGCCATCTGATCTCTTATTTCCGTCAAAGTGGAGACATACAGTATGAAATTGACCAGATATTACCTCTAGCATTAGATCGCTAGCTTTAGCAAGTTAGCATTAGCATTCAAACTTTAAAATTGCTGTATTTGCATGTGTACAAGAAGGGTAAAGCTTTAATGTGTTCTAACCTAATATGCCGATGAAAAGTCATGCTTTAATGCCATCTGATCTCTTATTTCCATCATAGTCGACACGTACAGGATGAAAATGACAAGATATTAGCACTAGCATTAGATCGCTAGCATTAGCAAGTTAGCATAAGCATTAAAACTTAAACATTGCAGTACTTGCAAGTATATAAGAAGGCTGAAGCTTTAATGCCATCTGATCTCTTATTTCCATCATAGAGGACATGTACAGTATGAAAATGACAAGATATTAGCACTAGCATTAGATCGCTAGCATTAGCAAGTTAGAATTAGCATTCAAACTTTCACATTGCTGTATCTGCATGAATACAAGAAGCGTTAAGCTTTAATGCCATCTAATCTAATATGCTCATGAAGGGTTATGCCTTAATGCCATCTGATTTCTGATTTCCATTATAGAGGACACGGACAGTATGAAAATGATCAGATATTAGCACTAGCATTAGATCGCTAGCATTAGCAAGTTAGCATAAGCATTCATACTTTAACATTGCTGTATTTGCATGTATACAAGAAGGGTTAAGCTTTAATGCCATCTAATATAATGTGCCCACGAAAGGTTTTGCTAGAATTTCCATCTGATCTCTTATTTCCATCATAGAGGACACGTACAGTATGAAAATGACCAGATATTAGAACTTGCATTAGATCGCTAGCATTAGCAAGTTAGCATGAGCATTCAAACTTAAACATTGCAGTACTTGCATGTATACAAGAAGGCTTTAGCTTTAACACCATTTTATCTCTTATTTCCATCATAGAGGACACGTACAGTATGAAAATGACCAGATATTAGCACTAGCATTAGATCGCTAGCATTAGCAAGTGAGCATTAGCATTCATACTTAAACACTGCACTACTTGCATGTATACAAGAAGGCTTAAGCTTTCACGCCATCTGATCTCTTATTTCCATCATCGAGGACACGTACAGTATGAAAATGACCAGATATTAGCACTAGCATTAGATAGCTAGCATTATCAAGTTAGCATAAGCATTCAAACTTTAACATTTCTGTTTGTGAATGAATACACGTAGGGTTAAGCTTTAATGGCATCTAATCTATTATGCCCATGAAGGGTTATGCTTTAATGCCATCTCATCTTTTATTTCCATCATTGAGGACATGTACAGTATGAAATTGACCAGATATTAGCACTAGCATTAGATCGCTAGCATTAGCAAGTTAGCAGTAGGATTCAAACTAAAAAATTGCAGTACTTGGATGAATACAAGAAGCGTTAAGCTTTAATGCCATCTAATCTAATATGCCCTTGAAGGGTTATGCTTGAATGCCATCTCATCTAATATTTCCATCATTGAGGACACGTACAGTATTTAAATGACCAGATATTAGCACTAGCATTAGATCGCTTGCATTAGCAAGTTAGCATTAGCATTCAAACTTAAAGATTGCTGTACTTGCATGTATACAAGCAGTTGTAAGCCATAATGCCCTCTAATCTAATATGCCCATGAACGGTTTTGCTTTAATGCCTTCTGATCTCTAATTTCCATCATAGAGGACACGTACAGTATGAAAATAACCAGATATTAGCACTAGCATTAGATCGTTAGCATTAGCAAGTTAGCATTTGCATTCAAACTTAAACATTACAGTACTTGCATGTATACAAGAAGCGTTAAGCTTTAATACCATCTAATCTAATATGGCCATTAAGGGTTATGCTTTAATGTCATCTGATCTCATATTTCCATCATAGAGGACACGTACGGTATGACAATGACCAGATATTAGATCTAGCATTAGATCACTATTATTATCAAGATAACATTAGCATTCAAACTTAAACATTACAGTACTTGCATGTATACAAGAAGCGTTAAGCTTTAATGCCATCTAATCTAATATGCCCTTGAAGGGATATGCTTGAAAGCCATCTGATCTCTTATTTCCATCATAGAGGACACGTACAGTATGAAAATGATCAGATATTACCACTTGCAATAGATCGTTAGCATTAGCAAGGTAGCATAAGCATTCAAACTTTAACATTGCTGTATTTGCATGTACACAAGAAGGGTTAAGCTTTAATGCCATCTAATCTAATATGCCCATGAAGGGTTATGCTTTAATGCCATCTGATCTCTTATTTCCATCATTGAGGACACGTACAGTAAGAAAATGACCAGATATTAGCAATAGCATTAGATCGCTAGCATTAGCAAGTTAGCATTAGCATTCAAACGGTAACATTGCTGTATTTGCATGAATACAAGTAGGGTTAAGCTTTAATGCCATCTAATCTAATCTGCCATTGAAGGGTTATGCTTTAATGACATCTGATCTCTTATTTCCATCATTGAGGACACACACAGTATAAAAATGACCAGATATTTGCACTAGCATTAGATCGCTAGCATTAGCAAGTTAGCATAAGCATTCATACTTTAACATTGCTGTATTTGCATGAATACAAGAAGGGTTAACGTTTAATGGCATCTAATCTAATATGCCCTTGAAAGGTTATGCTTTAATGCCATCTGATCTCTTATTTCCATTATTGCGGACACATACAGTAAGAAAATGACCAGATATTAGAACTAGCATTAGAGCGCTAGCATTAGCAAGTTAGCATTAGCATTCAAACTTTAACATTGCTGTATTTGCATGTATACAAGAAGGGTTAACGTTTAATGCCATCTGATCCAATATGCGCATGAAAGGTAATGCTTTAATGCGATCTGATCTCTTATTTCCATCATAAAAGACATGTTCAGCATGAAAATGACCAGTTATTAGCACTAGCATTAGATCGCTAACATTAGCAAGTTAGCATTAGCATTCAAACTTTAACATTGCTGTATTTGCAGATACAAGAAGGGTTAAGCGCCATCTGATCCAATATGACCATTAATGCCATCTGAGTGGACATGTTCAGCATTAGATATTAGCATTTAGATCGCTAAAGCAAGTTAGCATTAGCATTCATACTTTAACATTGCTGTATTTGCATGTATACAAGAAGGGTTAAGCTTTAATGCCATCTAATATAATATGCAAATGAAAGGTTATGCTTTAATGGCATCTGATCTCTTATTTCCATCATAGACGACATGTTCAGCATGAAACTGACCAGATATTAGCACTAGCATTAGATCGCTAGCATTAGCAAGTTAGCATAAGCATTGAAACTTTTACATTGCTGTTTTTGCATGTATACAAGAAGGGTTAAAGTTTAATGCCATCTGATCTAATATGCCCATGAAGCGTTATGCTTTAAAGGCATCTGATCTCTTATTTACATCATAGAGGCCACGTACAGTATGAAATTGACCAGATATTAGCTCTAGCATTAGATCGCTAGCATTAGCAAGTTACCATTAGCATTCAAACTTAATCATTGCAGTACTTGCATGTATACAGGAAGGGTTGAGCTTTAATGCCATCTAATCTAAAATGCCCAGGAAGGGTTAGGCTTTAATGCCATCTGATCTCTTATTTCCGTCAAAGAGGAGACATACAGTATGAAATTGAGCAGATATTAGAAATAGCATTATATCGCTAGCATTAGCAAGTTAGAATTAGCATTCAAACTTTAACATTGCTGTATATGCATGTATACAAGAAGCGTTAAGCTTTAATGCCATCTGATCTCTTATTTCCATCATAGAGGACACATACAATATGAAAATGACAAGATATTAGCAATAGCGTTAGATCGCTAGCATTAGCAAGTTAGAATTAGCATTCAAACTTTAACATTGCAGTACTTGCATGTATACAAGAAGGCTTAAGCTTTAATGCCATCTGATCTTTTATTTCCATCATAGAGGACACATACAGTATGAAAATGACCAGATATTAGCAGAAACATTAGATTGCTAGCATTAGCCAGTTAGAATTAGCATTCAAACTTTAACATTGCTGTATATGCATGTATACAAGAAGCGTTAAGCTTTAATGCCTTCTAATCTAAAATGCCCATGAAGGGTTATGCCTTAATGCCATCAGATTTCTGATTTCCATTATAGAGGACACGTACAATATGATAATGATCAGATATTAGCACCAGCATTAGATCGCTAGCATTAGCAAGTTTGGATAAGCATTGAAACTTTAACATTGCTGTATTTGCATGTATACAAGAAGGATTAAGCTTTAATGCCATATAATATAATATGCCCGCGAAAGGTTATGCTTTAATGCCATCTGATCTCTTATTTCCATCATAGAGGACATGTTCAGCATGAAAATGACCAGATATTAGCACTAGCATTAGATCGCTAGCATTAGCAAGTTAGCATTAGCATTCAAACTTTAACATTGCTGTATTTGCATGTATACAAGAAGGGTTAAAGTTTAATGCCATCTGATCCAATATGCGCATGAAGGGTAATGCTTTAATGCGATCTGATCTCTGATTTCCATCATACAGGACATGTTCAGAATGAAAATGACCAGATGTTAGCACTAGCATTATATCGCTAGCATTAGCAAGTTAGCATTAGCATTCAAACTTTAACATTGCTGTATTTGCATGTTTACAAGAAGGGTTAAGCTTTAATGCCATCTGATCCAATATGCCCATGAAAGGTAATGCTTTAATGCCATCTGGTCTCTTATTTCCATCATAGTGGACATTTTCAGCATGAAAATGACCAGATATTAGCACTAGCATTAAATTGCTAGAATTAGCAAGTTAGCATAAGCATTGAAAGTTTAACATTGCTGTATTTGCATGTAGACAAGAAGGGTTAAGCTTTAATACCATCTAATATAATATGCCCATGAAAGGTTCTGCTTTAATGCCATCTGATCTCTTATTTCCATCATAGAGGACATGTTCAGCATGAAAATGATCAGATATTAGCACTAGCATTCGATCGATAGCATTTGCAACTTAGCATTAGCATTCAAACTTTAACATTGCTGTATTTGCATGTATACAAGAAGGGTTAAGCTTTAATGCCATGTGATCCAATAAGCCCATGAAGGGTAATGCTTTAATGCGATCTGATCTCTTATTTCCATCATAGAGGTCACGTACAGTATAAAAATGACCAGATATTAGCACTAGCATTAGATCGCTAGCATTAGCAAGTTAGCATTAGCATTCAAACTTAAACATTGCAGTACTTGCATGTATACAAGAAGGCTTTAGCTTTAATGCCATTTGATCTCTTATTTCCATCATAGAGGACACGTACAGTATGAAAATGACCAGATATTAGCACTAGCATTAGATCACTTGCATTAGCAAGTTATATTTAGCATTAAAACTTTAACATTGCTCTATTTGCATGAATAAAAGTAGGATTAAGCTTTAATGCTATCTAATCAAATTTGCCCACGAAGGGTTATGCATTAATGCCATCTCATCGCTTATTTCCATCAAAGAAGATACGTACAGTATGAAAAGGACCAGATATTAGCACTAGCATTAGATCGTTAGCATTAGCAAGTTAGCATTAGCATTCAAACTTTAACATTGCTGTATTTGCATGTATACAAGAAGGGTTAAGCTTTAATGCCATGTGATCCAATAAGCCCATGAAGGGTAATGCTTTAATGCGATCTGATCTCTTATTTCCATCATAGAGGACACGTACAGTATGAAAATGACCACATATTAGCACTAGCATTAGATCGCTAGCATTAGCAAGTTAGCTTTAGCTTTCAAACTTAAACATTGCTGTACTTGCATGTATACAAGAAGGCTTTAGCTTTAATGCCTTTTGATCTCTTATTTCCATTATAGAGGACACGTACAGTATGAAAATGACCAGATATTAGCACTAGCATTAGATCACTAGCATTAGCAAGTTAGATTTAGCATTCAAACTTTAACATTGCTGTATTTGCATGAATACAAGTAGGGTTAAGCTTTAATGCTATCTAATCTAATTTGCCCACGAAGGGTTATGCTTTAATGCCATCTCATCTCTTATTTCCATCATAGAAGACACGTACAGTATGAAAATGACCAGATATTAGCACTAGCATTAGATCGTTAGCATTAGCAAGTTAGCATTAGAATTCAAACTTAAACATTGCAGTACTTGCATGTATACAAGAAGGGTTAAGCTTTAATGCAATCTAATCTAATATGCCCATGAAGCGTTATGCACAGTAGGCATCTGATCTCTTATTTACATCATAGAGGCCACGATTGTATGAAAATGACAAGATATTAGCAATAAACATTAGATTGCTAGCATTAGCAAGTTAGCATAAGCATTCAAACTTAAACATTGCAGTACTTGCATGTATACAAGAAGGCTTAAGCTTTAATGCCATCTGATTTCTTATTTCCATCATAGAGACACATACAGTATGAAAATGACCAGATATTAGCAGTAGCATTAGATTGCTAGCATTAGCAAGTTAGAATTAGCATTCAAACTTTAACATTGCTGTATATGCATGTATACAAAAAGCCTTAAGCTTAATGCCATCTAATCTAATATGCCCATGAAGGGTTATGCTTTAATGCCATCTGATTTCTGATTTCCATTATAGAGGACACGTATATGAGATCATGAAAATGATTAGCAGATATTAAACTTTTACATTGCACTAGTATACAGAAAAGGGTTAGCATTAATGCCATCTAATATTAGCATTAAGTTTTGAAACTTTTTAATCATTGCTGTGATTTGCACTAGTATATAGCAAGAAGGGTTAGGGTTTAACATTGCCATCTGATCCAATTATTTAATGCCATCTGATCCCATGAAGGGTAATGCTTTAATGCCATCTGATCTCTTATTTCCATCATACAGGACATGTTCAGCATGAAAATGACCAGATATTAGCACTAGCATTAGATCGCTAGCATTAGCAAGTTAGCATTAGCATTCATACTTTAACATTGCTGTATTTGCATGTATACAAGAAGGGTTAAGCTTTAATGCCATCCAATATAATATGCCCATGAAAGGTTATGCTTTAATGGCATCTGATCTCTTATTTCCATCATAGAGGACATGTTCAGCATGAAAATGACCAGATATTAGCACTAGCATTAGATCGCTAGCATTAGCAAGTTAGCATAAGCATTGAAACTTTTACATTGCTGTATTTGCATGTAGACAAGAAGGGTTAAGCTTTAATGCCATCTAATATAATATGCCCATGAAAGGTTATGCTTTAATGCCATCTGATCTCTTATTTCCATCATTGAGGATATGTTCAGCATGAAAATGATCAGATATTAGCACTAGCATTAGATCGCTAGCATTAGCAAGTTAGCATTAGCATTCAAACTTTAACATTGCTGTATTTGCATGTATACAAGAAGGGTTAAGCTTTAATGCCATGTGATCCAATAAGCCCATGAAGGGTACTGCTTTAATGCGATCTCATCTCTTATTTCCATCATAGAGGACACGTACAGAATGAAAATGACCAGATATTAGCACTAGCATTAGATCGCTTGCATTAGCAAGTTAGCATTAGCATTCAAACTTAAACATTGCAGTACTTGCATGTATACAAGAAGGCTTTAGCTTTAATGCCATTTGATCTCTTTTTACCATCATAGAGGACACGTACAGTATGAAAATGACCAGATATTAGAACTAGCATTAGATCACTAGCATTAGCAAGTTAGATTTACCATTCAAACTTTAACATTGCTGTATTTGCATGAATACAAGTAGGGTTAAGCTTTAATGCTATCTAATCTAATTTGCCCACGAAGGGTTATGCTTTAATGCCATCTCATCTCTTATTTCCATCATAGAGGACATGTTCAGCATGAAGATGACCAGATATTAGCACTAGCATTAAATCGCTAGCATTAGCAAGTTAGCATTAGCATTCAAACTTAAACATTGCAGTACTTGCATGTATACAAGAAGGGTTGAGCTTTAATGCCATCTAATCTAAAATGCCCACAAAGGGTTAGGCTTTAAAGGCATCTGATCTCTTATTTACATCATAGAGACCACGTTCAGTATGAAAATGACCAGATAATAGCTCTAGCATTAGATTGCTAGCATTAGCAAGTTAGCATTAGCATTCAAACTGAAACATTGCAGTACTTGCATGTATACAAGAAGGGTTGAGCTTTAATGCCATCTAATCTAAAATGCCCACAAAGGGTTTGGCTTTAATGCCATCTGATCTCTTATTTCCGTCAAAGAGGAGACGTACAGTATGAAATTGAGCAGATAATAGCACTAGCATTAGATCGCTAGCATGAGCAAGTGAGCATTAGCATTCAAACTTTAAAATTGATGTATTTGCATGTGTGCAAGAAGGGTTACGCTTTAATGTCATCTAATCTAATATGCCGATGAAAAGTCATGCTTTAATGCCATCTGATCTCTTATTTCCATCATAGTGGACACGTACAGTATGAAAATGACAAGATATCAGCAATAGCATTAGATCGCTAGCTTTAGCAAGTTAGGATTAGCATTCAAACTTAAACATTGCAGTACTTTCATGTATACAAGAAGGCTTAAGCTTTCACGCCATCTGATCTCTTATTTCTATCATCGAGGACACGTACAGTATGAAAATGACCAGATATTAGCACTAGCATTAGTTCACTAGCATTAGCAAGTTAGCTTTAGCATTCAAACTTTAACATTGCTGTATTTGCATGAATACAAGTAGGGTTAAGCTTTAATGCTATCTAATCTAATTTGCCAACGAAGGGTTATGCTTTAATGCCATCTCATCTCTTATTTCCATCATAGAAGACACGTACAGTATGAAAATGACCAGATATTAGCACTCGCATTAGATCGTTAGCATTAGCAAGTTAGCATTTGCATTCGGACTTAAACATTTCAGTACTTGCATGCATACAAGTAGGTTTAAGCTTTAATGCCATCTAATCTAATATGCCCATGAAGGGTTATGCTTTAAAGGCATCTGATCTCTTATTTACATCATAGAGGCCACGGACAGTATGAAAATGACCAGATATTAGCTCTAACATTAGATCGCTAGCATTAGCAAGTTAGCATTAGCATTCAAACTTAAACATTGCAGTACTTGCATGTATACAAGAAGGGTTGAGCTTTAATGCCATCTATTCTAAAATGCCCACGAAGGGTTAGGCTTTAATGCCATCTGATCTCTTATTTCCGTCAAAAAGGAGACGTACAGTATGAAATTGACCAGATATTAGCACTAGCATTAGATCGCTAGCATTAGCAAGTTAGCATTAGCATTCAAACTTTAAAATTGCTGTATTTGCATGTGTACAAGAAGGGTAAAGCTTTAATGTGATCTAATCTAATATGCCGATGAAAAGTCATGCTTTAATGCCATCTGATCTCTTATTTCCATCATAGTGGACACGTACAGTATGAAAATGACAAGATATTAGCACTAGCATTAGATCGCTAGCATTAGCAAGTTAGCATAAGAATTCAAACTTAAACATTGCAGTACTTGCAAGTATATAAGAAGGCTGAAGCTTTAATGCCATCTGATCTCTTATTTCCATCATAGAGGACATGTACAGTATGAAAATGACAAGATATTAGCACTAGCATTAGATCACTAGCATTAGCAAGTTAGAATTAGCATTCAAACTTTCACATTGCTTTATATGCATGTATACAAGAAGCGTTAAGCTTTAATGCCATCTAATCTAATATTCTCATGAAGGGTTATGCCTTAATGCCATCTGATTTCTGATTTCCATTATAGAGGACACGGACAGTATGAAAATGACCAGATATTAGAACTAGCATTAGATCGCTAGCATTAGCAAGTTAGCATGAGCATTCAAACTTAAACATTGCAGTACTTGCATGTATACAAGAAGGCTTTAGCTTTAACACCATTTTATCTCTTATTTCCATCATAGAGGACACGTACAGTATGAAAATGACCAGATATTAGCACTAGCATTAGATCGCTAGCATTAGCAAGTTAGCATTAGCATTCATACTTAAACATTGCACTACTTGCATGTATACAAGAAGGCTTAAGCTTTCACGCCATCTGATCTCTTATTTCCATCATCGAGGACACGGACAGTATGAAAATGACCAGATATTAGCACTAGCATTAGATAGCTAGCATTAGCAAGTTAGCATTAGCATTCAAACTTTAACATTTCTGTTTTTGAATGAATACACGTAGGGTTAAGCTTTAATGGCATCTAATCTAATATGCCCATGAAGGGTTATGCTTTAATGCCATCTCATCTTTTATTTCCATCATTGAGGACACGTACAGTATGATATTGACCAGATATTAGCACTAGCATTAGATCGCTAGCATTAGCAAGTTAGCAGTAGGATTCAAACTAAAACATTGCAGTACTTGGATGTATACAAGAAGCGTTAAGCTTTAATGCCATCTAATCTAATATGCCCTTGAAGGGTTATGCTTGAATGCCATCTCATCTAATATTTCCATCATTGAGGACACGTACAGTATGTAAATGACCAGATATTAGCACTAGCATTAGATCGCTTGCATTAGCAAGTTAGCATTAGCATTCAAACTTAAACATTGCTGTACTTGCATGTATACAAGCAGTTGTAAGCTATAATGCCCTCTAATCTAATATGCCCATGAACGGTTTTGCTTTAATGCCTTCTGATCTCTAATTTCCATCATAGAGGACACGTACAGTATGAAAATAACCAGATATTAGCACTAGCATTAGATCGTTAGCATTAGCAAGTTAGCATTAGCATTCAAACTTAAACATTGCAGTACTTGCATGTATACAAGAAGCGTTCAGCTTTAATGCCATCTAATCTAATATGGCCATTAAGGGTTATGCTTGAATGTCATCTGATCTCATATTTCCATCATAGAGGACACGTACAGTATGACAATGACCAGATATTAGATCTAGCATTAGATCGCTATTATTAGCAAGATAACATTAGCATTCAAACTTAAACATTGCAGTACTTGCATGTATACAAGAAGGGTTAAGCTTTAATGCCATCTAATCTAATATGCCCTTGAAGGGTTATGCTTGAAAGCCATCTGATCTCTTATTTCCTTCATAGAGGACACGTACAGTATGAAAATGATCAGATATTACCACTTGCAATAGATCGTTAGCATTAGCAAGTTAGCATAAGCATTCAAACTTTAACATTGCTGTATTTGCATGTATACAAGAAGGGTTAAGCTTTAATGCCATCTAATCTAATATGCCCATGAAAGGTTATGCTTTAATGCCATCTGATCTCTTATTTCCATCATTGAGGACACGTACAGTATGAAAATGACCAGATATTAGCAATAGCATTAGATCGCTAGCATTAGCAAGTTAGCATTAGCATTCAAACGTTAACATTGCTGTATTTGCATGAATACAAGTAGGGTTAAGCTTTAATGCCATCTAATCTAATCTGCCATTGAAGGGTTATGCTTTAATGACATCTGATCTCTTATTTCCATCACTGAGGACACATACAGTATGAAAATGACCAGATATTAGCACTGGCATTAGATCGCTAGCATTAGCAAGTTAGCATTTGCATTCAAACTTTAACATTGCTGTATTTGCATGTATACAAGAAGTGTTAAGCTTTCATGCCATCTGATTCAATATGCCCATGAAGGGAAATGCTTTAATGCGATCTGATCTCTTATTTCCATCAAAGAGGACACGTACAGTATGAAAATGACCAGATATTAGCACTAGCATAAGATCGCTACCATTAGCAAGTTAGCATTAGCATTCAAACTTAAACATTGTAGTACTTGCATGTATACAAGAAGGCTTAAGCTTTCACGCCATCTGATCTCTTATTTCCATCATCGAGGACACGTACAGTATGAAAATGACCAGATATTAGCACTAGCATTAGATCGCTAACATTAGCAAGTTAGCATTAGCATTCAAACTTAAACATTGCAGTACTTGCATGTATACAAGAAGGGGTAAGCATTAATGGCATCTAATCTAATATGCCCATGAAGGGTTTTGCTTTAATGCCATCTGATCTCTTATTTCCATCAAAGAGGACACGTACAGCATGAAAATGACCAGATATTAGCACTAGCATTAGATCGTTAGGATAAGCAAGTTAGCATTAGCATTCAAACTGAAACATTGCAGTACTTGCATGTATACAAGAAGGGTTAAGCTTTAATGCCATCTAATCTAATATGCCCATTAAGGGTTATGCTTTAATGTCAATAGATCTCTTATTTCCATCATAGAGGACACGTACGATAAGACAATGACCAGATATTAGATCTAGCATTAGATCGCTATTATTAGCAAGATAGCATAAGCATTCAAACTTAAACATTGCAGTACTTGCATGTATAGAAGAAGGGTTAAGCTTTAATGCCATCTAATCTAATATGCCCTTGAAGGGTAATGCTTTAATGCCATCTGATCTCTTATTTCCATCATAGAGGACACGTACAGTATGAAAATGACCAGATATTATCACTAGCATTAGATCGCTACCATTAGCAAGTTAGCATAAGCATTCAAACTTTAACATTGCTGTATTTGCATGTATACAAGAAAGGTTAAGCTTTAATGCGATCTAATCTAATTTTTGCCATCGGGTTTATGCTTTAATATCATCTGATCTCTTATTTCCATCATAGAGGACACGTACAGTATGAAAATGACCAGATATTAGCACTAGCATTAGATCGTTAGCATTAGCAAGTTAGCATTAGCATTCAAACTTAAACATTGCAGTACTTGCATGTATACAAGAAAGGTTAAGCTTTAATGCCATCTAATCTAATATGCCCATGAAGGGTTATGCTTTAATGCCATCTGATCTCTTATTTACATCATAGAGGCCACGTACAGTATGAAAATGACCAGATTTTAGCTCTAGCATTAGATCGCTAGGATTAGTAAGTTAGCATAAGCATTCAAACTTAAAAATTGCAGTTCTTGCATGTAGACAAGAAGGCTGTAGCTTTAATGCCATCTGATCTCTTATTTTCATCATAGAGGACACGTTCAGAATGAAAATGACCAGATATTAGCACTAGCATTAGATCGCTAGCATTAGCAAGTTAGAATTAGCTTTCAAACTTTAACATTGCTGTATATGCATGTATACAAGAACCGTTAAGCTTTAATGCCATCTAATCTAATATGCCCACGAAGGGTTATGCCTTAAAGCCATTTGATTTCTGATTTCCATTATAGAGGACACGTACAGTGTGAAAATGACCAGATATTAGCACTAGCATTAGATCGCTAGCATTAGCAGGTTAGCATTAGCTTTCAAACTAAAACATTGCAGTACTTGCATGTATACAAGAAGGCTTTAGCTTTAACGGCATTTGATCTCTTATTTCCATCATAGAGGACACGTACAGTATGAAAATGACCAGATATTAGCACTAGCATTAGATCGTTAGCATTAGCAAGTTATCATTAGCATTCAAACTTAAACATTGCAGTACTTGCATGTATACAAGAAGGCTTTAGCTTTAACGCCATTTGAACTCTTATTTCCATCATAGAGGACACGTACAGTATGAAAAAGACCAGATATTAGCACTAGCTTTAGATCGCTATTTTTGCAAGTTAGTATTAGAATTGAAACTTTAACATTGCTGTATTTCCATGAATACAAGTAGGGATAAGCTTTAATGCTATGTAATCTAATATGCCCATGAAGGGTTATGCTTTAATGCCATCTCATCTTTTATTTCCATCATAGAGGACACGTACAGTATGAAAATGACCAGATATTAGCACTAGCAATAGATCGCTAGCATTAGCAAGTTAGCATTAGCATTCGAACTAAAACATTGCAGTGCTTGCATGTATACAAGACGGGATAAGCTTTAATGCCATCTAATCTAATATGCCCTTAAAGGGTTATGCTTTAATGCCATCTGATCTCTTATTTCCATCATTGAGGACACGTACAGAATGAACATGACCAGATATTTGCACTTGCATTAGATCGCTAGCATTAGCACGTTAGCATTAGCATTCAAGCTTAAACATTGCAGTACTTGCATGTATACAAGAAGGGTTAAGCTTTAATGCCATCTAATCTAATATGCCCATGAAGGGTTTTGCTTTAATGCCATCTGAACTCTTATTTCCATCATAGAGGACACGTACAGTATGAAAATGACCAGATAATAGCACTAGCATTAGATCGCTAGCATTAGCAAGTTAGCATGAGCATTCAAACTTAAACATTGCAGTACTTGCATGTATACAAGAAGGCTTTAGCTTTAACGGCATTTGATCTCTTATTTCCATCATAGAGGACACGTACAGTATGAAAATGACCAGATATTAGCACTAGCATTAGATCGTTAGCATTAGCAAGTTATCATTAGCATTCAAACTTAAACATTGCAGTACTTGCATGTATACAAGAAGGCTTTAGCTTTAATCATTTTTTTTGAACTCTTATTTCCATCATAGAGGACACGTACAGTATGAAAAAGACCAGATATTAGCACTAGCTTTAGATCGCTATTTTTGCAAGTTAGTATTAGAATTGAAACTTTAACATTGCTGTATTTCCATGAATACAAGTAGGGATAAGCTTTAATGCTATGTAATCTAATATGCCCATGAAGGGTTATGCTTTAATGCCATCTCATCTTTTATTTCCATCATAGAGGACACGTACAGTATGAAAATGACCAGATATTAGCACTAGCAATAGATCGCTAGCATTAGCAAGTTAGCATTAGCATTCGAACTAAAACATTGCAGTGCTTGCATGTATACAAGACGGGATAAGCTTTAATGCCATCTAATCTAATATGCCCTTAAAGGGTTATGCTTTCATGCCATCTGATCTCTTATTTCCATCATTGAGGACACGTACAGAATGAACATGACCAGATATTTGCACTTGCATTAGATCGCTAGCATTAGCACGTTAGCATTAGCATTCAAGCTTAAACATTGCAGTACTTGCATGTATACAAGAAGGGTTAAGCTTTAATGCCATCTAATCTAATATGCCCATGAAGGGTTTTGCTTTAATGCCATCTGAACTCTTATTTCCATCATAGAGGACACGTACAGTATGAAAATGACCAGATAATAGCACTAGCATTAGATCGTTAGCATTAGCAAGTTAGCATTAGCATTCAAACTTAAACATTGCAGTACTTTCATGTATACAAGAATGGTTAAGCTTTAATCCCATCTAATCTATTATTCCCATGAAGGGTTATGCTTTAATGCCATCTGATCTCTTATTTACATCATAGAGGTTATGTACAGTATGAAAATGACCAGATATTAGCTCTAGCATTAGATCGCTAGCATTAGCAAGTTAGCATTAGCATTCAAACTTAAACATTGCAGTACTTGCATGTATACAAGAAGGGTTGAGCTTTAATGCCATTTATTCTAAAATGCCCACGAAGGGTTAGGCTTTAATGCCATCTGATCTCTTATTTCCGTCAAAGAGGAGACATACAGTATGAAATTGACCAGATATTAGCACTAGCATTAGATCGCTAGCATTAGCAAGTTAGCATTAGCATTCAAACTTTAAAATTGGTGTATTTGCATGTGTACAAGAAGGGTAAAGCTTTAATGTGATCTAATCTAATATGCCGATGAAAAGTCATGCTTTAATGCCATCTGATCTCTTATTTCCATTATAGTGGACACGTACAGTATGAAAATGACAAGATATTAGCACTAGCATTAGATCGCTAGCATTAGCAAGTTAGCATAAGCATTCAAACTTAAACATTGCAGTACTTGCAAGTATATAAGAAGGCTGAAGCTTTAATGCCATCTGATGTCTTATTTCCATCATAGAGGACACGTACAGTATGAAAATGACCGGATAATAGAACTAGCATTAGATCGCTAGCATTAGCAAGTTAGCATGAGCATTCAAACTTAAACATTGCAGTACTTGCATGTATACAAGAAAGCTTTAGCTTTAACACCATTTTATCTCTTATTTCCATCATAGAGGACACGAACAGTATGAAAATGACCAGAAATTAGCACTAGCATTAGATCGCTAGCATTAGCAAGTTAGCATTAGCATTCATACTTAAACATTGCACTAAATGCATGTATACAAATAGGCTTAAGGGTTTCAATGCCATCTGATCTCTTATTTCCATCATCGAGGACACATACAGTATGAAAATGACCAGATATTAGCACTAGCATTAGATAGCTAGCATTAGCAAGTTAGCATTAGCATTCAAACTTTAACATTTCTGTTTTTGAATGAATACAAGTAGGGTTAAACTTTAATGCATCTAATCTAATATGCCCATGAAGGGTTATGCTTTAATGCCATCTCATCTTTTATTTCCATCATTGAGGACACGAACAGTATGAAATTGACCAGATATTAGCACTAGCATTAGATCGCTAGCATTAGCAAGTTAGCAGTAGGATTCAAACTAAAACATTGCAGTACTTGGATGTATACAAGAAGCGTTAAGCTTTAATGCCATCTAATCTAATATGCGCTTGAAGGGTTATGCTTGAATGCCATCTCATCCAATATTTCCATCATTGAGGACACGTACAGCATGTAAATGACCAGATATTAGCACTAGCATTAGATCGCTTGCATTAGCAAGTTAGCATTATCATTCAAACTTAAACATTGCTGTACTTGCATGTATACAAGCAGTTGTAAGCTATAATGCCCTCTAATCTAATATGCCCATGAACGGTTTTGCTTTAATGCCTTCTGATCTCTAATTTCCATCATAGAGGACACGTACAGTATGAAAATAACCAGATATTAGCACTAGCATTAGATCGTTAGCATTAGCAAGTTAGCATTAGCATTCAAACTTAAACATTGCATTACTTGCATGTATACAAGAAGCGTTAAGCTTTAATGCCATCTAATCTAATATGGCCATTAAGGGTTATGCTTTAATGTCATCTGATCTCATATTTCCATCATAGAGGACACGTACGGTATGACAATGACCAGATATTAGATCTAGCATTAGATCGCTATTATTAGCAAGATAACATTAGCATTCAAACTTAAACATTGCAGTACTTGCATGTATACAAGAAGGGTTAAGCTCTAATGCCATCTAATCTAATATGCCCTTGAAGGGTTATGCTTGAAAGCCATCTGATCTCTTATTTCCATCATAGAGGAAACGTACAGTATGAAAATGATCAGATATTACCACTTGCAATAGCTCGTTAGCATTAGCAAGTTAGCATAAGCATTCAAACTTTAACATTGCTGTATTTGCATGTATACAAGAAGGGTTAAGCTTTAATGCCATCTAATATAATATGCCCATGAAAGGTTTTGCTTTAATGCCATCTGATCTCTTATTTCCATCATTGAGGACACATACAGTATGAAAATGACCAGATATTAGCACTAGCATTAGATCGCTAGCATTAGCAAGTTAGCATAAGCATTCATACTTTAATATTACTGTATTTGCATGAATACAAGAAGGGTTAAGCTTTAATGGCATCTAATCTAATATGCCCTTGAAATGTTATGCTTTAATGCCATCTGATCTCTTATTTCCATCATTGAGGACACATACAGTAAGAAAATGACCAGATTTTAGCACAAGCATTAGATCGCTAGCATTAGCAAGTTAGCATTAGCATTCAAACGTTAACATTGCGGTATTTGCATGAATACAAGTAGGGTTAAGCTTTAATGGCATCTAATCTAATATGCCCTTGAAGGGTTATGCTTTAATGCCATCTGATCTCTTATTTCAATCATTGAGCACACATACAGTATGAAAATGACCAGATATTAGCACTGGCATTAGATCGCTAGCATTAGCAAGTTAGCATTTGCATTCAAACTTTAACATTGCTGTATTTGCATGTATACAAGAAGTGTTAAGCTTTAATGCCATCTGATTCAATATGCCCATGAAGGGAAATGCTTTAATGCGATCTGATCTCTTATTTCCATCAAAGAGGACAAGTACAGTATGAAAATGACCAGATATTAGCACTAGCATTAGATCGCTACCATTAGCAAGTTAGCATTAGCATTCAAACTTAAACATTGTAGTACTTGCATGTATACAAGAAGGCTTAAGCTTTCACGCCATCTGATCTCTTATTTCCATCATCGAGGACACGTACAGTATAAAAATGACCAGATATTAGCACTAGCATAAGATCGCTAGCATTAGCAAGTTAGCATTAGCATTCAAACTTAAACATTGCAGTACTTGCATGTATACAAGAAGGGGTAAGCATTAATGGCATCTAATCTTATATGCCCATGAAGGGTTTTGCTTTAATGCATTCTGATCTCTTATTTCCATCATAGAGGACATGTACAGTATGAAAATGACCAGATATTAGCACTAGCATTAGATCGTTAGGATAAGCAAGTTAGCATTAGCATTCAAACTGAAACATTGCAGTACTTGCATGTATACAAGAAGGGTTAAGCTTTAATGCCATCTAATCTAATATGCCCATTAAGGGTTATGTTTTAATGTCAATAGATCTCTTATTTCCATCATAGAGGACACGTACGGTATGACAATGACCAGATATTAGATCTAGCATTAGATCGCTATTATTAGCAAGATAGCATAAGCATTCAAACTTAAACATTGCAGTACTTGCATGTATAGAAGAAGGGTTAAGCTTTAATGCCATCTAATCTAATATGCCCTTGAAGGGTAATGCTTTAATGCCATCTGATCTCTTATTTCCATCATAGAGGACACGTACAGTATGAAAATGACCAGATATTAGCACTAGCATTAGATCGCTACCATTAGCAAGTTAGCATAAGCATTCAAACTTTAACATTGCTGTATTTGCATGTATATAAGAAAGGTTAAGCTTTAATGCGATCTAATCTAATTTGCGCACGAAGGGTTATGCTTTAATACCATCTGATCTCTTATTTCCATCATAGATGACACGTACAGTATGAAAATGACCAGATATTAGCACTAGCATTAGCAAGTTAGCATTAGCATTCAAACTTAAACATTGCAGTACTTGAATGTATACAAGAAAGGTTAAGCTTTAATGCCATCTAATCTAATATGCCCATGAAGGGTTATGCTTTAATGCCATCTGATCTCTTATTTACATCATAGAGGCCACGTACAGTATGAAAATGACCAGATTTTAGCTCTAGCATTAGATCGCTAGCATTAGCAAGTTAGCATTTGCATTCAAACTTAAACATTGCAGTACTTGCATGTATACAAGAAGGGTTGAGCTTTAATGCCATCTAATCTAAAATGCCCACGAAGGGTTCGGCTTTAATGCCATCTGATCTCTTATTTCCGTCAAAGAGGACACGTACAGTATGAAAATGACCAGATATTAGCACTAGCATTAGATTGCTCGGATTAGCAAGTTAGTATAAGCATTCAAACTTAAAAATTGCAGTTCTTGCATGTATACAAGAAGGCTGTAGCTTTAATGCCATCTGATCTCTAATTTTCATCATAGAGGACACGTACAGAATGAAAATGACCAGATATTAGGACAAGCATTAGATCGCTAACATTAGCAAGTTAGCATTAGCTTTCATACTAAAACATTGCAGTACTTGCATTTATACAAGAAGGCTTTAGCTTTAACGGCATTTGATCTCTTATTTCCATCATAGAGGACACGTACAGTATGAAAATGACCAGATATTAGCACTAGCATTAGATCGTTAGCATTAGCAAGTTAGCATTAGCATTCAAACTTAAACATTGCAGTACTTGCATTTATAGAAGAAGGCTTTAGCTTTAACGCCATTTGAACTCTTATTTCCATCATAGAGGACACGTACAGTATGAAAATGACCAGATATTAGCACTAGCATTAGATCGCTATTTTTGCAAGTTAGTATTAGAATTGAAACTTTAACATTGCTGTATTTGCATGAATACAAGTAGGGATAAGCTTTAATGCTATGTAATCTAATATGCTCATGAAGGGTTATGCTTTAATGCCATCTCATCTTTTATTTCCATCATAGAGGACACTACAGTATGAAAATGACCAGATATTAGCACTAGCAATAGATCGCTAGCATTAGCAAGTTAGCATTAGCATTCAAACTAAAACATTGCAGTGCTTGCATGTATACAAGAAGGGATAAGCTTTAATGCCATCTAATCTAATATGCCCTTGAAGGGTTATGCTTTAATGCCATCTGATCTCTTATTTCAATCATTGAGGACACATACAGTATGAAAATGACCAGATATTAGCACTGGCATTAGATCGCTAGCATTAGCAAGTTAGCATTTGCATTCAAACATTAACATTGCTGTATTTGCATGTATACAAGAAGTGTTAAGCTTTAATGCCATCTGATTCAATATGCCCATGAAGGGAAATGCTTTAATGCGATCTGATCTCTTATTTCCATCAAAGAGGACACGTACAGTATGAAAATGACCAGATATTAGCACTAGCATTAGATCGCTACCATTAGCAAGTTAGCATTAGCATTCAAACTTAAACATTGTAGTACTTGCATGTATACAAGAAGGCTTAAGCTTTCACGCCATCTGATCTCTTATTTCCATCATCGAGGACACGTACAGTATAAAAATGACCAGATATTAGCACTAGCATAAGATCGCTAGCATGAGCAAGTTAGCATTAGCATTCAAACTTAAACATTGCAGTACTTGCATGTATACAAGAAGGGGTAAGCATTAATGGCATCTAATCTTATATGCCCATGAAGGGTTTTGCTTTAATGCCATCTGATCTCTTATTTCCATCATAGAGGACATGTACAGTATGAAAATGACGAGATATTAGCACTAGCATTAGATCGTTAGGATAAGCAAGTTAGCATTAGCATTCAAACTGAAACATTGCAGTACTTGCATGTATACAAGAAGGGTTAAGCTTTAATGCCATCTAATCTAATATGCCCATTAAGGGTTATGCTTTAATGTCAATAGATCTCTTATTTCCATCATAGAGGACACGTACGGTATGACAATGACCAGATATTAGATCTAGCATTAGATCGCTATTATTAGCAAGATAGCATAAGCATTCAAACTTAAACATTGCAGTACTTGCATGTATAGAAGAAGGGTTAAGCTTTAATGGCATCTAATCTAATATGCCCTTGAAGGGTAATGCTTTAATGCCATCTAATCTCTTATTTCCATCATAGAGGACACGTACAGTATGAAAATGACCAGATATTAGCACTAGCATTAGATCGCTACCATTAGCAAGTTAGCATAAGCATTCAAACTTTAACATTGCTGTATTTGCATTTATATAAGAAAGGTTAAGCTTTAATGCGATCTAATCTAATTTGCGCACGAAGGGTTATGCTTTAATACCATCTGATCTCTTATTTCCATCATAGAGGACACGTACAGTATGAAAATGACCAGATATTAGCACTAGCATTAGCAAGTTAGCATTAGCATTCAAACTTAAACATGGCAGTACTTGAATGTATACAAGAAAGGTTAAGCTTTAATGCCATCTAATCTAATATGCCCATGAAGGGTTATGCTTTAATGCCATCTGATCTCTTATTTACATCATAGAGGCCACGTACAGTATGAAAATGACCAGATTTTAGCTCTAGCATTAGATCGCTAGCATTAGCAAGTTAGCATTTACATTCAAACTTAAACATTGCAGTACTTGCATGTATACAAGAAGGGTTGAGCTTTAATGCCATCTAATCTAAAATGCCCAATAAGGGTTTAGGGCTTTTAATGCCATCTGATCTCTTATTTCCGTCAAAGAGGACACGTACAGTATGAAAATGACCAGATATTAGCACTAGCATTAGATTGCTCGGATTAGCAAGTTAGCATAAGCATTCAAACTTAAAAATTGCAGTTCTTGCATGTATACAAGAAGGCTGTAGCTTTAATGCCATCTGATCTCTTATTTTCATCATAGAGGACACGTACAGAATGAAAATGACCAGATATTAGGACTAGCATTAGATCGCTAACATTAGCAAGTTAGCATTTGCTTTCAAACTAAAACATTGCAGTACTTGCATTTATACAAGAAGGCTTTAGCTTTAACGGCATTTGATCTCTTATTTCCATCATAGAGGACACGTACAGTATGAAAATGACCAGATATTAGCACTAGCATTAGATCGTTAGCATTAGCAAGTTAGCATTAGCATTCAAACTTAAACATTGCAGTACTTGCATTTATACAAGAAGGCTTTAGCTTTAACGCCATTTGAACTCTTATTTCCATCATAGAGGACACGTACAGTATGAAAATGACCAGATATTAGCACTAGCATTAGATCGCTATTTTTGCAAGTTAGTATTAGAATTGAAACTTTAACATTGCTGTATTTGCATGAATACAAGTAGGGATAAGCTTTAATGCTATGTAATCTAATATGCTCATGAAGGGTTATGCTTTAATGCCATCTCATCTTTTATTTCCATCATAGAGGACACTACAGTATGAAAATGACCAGATATTAGCACTAGCAATAGATCGCTAGCATTAGCAAGTTAGCATTAGCATTCAAACTAAAACATTGCAGTGCTTGCATGTATACAAGAAGGGATAAGCTTTAATGCCATCTAATCTAATATGCCCTTGAAGGGTTATGCTTTAATGCCATCTGATCTCTTATTTCAATCATTGAGGACACATACAGTATGAAAATGACCAGATATTAGCACTGGCATTAGATCGCTAGCATTAGCAAGTTAGCATTTGCATTCAAACTTTAACATTGCTGTATTTGCATGTATACAAGAATTGTTAAGCTTTAATGCCATCTGATTCAATATGCCCATGAAGGGAAATGCTTTAATGCGATCTGATCTCTTATTTCCATCAAAGAGGACACGTACAGTATGAAAATGACCAGATATTAGCACTAGCATTAGATCGCTACCATTAGCAAGTTAGCATTAGCATTCAAACTTAAACATTGTAGTACTTGCATGTATACAAGAAGGCTTAGCTTTCACGCCATCTGATCTCTTATTTCCATCATCGAGGACACGACAGTATAAAATGACCAGATATTAGCACTAGCATTAGATCGCTAGCATTAGCAAGTTAGCATTAGCATTCAAACTTAAACATTGCAGTACTTGCATGTATACAAGAAGGGGTAAGCAATAATGGCATCTAATCTTATATGCCCATGAAGGGTTTTGCTTTAATGCCATCTGATCTCTTATTTCCATCATAGAGGACATGTACAGTATGAAAATGACCAGATATTAGCACTAGCATTAGATCGTTAGGATAAGCAAGTTAGCATTAGCATTCAAACTGAAACATTGCAGTACTTGCATGTATACAAGAAGGGTTAAGCTTTAATGCCATCTAATCTAATATGCCCATTAAGGGTTATGCTTTAATGTCAATAGATCTCTTATTTCCATCATAGAGGACACGTACGGTATGACAATGACCAGATATTAGATCTAGCATTAGATCGCTATTATTAGCAAGATAGCATAAGCATTCAAACTTAAACATTGCAGTACTTGCATGTATAGAAGAAGGGTTAAGCTTTAATGCCATCTAATCTAATATGCCCTTGAAGGGTAATGCTTTAATGCCATCTGATCTCTTATTTCCATCATAGAGGACACGTACAGTATGAAAATGACCAGATATTAGCACTAGCATTAGATCGCTACCATTAGCAAGTTAGCATAAGCATTCAAACTTTAACATTGCTGTATATGCATGTATACAAGAACCGTTAAGCTTTATTGCCATCTAATCTAATATGCCCATGAAGGGTTATGCCTTAATGCCATCTGATTTCTGATTTCCATTATAGAGGACACGTACAGTATGAAAATGACCAGATATTAGCACTAGCATTAGATCGCTAGCATTAGCAAGTTAGCTTTAGCATTCAAACTTAAACATTGCAGTACTTGCATGTATACAAGAAGGCTTTAGCTTTAACGCCATTTGATCTCTTATTTCCATCATAGAGGACACGTACAGTATGAAAATGACCAGATATTAGCACTAGCATTAGATCGCTAGCATTAGCAAGTTAGCATTAGCATTCAAACTTAAACATTGACGTACTTGCATGTATACAAGAAGGCTTTAGCTTTAACGCCATTTGATCTCTTATTTCCATCATAGAGGACACGTACAGTATGAAAATGACCAGATATTAGCACTAGCATTAGATCGCTATCATTAGCAAGTCAGCATTAGCATTCAAACTTAAACATTGAAGTACTTGCATGTATACAAGTAGGCTTAAGCTTTCACACCATCTGATCTCTTATTTCCATTATCGAGGACACGTAGAGTATGAAAATGAACAGATATTAGCACTAGCATTAGATCGCTAGTTTAGCAAGTTAGCATAAGCATTCAAACTAAAACATTGAAGTACTTGCATGTATACAAGAAGGCTTAAGCTTTAATGGAATCTTATCTCTTATTTACATCATAGAGGACACGTACAGTATGAAAATGACAAGATATTAGCACTAGCATTAGATCGCTAGCATTAATAAGTTAGTTTTAGCATTCAAACTTTAACATTGCTCTATTTGCATGTATACAAGAAGGGTTAAGCTTTAATGCCATCTAATCTAATATGCCCATGAGGGTTATGCCTTAATGCCATCTGATCTCAGAATTCCATTATAGAGGACACGTACAGTATGAAAATGATCAGATATTAGCACTAGCATTAGATCGCTGGCATTAACAAGTTAGCATAAGCATTCAAACTTTAACATTGCTGTATTTGCATGTATACAAGAAGTGTTAAGCTTGAATGCCATCTAATATAAAATGCCGAAGAAACGTTATGTTTTAATGCCATCTGATCTCTTATTTCCATCATAGAGGACCCGTACAGTATGAAAATGACCAGATATTAGCACTAGCATTAGATCGCTAACATTAGCAAGTTAGCATTAGCATTCATACTTAAACATTGCAGTACATGCATGTATACAAGAAGGCTTAACCTTTCACGCCATCTGATCTCTTATTTCCATCATCGAGGACACGTACAGTATGAAAATGACCAGATATTAGCACTAGCATTAGATCGCTAGCATTAGCAAGTTAGCATTAGCATTCAAACTTTAACATGGCTTTATTTGCATGTATACAAGAAGGGTTAAGCTTTAATGCCATCTAATCTAATATGCCCATGAAGGGTTATGCTTTAAGGCCATCTGATCTCTTATTTCCATCATAGAGGACACTTACAGTATGAAAATGACCAGATATTAGCACTCTCATTAGATCGCTAGCATTAGCAAGTTAGCATTAGCATTCAAACATTAACATTGCTGTATTTGCATGTATACAAGAAGGGCTAAGTTTTAATGCCATATAATCTAATATGCCAATGAAGGGTTATGCTTTAATGCCATCTGATCTCTTATTCCCATCATAAAGGATACATACAGTAGGAAAATGACCAGATTTTAGCACTAACATTAGATCGCTAGCATTAGCAAGTTAGCATTCGCATTCAAACTTTAACTTTGCTTTATTTGCATTAATACAAGGCGGGTAAAGCTTTAATGCCATCTTATCTTATATGCCCACGAAGGGTTATGCTTTAATGCCATCTAATCACGTATTTCCATCATAGAGGACACATACAGTGTGAAAATGACCAGATATTATCACTAGCATTAGATCGCTAGCATTACCAAGATAGCATTAGCATTCAAACTTTCACATTGCTGTATTTGCATTTATACAAGGCGGGAAAAGCTTTAATGCCATCTTTTCTAAGAAGCCCATGAAAGGTTATGCTTTAATGCCATCTGATCTCGTATGTCCATCATAGAGGACACATACAGTATGAAAATGACCAGATATTAACACTACCATTAGATCGTTAGCATTAGCAAGTTAGCATTAGCATTCAAATTTTCACATTGCTGTATTTGCATATATACAAGAAGGGTTAAGCTTTAATGCCATCTAATCTAATATGCACACAAAGGGTTATGCTTTAATTTCACCTGATCTCTTATTTCCATTATAGAGGACACGTACAGTATGGAAATGACCAGATATTAGCACTAGCATTAGATCGCTAGCATTAGCAAGATAGCATAAGCATTCAAACTTTCACATTGCTGTATTTGCATGTATACAAGAATGGTTAAGCTTTAATGGCATCGTTTATAATATGCACACAAAGGATTATGCTTTAATGCCATCTGATCTCTTATTTCCATTGTAGAGGACAGGTACAATATGAAAATGACCAGATATTAGCACTAGAATTAGATCGCTAGCATTTGCAAGTTAGCTTTAGCATTCTAACTTTAACATTGCTGTACTTGCATGTTTACAAGAAGGGTTAAGCTTTAATGCCATCTAATCTAATATGCCCATGAAAGGTGATGCTTTAATGCCATCTAATCTCGTATTTCCATCATAGAGGACACATACAGTATAAAAATGACCAGATATTAGCACTAGCATTAGATCGCTAGCATTAGCAAGTTAGCATTAGCATTCAAATTTTCACATTGCTGTATTTGCATGTAAACAAGAAGGGTTAAGCTTAAATGCCATCTAATCTAATATGCACACAAAGGGTTATGCTTTAATTTCACCTGATCTCTTATTTCCATTATAGAGGACACGTACAGTATGAAAATGACCAGATATTAGCATTAGCATTAGATCGCTAGAATTACCAATTTAGCATTAGCATTCAAACTTTAACATGGCTGTATTTGCATGTATACAAGAAGGGTTAAGCTTTAATGCTATCTAATCTAATATGCCCATGAAGGGTTCTGCTTTAATGCGATCTGATCTCTTATTTCCATCATAAAGGACACGTACATTATGAAAATGACCAGATATTAGCACTAGCATTAGATCGCTAGCATTAGCAAGTAAGCATTAGCATTCAAACTTTAACATTGCTGTATTTGCATGTATACAAGAAGGGTTAAGCTTTAATGCCATCTAATCTAATATGCACACAAAGGGTTATGCTTTAATTTCACCTGATCTCTTATTTCCATTATAGAGTACACCTACAGTATGAAAATGAACAGATATTAGCACTAGCATAAGATCGCTAGCATTAGCAAGTTAGCATTAGCATTCAAACTTTAACATTGCTGTATTTGAATGTATACAAGAAGGGCTAAGTTTTAATGCCATATAATCTAATATGCCCATGAAAGGTTATGCTTTAATGCCATCCAATCTCCTATTACCATCATAGAGGACACATACAGCATGAAAATGACCAGATATTAGCACTAGCATTAGATCGCTAGCATTAGCAAGTTAGCATTAGCATTCAAATTTTCACATTGCTGTATTTGCAAGTATAGAAGAAGGGTTAAGCTTCAATGCCATATAATCTAATATGCCGATGAAGGGTTATGCTTTAATGCCATCTGATCTCTTATTTCCATCATAAAGGATACATACAGTATGAAAATGACCAGATATTAGCACTAGCATTAGATCGCTAGCATTAGCAAGTTAGCATTCGCATTCAAACATTAACTTTGCTTTATTTGCATTTATACAAGGCGGGTAAAGCTTTAATGGCATCTAATCTAATATGCCCATGAAGGGTTATGCTTTAATGCCATCTGATCTCTTATTTCCATTATAGAGGACACGTACAGTATGAATATGACCAGATATTAGCACTAGCATTAGATCGCTAGCATTAGCAAGTTAGCATTAGCATTCAAACTTTAAAATTACAGTATTTGCATATATACAAGAAGGGCTAAGCTTTAATGCCATCTAATCTAATATGCCCATAAAGGGTAATGCATGAATGCCATCTGATCTCTTACTTCCATCATAGAGGACATGTACAGGATGAAAATGACCAGATATTAGAACTAGCATTAGATCGCTAGCATTAGCAAGTTAGCATTAGCAGTCAAATTTTCACATTGCTGTATTTGCAAGTATACAAGAAGGGTTAAGCTTTAATGCCATCTAATCTAATATGCACACAAAGGGTTATGCTTTAATGCCATCTGATCTCTTATTTCCATTATAGAGGACACGTACAGTATGGAAATGACCAGATATTAGCACTAGCATTAGATCGCTAGGATTAGCATTTAGCATTAGCATTCAAACTTTAACATTGCTGTATTTGCATGTATACAAGAAGGGTTTAGCTATAATGCCATCTAATCTAATAGGCCAATGAAGGGTAATGCTTAAATGGCATCTGATCTCTTATTTCCATCATAGAAGACACGAACATTATGAAAATTTCCAGATATTAGCACTAGCATTAGATTGCTAGCATTAGCAAGTTAGCATTAGCATTCAAATTTTCACATTGCTGTATTTGCATGTATACAAGAAGGGTTAAGCTTTAATGCCATCTAATCAAATATGCACACAAAGGGTTATGCTTTAATTTCACCTGATTTCTTATTTCCATTATAGAGTACACCTACAGTATGAAAATGAACAGATATTAGCACTAGCATAAGATCGCTAGCATTAGCAAGTTAGCATTAGCATTCAAACTTTAACATTGCTGTATTTGAATGTATACAAGAAGGGCTAAGTTTTAATGCCATATAATCTAATATGCCCATGAAAGGTTATGCTTTAATGCCATCCAATCTCCTATTACCATCATAGAGGACACATACAGCATGAAAATGACCAGATATTAGCACTAGCATTTGATCGCTAGCATTAGCAAGTTAGCATTAGCATTCAAATTTTCACATTGCTGTATTTGCAAGTATACAAGAAGGGTTAAGCTTTAATGCCATCTAATCTAATATGCACACAATGGGTTATGCTTTCATGACATCTGATCTCTTATTTCCATTATAGAGGACACGTACAGTATGGAAAGGACCAGATATTAGCACTAGCATTAGATCGCTAGCATTAGCAATATAGCATAAGCATTCAAACTTTCACATTGCTGTATTTGAATTTATACAAGGCGGGAAAAGCTTTCATGCCATCTAATCTAATATGCCCATGAAACGTTATGCTTTAATGCCATCTGATGTCGTATTTCCATCATGGAGGACACATACAGTATGAAAATGACCAGATATTAGCACTAGCATTAGATCGCTAGCATTAGCAAGTTAGCATTAGCATTCAAACTTAAACATTGCAGTACTTGCATGTATAGAAAAAGGGTTAAGCTTTAATGCGATGTAATCTAATATGCACACGAAGGGTTATGCTTTAATGCCATCTGATCTCTTATTTCCATTATAGAGGACACGAACAGTATGAAAATGACCAGATATTAGCATTAGCATTAGATCGCTAGCATTTCCAATTTAGCATTAGTATTCAAACTTTAACATGGCTGTATTTGCATGTATACAAGAAGGGTTAAGCTTTAATGCCATCTAATCTAATATGCCCATGAAGGGTTATGCTTTAATGCCATCTGATCTCTTATTTCCATTATAGAGGACACGTACAGTATGAAAAATACCAGATATTAGCATTAGCATTAGATCGCTCGCATTTCCAATTTAGCATTAGCATTAAAATTTTCACATTGCTGAATTTGCATGTATACAAGAAGGGTTAAGCTTTAATGTCATCTAATCTAATATGCACACAAAGGGTTATGCTTTAATTTCACCTGATCTCTTATTTCCTTGATAGAGGACATGTACAGTATGAAAATGACCAGATATTAGCATTAGCATTAGATCGCTAGCATTTCCAATTTAGCATTAGCATTCAAACTATAACATGGCTGTATTTGCATGTATACAAGAAGGTTTAAGCTTTAATGCCATCTAATCTAATATTCCCATGAAGGGTTATGCTTTAATGCCATCTGATCTTTTATTTCCATCATAGAGGACACGTACAGTATGAAAATGACCAGATATTAGCACTAGCATTAGATCGCTAGCATTAGCAAGATAGCATCAGCATTCAAACTTTCACATTGCTGTATTTGAATTTATACAAGGCGGGAAAAGCTTTAATGGCATCTAATCTAATATGCACACAAAGGATTATGCTTTAATGCCATCTGATCACTTATTTCCATTATAGAGGTCACGTACAGTATGAAAATTACCAGATATTAGCACTAGCATTAGATGGCTAGCATTAGCAAGTTAGCATTAGCATTCAAACTTTAACATTACAGTATTTGCATATATACAAGAAGGGCTAAGCTTTAATGCCATCTTATCAAATATGCCCATGAAGGGTAATGGTTAAATGCCATCTGATCTCTTATTTCCATCATAGAGGACACGTACAGTATGGAAATGACCAGATATTAGCACTCGCATTAGATCGCTAGAATTAGCAATTTAGCATTAGCATTCAAACTTTAAAATTGCTGTATTTACATGTATACAAGAAGGGTTAAGCTATAATGCCATCTAATCTAATAGGCCAATGAAGGGTGATGCTTAATGCCATCTGATCTCTTATTTCCATCATAGAAGACACGAACATTATAAAAAATTACCAGATATTAGCACTAGCATTAGATCGCTAGGATTAGCAAGTTAGCTTAAGCATTCTAACTTTAACATTGCTGTACTTGCATGTATACAAGAAGGGTTAAGCTTTAATGCCATCTTATCTAATATGCCCATGAAAGGTTATGCTTTAATAACATCTAATCTCGTATTTCATCATAGAGAACACATACAGTATGAAAATGACCAGATATTAGCACTAGCATTAGATCGCTAGCATTAGCAAGATAGCATTAGCATTCAAACTTTCAAATTGCTGTATTTGCATTTATACAAGGCGGGAAAAGCTTTTATGCCATCTATTCTAATATGCCCATGAAAGGTTATGCTTTAATGCCTTCTGATCTCATATTTCCATCATAGAGGACACATACAGTATAAAAATGACCAGATTTTAGCACTAGCATTAGATCGCTAGCATTAGCAAGTTAGCATTAGCATTCAAATTTTCACATTGCTGTATTTGCATGTATACAAGAAGGGTTAAGCTTTAATGCCATCTAATCTAATATGCCCATGAACGGTTATGCTTTAATGCCATCTGATCTCTTATTTCCATTATAGAGGACACGTACAGTATGAAAATGACCAGATATTAGCATTAGCATTAGATCGCTCGCATTTCCAATTTAGCATTAGCATTAAAATTTTCACATTGCTGTATTTGCATGTATACAAGAAGTGTTAAGCTTTAATGAGATCTAATCTAATATGCACACAAAGGGTTATGCTTTAATTTCACCTGATCTCTTATTTCCTTGATAGAGGACACGTACAGTATGAAAATGACCAGATATTAGCATTAGCATTAGATCGCTAGCATTTCCAATTTAGCATTAGCATTCAAACTTTAACATGGCTGTATTTGCATGTATACAAGAAGGGTTAAGCTTTAATGCCATCTAATCTAATATGCCCATGAAGGGTTATGCTTTAATGCCATCTGATCTCTTATTTCCATCATAGAGGACACGTACAGTATGAAAATGACCAGATATTAGCACTAGCATTAGATCGCTAGCATTAGCAAGATAGCATCAGCATTCAAACTTCCCATTGCTGTATTTGAATTTATACAAAGCGGGAAAAGCTTTTATGGCATCTAATCTAATATGCCCATGAAACGTTTTGCTTTAATGCCATCTGATCTCGTATTTCCATCATGGAGGACACATACAGTATGAAAATGACCAGATATTAGCACTAGCATTAGATCGTTAGCATTAGCAATTTAGCATTAGCATTCAAACTTAAACATTGCAGTACTTGCATGTATAGAAAAAGGGTTAAGCTTTTATGCCATCTAATCTAATATGCACACGAAGGGTTAAGCTTTAATGCCATCTGATCTCTTATTTCCATTATAGAGGACACGCACAGTATGAAAATTACCAGATATTAGCACTAGCATTAGATGGCTAGCATTTGCAAGTTAGCATTAGCATTCAAATTTTCACATTGCTGTATTTGCATGTATACAAGAATGGTTAAGCTTTAATGGCATCTTTTTTAATATGCACACACAGGATTATGCTTTAATGCCATCTGATCTCTTATTTCCATTGTAGAGGACAGGTATAGTATGAAAATGACCAGATATTAGCACTAGCATTAGATCGCTAGCATTAGCAATTTAGCATTAGCATTCAAACTTTAACATTACAGTATTTGCAAATATACAAGAAGGGCTAAGCTTTAACGCCATATTATCTAATATGCCCATGAAAGGTTATGCTTGAATGCCATCTAATCTCGTATTTCCATCATAGAGAACACATACAGTATGAAAATGACCAGATATTAGCACTAGCATTAGATCGCTAGCATTAGCAAGTTAGCATTACATTCAAATTTTCACATTGCTGTATTTGCAAGTATACAAGAAGGGTTAAGCTTTAATGCCATCTAATCTAATATGCACACAAAGGGTTATGCTTTAATGCCATCTGATCTCTTATTTCCATTATAAAGGACACGTACAGTATGAAAATTACCAGATATTAGCACTAGCATTAGATGGCTAGCATTAGCAAGTTAGCATTAGCATTCGAACTTTAACATTACAGTATTTGCATATATACAAGAAGGGCTAAGCTTTAATGCCATCTTATCTAATATGCCCATGAAGGGTAATGCTTTAATGCCATCTAATCTCTTATTTCCATCATAGAGGACACGTACAGTATGAAAATGACCAGATATTAGCATTAGCATTAGATCGCTCGCATTTCCAATTTAGCATTAGCATTAAAATTTTCACATTGCTGTATTTGCATGTATACAAGAATGGTTAAGCTTTTAGATATTAGCACTAGCATTAGATGGCTAGCATTAGCAAGTTAGTATTAGCATTCAAACATTAACATTACAATATTTGCATATATACAAGAAGGACTAAGCTTTAATGCCATCTTATCTAATATGCCCATGAAGGGTAATGCTTAAATGCCATCTGATCTCTTATTTCCATCATAGAGGACACGTACAGTATGGAAATGACCAGATATTAGCACTAGCATTAGATCGCTAGCATTAGCAATTTAGCATTAGCATTCAAACTTTAACATTGCTGTATTTGCATGTATACAAGAAGGTTAAGCTATAATGCCATCTAATCTAATAGGCCAATGAAGGTTGATGCTTAAATGCCATCTGATCTCTTATTTCCATCATAGAAGACACGAACATTATAAAAAATTACCAGATATTAGCACTAGCATTAGATCGCTAGGATTAGCAAGTTAGCTTAAGCATTCTAACTTTAACATTTCTGCACTTGCATGTATACAAGAAGGGTTCAGCTTTAATGCCATCTAATCTAATATGCCCATGAAAGGTTATGCTTTAATGCCATCTAATCTCGTATTTCCATCATAGAGAACACATACAGTATGAAAATGACCAGATATTAGCACTAGCATTAGATCGCTAGCATTAGCAAGTTAGCATTAGCATTCAAATTTTCACATTGCTGTATTTGCAAGTATACAAGAAGGGTTAAGCTTTAATGCCATCTAATATAATATGCAATCAAAGGTTTATGCTTTAATACCATCTGATGTCTTATTTCCATTATAGAGGACACGTACAGTATGAAAATGATCAGATGTTAGCACTAGCATTAGATCGCTAGCATTAGCAAGATAGCATTAGCATTCAAACTTTCACATTGCTGTATTGGCATTTATACAAGGCGGGAAAAGCTTTTATGCCATCTATTCTAATATGCCCATGAAAGGTTATGCTTTAATGCCATCTAATCTGCTATTACCATCATAGAGGACACATACAGCATGAAAATGACCAGATATTAGCACTAGCATTAGATCGCTAGCATTAGCAAGTTAGCATTAGCATTCAAACTTTCACATTGCTGTATTTGCAAGTATACAAGAAGGGTTAAGCTTTAATGCCATCTAATCTAATATGCACACAATGGGTTATGCTTTAATGCCATCTGATCTCTTATTTCCATTATAGAGGACACGTACAGTATGGAAATGACCAGATATTAGCACTAGCATTAGATCGCTAGCATTAGCAAGATAGCATAAGCATTCAAACTTTCACATTGCTGTATTTGCATTTATACAAGGCGGGAAAAGCTTCAATGCCATCTAATCTAATATGCCCATGAAACGTTATGCTTAAATGCCATCTGATCTCGTATTTCCATCATGGAGGACACATACAGTAGGGAAATGAACAGATATTAGCACTAGCATTAGATCGCTAGCATTAGCAAGTTAGCATTAGCATTCAAACTTAAACATTGCAGTACTTGCATGTATAGAAAAAGGGTTAAGCTTTAATGCCATCTAATCTAATATGCACATGGAGGGTTAAGCTTTAATGCCATCTGATCTCTTATTTCCATTATAGAGGACACGTACAGTATGAAATTGAACAGATATTAGCATTAACATTAGATCGCTAGCATTTCCAATTTAGCATTAGTATTCAAACTTTAACATGGCTGTATTTGCATTTATACAAGAAGGGTTAAGCTTTAATGCCATCTAATCTAATATGCCCATGAAGGGTTATGCTTTAATGCCATCTGATCTCTTATTTCCATTATAGAGGACACGTACAGTATGAAAATGACCAGATATTAGCATTAGCATTAGATCGCTCGCATTTCCAATTTAGCATTAGCATTAAAATTTTCACATTGCTGTATTTGCATGTATACAAGAAAGGTTAAGCTTTAATGACATCTAATCTAATATGCACACAAAGGGTTATGCTTTAATTTCACCTGATCTCTTATTTCCTTGATAGAGGACACGTACAGTATGAAAATGACCAGATATTAGCATTAGCATTAGACTGCTAGCATTTCCAATTTAGCATTAGCATTCAAACTTTAACATGGCTGTATTTGCATGTATTCAAGAAGGGTTAAGCTTTAATGCCATCTAATCTAATATGCCCATGAAGGGTTATGCTTTAATGCCATCTGATCTCTTATTTCCATCATAAAGGATACATGCAGTTTGAAAATGACCAGATATTAGCACTAGCATTAGATCGTTAGCATTAGCAAGTTAGCATTAGCATTCAAACTTAAACATTGCAGTACTTGCATGTATAGAAAAAGGGTTAAGCTTTAATGCCATCTAATCTAATATGCACACGAAGGGATATGCTTTAATGCCATCTGATCTCTTATTTCCATTATAGAGGACACGTACAATATGATAATTACCAGATATTAGCACTAGCATTAGATGGCTAGCGATAGCAAGTTAGCATTAGCATTCAAACTTTAACATTACAGTATTTGCATATATACAATAAGGGCTAAGCTTTAATGCCATCTTATCTAATATGCCCATGAAAGGTAATGCTTAAATGCCATCTGATCTCTTATTTCCATCATTGAGGACACGTACAGCATGAAAATGACCAGATATTAGAACTAGCATTAGATCGCTAGCATTAGCAAGTTAGCATTAGCATTCAAATTTTCACATTGCAGTATTTGCATGTATACAAGAATGGTTAAGCTTTAATGGCTTCTTTTTTAATATGCACACACAGGATTATGCTTTAATGCCATCTGATCTCTTATTTCCATTGTAGAGGACAGGTATAGTACGAAAATGACCAGATATTAGCACTAGCCTTAGATCGCTAGCATTAGCAATTTAGCATTAGCATTCAAACTTTAACATTGCTGTATTTGCATGTATACAGGAAGGGTTAAGCTATAATGCCATCTAATCTAATTGGCCCATGAAGGGTAATGCTTAAATGCCATCTGATCTCTTATTTCTATTATAGAGGACACGAACATTATGAAAATTACCAGATATTAGCACTAGTATTAGATCGCTTGCATTAGCCAGTTAGCATTATCATTCAAATTTTCACATTGCTGTATTTGCATGTATACAAGAAGGGTTAAGCTTTAATGCCATCTAATCTAAAATGCACACGAAGGGTAATGCTTTAATGCCATCTGATCTCTTATTTCCATTATAGAGGACACGTCCAGTATGAAAATTACCAGATATTAGCACTAGCATTAGATGGCTAGCATTAGCAAATAAGGATTAGCATTCAAACTTTAACATTACAGTATTTGCATATATACAAGAAGGGCTAAGCTTTAATGCCAACTTATCTAATATGCCCATGAAGGGTAATGCTTAAATGCCATCTGTTCTCTTATTTCCATCATACAGGACACGTACAGTATGAAAATGACCAGATATTAGAACTAGCATTAGATCGCTAGCATTAGCAATTTAGCAGTAGCATTCAAACTTTAACATTGCTGTATTTGCATGCATACAAGAAGGGTTAAGCTTTAATGCAATCTAATCTAATATGCCCACGAAGGGTTATGCTTTAATGCCATCTGATCTCTTATTTCCATTATAGAGGACACGTACAGTATGAATATGACCAGATATTAGCACTAGCATTAGATCGCTAGCATTAGCAAGTTAGCATTAGCATTCAAACTTTAACATTACAGTATTTGCATATATACAAGAAGGGCTAAGCTTTAATGCCATCTAATCTAATATGCCCATGAAGGGTAATGCTTAAATGCCATCTGATCTCTTATTTCCATCATAGAGGACACGTACAGTATGAAAATGACCAGATATTAGCACTAGCATTAGATCGCTAGCGTTAGCAAGTTAGCATTAGCAGTCAAATTTTCACATTGCTGTATTTGTAAGTATACAAGAAGGGTTAAGCTTTAATGCCATCTAATCTAATATGCCCATGAAGGGTTATGCTTTAATGCCATCTGATTTCTTATTTCCATTATAGAGGACACGTACAGTATGAAAATGACCAGATATTAGCATTAGCATTAGATCGCTCGCATTTCCAATTTAGCATTAGCATTAAAATTTTCACATTGCTGTATTTGCATGTATACAAGAAAGGTTAAGCTTTAATGACATCTAATCTAATATGCAGACAAAGGGTTATGCTTTAATTTCACCTGATCTCTTATTTCCTTGATAGAGGACACGTACAGTATGAAAAAGACCAGATATTAGCATTAGCATTAGATCGCTCGCATTTCCAATTTAGCATTAGCATTAAAATTTTCACATTGCTGTATTTGCATGTATACAAGAAGGATTAAGCTTTAAAGCCATCTAATCTAATATGCCCATGAATGGTTATGCTTTTATGCCATCTGATCTCTTATTTCCATCATCGAGGACACGTACAGTATGAAAATGACCAGATATTAGCACTAGCATTAGATCGCTAGTATTAGCATTCAAACTTTAACATTGCTGTATTTGCATGTATACAAGAAGGGCTAAGGTTAAATGCCATATAATCTAATATGCCCATGAAGGGTTATGCTTTAATGCCATCTGATCTCTTATTTCCATCATAAAGGATACATACAGTATGAAAATGACCAGATATTAGCACTAGCATTAGATCGTTAGCATTAGCAAGTTAGCATTAGCATTCAAACTTAAACATTGCAGTACTTGCATATATAGAAAAAGGGTTAAGCTTTAATGCCATCTAATCTAATATGCACACGAAGGGTTATGCTTTAATGCCATCTGATCTCTTATTTCCATTATAGAGGACACGTACAGTATCAAAATTACCAGATATTAGCACTAGCATTAGATGGATAGCATTAGCAAGTTAGCATTAGCATTCAAACTTTAACATTACAGTTTTTGCATATATACAAGAAGGGCTAAGCTTTAATGCCATCTTATCTAATATGCCCATGAAGAGTAATGCTTAAATGCCATCTGATCTCTTATTACCATCATCGAGGACACGTACAGTATAAAAATGACCAGATATTAGAACTAGCATTAGATCGCTAGCATTAGCAAGTAAGCATTAGCATTCAAATTTTCACATTGCTGTATTTGCATGCATACAAGAATGGTTAAGCTTTAATGGCATATTTTCTAATATGCACACACAGGATTATGCTTTAATGCCATCTGATCTCATATTTCCATTGTAGAGGACAGGTATAGTATGAAAATGACCAGATATTAGCACTAGCCTTAGATCGCTAGCATTAGCAATTTAGCATTAGCATTCAAACTTTAACATTGCTGTATTTGCATGTATACAAGAAGGGTTAAGCTATAATGCCATCTAATCTAATTGGCCCATGAAGGGTAATGCTTAAATGCCATCTGATCTCTTATTTCCATCATAGAGGACACGAACATTATGAAAATGACCAGATATTAGCACTAGCATTAGATCGCTAGCATTAGCAAGTTAGCTTTAGCATTCTTACTTTAACATTGCTGTATTTGCATTTATACAAGGCGGGAAATGCTTTAAAGACATCTAATCTAATATGCCCATGAAAGGTTATGCTTTAATGCCATCTGATCTCGGATTTCCATCATAGAGGACACATACAGTATGAAAATTACCAGATATTAGCACTAGCATTACATGGCTAGCATTAGCAAGTTAGCATTAGCATTCAAACTTTAACATTACAGTATTTGCATATATACAAGAAGGGCTAAGCTTTAATGCCATCTTATCTAATATGCCCATGAAGGGTAATGCTTAAATGCCATCTGATCTCTTATTTCCATCAAAGAGGACACGGACAGTATGAAAATGACCAGATATTAGAACTCGCATTAGATCGCTAGCATTAGCAATTTAGCATTAACATTCAAACTATAACATTGCTGTATTTGCATGCATACAAGAAGGGTTAAGCTATAATGCCATCTAATCTAATATGCCCACGAAGGGTTATGCTTTAATGCCATCTGATCTCTTATTTCCATTACAGAGGACACGTACAGTATGAATATGACCAGATATTAGCACTAGCATTAGATCGCTAGCATTAGCAAGTTAGCATTAGCATTCAAACTTTAACATTACAGTATTTGCTTATATACAAGAAGGGCTAAGCTTTAATGCCATCTAATCTAATATGCCCATGAAGGGTAATGCTTAAATGCCATCTGATCTCTTATTTCCATCATAGAGGACACGTACAGTATGAAAATGACCAGATATTAGCACTAGCATTAGATCGCTAGCGTTAGCAAGTAAGCATTAGCAGTCAAATTTTCACATTGCTGTATTTGCAAGTATACAAGAAGGGTTAAGCTTTAATGCCATCTAATCTAATATGCCCATGAAGGGTTATGCTTTAATGCCATCTGATTTCTTATTTCCATTATAGAGGACACGTACAGTATGAAAATGACCAGATATTAGCACTAGTATTAGATCGCTAGCATTAGCAAGTTAGCATTAGCATTCAAATTTTCACATTGCTGTATTTGCATGTATACAAGAAGGGTTAAGCTTTAATGCCATCTAATCTAATATGCACACAAAGGGTTATGCTTTAATTTCACCTGATCTCTTATTTCCATTATAGAGGACACGTACAGTATGAAAATGACCAGATATTAGCATTAGCATTAGATCGCTAGCATTACCAATTTAGCATTAGCATTCAAACTTTAACATGTCTGTATTTGCATGTATACAAGAAGGGTTTAGCTTTAATGCTATCTAATCTAATATGCCCATGAAGGGTTCTGCTTTAATGCTATCAAATCTCTTATTTCCATCATAGAGGACACGTACAGTATGAAAATGACCAGATATTAGCACTAGCATTAGATCGCTAGCATTAGCAAGTTAGCATTAGCATTCAAACTTTAACATTGCTGTATTTGCATGTATACAAGAAGGGCTAAGTTTTAATGCCATATAATCTAATATGCCCATGAAGGGTTATGCTTTAATGCCATCTGATCTCTTATTTCCATCAAAAAGGATATATACAGTATGAAAATGACCAGATATTAGCACTAGCATTAGATCGCTAGCATTAGCAAGTTAGCATTAGCATTCAAACTTTAACATTACAGTATTTGCATATATACAAGAAGGGCTAAGCTTTAATGCCATCTAATCTAATATGCCCATGAAGGGTAATGCTTAAATGCCATCTGATCTCTTATTTCCATCATAGAGGACACGTACAGTATGAAAATGACCAGATATTAGCACTAGCATTAGATCGCTAGCGTTAGCAAGTTAGCATTAGCAGTCAAATTTTCTCATTGCTGTATTTGCAAGTATACAAGAAGGACTAAGCTTTAATGCCATCTAATCTAATATGCCCATGAAGGGTTATGCTTTAATGCCATCTGATTTCTTATTTCCATTATAGAGGACACGTACAGTATGAAAATGACCAGATATTAACATTAGCATTAGATCGCTCGCATTTCCAATTTAGCATTAGCATTAAAATTTTCACATTGCTGTATTTGCATGTATACAAGAAAGGTTAAGCTTTAATGACATCTAATCTAATATGCAGACAAAGGGTTATGCTTTAATTTCACCTGATCTCTTATTTCCTTGATAGAGGACACGTACAGTATGAAAAAGACCAGATATTAGCATTAGCATTAGATCGCTCGCATTTCCAATTTAGCATTAGCATTAAAATTTTCACATTGCTGTATTTGCATGTATACAAGAAGGATTAAGCTTTAAAGCCATCTAATCTAATATGCCCATGAAGGGTTATGCTTTTATGCCATCTGATCTCTTATTTCCATCATCGAGGACACGTACAGTATGAAAATGACCAGATATTAGCACTAGCATTAGATCGCTAGCATTAGCATTCAAACTTTAACATTGCTGTATTTGCATGTATACAAGAAGGGCTAAGGTTAAATGCCATATAATCTAATATGCCCATGAAGGGTTATGCTTTAATGCCATCTGATCTCTTATTTCCATCATAAAGGATACATACAGTATGAAAATGACCAGATATTAGCACTAGCATTAGATCGTTAGCATTAGCAAGTTAGCATTAGCATTCAAACTTAAACATTGCAGTACTTGCATATATAGAAAAAGAGTTAAGCTTTAATGCCATCTAATCTAATATGCACACGAAGGGTTATGCTTTAATTCCATCTGATCTCTTATTTCCATTATAGAGGACACGTACAGTATCAAAATTACCAGATATTAGCACTAGCATTAGATGGCTAGCATTAGCAAGTTAGCATTAGCATTCAAACTTTAACATTACAGTTTTTGCATATATACAAGAAGGGCTAAGCTTTAATGCCATCTTATCTAATATGCCCATGAAGAGTAATGCTTAAATGCCATCTGATCTCTTATTACCATCATAGAGGACACGTACAGTATAAAAATGACCAGATATTAGAACTAGCATTAGATCGCTAGCATTAGCAAGTTAGCATTAGCATTCAAATTTTCACATTGCTGTATTTGCATGCATACAAGAATGGTTAAGCTTTAATGGCATATTTTCTAATATGCACACACAGGATTATGCTTTAATGCCATCTGATCTCATATTTCCATTGTAGAGGACAGGTATAGTATGAAAATGACCAGATATTAGCACTAGCCTTAGATCGCTAGCATTAGCAATTTAGCATTAGCATTCAAACTTTAACATTGCTGTATTTGCATGTATACAAGAAGGGTTAAGCTATAATGCCATCTAATCTAATTGGCCCATGAAGGGTAATGCTTAAATGCCATCTGATCTCTTATTTCCATCATAGAGGACACGAACATTATGAAAATGACCAGATATTAGCACTAGCATTAGATCGCTAGCATTAGCAAGTTAGCTTTAGCATTCTTACTTTAACATTGCTGTATTTGCATTTATACAAGGCGGGAAATGCTTTAAAGACATCTAATCTAATATGCCCATGAAAGGTTATGCTTTAATGCCATCTGATCTCGGATTTCCATCATAGAGGACACATACAGTATGAAAATTACCAGATATTAGCACTAGCATTACATGGCTAGCATTAGCAAGTTAGCATTAGCATTCAAACTTTAACATTACAGTATTTGCATATATACAAGAAGGGCTAAGCTTTAATGCCATCTTATCTAATATGCCCATGAAGGGTAATGCTTAAATGCCATCTGATCTCTTATTTCCATCAAAGAGGACACGGACAGTATGAAAATGACCAGATATTAGAACTAGCATTAGATCGCTAGCATTAGCAATTTAGCATTAAAATTCAAACTATAACATTGCTGTATTTGCATGCATACAAGAAGGGTTAAGCTATAATGCCATCTAATCTAATATGCCCACGAAGGGTTATGCTTTAATGCCATCTGATCTCTTATTTCCATTACAGAGGACACGTACAGTATGAATATGACCAGATATTAGCACTAGCATTAGATCGCTAGCATTAGCAAGTTAGCATTAGCATTCAAACTTTAACATTACAGTATTTGCTTATATACAAGAAGGGCTAAGCTTTAATGCCATCTAATCTAATATGCCCATGAAGGGTAATGCTTAAATGCCATCTGATCTCTTATTTCCATCATAGAGGACACGTACAGTATGAAAATGACCAGATATTAGCACTAGCATTAGATCGCTAGCGTTAGCAAGTAAGCATTAGCAGTCAAATTTTCACATTGCTGTATTTGCAAGTATACAAGAAGGGTTAAGCTTTAATGCCATCTAATCTAATATGCCCATGAAGGGTTATGCTTTAATGCCATCTGATTTCTGATTTCCATTATAGAGGACACGTACAGTATGAAAATGACCAGATATTAGCACTAGCCTTAGATCGCTAGCATTAGCAATTTAGCATTAGCATTCAAACTTTAACATTGCTGTATTTGCATGTATACAAGAAGGGTTAAGCTATAATGCCATCTAATCTAATTGGCCCATGAAGGGTAATGCTTAAATGCCATCTGATCTCTTATTTCCATCATAGAGGACACGAACATTATGAAAATGACCAGATATTAGCACTAGCATTAGATCGCTAGCATTAGCAAGTTAGCTTTAGCATTCTTACTTTAACATTGCTGTATTTGCATTTATACAAGGCGGGAAATGCTTTAAAGACATCTAATCTAATATGCCCATGAAAGGTTATGCTTTAATGCCATCTGATCTCGGATTTCCATCATAGAGGACACATACAGTATGAAAATTACCAGATATTAGCACTAGCATTACATGGCTAGTATTAGCAAGTTAGCATTAGCATTCAAACTTTAACATTACAGTATTTGCATATATACAAGAAGGGCTAAGCTTTAATGCCATCTTATCTAATATGCCCATGAAGGGTAATGCTTAAATGCCATCTGATCTCTTATTTCCATCAAAGAGGACACGGACAGTATGAAAATGACCAGATATTAGAACTAGCATTAGATCGCTAGCATTAGCAATTTAGCATTAACATTCAAACTATAACATTGCTGTATTTGCATGCATACAAGAAGGGTTAAGCTATAATGCCATCTAATCTAATATGCCCACGAAGGGTTATGCTTTAATGCCATCTGATCTCTTATTTCCATTATGAGGACACAGTATGAAAATTACCAGATATTAGCACTAGCATTAGATCGCTAGCATTAGCAAGTTAGCATTAGCATTCAAACTTTAACATTACAGTATTTGCATATATACAAGAAGGGCTAAGCTTTAAATGCCATCTAATCTAATATGCCCATGAAGGGTATGCTTAAATGCCATCTGATCTCTTATTTCCATCAAAGAGGACACGGACAGTATGAAAATGACCAGATATTAGAACTAGCATTAGATCGCTAGCATTAGCAATTTAGCATTAACATTCAAACTTTAACATTGCTGTATTTGCATGCATACAAGAAGGGTTAAGCTTAATGCCATCTAATCTAATATGCCCACGAAGGGTTATGCTTTTAATGCCATCTGATTTCTTTATTTCCATTTTAGAGGACACGTACAGTATGAATATGACCAGATATTAGCACTAGCATTAGATCGCTAGCATTAGCAAGTTAGCATTAGCATTCAAACTTTTAACATTACAGTATTTGCTTATATACAAGAAGGGTTAAGCTTTAATGCCATCTAATCTAATATGCCCATGAAGGGTAATGCTTAAATGCCATCTGATCTCTTATTTCCATCATAGAGGACACGTACAGTATGAAAATGACCAGATATTAGCACTAGCATTAGATCGCTAGCATTAGCAAGTAAGCATTAGCAGTCAAATTTTCACATTGCTGTATTTGCAAGTATACAAGAAGGGTTAAGCTTTAATGCCATCTTATCTAATATGCCCATGAAGGGTTATGCTTTAATGCCATCTGATTTCTTATTTCCATTATAGAGGACACGTACAGTATGAAAAAGACCAGATATTAGCACTAGTATTAGATCGCTAGCATTAGCAAGTTAGCATTAGCATTCAAATTTTCACATTGCTGTATTTGCATGTATACAAGAAGGGTTAAGCTTTAATGCCATCTAATCTAATATGCACACAAAGGGTTATGCTTTAATTTCACCTGATCTCTTATTTCCATTATAGAGGACACGTACAGTATGAAAATGACCAGATATTAGCATTAGCATTAGATCGCTAGCATTACCAATTTAGCATTAGCATTCAAACTTTAACATGTCTGTATTTGCATGTATACAAGAAGGGTTTAGCTTTAATGCTATCTTATCTAATATGCCCATGAAGGGTTCTGCTTTAATGCTATCTAATCTCTTATTTCCATCATAGAGGACACGTACAGTATGAAAATGACCAGATATTAGCACTAGCATTAGATCGCTAGCATTAGCAAGTTAGCATTAGCATTCAAACTTTAACATTGCTGTATTTGCATGTATACAAGAAGGGCTAAGTTTTAATGCCATATAATCTAATATGCCCATGAAGGGTTATGCTTTAATGCCATCTGATCTCTTATTTCCATCAAAAAGGATATATACAGTATGAAAATGACCAGATATTAGCACTAGCATTAGATCGCTAGCATTAGCAAGTTAGCATTAGCATTAAAAACTTTAACATTACAGTATTTGCATATATACAAGAAGGGCTAAGCTTTAATGCCATCTAATCTAATATGCCCATGAAGGGTAATGCTTAAATGCCATCTGATCTCTTATTTCCATCATAGAGGACACGTACAGTATGAAAATGACCAGATATTAGCACTAGCATTAGATCGCTAGCGTTAGCAAGTTAGCATTAGCAGTCAAATTTTCTCATTGCTGTATTTGCAAGTATACAAGAAGGGTTAAGCTTTAATGCCATCTAATCTAATATGCCCATTAAGGGTTATGCTTTAATGCCATCTGATTTCTTATTTCCATTATAGAGGACACGTACAGTATGAAAATGACCAGATATTAACATTAGCATTAGATCGCTCGCATTTCCAATTTAGCATTAGCATTAAAATTTTCACATTGCTGTATTTGCATGTATACAAGAAAGGTTAAGCTTTAATGACATCTAATCTAATATGCAGACAAAGGGTTATGCTTTTTAATTTCACCTGATCTTTATTTCCTTGATAGAGGACACGTACAGTATGAAAAAAGACCAGATATTAGCATTAGCATTAGATCGCTAGCATTTCCAATTTAGCATTAGCATTAAAATTTTCACATTGCTGTATTTGCATGTATACAAGAAGGATTAAGCTTTAAAGCCATCTAATCTAATATGCCCATGAAGGGTTATGCTTTTATGCCATCTGATCTCTTATTTCCATCATCGAGGACACGTACAGTATGAAAATGACCAGATATTAGCACTAGCATTAGATCGCTAGCATTAGCATTCAAACTTTAACATTGCTGTATTTGCATGTATACAAGAAGGGCTAAGGTTAAATGCCATATAATCTAATATGCCCATGAAGGGTTATGCTTTAATGCCATCTGATCTCTTATTTCCATCATAAAGGATACATACAGTATGAAAATGACCAGATATTAGCACTAGCATTAGATCGTTAGCATTAGCAAGTTAGCATTAGCATTCAAACTTAAACATTGCAGTACTTGCATATATAGAAAAAAAAGTTAAGCTTTTTAATGCCATCTAATCTAATATGCACATGAAGGGTTATGCTTTAATTCCATCTGATCTCTTATTTCCATTATAGAGGACACGTACAGTATCAAAATTACCAGATATTAGCACTAGCATTAGATGGCTAGCATTAGCAAGTTAGCATTAGCATTCAAACTTTAACATTACAGTTTTTGCATATATACAAGAAGGGCTAAGCTTTAATGCCATCTTATCTAATATGCCCATGAAGAGTAATGCTTAAATGCCATCTGATCTCTTATTACCATCATAGAGGACACGTACAGTATAAAAATGACCAGATATTAGAACTAGCATTAGATCGCTAGCATTAGCAATTTAGCATTAGCATTCAAATTTTCACATTGCTGTATTTGCATGCATACAAGAATGGTTAAGCTTTTAATGGCATATTTTCTAATATGCACACACAGGATTATGCTTTAATGCCATCTGATCTCATATTTCCATTGTAGAGGACAGGTATAGTATGAAAATGACCAGATATTAGCACTAGCCTTAGATCGCTAGCATTAGCAATTTAGCATTAGCATTCAAACTTTAACATTGCTGTATTTGCATGTATACAAGAAGGGTTAAGCTATAATGCCATCTAATCTAATTGGCCCATGAAGGGTAATGCTTAAATGCCATCTGATCTCTTATTTCCATCATAGAGGACACGAACATTATGAAAATGACCAGATATTAGCACTAGCATTAGATCGCTAGCATTAGCAAGTTAGCTTTAGCATTCTTACTTTAACATTGCTGTATTTGCATTTATACAAGGCGGGAAATGTTTTAAAGACATCTAATCTAATATGCCCATGAAAGGTTATGCTTTAATGCCATCTGATCTCGGATTTCCATCATAGAGGACACATACAGTATGAAAATTACCAGATATTAGCACTAGCATTACATGGCTAGCATTAGCAAGTTAGCATTAGCATTCAAATTTAACATTACAGTATTTGCATATATACAAGAAGGGCTAAGCTTTAATGCCATCTTATCTAATATGCCCATGAAGGGTAATGCTTAAATGCCATCTGATCTCTCATTTCCATCATAGAGGACACGTACAGTATGAAATTGACCAGATGTTAGAACTAGCTTTAGATCGCTAGCATTAGCAATTTAGCATTAGCATTCAAACTATGACATTGCTGTATTTGCATGCATACAAGAAGGGTTAAGCTATAATGCCATCTAATCTAATATGCCCACGAAGGGTTATGCTTTAATGCCATCTGATCTCTTATTTCCATTACAGAGGACACGTACAGTATGAATATGACCAGATATTAGCACTAGCATTAGATCGCTAGCATTAGCAAGTTAGCATTAGCATTCAAACTTTAACATTACAGTATTTGCATATATACAAGAAGGGCTAAGCTTTAATGCCATCTAATCTAATATGCCCATGAAGGGTAATGCTTAAATGCCATCTGATCTCTTATTTCCATCATAGAGGACACGTACAGTATGAAAATGACCAGATATTAGCACTAGCATTAGATCGCTAGCGTTAGCAAGTAAGCATTAGCAGTCAAATTTTCACATTGCTGTATTTGCAAGTATACAAGAAGGGTTAAGCTTTAATGCCATCTAATCTAATATGCCCATGAAGGGTTATGCTTTAATGCCATCTGATTTCTTATTTCCATTATAGAGGTCACGTACAGTATGAAAATGACCAGATATTAGCACTAGTATTAGATCGCTAGCATTAGCAAGTTAGCATTAGCATTCAAATTTTCACATTGCTGTATTTGCATGTATACAAGAAGGGTTAAGCTTTAATGCCATCTAATCTAATATGCACACAAAGGGTTATGCTTTAATTTCACCTGATCTCTTATTTCCATTATAGAGGACACGTACAGTATGAAAATGACCAGATATTAGCATTAGCATTAGATCGCTAGCATTAGCAATTTAGCATTAGCATTCAAACTTTAACATGTCTGTATTTGCATGTATACAAGAAGGGTTTAGCTTTAATGCTATCTAATCTAATATGCCCATGAAGGGTTCTGCTTTAATGCCATCTAATCTCTTATTTCCATCATAGAGGACACGTACAGTATGAAAATGACCAGATATTAGCACTAGCATTAGATCGCTAGCATTAGCAAGTTAGCATTAGCATTCAAACTTTAACATTGCTGTATTTGCATGAATACAAGAAGGGCTAAGTTTTAATGCCATATAATCTAATATGCCCATGAAGGGTTATGCTTTAATGCCATCTGATCTCTTATTTCCATCAAAAAGGATATATACAGTATGAAAATGACCAGATATTAGCACTAGCATTAGATCGCTAGCATTAGCAAGTTAGCATTCGCATTCAAACTTTAACTTTGCTTTATTTGCATTTATACAAGGCGGGTAAAGCTTTAATGCCATCTAATCTAATATGCCCACGAAGGGTTATGCTTTAATGCAATCTGATCTCTTATTTCCATTATAGAGGACACGTACAGTATGAATATGACCAGATATTAGCACTAGCATTAGATCGTTAGCATTAGCAAGTTAGCATTAGCATTCAAACTTAAACATTGCAGTACTTGCATGTATAGAAAAAGGGTTAAGCTTTAATGCCATCTAATCTAATATGCACACGAAGGGTTATGCTTTAATGCCATCTGATCTCTTATTTCCATTATAGAGGACACGTACAGTATGAATATTACCAGATATTAGCACTAGCATTAGATCGCTAGCATTAGCAAGTTAGCATTAGCATTCAAACTTTAACATTACAGTATTTGCATATATACAAGAAGGGCTAAGCTTTAATGCCATCTGATCTAATATGCCCATGAAGGGTAATGCTTAAATGCCATCTGATCTCTTATTTCCATCATAGATGACACGTACAGTATGAAAATTAGCAGATATTAGAACTAGCATTACATCGCTAGTATTAGCAAGTTAGCATTAGCATTCAAATTTTCACATTGCTGTATTTGCATGTGTACAAGAATGGTTAAGCTTTAATGGCATCTTATCTAATATGCACACAAAGGATTATGCTTTAATGACATCTGATATCTTATTTCCATTGTAGAGGACAGGTACAGTATGAAAATGACAAGATATTAGCACTAGCATTAGATCGCTAGCATTAGCAAATTAGCATTAGCATTCAAACTTTAACATTGCTGTATTTGCATGTGTACAAGAAGGGTTAAGCTATAATGCCATCTAATCTAATAGGCCAATGAAGGGTAATGCTTAAATGCCATCTGATCTCTTATTTCCATCATAGAAGACACGAACATTATGAAAATGACCAGATATTAGCACTAGCATTAGATCGCAAGCATTAGCAAGTTAGCATTCGCATTCAAACTTTAACTTTGCTTTATTTGCATTTATACAAGGCGGGTAAAGCTTTAATGCCATCTAATCTAATATGCCCACTAAGGGTTATGCTTTAATGCCATCTGATCTCTTATTTCCATTATAGAGGACACGTACAGTATGAATATTACCAGATATTAGCACTAGCATTAGATCGCTAGCATTAGCAAGTTAGCATTAGCATTCAAACTTTAACATTACAGTATTTGCATATATACAAGAAGGGCTAAGCTTTAATGCCATCTGATCTAATATGCCCATGAAGGGTAATGCTTAAATGCCATCTGATCTCTTATTTCCATCATAGATGACACGTACAGTATGAAAATTACCAGATATTAGAACTAGCATTAGATCGCTAGCATTAGCAAGTTAGCATTAGCATTCAAATTTTCACATTGCTGTATTTGCATGTATACAAGAATGGTTAAGCTTTAATGGCATCTTATCTAATATGCACACAAAGGATTATGCTTTAATGCCATCTGATCTCTTATTTCCATTGGAGAGGACAGGTACAGTATGAAAATGACCAGATATTAGCACTAGCATTAGATCGCTAGCATTAGCAATTTAGCATTAGCATTCAAACTTTAACATTGCTGTATTTGCATATATACAAGAAGGGCTAAGCTTTAATGCCATCTTATCTAATATGCCCATGAAGGGTAATGCTTAAATGCCATCTGATCTCTTTATTTCCATCATAGAGACACACGAACAGTAAGAAAAATGACCAGATATTAGCACTAGCCTTAGATCGCTAGCATTAGCAATTTAGCATTAGCATTCAAACTTTAACATTGCTGTATTTGCATGCAAACAAGAAGGGTTAAGCTATAATGCCATCTAATCTAATATGCCCACGAAGGGTTATGCTTTAATGCCATCTGATCTCTTATTTCCATTATAGAGACACGTACAGTATGAAAATGAACAGATATTAGCAATAGCATTAGATTAGCGCAAACTTTAAGCATTAGCAAGAAGGGCTAGCATTAGCATTCAAACTTTAACATTAAAGTATTTCCATCATAGAGGACACGTATACAAGACCAGATATTAGCACTAGCCTTAGATCGCTTTTTTAATGCCATCTAATCAAGAAGGGTTAATATGCCCATGAAGGGTTATGCTTTAATGCCATCTGATCTCTTATTTCCATCATAGAGGACACGTACAGTATGAAAATGACCAGATATTAGCACTAGCATTAGATCGCTAGCATTAGCAATTTAGCATTAGCATTCAAACTTTAACATTGCTGTATTTGCATATATACAAGAAGGGTTAAGCTTTAATGCCATCTAATCTAATATGCCCATGAAGGGTTATGCTTTAATGCCATCTGATCTCTTATTTCCATTATAGAGGACACATACAGTATGAAAATGACCAGATATTAGCACTAGCATTAGATCGCTAGCATTAGCAATTTAGCATTAGCATTCAAACTTTAACATTGCTGTATTTGCATATATACAAGAAGGGTTAAGCTTTAATGCCATCTAATCTAATATGCCCATGAAGGGTTATGCTTAAATGCCATCTGATCTCTTATTTCCATCATAGAGGACACATACAGTATGAAAATGACCAGATATTAGCACTAGCATTAGATCGCTAGCATTAGCAATTCAGCATTAGCATTCAAACTTTAACATTGCTGTATTTGCATATATACAAGAAGGGTTAAGCTTTTAATGCCATCTAATCTAATATGCCCAATGAAGGGTAATGCTTTAATGCCATCTGGTCTCTTATTTCCATCATAGAAGACACGAACATTATGAAAATTACCAGATATTAGCACTAGCAATAGAACGCTAGCATTAGCAAGTTAGCATTAGCATTCAAACTTTAACATTACAGTATTTGCATATATACAAGAAGGGCTAAGCTTTAATGCTATCTGATCTAATATGCCCATGAAGGGTAATGCTTAAATGCCATCTGATCTGTTATTTCCATCATAGATGACACGTACAGTATGAAAATGACCAGATATTAGCACTAGCATTAGATCGCTAGCATTAGCAATTTAGCATTAGCATTCAAACTATAACATTGCTGTATTTGCATATATACAAGAAGGGCTAAGCTTTAATGACATCTTATCTAATATGCCCATGAAGGGTAATGCTTAAATGCCATCTGATCTCTTATTTCCATCATAGAGGACACGTACAGTATGAAAATGACCAGATATTAGCACTAGCCTTAGATCGCTAGCATTAGCAATTTAGCATTAGCATTCAAACTTTAACATTGCTGTATTTGCATGCAAACAAGAAGGGTTAAGCTATAATGCCATCTAATCTAATATGCCCACGAAGGGTTATGCTTTAATGCCATCAGATCTCTTATTTCCATTATAGAGGACACGTACAGTATGAATATGAACAGATATTAGCACTAGCATTAGATCGCTAGCATTAGCAAGTTAGCATTAGCATTCAAACTTTTACATTAAAGTATTTGCATATATACAAGATGGGCTAAGCTTTAATGCCATCTAATCTAATATGCCCATGAAGGGTAATGCTTAAATGCCATCTGATCTCTTATTTCCATCATAGAGGACACGTACAGTATGAAAATGTCCAGATATTAGCACTAGCATTAGATCGCTAGCGTTAGCAAGTTAGCATTAGCTGTCAAATTTTCACATTGCTGTATTTAATGCATCTAATATACAAGAAGGGTTAATGCTTTAATGCCATCTAATCTAATATGCACTAGCATTAGAAGGGTTATGCTTTAATGCCATCTGATCTCTTATTTCCATTATAGAGGACACGTACAGTATGGAAATGACCAGATATTAGCACTAGCATTAGATCGCTAGCATTAGCAATTCAGCATTAGCATTCAAACTTTAACATTGCTGTATTTGCAAGTATACAAGAAGGGTTAAGCTATAATGCCATCTAATCTAAAAGGCCAATGAAGGGTAATGCTTTAATGCCATCTGGTCTCTTATTTCCATCATAGAAGACACAAACATTTTGAAAATTACCAGATATTAGCACTAGCAATAGAACGCTAGCATTAGCAAGTTAGCATTAGCATTCAAACTTAAACTTTGCAGTACTTGCATGTCTAGAAAAAGGGTTAAGCTTTCATGCCATCTAATCTAATATGCCCATGAAGGGTTATGCGTTAATGCCATCTGATCTCTTATTTCCATTATAGAGGACACGTACAGTATGAAAATGACCAGATATTAGCATTAGCATTAGATCACTCGCATTTCCAATTTAGCAATAGCATTAAAATTTTCACATTGCTGTATTTGCATGTATACAAGAAGGATTAAGCTTTAAAGCCATGTAATCTAATATGCCCATGAAGGGTTATGCTTTAATGCCATCTGATCTCTTATTTCCATCATAGAGGACACGTACAGTATGAAAATGACCAGATATTAGCACTAGCATTAGATCGCTAGCATTAGCATTCAAACTTTAACATTGCTGTATTTGCATGTATACAAGAAGGGCTAAGGTTAAATGCCATATAATCTAATATGCCCATGAAGGGTTATGCTTTAATGCCATCTTATCTCTTATTTCCATCATAAAGGATACATACAGTATGAAAATGACCAGATATTAGCACTAGCATTAGATCGTTAGCATTAGCAAGTTAGCATTAGCATTCAAACTTAAACATTGCAGTACTTGCATGTATAGAAAAAGGGTTAAGCTTTAATGCCATCTAATCTAATATGCACACGAAGGGTTATGCTTTAATGCCATCTGATCTCTTATTTCCATTATAGAGGACACGTACAGTATCAAAATTACCAGATATTAGCACTAGCATTAGATGGCTAGCATTAGCAAGTTAGCATTAGCATTCAAACTTTAACATTACAGTATTTGCATATATACAAGAAGGGCTAAGCTTAAATGCCATCTTATCTAATATGCCCATGAAGAGTAATGCTTAAATGCCATCTGATCTCTTATTTCCATCATAGAGGACACGTACAGTATGAAAATGACCAGATATAAGAACTAGCATTAGATCGCTAGCATTAGCAAGTTAGCATTAGCATTCAAATTTTCACATTGCTGTATTTACATGTATACAAGAATGGTTAAGCTTTAATGGCATCTTTTCTAATATGCACACACAGGATTATGCTTTAATGCCATCTGATCTCTTATTTCCATTGTAGAGGACAGGTATAGTATGAAAATGACCAGATATTAGCACTAGCCTTAGATCGCTAGCATTAGCAATTTAGCATTAGCATTCAAACTTTAACATTGCTGTATTTGCATGTATACAAGAAGGGTTAAGCTATAATGCCATCTAATCTAATTGGCCCATGAAGGGTAATGCTTAAATGCCATCTATTCTCTTATTTCCATCATAGAGGACACGACCATTATGAAAATGACCAGATATTAGCACTAGCATTACATGGCTAGCATTAGCATGTTCGCATTAGCATTCAAACTTTAACATTACAGTATTTGCATATATACAAGAGGGGCTAAGCTTTAATGCAATCTTATCTAATATGCCCATGAAGGGTAATGCTTAAATGCCATCTGATCTCTTATTTCCATCATAGAGGACACGTACAGTATGAAAATGACTAGATATTAGAACTAGCATTAGATCGCTAGCATTAGTAAGTTAGTTTTCGCATTCACATTTTCACATTGCTGTATTTGCATGTATACAAGAATGGTTAAGCTTTATTGGCATCTTTTCTAATATGCACACAAAGGATTATGCTTTAATGCCATCTGATCTCTTATTTCCATTATAGAGAACACGTACAGTATGAAAATTACCTGATATTATCACTAGCATTAGATGGCTAGCATTAGCAAGTTAGCATTAGCATTCAAACTTTAACATTACAGTATTTGCATATATACAAGAAGGGCTAAGCTTTAATGCCATCTTATCTAATATGCCCACGAAGGGTAATGCTTAAATGCCATCTGATCTCTTATTTCCATCATAGAGGACACGAACATTATGAAAATTACCAGATATTAGCACTAGCCTTAGATCGCTAGCATTGGCAATTTAGCATTAGCATTCAAACTTTAACATTGCTGTATTTGCAAGTCTACAAGAAGGGTTAAGCTTTAATGCCATTTAATCTAATATGCACACAAAGGGTTATGCTTTAATGCCATCTGATCTCTTATTTCCATTATAGAGGACACGTACAGTATGAAAATGACTAGATATTAGCACTAGCATTAGATCGCTAGCATTAGCAAGATAGCATTAGCATTCAAACTTTCACATTGCTGTATTTGCATTTATACAACGCGGGAAAAGCTTTAATGACATCTTATCTAATATGCCCATGAAAGTTTATGCTTTAATGCCATCTGATCTCGGATTTCCATCATAGAGGACACATACAGTATGAAAATGACCAAATATTAGCACTAGTATTAGATCGCTAGCAAAAGCAAGTTAGCATTAGCATTCAAATTTTCACATTGCTGTATTTGCATGTATACAAGAAGGGTTAAGCTTGAATGCCATCTAATCTAATATGCACACAAAGGGTTATGCTTTAATTTCACCTGATCTCTTCTTTCCATTATAGAGGACACGTACAGTATGAAAATGACCAGATATTAGCATTAGCATTAGATCGCTAGCATTACCAATTTAGCATTAGCATTCAAACTTTAACATGTCTGTGTTTGCATGTATACAAGAAGGGTTAAGCTTTAATGCTATCTAATCTAATATGCCCATGAAGGGTTCTGCTTTAATGCCATCTGATCTCTTATTTCCATCACAGAGGACACGTACAGTATGATAATGACCAGATATTAGCACTAGCATTAGATCGCTAGCATTAGCAAGTTAGCATTAGCATTCAAACTTTAACATTGCTGTATTTGCATGTATACAAGAAGGGCTAAGTTTTAATGCCAAATAATCTAATATGCCCATGAAGGGTTATGCTTTAATGCCATCTGATCTCTTATTTCCATCAAAAAGGATATATACAGTATGAAAATGACCAGATATTAGCACTAGCATTAGATCGCTAGCATTAGCAAGTTAGCATTCGCATTCAAAGTTTAACTTTGCTTTATTTGCATTTATACAAGGCGGGTAAAGCTTTAATGCCATCTAATCTAATATGCCCACGAAGGGTTATGCTTTAATGCCATCTGATCTCTTATTTCCATTATAGAGGACACGTACAGTATGAATATGACCAGATATTAGCACTAGCATTAGATCGTTAGCATTAGCAAGTTAGCATTAGCATTCAAACTTAAACATTGCAGTACTTGCATGTATAGAAAAAGGGTTAAGCTTTAATGCCATCTAATCTAATATGCACACGAAGGGTTATGCTTTAATGCCATCTGATCTCTTATTTCCATTATAGAGGACACGTACAGTATGAATATTACCAGATATTAGCACTAGCATTAGATCGCTAGCATTAGCAAGTTAGCAATAGCATTCAAACTTTAACATTGCTGTATTTGCATGTATACATGAAGGGTTAAGTTATAATGCCATCTAATCTAATAGGCCAATGAAGGGTCATGCTTAAATGCCATCTGATCTCTTATTTCCATCATAGAAGACACGAACATTATAAAAATTACCAGATATTAGCACTAGCATTAGATCGCTAGGATTAGCAAGTCAGCTTAAGCATTCTAACTTTAACATTGCTGTACTTGCATGTATACAAGAAGGGTGAAGCTTTTATGCCATCTAATCTAATATGCCCATGAAAGGTTATGCTGTAATGCCATCTAATCTCGTATTTCCATCATAGAGAACACATACAGTATGAAAATGACCAGATATTAGCACTAGCATTAGATGCCATTAGCAATTAGCATTAGCATTCAAATTTTCACATTGCTGTATTTGCAATATACAAGAAAGGTTATGCTTTAATGCCATCTAATCTAATATTCACTCAAAGGGTTATGCTTTAATGCCATCTGATATTTCCATTATAGAGAACACATACAGTATGAAAATGACCAGATATTAGCACTAGCATTAGATCGCTAGCATTAGCAAGATAGCATTAGCATTCAAACTTTCACATTGCTGTATTTGCATTTATACAAGGCGGGAAAAGCTTTTATGCCATCTCTTCTAATATGCCCATGAAACGGTATGCTTTAAGGCCTTCTGGTCTCGTATTTCCATCATAGAGGACACATACAGTATGAAAATGACCAGATATAAGCACTAGCATTAGATCGCTAGCATTAGGTTAGCATTAGCATTCAAATTTTCACATGGCTGTATTTGCATGTATACAAGAAGGGTTAAGCTTTAATACCATCTAATCAAATATGCACACAAAGGGTTATGCTTTAATGCCATCTGATCTCTTATTTCCATTATAGAGTACACCTACAGTATGAAAATGACCAGATATTAGCACTAGCATAAGATCGCTAGCATTAGCAAGTTAGCATTAGCATTCATACTTTAAAATTGCTGTATTTGCATGTATACATGAAGGGCTAAGTTTTAATGCCATGTAATCTAATATGCCCATGAAGGGTTATGCTTTAATGCCATCTGATCTCTTATTTCCATCATAAAGGAAACATACAGTATGAAAATGACCAGATATTAGCAGTAGCATTAAATCGCTAGCATTAGCAATTTAGCATTCGCATTCAAACTTTAACTTTGCTTTATTTGCATTTAGACAAGGCGGGTTAAGCTTTAATGCCATCTAATCTAATATGCCCGTAAAGGGTTATGCTTTAATGCCATCTGATCTCTTATTTCCATTATAGAGGACACGTACAGTATGAATATGACCAGATATTAGCACTAGCATTAGATCGTTAGCATTAGCAAGTTAGCATGAACATTCAAACTTAAAAATTGCAGTACTTGCATGTATAGAAAAAGGGTTAAGCTTTAATGCCATCTAATCTAATATGCACACGAAGGGTTATGCTTTAATGCCATCTGATCTCTTATTTCCATTATAGAGGACATGTACAGTATGAATATTACCAGATATTAGCACTAGCATTAGATCGCCAGCATTAGCAAGTTAGCATTAGCATTCAAATTTTCACATTGCTGTATTTGCATGTATACAAGAATATTTAAGCTATAATGCCATCTAATCTAATATGCCCCTGAAAGGTTATGCTTTAATGCCATCTAATCTCGTATTTCCATCATAGAGAACACATACAGTATGAAAATGACCAGATATTAGCACTAGCATTAGATCGCTAGCATTAGCAAGTTAGCATTACCATTCAAATTTTCACATTACTGTATTTGCAAGTATACAAGAAGTGTTACGCTTTAATGCCATCTAATCTAATATGCACTCAAAGGGTTATGCTTTAATGCCATCTGATCTCTTATTTCCATTATAGAGGACACGTACAGTATGAAAATGACCAGATATTAGCACTAGCATTAGATCGCTAGCATTAGCAAGATAGCATTAGCATTCAAACTTTCACATTGCTGTATTTGCATTTATACAAGGCGGGGTTGCTTTTATGGCATCTATTCAAATATGCCCATGAAAGGTTATGCTTTAATGCCTTCTGATCTCGTATTTCCATCATAGAGGACACATACAGTATGAAAATGACCAGATATTAGCACTAGCATTAGATCGCTAGCATTTGCAAGTTAGCATTAGCATTCAAATTTTCACATGCCTGTATTTGCATGTATACAAGAAGGGTTAAGCTTTAATGCCATCTAATCAAATATGCACACAAAGGGTTATGCTTTAATTTCACCTGATCTCTTATTTCCATTATAGAGTACACCTACAGTATGAAAATGACCAGATATTAGCACTAGCATTAGATCGCTAGCATTAGCAAGTTAGCATTAGCATTCAAACTTTAACATTGCTGTATTTGCATGTATACAAGAAGGGCTAAGTTTTAATGCCAAATAATCTAATATGCCCATGAAGGGTTATGCTTTAATGCCATCTGATCTCTTATTTCCATCAAAAGGATATATACAGTATGAAAATGACCAGATATTAGCACTAGCATTAGATCGTTAGCATTAGCAAGTTAGCATTTGCATTCAAAAGTTTAACTTTGCTTTTATTTGCATTTATACAAGGGGGTGAAGCTTTAATGCCATCTAATCTAATATGCCCAAACGAAGGGTTATGCTTTAATGCCATCTGATCTTTATTTCCATTATAGAGGACACGTACAGTATGAATATGACCAGATATTAGCACTAGCATTAGATCGTTAGCATTAGCAAGTTAGCATTAGCATTCAAACTTAAACATTGCAGTATTTGCATGTATACAAAAGGGTTAAGCTTTAATGCCATCTAATCTAATATGCACAATGAAGGGTTATGCTTTAATGCCATCTGATCTCTTATTTCCATTATAGAGACACGAACATTATGAAAATTACCAGATATTAGCACTAGCATTAGATCGTAGCATTAGCAAGTTAGCAATTAGCATTCAAACTTTAACATTGCTGTATTTGCATGTATACAAGAAGGGTTAAGCTTTTAATGCCATCTAATCTAATATGCCAATGAAGGGTTATGCTTAAATGCCATCTAATCTCTTATTTCCATCATAGAAGACACAACATTATGAAAATTACCAGATATTAGCACTAGCATTAGATCGCTAGCATTAGCAAGTTAGCATTAGCATTCTAACTTTTTAACATTGCTGTATTTGCATGTATACAAGAAGGGTTAAGCTTTAATGCCATCTAATCTAATATGCCCATGAAAGGTTATGCTTTAATGCCATCTGATCTTTCTTAGAGAACACATTTGAAAATGACCAGATATTAGCACTAGCATTAGATCAGCATTAGCAAGTTAGCATTAGCATTCAAATGATTTGCCAGATATTAGCAATGCCATCTGATCTTTATTTCCATTATAGAGGACATTGACCAGATATTAGCACTAGCATTAGATCATTAGCAAGATAGCATTAGCATTCAAACTTTCACATTGCTGTATTTGCATTTATACAAGGCGGGAAAAGCTTTTATGCCATCTATTCTAATATGCCCATGAAACGGTATGCTTTAATGCCTTCTGGTCTCGTATTTCCATCATAGAGGACACATACAGTATGAAAATGACCAGATATAAGCACTAGCATTAGATCGCTAGCATTAGCAAGTTAGCATTAGCATTCAAATTTTCACATGGCTGTATTTGCATGTATACAAGAAGGGTTAAGCTTTAATACCATCTAATCAAATATGCACACAAAGGGTTATGCTTTAATGCCATCTGATCTCTTATTTCCATTATAGAGTACACCTACAGTATGAAAATGACCAGATATTAGCACTAGCATAAGATCGCTAGCATTAGCAAGTTAGCATTAGCATTCATACTTTAAAATTGCTGTATTTGCATGTATACATGAAGGGCTAAGTTTTAATGCCATGTAATCTAATATGCCCATGAAGGGTTATGCTTTAATGCCATCTGATCTCTTATTTCCATCATAAAGGAAACATACAGTATGAAAATGACCAGATATTAGCAGTAGCATTAAATCGCTAGCATTAGCAATTTAGCATTCGCATTCAAACTTTAACTTTGCTTTATTTGCATTTAGACAAGGCGGGTTAAGCTTTAATGCCATCTAATCTAATATGCCCACAAAGGGTTATGCTTTAATGCCATCTGATCTCTTATTTCCATTATAGAGGACACGTACAGTATGAATATGACCAGATATTAGCACTAGCATTAGATCGTTAGCATTAGCAAGTTAGCATGAACATTCAAACTTAAAAATTGCAGTACTTGCATGTATAGAAAAAGGGTTAAGCTTTAATGCCATCTAATCTACTATGCACACGAAGGGTTATGCTTTAATGCCATCTGATCTCTTATTTCCATTATAGAGGACATGTACAGTATGAATATTACCAGATATTAGCACTAGCATTAGATCGCCAGCATTAGCAAGTTAGCATTAGCATTCAAATTTTCACATTGCTGTATTTGCATGTATACAAGAATATTTAAGCTATAATGCCATCTAATCTAATATGCCCCTGAAAGGTTATGCTTTAATGCCATCTAATCTCGTATTTCCATCATAGAGAACACATACAGTATGAAAATGACCAGATATTAGCACTAGCATTAGATCGCTAGCATTAGCAAGTTAGCATTACCATTCAAATTTTCACATTACTGTATTTGCAAGTATACAAGAAGTGTTACGCTTTAATGCCATCTAATCTAATATGCACTCAAAGGGTTATGCTTTAATGCCATCTGATCTCTTATTTCCATTATAGAGGACACGTACAGTATGAAAATGACCAGATATTAGCACTAGCATTAGATCGCTAGCATTAGCAAGATAGCATTAGCATTCAAACTTTCACATTGCTGTATTTGCATTTATACAAGGCGGGAAAAGCTTTTATGGCATCTATTCAAATATGCCCATGAAAGGTTATGCTTTAATGCCTTCTGATCTCGTATTTCCATCATAGAGGACACATACAGTATGAAAATGACCAGATATTAGCACTAGCATTAGATCGCTAGCATTTGCAAGTTAGCATTAGCATTCAAATTTTCACATGCCTGTATTTGCATGTATACAAGAAGGGTTAAGCTTTAATGCCATCTAATCAAATATGCACACAAAGGGTTATGCTTTAATTTCACCTGATCTCTTATTTCCATTATAGAGTACACCTACAGTATGAAAATGACCAAATATTAGCACTAGCATAAGATCGCTAGCATTAGCAAGTTAGCATTAGCATTCAAACTTTAACATTGCTGTATTTGCATGTATACAAGAAGGGCTAAGTTTTAATGCCATATAATCTAATATGCACATGAAGGGTTATGCTTTAATGCCATCTGATCTCTTATTTCCATCATAAAGGATACATACAGTATGAAAATGACCAGATATTAGCACAAGCATTAGATCGCTAGCATTAGCAAGTTAGCATTCGCATTCAAACTTTAACTTTGCTTTATTTGCATTTATACAAGGCGGGTAAAGCTTTAATGCTATCTAATCTAATATGCCCACGAAGGGTTATGCTTTAATGCCATCTGATCTCTTATTTCCATTATAGAGGACACGTACAGTATGAATATGACCAGATATTAGCACTAGCATTAGATCGTTAGCATTAGCAAGTTAGCATTAGCATTCAAACTTAAACATTGCAGTACTTGCATGTATAGAAAAAGGGTTAAGCTTTAATGCCATCTAATCTAATATGCACACGAAGGGTTATGCTTTAATGCCATCTGATCTCGTATTTCCATTATAGAGGACAAGTACAATATGAAAATAACCAGATATTAGCACTAGCATTAGATCGCTAGCATTAGCAAGTTAGCATTAGCATTCAAACTTTAACATTGCTATATTTGCATGTATACAAGAAGGGTTAAGCTTTAATGCCTTATAATCTAATATGACCACGAAGGGTTATGCTTTAATGGCATCTGATCTCTTATTTCCATTGTAGAGGACAGGTATAGTTTGAAAATGACCAGATATTAGCACTAGCCTTAGATCGCTAGCATTAGCAAGTTAGCATTAGAATTCAAACTTTAACATTGCTGTATTTGCATGTATACAAGAAGGGTTAAGCATTAATGCCATCTTATCTAATATGCCCACGAAGGGTTATGCTCTAATGCCATCTGATCTCTTATTTCTATCATAGAGGAGACGTACAGTATGAAAATGACCAGATATAAGCACTAGCATTAGATCGTTAGCATTAGCAATTTAGCATTAGCATTCAAACTTTAACATTGCTTTATTTGCATTTATTCAAGGCGGGTAAAGCTTTAATTCCATCTAATCTAATTTGCCAACGAAGGGTTATGCTTTAATGCCATCTGATCTCTTATTTCCATTATAGAGGACACATACAGTATGAATATGACAAGATATTAGAACTAGCAATAGATCGTAAGCATTAGCAAGTTAGCATTAGAATTCAAACTTAAACATTGCAGTACTTACATGTATACAGAAAGGGTTAAGCTTTAATGCCATCTAATCTAATATGCCCACGAAGGGTTATGCTTTCATGCCATCTGATCTCTTATTTCCATCATAGAGGACACGTACAGTATGAAAATTACCAGATATTAGAACTAGCATTAGATCGCTAGCATTAGCAAGTTAGCATTAGCATTCAAATTTTCACATTGCTGTATTTGCATGTATACAAGAATGGTTAAGCTTTAATGCCATCTAATCAAATATGCACACAAAGGGTAATGCTTTAATTTCACCTGATCTCTTATTGCCATTATAGAATACACCTACAGTATGAAAATGACCAGATATTAGCACTAGCATTAGATCGCTAGCATTAGCAAGTTAGCATTAACATTCAAGCTTTGACATTGCTGTATTTGCATGTATACAAGAAGGGCTATGTTTTAATGCCATATAATCTAACATGCCCATGAAGGGTAATGCTTAAATGGCATCTGATCTCTTATTTCCATCATAGAGGACACATACAGTATGGAAATGACCAGATATTAGCACAAGCATTAGATCGCTAGCATTAGCAAGTTAGCATTTGCATTCAAACTTAAACATTGCAGTACTTGCATGTATACAAGAAGGCTTAAGCTTTAACGCCATCTGATCCCTTATTTCCATCATTGAGGACACGTAGAGTATGAAAATGATCAGATATTAGCACTATCATTAGATCCCTAGCATTTGCAAGTTAGCATAAGCATTCAAACTTTAACATTGCAGTATTTGCATGAATACAAGTAGGGTTAAGCTTTAATGCTATCTAATCTAATTTGCCCACGAGGGGTTATGCTTTAACGCCATCTCATCTCTTATTTCCATCATAGAAGACACGTACAGTATGAAAATGAACAGATATTAGCACTAGCATTAGATCGCTAGCATTAGCAAGTTAGCATTAGCATTCAAACGTAAACATTGCAGTACTTGCATGTATACAAGAAGGGTTAAGGTTTAATATCATCTAATCTAATATGCCGATGAAAAGTCATGCTTTGATGCCATCTGATCTCTTATTTCCATCATAGAGGACATGTTCAGCATGAAAATGACCAGATATTAGCACTAGCATTAGATCGCTAGCATTAGCAAGTTAGAATTAGCATGCAAACTTTAACATTGCTGTATATGCAGGTATACAAGAAGCGTTAAGCTTTAATGCCATCTAATATAATATGCCCATGAAAGGTTATGCTATACTGCCATCTGATCTCTTATTTCCATCAAAGTGGACATGTTCAGCATGAAAATGACCAGATATTAGCACTAGCATTAGATCGCTAGCATAAGCAAGTGAGCATTAGCATTCAAACTTTAACATTGCTGTATTTGCATGTATACAAGAAGGGTTAAGCTTTAATGCCATCTAATATAATATGCCCGTGAAAGGTTATGCTTTAATGCCATCTGATCTCTTATTTCCATCATAGAGGACATGTTCAGCATGAAAATGACCAGATATTAGCACTAGCATTAGATCGCTAGCATTAGCAAGTTAGCATAAGCATTGAAAGTTTAACATTGCTGTATTTGCATGTAGACAAGAAGGGTTAAGCTGTAATGCCATCTAATATAATATGCCCATGAAAGGTTTTGCTTTAATGCCATCTGATCTCTTATTTCCATCATAGAGGACATGTTCAGCATGAAAATGATCAGATATTAGCACTAGCATTCGATCGCTAGCATTAACAAGTTAGTATTAGCATTCAAACTTTAACATTGCTGTATTTGCATGTATACAGGAAGGGTTAAGCTTTAATGCCATGTGATCCAATAAGCCCATGAAGGGTAATGCTTTAATGCGATCTGATCTCTTATTTCCATCATAGAGGACACGTACAGTATGAAAATAACCAGATATAAGCACTAGCATTAGATCGCTAGCATTAGCAAGTTAGCATTAGCATTCAAACTTAAACATTGCAGTACTTGCATTTATACAAGAAGGCTTTAGCTTTAATGCCATTTGATCTCTTATTTCCATCATAGAGGACACGTACAGTATGAAAATGACCAGATATTAGCACTAGCATTAGATCACTAGCATTTGCAAGTTAAATTTAGCATTCAAACTTGAACATTGCTGTATTTGCATGAATACAAGTAGTGTTAAGCTTTAATGCTATCTAATCTAATTTGCCCACGAAGGGTTATGCTTTAATGCCATCTCATCTCTTATTTCCATCATAGAAGACACGTACAGTATGAAAATGAACAGATATTAGCACTAGCATTAGATCGTTAGCATTAGTAAGTTAGCATTAGCATTCAAACTTAAAAATTGCAGTTCTTGCATGTATACAAGAAGGGGTAAGCTTTAATGCCATCTAAGCTAATATGCCCATGAAGGGTTTTGCTTTTCATGCCATCTGATGTCTTATTTCCATCATTGAGGACATGTACAGTTTGAAAATGATCAGATATTAGCACTAGCATTTGATCGCTAGGATTAGCGAGTTAGCATTAGTATTCAAACTTTAACATTGCTGTATTTGCATGTACACAAGAAGGGTTAAGGTTTAATGCCATTTATTATAATATGCCCACGAAAGGTTATGCTTTAATGCCATCTGATCTCTTATTTCCATCATAGAGGACACATACAGTATGAAAATGACCAGATATTAGCACTAGCATTTGATCGCTAGGATTAGCGAGTTAGCATTAGTATTCAAACTTTAACATTGCTGTATTTGCATGTACACAAGAAGGGTTAAGGTTTAATGCCATCTGATCCAATATGCGCATGAAGGGTAATGCTTTAATGCGATCTGATCTCTTATTTCCATCATACAGGACATGTTCATCATGCAAATGACCAGATATTAGCACTAGCATTAGATCGCTAGCATTAGCAAGTTAGCATTAGCATTCAAACTTTAACATTGCTGTATTTGCATGTATACAAGAAGGGTTAAGCTTTAATGCCATCTAATATAATATGCCCATGAAAGGTTATGCTATAATGCCATCTGATCTCTTATTTCCATCATAGTGGACATGTTCAGAATGAAAATGACCAGATATTAGCACTAGCATTAGATCGCTAGCATTAGCAAGTGAGCATTAGCATTCAAACTTTAACATTGCTGTATTTGCATGTACACAAGAAGGGTTAAGCTTTAATGCCATCTAATATAATATGCCCATGAAAGGTTATGCTTTAATGCCATCTGATCTCTTATTTCCATCATAGAGGACATGTTCAGCATGAAAATGACCAGATATTAGCACTAGCATTAGATCGCTAGCATTAGCAAGTTAGCATAAGCATTGAAAGTTTAACATTGCTGTATTTGCATGTAGACAAGAAGGGGTAAGCTTTAATGCCATCTAATCTAATATGCCCATGAAGCGTTATGCTTTAAAGGCATCTGATCTCTTATTTACATCATAGAGGCCACGTACAGTATGAAAATGACCATATATTAGCTCTAGCATTAGATCGCTAGCATTAGCAAGTTAGCATTAGCATTCAAACTTAAACATTGCAGTACTTGCATGTATACAAGAAGGGTTGAGCTTTAATGACATCTAATCTAAAATGCCCACGAAGGGTTAGGCTTTAATGCCATCTGATCTCTTATTTCCGTCAAAGAGGAGACGTACAGTATGAAAATGACCAGATATTAGCTCTAGCATTAGACCGCTAGCATTAGCAAGTTAGCATTAGCATTCAAACATTAAAATTGCTGTATTTGCATGTGTACAAGAAGGGTTAAGCTTTAATGTCATCTAATCTAACATGCCGATGAAAAGTCATGCTTTAATGCCATCTGATCTCTTATTTCCATCATAGTGGACACGTACAGGATGAAAATGACAAGATATTAGCAATAGCATTAGATCGCTAGCATTAGCAAGTTAGCATAAGCATTCAAAATTAAACATTGCAGTACTTGCATGTATACAAGAAGGCTTAAGCTTTTATGCCATCTGATCTCTTATTTCCCTCATCGAGGACACATAAAGTATGAAAATGACCAGATATTAGCAGTAGCATTAGATTGCTAGCATTAGCAAGTTAGAATTAGCATTCAAACTTTAACATTGCTGTATATGCATGTAAACAAGAAGCGTTAAGCTATAATGCCTTCTAATCTAATATGCCCATGAAGGGTTATACCTTAATGCCATCTGATTTCTGATTTCCATTATAGAGGACACGTACAGTATGAAAATGATCAGATATTAGCACTAGCATTAGATCGCTAGCATTAGCAAGTTTAGGATAAGCATTAAAACTTTAACATTGCTGTATTTGCATGTATACAAGAAGGGTTAAGCTTTAATGCCATCTAATATAATATGCCCATGAAAGGTTATGCTTTAATGCAATCTGATCTCTTATTTCCATCATAGAGGACATGTTCAGCATGAAAATGACCAGATATTAGCACTAGCATTAGATCGCTAGCATTAGCAAGTTAGCATTAGCATTCAAACTTTAACATTGCTGTATTTGCATGTATACAAGAAGGGTTAAGGTTTAATGCCATCTGATCCAATATGCGCATGAAGGGTAATGCTTTAATGCGATCTGATCTCTTATTTCCATCTGCAGGACATGTTCAGCATTAAAATGACCAGATATTAGCACTAGCATTAGATCGCTAGCATTAGCAAGTTAGCATTAGCATTCAAACTTTAACATTGCTGTATTTGCATGTATACAAGAAGGGTTAAGCTTTAATGCCATCTGATGCAATATGCCCATGAATGGTAATGCTTTAATGCCATCTGATCCCTTATATCCATCATAGTGGACATGTTCAGCATGAAAATGACCAGATATTAGCACTAGCATTAGATCGCTAGCATTAGCAAGTTAGCATTAGCATTCAAACTTTAACATTGCTGTATATGCATGTATACAAGAAGCGTTAAGCTTTAATGCCTTATAATCTAATATGCCCATGAAGGGTTATGCCTTAATGCCATCTGATTTCTGATTTCCATTATAGAGGACACGGACAGTTTGAAAATGATCAGATATTAGCACTAGCATTAGATCGCTAGCATAAGCAAGTTAGGATAAGCATTGAAACTTTAACATTGCTGTATTTGCATGTATACAAGAAGGGTTAAGCTTTAATGCCATTTAATATAATATGCCCATGAAAGGTTATGCTTTAATGCCATCTGATCTCTTATTTCCATCATAGAGGACATGTTCAGCATGAAAATGACCAGATATTAGCACTAGCATTAGATCGCTAGCATTAGCAAGTTAGCGTTAGCATTCAAACTTTAACATTGCTGTATTTGCATGTATACAAGAAGGGTTAAGGTTTAATGCCATCTGATCCAATATGCGCTTGAAGGGTAATGCTTTAATGCGATCTGATCTCTTATTTCCATCATACAGGACATGTTCAGCATGAAAATGACCAGATATTAGCACTCGCATTAGACCGCTAGCATTAGCAAGTTAGCTTTAGCATTCAAACTTTAACATTGCTGTATTTGCATGTATACAAGAAGGGTTAAGCTTTAATGCCATCTGATCCAATATGCGCATGAAGGGTAATGCTTTAATGCGATCTGATCTCTTATTTCCATCATTGTGGACATGTTCAGCATGAAAATGACCAGATATTAGCACTAGCATTAGATCGCTAGCATTAGCAATTTAGCATTAGCATTCAAACTTTAACATTGCTGTATATGCATGTATACAAGAAGGGTTAAGCTTTAATGCCATCTAATATAATATGCCCATGAAAGGATATGCTTTAATGCCATCTGATCTCTTATTTCCATCATAGAGGACATGTTCAGCATGAAAATGACCAGATATTAGCACTAGCATTAAATCGCTAGCATTAGCAAGTTAGCATAAGCATTGAAAGTTTAACGTTGCTGTATTTGCATTTAGACAAGAAGGGTTAAGCTTTAATGCCATCTATTATAATATGCCCATGAAAGGTTATGCTTTAATGCCATCTAATCTCTTATTTCCATCAAAGAGGACATGTTCAGCATGAAAATGACCAGATATTAGCAATAGCATTAGACGGCTAGCATTAGCAAGTTAGCATTAGCATTCAAACTTAAACATTGCAGTACTTGCATGTATACAAGAAGGCTTTAGCTTTAATGCCAGTTGATCTCTTATTTCCATCATTGAGGACACGTACAGTATGAAAATGACCAGATATTAGCACTAGCATTAGATCACTAGCATTAGCAAGTTAGATTTAGCATTCAAACTTTAACATTGCTGTATTTGCATGAATACAAGTAGGGTTAAGCTTTAATGCTATCTAATCTAATTTGCCCACGAAGGGTTGTGCTTTAATGCCATCTCATCTCTTATTTCCATCATAGAAGACACGTACAGTATGAAAATGACCAGATATTAGCACTAGCATTAGATCGTTAGCATTAGCAAGTTAGCATTAGCATTCAAACTTAAACATTGCAGTACTTGCATGTATACAAGAAGGGTTAAGCTTTAATGCCCTCTAATCTAATATGCCCATGAAGCGTTATGCTTTAAAGGCATCTGATCTCTTATTTACATCATAGAGGCCACGTACAGTTTGAAAATGACCAGATATTAGCTCTTGCATTAGATCGCTAGCATTAGCAAGTTAGCATTAGCATTCAAACTGAAACATTGCAGTACTTGCATGTATACAAGAAGGGTTAAGCTTTAATGCCATCTAATCTAAAATGCCCACGAAGGGTTAGGCTTTAATGCCATCTGATCTCTTATTTCCGTCAAAGAGGAGACGTACAGTATGAAATTGACCAGATATTAGAACAAGCATTAGATCGCTAGAATTAGCAAGTTAGCATTAGCATTCAAACTTAAACATTGCAGTACTTGCATGTATACAAGAAGGCTTTAGCTTTAATGCCATTTGATCTCTTATTTCCATCATAGAGGACACGTACAGTATGAAAATGACCAGATATTAGCACTAGCATTAGATCGTTGGCATTACCAAGTTAGCATTAGCATTCAAACTTTAACATTGCTGTATTTGCATGTATACAAGAAGGGTTAAGCTTTAATGCCATGTGATCCAATAAGCCCATGAAGGGTAATGCTGTAATGCGATCTGATGTCTTATTTCCATCATAGAAGACACGTACAGTATGAAAATGACCAGATATTAGCACTAGCATTAGATCACTAGCATTAGCAAGTTAGATTTAGCATTCAAACTTTAACATTGCTGTATTTGCATGAATACAAGTAGGGTTAAGCTTTAATGCTATCTAATCTAATTTGCCCACGAAGGGTTATGCTTTAATACCATCTCATCTCTTCTTTCCATCATAGAAGACACGTACAGTATGAAAATGACCAGATATTAGCACTAGCATTAGATCGTTAGCATTAGCAAGTTAGCATTAGCATTCAAACTTTAACATTGCTGTACTTGCATGTATACAAGAAGGCTTTAGCTTTAATGCCTTTTGATCTCTTATTTCCTTCATAGAGGAAACGTACAGTATGAAAATGACCAGATATTAGCAATAGCATTAGATCACTAGCATTAGCAAGTTAGATTTAGCATTCAAACTTTAACTTTGCTGTATTTGCTTGAATACAAGTAGGGTTAAGCTTTAATGCTATCTAATCTAAAATGCCCACGAAGGGTTAGGCTTTAATGCCATCTGATCTCTTATTTCTGTCAAAGAGGAGACGTACAGTATGAAATTGACCAGATATTAGCACAAGCATTAGATCGTTGGCATTACCAAGTTAGCATTAGCATTCAAACTTTAACATTGCTGTATTTGCATGTATACAAGAAGGGTTAAGCTTTAATGCCATGTGATCCAATAAGCCCATGAAGGGTAATGCTGTAATGCGATCTGATGTCTTATTTCCATCATAGAGGACACGTACAGTAGGAAAATGACCAGATATTAGCACTAGCATTAGATCGCTAGCATTAGCAAGTTAGCATTAGCATTCAAACTTAATCATTGCAGTACTTGCATGTATACAAGAAGGCTTAAGCTTTAATGCCATCTGATCTCTTATTTCCATCATAGAGGACACGTACAGTATGAAAATGACCAGATATTAGCACTAGCATTAGATCACTAGCATTGCCAAGTTAGATTTAGCATTCAAACTTTAACATTGCTGTTTTTGCATGAATACAAGTAGGGTTAAGATTTATTGCTATCTAATCAAATTTGCCCACGAAGGGTTATGCTTTAATGCCATCTCATCTCTTATTTCCATCATAGAAGATACGTACAGTATGAAAATGACCAGATATTAGCACTAGCATTAGATCGTTGGCATTACCAAGTTAGCATTAGCATTCAAACTTTAACATTGCTGTATTTGCATGTATACAAGAAGGGTTAAGCTTTAATGCCATGTGATCCAATAAGCCCATGAAGGGTAATGCTGTAATGCGATCTGATGTCTTATTTCCATCATAGAGGACACGTACAGTAGGAAAATGACCAGATATTAGCACTAGCATTAGATCGCTAGCATTAGCAAGTAAGCATTAGCATTCAAACTTAAACATTGCAGTACTTGCATGTATACAAGAAGGCTTTAGCTTTAATGTCATTTGATCTCTTATTTCCATCATAGAGGACAAGTACAGTATGAAAATGACCAGATATTAGCACTAGCATTAGATGACTTGCATTAGCAAGTTAGATTTAGCATTCAAACTCTAACATTGCTGTATTTGCATGAATACAAGTAGGGTCAAGCTTTAATGCTATCTAATCTAATTTGCCCACGAAGGGTTATGCTTTAATGCCATCTCATCTCTTATTTCCATCATAGAAGACACGTACAGTGTGAAAATGACCAGATATTAGCACAAGCATTAGCTCGTTAGCATTAGCAAGTTAGCATTAGCATTCAAACTTAAACATTGCAGTACTTGCATGTATACAAGAAGGGTTAAGCTTTAATGCCATCTAATCTAATATGCCCATGAAAGGTTATGCTTTTAAGGCATCTGATCTCTTATTTACATCATAGAGGCCACGTACAGTATGAAATTGACCAGATTTTAGCTCTAGCATTACATCGCTAGCATTAGCAAGTTACCATTAGCATTCAAACTTAATCATTGCAGTACTTGCATGTATACAAGAAGGCTTGAGCTTTAATGCCATCTAATCTAAAATGCCCACGAAGGGTTAGGCTTTAATGCCATCTGATCTCTTATTTCCGTCAAAGAGGAGACGTACAGTATGAAATTGAGCAGATATTAGTACTAGCATTAGATCGCTAGCATTAGCAAGTTAGCATTAGCATTCAAACTTTAAAATTGCTGTATTTGCATGTGTACAAGAAGGGTTAAGCTTTAATGTCATCTAATCTAATATGCCGATGAAAAGTCATGCTTTAATGCCATCTGATCTCTTATTTCCATCATAGTGGACACTTACAGTATGAAAATGACAAGATATTAGCAATAGCATTAGATCGCTAGCATTAGCAAGTTAGAATTAGCATTCAAACTTTAACATTGCTGTATATGCATGTATACAAGAAGCGTTAAGCTTTAATGCCATCTGATCTCTTATTTCCATCAAAGAGGACACATACAGTATGAAAATGACAAGATATTAGCAATTGCGTTAGATCGCTAGCATTAGCAAGTTAGAATTAGCATTCAAACTTCATCATTGCAGTACTTGCATGTATACAAGAAGGCTTAAGCTTTAATGCCATCTAATATATTATGCCCATGAAAGGTTATGCTTTCATGCCATCTGATCTCTTATTTCCATCATAGAGGACATGTTTAGCATGAAAATGACCAGATATTAGCACTAGCATTAGATCGCTAGCATTAGCAAGTTAGCATTTGCATTCAAACTTTAACATTGCTGTATTTGCATGTATACAAGAAGGGTTAAGCTTTAATGCCATGTGATCCAATAAGCCCATGAAGGGTAATGCTTTAATGCGATCTGATCTCTTATTTCCATCATATAGGACACGTACAGTATGAAAATGACCAGATATTAGCACAAGCATTAGATCGCTAGCATTAGCAAGTTAGCATTAGCATTCAAACTTAAACATTGCAGTACTTGCATGTATACAAGAAGGCTTTAGCTTTAATGCCATTTGATCTGTTATTACCATCATAGAGGACACGTACAGTATGAAAATGACCAGATATTAGCACTAGCATTAGATCACTAGCATTAGCAAGTTAGATTTAGCATTCAAACTTTAACATTGCTGTATTTACATGAATAAAAGTAGGATTAAGCTTTAATGCTATCTAATCTAATTTGCCCACGAAGGGTTATGCTTTAATGCCATCTCATCTCTTATTTCCATTATAGAAGATACGTACAGTATGAAAATGACCGGATATTAGCACTAGCATGAGATCGCTAGCATTAGCAAGTTAGCTTAAGCATTGAAAGTTTAACATTGCTGTATTTGCATGTAGACAAGAAGGGTTAAGCTTTAATGCCATCTAATATAATATGCCCATGAAAGGTTATGCTTTAATGCCATCTGATCTCTTATTTCCATCATAGAGGACACGTACAGTATGAAAATGACCAGATATTAGCACTAGCATTAGATCACTAGCATTACCAACTTAGATTTAGCATTCAAACTTTAACATAGCTGTTTTTGAATGAATACAAGTAGGGTTAAGATTTATTGCTATCTAATCTAATTTGCCCACGAAGGGTTATGCTTTAATGCCATCTTATCTCTCATTTCCATCATAGAAGATACGTACAGTATGAAAATGACCAGATATTAGCACTAGCATTAGATCGTTGTCATTAGCAAGTTAGCATTAGCATTCAAACTTTAACATTGCTGTATTTGCATGTATACAAGAAGGGTTAAGCTTTATTGCCATGTGATCCAATAAGCCCATGAAGGGTAATGCTGTAATGCGATCTGATGTCTTATTTCCATCATAGAGGACACGTACAGTAGGAAAATGACCAGATATTAGCACTAGCATTAGATCGCTAGCATTAGCAAGTTAGCATTAGCATTCAAACTTAAACATTGCAGTACTTGCATGTATACAAGAAGGCTTTAGCTTTAATGCCATTTGATCTCTTATTTCCATCATAGAGGACACGTACAGAATGAAAATGACCAGATATTAGCACTAGCATTAGATCACTAGCATTAGCAAGTTAGATTTAGCATTCAAACTCTAACATTGCTGTATTTGCATGAATACAAGTAGGGTCAAGCTTTAATGCTATCTAATCTAATTTGCCCACGAAGGGTTATGCTTTAATGCCATCTCATCTCTTATTTCCATCATAGAAGACACGTACAGTATAAAAATGACCAGATATTAGCACAAGCATTAGCTCGTTAGCATTAGCAAGTTAGCATTAGCATTCAAACTTAAACATTGCAGTACTTGCATGTATACAAGAAGGGTTAAGCTTTAATGCCATCTAATCTAATATGCCCATGAAAGGTTATGCTTTTAAGGCATCTGATCTCTTATTTACATCATAGAGGCCACGAACAGTATGAAATTGACCAGATATTAGCTTTAGCATTAGATCGCTAGCATTAGCAAGTTACCATTAGCATTCAAACTTAATCATTGCAGTACTTGCATGTATACAAGAAGGCATGAGCTTTAATGCCATCTAATCTAAAATGCCCACGAAGGGTTAGGCTTTAATGCCATCTGATCTCTTATTTCCGTCAAAGAGGAGACGTACAGTATGAAATTGAGCAGATATTAGCACTAGCATTAGATCGCTAGCATTAGCAAGTTAGCATTAGCATTCAAACTTTAAAATTGCTGTATTTGCATGTGTACAAGAAGGGTTAAGCTTTAATGTCATCTAATCTAATATGCCGATGAAAAGTCATGCTTTAATGCCATCTGATCTCTTATTTCCATCATAGTGGACACTTACAGTATGAAAATGACAAGATATTAGCAATAGCATTAGATCGCTAGCATTAGCAAGTTAGAATTAGCATTCAAACTTTTACATTGCTGTATATGCATGTATACAAGAAGCGTTAAGCTTTAATGCCATCTGATCTCTTATTTCCATCATAGAGGACACATACAGTATGAAAATGACAAGATATTAGCAATAGCGTTAGATCGCTAGCATTAGCAAGTTAGAATTAGCATTCAAACTTCATCATTGCAGTACTTGCATGTATACAAGAAGGCTTAAGCTTTAATGCCATCTGATCTCTTATTTCCATCATAGAGGACATGATCAGCATGAAAATGACCAGATATTAGCACTAGCATTAGATAGTTAGCATTAGCAAGTTAGCATTAACATTCAAACTTTAAAATTCCTGTATTTGCATGTATACAAGTTGGGTTAAGGTTTAATGCCATCTGATCCAATATGCGCATGAAGGGTAATGCTTTAATGCGATCTGATCTCTTATTTCCATCATAGAGGACACGTACAGTATGAAAATGACCAGATATTAGCACTAGCATTAGATCGCTAGCATTAGCAAGTTAGCATTAGCATTCAAACTTAAACATTGCAGTACTTGCATGTATACAAGAAGGCTTTAGCTTGAATGCCATTTGATCTCTTATTTCCATCATAGAGGACACGTACAGTATGAAAATGACCAGATATTAGCACTAGCATTAGATCGCTAGCATTAGCAAGTTAGCATAAGCATTGAAACTTTAACATTGCTGTATTTGCATGTAGACAAGAAGGGTTAAGCTTTAATGCCATCTAATATAATATGCCCATGAAAGGATATGCTTTAATGCCATCTGATCTCTTACTTCCATCATAGAGGACATGTTCAGCATGAAAATGATAAGATATTAGCACTAGCATTAGATCGCTAGCATTAGCAAGTTAGCATTAGCATTCAAACTTTAACATTGCTGTATTTGCATGTATACAAGAAGGGTTTAGCTTTAATGCCATGTGATCCAATAAGCCCATGAAGGGTAATGCTTTAATGCCATCTGATCTCTTATTTCCATCATAGAGGACACGTACAGTATGAAAATGACCAGATATTAGCACTAGCATTAGATCGCTAGCATTAGCAAGTTAGCATTAGCATTCAAACTTAAACATTGCAGTACTTGCATGTATACAAGAAGGCTTTAGCTTTAATGCCATTTGATCTCTTATTTCCATCATAGAGGACACGTACAGTATGAAAATGACCAGTTATTAGCACTAGCATTAGATCACTAGCATTAGCAAGTTAGATTTAGCATTCAAACTTTAACATTGCTGTATTTGCATGAATACAAGTAGGGTTAAGCTTTAATGCTATCTAATCTAATTTGCCCACGAAGGGTTATGCTTTAATGCCATCTCATCTCTAATTTCCATCATAGAAGATACGTACAGTATGAAAATGACCAGATATTAGCACTAGCATTAGATCGTTAGCATTAGCAAGTTAGCACTAGCATTCAAAATTAAACATTGCAGTACTTGCATGTATACAAGATGGGTTAAGCTTTAATGCCATCTAATCTAATATGCCCATGAAGGGTTATGCTTCAAAGGCATCTGATCTCTTATTTACATAATAGAGGCCACGTACAGTATGAAAATGACCAGATATTAGCTCTAGCATTAGATTGCTAGCATTAGCAAGTTAACATTAGCATTCAAACTTAAACATTGCAGTACTTGCATGTATACAAGAAGGGTTAAGCTTTAATGCCATCTAATCTAAAATGCCCACGAAGGGTGAGGCTTTAATGCCATCTAATCTCTTATTTCCGTCAAAGAGGAGACGTACAGTATGAAATTTAGCAGATATTAGCACTAGCATTAGATCGCAAGCATTAGCAAGTTAGCATTAGCATTCAAACTTTAAAATTGCTGTATTTGCATGTGTACAAGAAGGATTAAGCTTTAATATCATCTAATCTAATATGCCGATGAAAAGTCATGCTTTAATGCCATCTGATCGCTTATTTCCATCATAGTGGACATGGACAGTATGAAAATGACAAGATATTAGCAATAGCATTAGATCGCTAGCATTAGCAAGTTAGCATTAGCATTCAAACTTAAACATTGCAGTACTTGCATGTATACAAGAAGGCTTAAGCTTTAATGACATCTGATCTCTAATTTCCATCATAGAGGATACGTACAGTATGAAAATGACCAGATATTAGCACTAGCATTAGATCACTAGCATTAGCAAGTTAGATTTAGCATTCAAACTTTAACATGGCTGTATTTGCATGAATACAAGTAGGGTTAAGCTTTATTGCTATCTAATCTAATTTGCCCACGAAGGGTTATGCTTTAATGCCATCTCATCTCTTATTTCCATCATAGAAGACACGTACAGTATGAAATTGACCAGATATTAGCTCAAGCATTAGATCGCTAGCATTACCAAGTTACCATTAGCATTCAAATTTAATCATTGCAGTACTTGCATGTATACAAGAAGGGTTGAGCTTTAATGCCATCTAATCTAAAATGCCCAGCAAGGGTTAGGCTTTAATGCCATCTGATCTCTTATTTCCGTCAAAGAGGAGACGTACAGTATGAAATTTAGCAGATATTAGCACTAGCATTAGATCGCAAGCATTAGCAAGTTAGCATTAGCATTCAAACTTTAAAATTGCTGTATTTGCATGTGCACAAGAAGGGTTAAGCTTTAATGTCATCTAATCTAATATGCCGATGAAAAGTCATGCTTTAATGCCATCTGATCTCTTAGTTCCATCTTTGAGGACACGTACAGTATGAAAATGACAAGATATTAACAATAGCATTAGATTGCTAGCATTAGCAAGTTAGAATTAGCATTCAAACTTTAACATTGCAGTACTTGCATGTATACAAGAAGGCTTAAGCTTTAATGCCATCTGATCTCTTATGTCCATCATAGAGGACACATACAGTATGAAAATGACCAGATATTAGCAGTAACATTAGATTGCTAGCATTAGCAAGTTAGAATTAGCATTCAAACTTTAACATTGCTGTATATGCATGTATACAAGAAGCGTTAAGCTTTAATGCCTTCTAATCTAATATGCCCATGAAGGGTTATGCCTTAATGCCATCTGATTTCTGATTTCCATTATAGAGGACACGTACAGTATGAAAATGATCAGATATTAGCACCAGCATTAGATCGCTAGCATTAGCAAGTTAGGATAAGCATTTAAACTTTAACATTGCTTTATTTGCATGTATACAAGAAGGGTTAAGCTTTAATGCCATCTAATATAATATGCCCATGAAAGTTTATGCTTTAATGCCATCTGATCTCTTATTTCCATCATAGAGGACATGTTCAGCAAGAAAATGACCAGATATTAGCACTAGCATTAGATCGCTAGCATTAGCAAGTTAGCATTAGCATTCAAACTTTAACATTGCTGTATTTGCATGTTTACAAGAAGGGTTAAGGTTTAATGCCATCTGATCCAATATGCGCATGAAGGGTAATGCTTTAATGCGATCTGATCTCTTATTTCCATCATACAGGACATGTTCAGCATGAAAATGACCAGATATTAGCACTAGCATTAGATCGCTAGCATTAGCAAGTTAGCATTAGCAATCAAACTTTAACATTGCTGTATTTGCATGTATACAAGAAGGGTTAAGCTTTCATGCCATCTGATGCAATATGCCCATGAAAGGTAATGCTTTAATGCCATCTGGTCTCTTATTTCCATCATAGTGGACATGTTCAGCATGAAAATGACCAGGTATTAGCACTAGCATTAGATCGCTAGCATTAGCAAGTTAGCATTAGCATTCAAACTTTAACATTGCTGTACTTGCATGAATACAAGTAGGATTAAGCTTTAATGCTATCTAATCTAATATGCCCACGAAGGGTTATGCTTTAATGCCATCTCATCTCTTATTTCCATCATAGAAGATACGTACAGTATGATAATGACCAGATATTAGCACTAGCATTAGATCGTTAGCATTAGCAAGTTAGCATTAGCATTCAAACTTTAACATTGCTGTATTCGCATGTATACAAGAAGGGTTAAGCTTTAATGTAATGTGATCCAATAAGCCCATGAAGGGTAATGCTTTAATGCAATCTGATCTCTTATTTCCATCATAGAGGACACGTACAGTATGAAAATGACCAGATATTAGCACTAGCATTAGATCGCAAGCATTAGTAAGTTAGCATTAGCATTCAAACTTAAACATTGCAGTACTTGCATGTTTACAAGAAGGGTTTAGCTTTAATGCCATTTGATCTCTTATTTCCATCATAGAGGACACGTACAGTATGAAAATGACCAGATATTAGCACTAGCATTAGATCTTTAGCATTAGCAATTTAGCATAAGCATTGAAAGTTTAACATTGCTGTATTTGCATGTAGACAAGAAGGGTTAAGCTTTAATGCCATCTAATATAATATGCACATGAAAGGATATGCTTTAATGCCATCTGATCTCTTATTTCCATCATAGAGGACATGTTCAGCATGAAAATGATAAGATATTAGCACTAGCATTAGATCGCTAGCATTAGCAAGTTAGCATAAGCATTGAAACTTTAACATTTCTGTATTTGCATGTAGACAAGAAGGGTTAAGCTTTAATGCCATGTAATATAATATGCCCATGAAGGGTTATGCTTTAATGGCATCTGATCTCTTATTTCCATCATAGAGGACATGTTCAGCATGAAAATGACCAGATATGAGCACTAGCATTAGATCGCTAGCATTAGCAAGTTTGCATTAACATTCAAACTTTAACATTGCTGTATTTGCATGTATACAAGTAGGGTTAAGGTTTAATGCCATCTGATCCAATATGCGCATGAAGGATAATGCTTAAATGCGATCTGATCTCTTATTTCCATCATAGAGGACTCGTACAGTATGAAACTGACCAGATATTAGCACTAGCATTAGATCGCTAGCATTAGCAAGTTAGCATTAGCATTCAAACTTAAAAATTGCAGTACTTGCATGTATACAAGAAGGCTTTAGCTTTAATGCCATTTGATCTCTTATTTCCATCATAGAGGACACGTACATTATGAAAATGACCAGATATTAGCACTAGCATTAGATCTTTAGCATTAGCAATTTAGCATAAGCATTGAAACTTTAACATTACTGTATTTGCATGTAGACAAGAAGGGTTAAGCTTTAATGCCATCTTATATAATATGCCCACTATAGGATATGCTTTAATGCCATCTGATCTCTTATTTCCATCATAGAGGACATGTTCAGCATGAAAATGATAAGATATTAGCACTAGCATTAGATCGCTAGCATAAGCAAGTTAGCATTAGCATTCAAACTTTAACATTGCTGTATTTGCATGTATACAAGAAGGGTTAAGCTTTAATGCCATTTGATCCAATAAGCCCATGACGGGTAATGCTTTAATGCGATCTGATCTCTTATTTCCATCATAGAGGACACGTACAGTATGAAAATGACCAGATATTAGCACTAGCATTAGATCGCTAGCATTAGCAAGTTAGCATTAGCATTCAAACTTAAACATTGCAGTACTTGCATGTATACAAGAAGGGTTAAGCTTTAATGCCATGTGATCCAATAAGCCCATGAAGGGTAATGCTTTAATGCGATCTGATCTCTTATTTCCATCATAGAGGACACGTACAGTATGAAAATGACCAGATATTAGCACTAGCATTAGATCACTAGCATTAGCAAGTTAGATTTAGCATTTAAACTTTAACATTGCTGTATTTGCATGAATACAAGTAGGGTTAAGCTTTAATGCTATCTAATCTAATTTGCCCACGAAGGGTTATGCTTTAATGCCATCTCATCTCTTATTTCCATCATAGAAGATACGTACAGTATGAAAATGACCAGATATTAGCACTAGCATTAGATCGTTAGCATTAGCAAGTTAGCACTAGCATTCAAACTTAAACATTGCAGTACTTGCATGTATACAAGAAGGGTTAAGATTTAATGCCATCTGATCCAATATGCCCATGAAAGGTTATGCTTTAATGCCATCTGATCTCTTATTTCCATCATAGAGGACATGTTCAGCATGAAAATGACCAGATATAAGCACTAGCATTAGATCGCTAGCATTAGCAAATTAGCATTAGCATTCAAACTTTAACATTGCTGTATTTGCATGTATACAAGAAGGGTTAAGATTTAATGCCATCTGATCCAATATGCCCAAGAAAGGTTATGCTTTGATGCCATCTGATCTCTTATTTCCATCATAGAGGACACTTACAGTATGAAAATGACCAGATATTAGCACTAGCATTAGACCGCTAGCATTAGCAAGTTAGCATTAGCATAAAAACTTAAACATTGCAGTACTTGCATGTATACAAGAAGGCTTAAGCTTTCACGCCATCTGATCTCTTAATTCCATCATCGAGGACACGTACAGTATGAAAATGACTAGATATTAGCACTAGCTTTAGATCGATGGCATTAGCAAGTTAGCTTTTGCATTCAAGCTTTAACAATGCTGTATTTGCATGAATACAAGTAGGGTTAAGCTTTAATGCCATCTAATCTAATATGCACATTAAGGGTTATGCTTTAATGTCATCTGATCTCTTATTTCCATCATTGAGGACACGTACAGTATGAAAATGATCAGATATTAGCACTAGAATTAGATCGCTAGCATTAGCAAGTTAGTATAAGCATTCAAACTTAAACATTGCAGTACTTGCATGTATACAAGAAGGGTAAAGCTTTAATGCCATCTAATCTAAAATGCCCTTGAAGGGTTATGCTTTAATGTCATCTGATCTCATATTTCCATCATAGAGGACATGTACAGTATGAAGATGACCAGATATTAGCAATAGCATTAGATCGCTAGCATTAGCAAGTTAGCATTAGCATTCAAATTTAAACATTGCAGTACTTGTATGTATACAAGAAGGGGTAAGCTATAATGCCATCTAATCTAATATGCCCATGAAGGGTTATGATTTAATGCCATCTGATCTCTTATTTCCATCATTGAGGACACGTACAGTATGAAAATGATCAGATATTAGCACTAGCATTAGATAGCTAGCATTAGCAAGTTAGCCTAAGCATTCAAACTTTAACATTGCAGTATTTGTATATATACAAGAAGGGTTAAGCTTTAATGCCATTTAATATAATATGCCCACGAAAGGTTCTGCTTTAATGCCATCTGATCTCTTATTTCCATCATAGATGACACGTACAGTATGAAAATGACCAGATATTAGCACTAGCGTTAGATCGCTAACATTAGCAAGTTAGCATTAGCATTCAAACTTAAACATTGCAGTACTTGCATGTATACAAGAAGGCTTAAGCTTTAACGCCATCTGATCCCTTATTTCCATCATCGAGGACACGTACAGTATGAAAATGACCAGATATTAGCAATAGCATTAGATCGCTAGCATTAGCAAATTAGCATTAGAATTCTAACTTTAACATTGCTGTATTTGCATGTATACAAGAAGGGTTAAGCTTTAATGCTATCTAATCTAATATGCCCATGAAGGGTTATGCTTTAATGCCATCTCATCTCTTATTTCCATCATTGAGGACAAGTACAGTATGAAAATGACCAGATATTAGCACTAGCTTTAGATCGCTAGCATTAGCAAGTTAGCATTAGCATTCAAACTTAAACATTGCAGTACTTGCATGTATACAAGAAGGGGTAAGCTTTAATGCCATCTAATCTAATATGCCCATGAAGGGATTTGCTTTAATGCCATCTGATCTCTTATTTACATCATAAAGGACACGTACAGTATGAAAATGGCCAGATATTAGCACTAGCATTAGATAGTTAGCTTTAGCAAATTAGCATTAGCATAAAAAATTAAACATTGCAGGACTTGCATGTATACAAGACGTGTTCAGCTTTAATGCCATCTAATCTTATTTGCCCATTAAGGGTTATGCTTTAATGCCATCTGATCTCTTATTTCAATCATATTAGACATGTACAGCATGAAAATGACCAGATATTAGCACTAGCATTAGATCGTTAGCATTAGCAAGTTAGCATTAGCATTCAAACATAAACATTGCAGTACTTTCATGTATATAAGAAGGGTTAATCTTTTAATGCCATCTCATCTAATATGCCCATGAAGGGTTATGCTTTAAAGGCATCTGATCTCTTATTTACATCATAGAGGCCACGTCCAGTATGAAAATGACCAGATATTAGATCTAGCATTAGATCGTTAGCATTAGCAAGTTAGCATTAGCATTCAAACTTTAAAATTGCTGTATTTGCATGTGTACAAGAAGGGTTAAGCTTTAATGTCATCTAATCTAATATGCCGATGAAAAGTCATGCTTTAATGCGATCTGATCTCTTATTTCCATCACAGTGGACACGTACAGTATGAAAATGACAAGATATTAGCAGTAGCATTAGATCGCTAGCATTAGCAAGTTAGCATAAGCATTCAAACTTTAAAATTGCTGTATTTGCATGTGTACAAGAAGGGTTAAGCTTTAATGTCATCTAATCTAATATGCCGATGAAAAGTCATGCTTTAATGCGATCTGATCTCTTATTTCCATCACAGTGGACACGTACAGTATGAAAATGACAAGATATTAGCAATAGCATTAGATCGCTAGCATTAGCAAGTTAGCTTTAGCATTCAAACTTTAACATTGCTGTATTTGCATGAATACAAGTAGGGTTAAACTTTAATGTCATCGAATCTAATATGCCCATTAAGGGTTATGCTTTAATGTCATCTGATCTCTTATTTCCATCATTGAGGACACGTACAGTACAAAAATGACCAGATATTAGCACTAGAATTAGATCGCTAGCATTAGCAAGTTAGCATTAGCATTCAAACTTAAACATTGCTGTATTTGCATGTATACAAGAAGGATTAAGCTTTAATGCCATCTGATCCAATATTCCCATGAAAGGTTTTGCTTTAATGCCATCTGATCTCTTATTTCCATCATAGAGGACATGTTCAGAATGAAAATGACCAGATATTAGCAATCGCATTAGATCGCTAGCACTAGCAAGTTAGCATTAGCATTCAAACTTAAACATTGCAGTACTTGCATTTATACAAGAAGGCTTTAGCTTTTACGGCATTTGATCTCTTATTTCCATCATAGAGGACACGTACAGTATGAAAAAGACCAGATATTAGCACTAGCATTAGATCGCTAGCATTAGCAAGTTAAATTTAGCATTCAAACTTAAACATTGCAGTACTTGCATGTATACAAGAAGGGTTAAGCTTTAATGCCATTTAATATAATATGCCCACGAAAGGTTATGCATTAATGTCATCTGATCTCTTATTTCCATCATTGAGGACACGTACAGTATGAAAATGATCAGATATTAGCACTAGCATTAGATAGCTAGCATTAGCAAGTTAGCCTAAGCATTCAAACTTTAACATTGCAGTATTTGTATATATACAAGAAGGGTTAAGCTTTAATGCCATTTAATATAATATGCCCACGAAAGGTTATGCTTTAATGCCATCTGATATCTTATTTCCATCATAGATAACACGTACAGTATGAAAATGACCAGATATTAGCACTAGCGTTAGATCGCTAGCATTAGCAAGTTAGCATTAGCATTCAAATTTCAACATTGCAGTACTTGCATGTATAAAAGAAGGGGTAAGCTTTAATGCCATCTAATCTAATATGCCCATGAAGGGTTTTGCTTTAATGCCATCTGATCTCTTATTTCCATCATAGAGGACACGTACAGTATGAAAATGGCCAGATATTAGCACTAGCATTAGATAATTAGCTTTAGCAAGTTAGCATTAGCATTCAAACTTAAACATTGCAGGACTAGCATGTATACAAGACGTGTTAAGCTTTAATGCCATCTAATCTAATTTAACCATTAAGGGTTATGCTTTAATGCCATCTGATCTCTTATTTCAATCTTAGAAGACACGTACAGTACGACAATGACCAGATATTAGCACTAGCATTAGATCGTTAGCATTAGCAAGTTAGCATTAGCATTCAAACATAAACATTGCAGTACTTTCATGTATATAATAAGGGTTAAGCTTTAATGCCATCTCATCTAATATGCCCATGAAGGGTTATTCTTTAAAGGCATCTGATCTCTTATTTACATCATAGAGGCCACGTACAGTATGAAATTGACCAGATATTAGCACTAGCATTAGATCGCTAGCATTAGCAAGTTAGCATAAGCATTCAAACTTTAAAATTGCTGTATTTGCATGTGTACAAGAAGGGTTAAGCTTTAATGTCATCTAATCTAATATGCCTATGAAAAGTCATGCTTTAATGCCATCTAATCTCTTATTTCCATCACAGTGGACACGTACAGTATGAAAATGACAAGATATTAGCAATAGCATTAGATCGCTAGCATTAGCAAGTTAGCATAAGCATTCAAACTTAAACATTGAAGTACTTGCATGTATACAAGAAGGCTTAAGCTTTAATGCCATCTGATCTCTTATTTCCATCATAGAGGACACGTACAGTATGAAAATGACCAGATATTAGCACTAGCATTAAATCGCTAGCATTAGCTAGTTAGAATTAGCATTCAAACTTTAACATTGCTGTATATGCAATTATACAAGAAGCGTTAAGCTTTAATGCCATCAAATGTAATATGCCCATGAAGGGTTATCCCTTAATGCCATCTGATTTCTGTTTTCCATTATATAGGACACGTACAGCATGAAAATGATCAGATATTAGCACTAGCATTAGATCGCTAGCATTAGCAAGTTAGCATAAGCATTGAAACTTTAACATTGCTGTATTTGCATGTATACAAGAAGGGTTAAGCTTTAATGCCATCTGATCCAATATGCCCATGAAGGGTCATGCTATAATGCGATCTGATCTCTTATTTCCATCATAGAGGACATGTTCAGCATGAAAATGACCAGATATTAGCACTAGCATTAGATCGCTAGCATTAGCAAGTTAGCATTAGCATTCAAACTTTAACATTGCTGTATTTGCATGTATACAAGAAGGATTAAGCTTTAATGCCATCTGATCCAATATGCCCATGAAAGGTTATGCTTTCATGCCATCTTATCTCTTATTTCCATCATAGAGGACATGTTCAGCATGAAAATGACCAGATATTAGCACTAGTATTAGATCGCTAGCATTAGCAAGTTAGCATTAGGATTCAAACTTAAACATTGCAGTACTTGCATGTATACAAGAAGGCTTTAGCTTTAACGGCATTTGATCTCTTATTTCCATCATAGAGGACACGTACAGTATGAAAATGACTAGATATTAGCACTTGCATTAAATCGCTAGCATTAGCAAGTTAGCATTAGCATTCAAACTTAAACATTGCAGTACTAGCATGTATACAAGAAGGCTTAAGCTTTCACGCCATCTGATCTCTTATTTCCATCATCGAGGACACGTACAGTATGAAAATGACCAGATATTAGCATTGGCATTAGATCGCTAGCATTAGCAAGTTAGCTTTAGCATTCAAACTTTAACATTGCTGTATTTGCATGAATACAAGTAGGGTTAAGCTTTAATGCCATCTAATCTAATATACCCATTAAGGGTTATGCTTTAATGTCATCTGATCTCTTTTTTCCATCATTGAGGACACGTACAGTATGAAAATGACCAGATATTAGCACTAGAATTAGATAGCTAGCATTAGCAAGTTAGCATTAGCATTCAAACTTCAACATTGCAGTACTTTCATGTATACAGGAAGGGTTAAGCTTTAATGCAATCTAATCTAATATGCCCTTGAAGGGTTATGCTTTAATGCCATCTGATCTCTTATTTCCATCATTGAGGACATGTACAGTATGAAAATGACCAGATATTAGCACTAGCATTAGATCGTTAGCATTAGCAAGTTAGCATAAGCATTCAAACTTTAACCCGTTAATGCCCAGATTTTTTTTGGAGTTGTAAGGCATATAATTTTATCAGTTGTGTCCCTCTGAATCATGTTATGTCTTTATTTTTTCCATTTTGTACTTTGTTTTGAAGAAAATAGCATTTTTATGACTGGCAACAATTGTTGCCAGTGGTCACACAGCTTGTCACTAGGTCAAATGTCACCTAATAATAATATAGATATAATAATAATATAGTAATAACAAAATAATAAGATAGTCATAATAAATAATAACAAATAGGTGGAGGGGGGGTGGGAGGTGTAAAACAAAAAAAAAATGTAAAACTGTACATGGATACCAATGGATTTTATCATCCCAGGAAGGTAGCTAAGGATCATGGTTCAAACCTTGTTTCCCCCTGTATAGAATTCAAAACAACAAACAATTTGAACTGGTTTCTTGATTCATAAATAACCTTTGTATCAGATATACATCTCAGTCCAAGTCTGTATGATATAAAAACAATCTCCAACAGGTTAAAACATAACAACAGAAGGTTTCAAACATTGAATTCACGCTGCCAATCGAAAAACCGCCAAACAAGCGTGGGAACAAGTGGTGGAAATAAAATCATATGTTGTTGCTGATTTCGCAAATGAAACAGAACAGAAATAATCATTTCTATGTCACAGAAATGCAATGCATATGAAATAGATAACCTACAGATAACCACAACTGTGATGTCCGCCACAGTTTCAGAGTCCTGCAGCATGGCCAAGACCTCTGCCATGGAGTACCTAAGGAAAGAACAACATACATGATTGATTTTTATTTTGACCTATGTTATTTTATGAAAATTGCTTACATACATAGCATACCAGAGGGAAAAGGGGGATTTGTGTGTATGTTTGTGTGTGTGTGTGTGTGTGTGTGGGAGGGGGGGGGTTGAAGGTGTGAGCATTGGCTATGGTAAGTACTTGTGTGTCAAGAAAAGTGCACCTCCAACTGCACATCAACATTTTTTACCTCAGTGAAACACAAGCTAATGTTAGCTAACAGAGAAAGATCGCTCAGCAGCTAGCAAGAAATTGATGTATGGTAACGTATCAAAATCCTATAGACACAGGCCTTGAATACCTGTGAATTTATTTAGCTAGGAAGAGTATTCTAAGAGGACTAAAATGAGCCATTGTACATCATTCTACAATTTGAAATAAGTAAATTATGAGCAATCCTGCAGACAGTGTTTTCCTTTAGTTAGCGACAAGCTAAGTGCCCACTGGCAACTTTTGTTGCCACTCTCAGAAATAAGCCCATGAACAAAAAAATATTTATCCCAGGTACAATTTTTTGGGGGAGGGTTACTCAAGAGACTTGAATGATAAAATAATTATAATATGTTTGGGGGGAAAATCATTAGAAATTTATGAAAATTACCTCTTTCCAGGAGGATTTGCATTTGCCATGTCTTCAGCCGGAAGGAGCAAGAAGCAGATGATGTCATGTGAGAGGAAGCACTTGGAAACTATTTTTTATAAACCAAAACCTTTGTTTAAGTTGTCTACTAGCATATAAGTGGAAAAAGTTGCATTAGTACCTTTGAGATTTTTTATTGTGAGTAGAAAATGACAGTGATACACTTCGGCAACAATTGTTGCCAGTGGGGCAAAACGGGTTAAAATTGCTGTATTTGCATGTATACAAGAAGGGGTAAGCTTTAATGCCATATAATCTAATATGCCCATGAAGGGTTTTGCTTTAATGTCATCTGATTTCTTATTTCCATCATAGAGGACACGGACAGTATGAAAATGACTAGATATTAGCACTAGCATTAGATCGTTAGCATTAGCAAGTTAGCATTAGCATTCAAACTTAAACACTGCAGTACTTGCATGTATACAAGAAGGGTTAAACTTTAATGCCATCTAATCTAATATGCTCATTCAGGGTTATGCTTTAATGTCATCTGATCTCTTATTTCCATCATAGAGGACACGTACGGTATGACAATGACCAGATATTAGATCTAGCATTAGATCGCTATGATTAGCAAGATAGCATTAGCATTCAAACTTAAACATTGAAGTACTTGCATGTATATGAGAAGGGTTAAGCTTAAATGCCATCTAATCTAATATGCCCATTAAGGGTTATGCGTTAATGTCATCTGATCTCTTATTTACATCATAGAGGCCACGTACAGTATGAAAATGACCAGATATTAGCTCTAGCATTAGACCGCTAGCATTAGCAAGTTAGCATAAGAATTCAAACTTATACATTGCAGTACTTGTATTTATACAAGAAGGCTTAAGCTTTAATGCCATCTGATCTCTTATTTCCATCATAGAGGACACGTACAGTATGAAAATGACCAGATATTAGCTCTAGCATTAGACCGCTAGCATTAGCAAGTTAGCATTAGCATTCAAACTTAAACATTGCAGTACTTGCATGTATACAAGAAGGGTTGAGCTTTAATGCCATCTAATCTAAAATGCCCACGAAGGGTTAGGCTTTAATGCCATCTGATCTATTATTTCCGTCAAAGAGGAGACGTACAGTATGAAAATGACCAGATATTAGCACTAGCATTAGATCGCTAGCATTAGCAAGTTAGCATAAGAATTCAAACTTATACATTGCAGTACTTGTATTTATACAAGAAGGCTTAAGCTTTAATGCCATCTGATCTCTTATTTCCATCATAGAGGACACGTACAGCATGAAAATGACCAGATATTAGCACTAGCATTAGATCGCTAGCATTAGCAAGTTAGAATTAGAATTCAAACTTTAACATTGCTTTATATGCATGTATACAGGAAGCGTTAAGCTTTAATGCCATCTAATATAATATGCACATGAAAGGTTATGCTTTTATGCCATCTGATCTCTTATATCCATCATAGAGGACATGTTCAGCATGAAAATGACCAGATATTAGCACTAGCATTAGATCGCTAGCATTAGCAAGTTAGCATTAGCATTCAAACTTTAACATTGCTGTATTTGCATGTATACAAGAAGGGTTAAGCTTTCATGGCATCTGATCCAATATGCCCATGAAGAGTAATGCTTTAATGCGATCTGATCTCTTATTTCCATCATAGAGGACACGTACAGTATGAAAATGACCAGATATTAGCACTAGCATTAGATCGCTACCATTAGCAAGTTAGCATTAGCATTCAAACTTAAACATTGCAGTACTTGCATGTATACAAGAAGGCTTAAGCTATAATGCCATTTGATCTCTTATTTCCATCATAGAGGACACGTACAGTATGAAAATGACCAGATATTAGCACTAGCATTAGATCGCTAGCATTAGCAAGTTAGCATTAGCATTCAAACTTAAACATTGCTGTACTTGCATGTATACAAGAAGGCTTAAGCTTTCACACCATCTGATCTCTTATTTCCATCATCGAGGACACGTACAGTATGAAAATGACCAGATATTAGCACTAGCATTAGATCGCTAGCATTAGCAAGTTAGCATTAGCATTCAAACTTTAACATTGCTGTATTTGCATGAATACAAGTAGGGTTAAGCTTTAATGCCATCTAATCTAATATGCCCATGAAGGGTTATGCTATAATGCCATCTCATCTTTTAATTCAATCATTGAGGACACTTACAGTATGAAATTGACCAGATATTAGCACTAGCATTAGATCGCTAGCATTAGCAAGTTAGCAGTAGCATTCAAACTAAAACATTGCAGTACTTGCATGTATATAAGAAGTGTTAAGCTTTAATGCCATCTAATCTAATATGCCCTTGAAGGGTTATGCTTTAATGCCATCTGATCTCTTATTTCCATCATTGAGGACACGTACAGTATATAAATGACCAGATATTAGCACTAGCATTAGATCGCTAGCATTAGCAAGTTAGCATTAGCATTCAAACTGAAACATTGCTGTACTTCCATGTATACAAGTAGTTCTAAGCTTTAATGCCATCTAATCTAAAATGCCAATGAAGGGTTTTAGTTTAATGCCTTCTGATCTCTTATTTCCATCATAGAGGACACGTACAGTATGAAAATGACCAGATATTAGCACTAGCATTAGATCACTGGCATTAGCAAGTTAGCATTAGCATTCAAACTTAAACATTGAAGTACTTGCATGTATATAAGAAGGGTTAAGCTTAAATGCCATCTAATCTAATATGCCCATTAAGGGTTATGCGTTAATGTCATCTGATCTCTTATTTCCATCATAGAGGACACGTACAGTATGAAGATGACCAGATATTAGCACTAGAATTAGATCGCTAGCATTAGCAAGTTAGCATAAGCATTCAAATATAAACATTGCAGTACTTGCATGTATACAAGAAGGGTTAAGCTTTAATGCCAACTAATCCAAAATGCCCATGAAGGGTTATGATTTAATGCCATCTGATCTCTTATTTCCATCATTGAGGACACGTACAGTATGAAAATGACCAGATATTAGCACTAACATTAGATCGCTAGCATTAACAAGTTAGCATAAGCGTTCAAACTTTAACAATGCTGTATTTGCATGTATACAAGAAGGGTTAAGCTTTAATGCCATCTAATCTAATATGCACATGAAGGGTTATGGTTTGATGCCATTGATCTCTTATTTCCATCATAGAGGACAGGTACAGTTAGAAAAAGACCAGATATTAGCACTAGAATTAGATCGCTAGCATAAGCAAGTTAGCATTAGCATTCAAACTTTAACATTGCTGTATTTGCATGTATACAAGAAGGGTTCAGCTTTAATGCCATCTGATATAATATGCCCATGAAGGGTTATGCTTTACTGGCATCTGATCTCTTATTTACATCATAGAGGCCACGTACAGTATGAAAATGACCAGATATTAGCTCTAGCATTAGACCGCTAGCATTAGTAAGTTAGCATAAGAATTCAAACTTATACATTGCAGTACTTGTATTTATACAAGAAGGCTTAAGCTTTAATGCCATCTGATCTCTTATTTCCATCATAGAGGACACGTACAGTATGAAAATGACCAGATATTAGCTCTAGCATTAGACCGCTAGCATTAGCAAGTTAGCATTAGCATTCAAACTTAAACATTGCAGTACCTGCATGTATACAAGAAGGGTTGAGCTTTAATGCCATCTAATCTAAAATGCCCACGAAGGGTTAGGCTTTAATGCCATCTGATCTATTATTTCCGTCAAAGAGGAGACGTACAGTATGAAAATGACCAGATATTAGCACTAGCATTAGATCGCTAGCATTAGCAAGTTAGCATAAGAATTCAAACTTATACATTGCAGTACTTGTATTTATACAAGAAGGCTTAAGCTTTAATGCCATCTGATCTCTTATTTCCATCATAGAGGACACGTACAGTATGAAAATGACCAGATATTAGCACTAGCATTAGATCGCTAGCATTAGCAAGTTAGAATTAGAATTCAAACTTTAACATTGCTTTATATGCATGTATACAGGAAGCGTTAAGCTTTAATGCCATCTAATCGAATATGCTCATGAAGGGTTATGCCTTAATGCCATCTGATTTCTGATTTCCATTATAGACGACACGTACAGTATGAAAATGATCAGATATTAGCACTAGCATTAGATCGCTAGCATTAGCAAGTTTGCATAAGCATTGAAACTTTACCATTGCTGTATTTGCATGTATACAAGAAGGGTTAAGCTTTAAAGTCATCTAATATAATATGCACATGAAAGGTTATGCTTTTATGCCATCTGATCTCTTATATCCATCATAGAGGACATGTTCAGCATGAAAATGACCAGATATTAGCACTAGCATTAGATCGCTAGCATTAGCAAGTTAGCATTAGCATTCAAACTTTAACATTGCTGTATTTGCATGTATACAAGAAGGGTTAAGCTTTCATGGCATCTGATCAAATATGCCCATGAAGAGTAATGCTTTAATGCGATCTGATCTCTTATTTCCATCATAGAGGACACGTACAGTATGAAAATGACCAGATATTAGCACTAGCATTAGAACGCTAGCATTAGCAAGTTAGCATTAGCATTCAAACTTAAACATTGCAGTACTTGCATGTATACAAGAAGGCTTAAGCTTTAATGCCATTTGATCTCTTATTTCCATCATAGAGGACACGTACAGTATGAAAATGACCAGATATTAGCACTAGCATTAGATCGCTAGCATTAGCAAGTTAGCATTAGCATTCAAACTTAAACATTGCTGTACTTGCATGTATACAAGAAGGCTTAAGCTTTCACACCATCTGATCTCTTATTTCCATCATCGAGGACACGTACAGTATGAAAATGACCAGATATTAGCACTAGCATTAGATCGCTAGCATTAGCAAGTTAGCATTAGCATTCAAACTTTAACATTGCTGTATTTGCATGAATACAAGTAGGGTTAAGCTTTAATGCTATCTAATCTAATATGCCCATGAAGGGTTATGGTATAATGCCATCTCATCTTTTAATTCCATCATTTAGGACACGTACAGTATGAAATTGACCAGATATTCGCACTAGCATTAGATCGCTAGCATTAGCAAGTTAGCAGTAGCATTCAAACTAAAACATTGCAGTACTTGCATGTATATAAGAAGTGTTAAGCTTTAATGCCATCTAATCTAATATGCCCTTGAAGGGTTATGCTTTAATGCCATCTGATCTCTTATTTCCATCATTGAGGACACGTACAGTATATAAATGACCAGATATTAGCACTAGCATTAGATCGCTAGCATTAGCAAGTTAGCATTAGCATTCAAACTGAAACATTGCTGTACTTCCATGTATACAAGTAGTTCTAAGCTTTAATGCCATCTAATCTAAAATGCCAATGAAGGGTTTTAGTTTAATGCCTTCTGATCTCTTATTTCCATCATAAAGGACACGTACAGTATGAAAATGACCAGATATTAGCACTAGCATTAGATTGCTGGCATTAGCAAGTTAGCATTAGCATTCAAACTTAAACATTGCAGTACTTGCATGTATACAAGAAGGGTTAAGCTTTAATGGCATCTAATCTAATATGCCCTTGAAGGGTTATGCTTTAATGCCATCTGTTCTCTTATTTCCATCATAGAGGACACGTACAGTATGAAAATGACCAGATATTAGCACTAGCATTAAATCGCTAGCATTAGCAAGTTAGCATAAGCATTAAATCTTTAACATTGCTGTATTTGCATGTATAGAAGAAGGGTTAAGGTTTAATGCCATCTAATCTAATATGCGCATGAAGGGTTATGCCTTAATGTCATCTGATCTCTTATTTCCATCGTAGAGGACACATACAGTATGACAATGACCAGATATTACCTCTAGGATTTGATTGCCAGCATTAGTAAGTTGGCATTAGCATTCAAATTTAAACATTGCAGTACTTGTATGTATACAACAAGGGGTAAGCTATAATGCCATCTAATCTAATATGCCCATGAAGGGTTATGATTTAATGCCATCTGATCTCTTATTTCCTTCATTGAGGACACGTACAGTATGAAAATGATCAGATATTAGCACTAGCATTAGATAGCTAGCATTAGCAAGTGAGCCTAAGCATACAAACTTAAACATTGCAGTACTTGCATGTATACAAGAAGGCTTTAGCTTTCACGCCATCTAATCTCTTATTTCCATCATCGAGGACACGTCCAGTATGAAAAAGACCAGATATTAGCACTTGCATTAGATCGCTAGCATTAGCAAGTTAAATTTAGCATTCAAACTTTAACATTGCTGTATTTGCATGAATACAAGTAAAGTTAAGCTTTAATGCAATCTAATCTAATATGCACATTTAGGGTTATGTTTTAATGTCATCTGATCTCTTATTTCCATCATAGAGGACACGTACAGTATGAAAATGACCAGATATTAGCACTAGAATTAGATCGCTAGCATTAGCAAGTTAGTATTAGCATTCAAACTTAAACATTGCAGTACTTGCATGTATACAAGAAGGGTTAAGCTTTAATGCCATTTAATATAATATGCCCACGAAAGGTTATGCTTTAATGTCATCTGATCTCTTATTTCCATCATTGAGGACACGTACAGTATGAAAATGATCAGATATTAGCACTAGCATTAGATAGCTAGCATTAGCAAGTTAGCCTAAGCATTCAAACTTTAACATTGCAGTATTTGTATATATACAAGAAGCATTGAGCTTTAATGCCATTTAATATAATATGCCCACGAAAGGTTATGCTTTAATGCCATCTGATCTCTTATTTCCATCATAGATGACACGTACAGTATGGAAATGACTAGATATTAGCACTAGCGTTAGATCGCTAGCATTAGCAAGTTAGCATTAGCATTCAAACTTAAACATTGCAGTACTTGCATGTATACAAGAAGGCTTAAGCTTTAACGCCATCTGATCCCTTATTTCCATCATCGAGGACACGTACAGTATGAAAATGACCAGATATTAGCAATAGCATTAGATCGCTAGCATTAGCAAGTTAGCATTAGCATTCTAACTTTAACATTGCTGTATTTGCATGTATACAAGAAGGGTTAACCTTTAATGCTATCTAATCTAATATGCCCATGAAGGGTTATGCTTTAATGCCATCTCATCTCTTATTACATCATTGAGGACAAGTACAGTATGAAAATGACCAGATATTAGCAGTAGCATTAGATAGTTAGCTTTAGCAAGTTAGCATTAGCATTCAAACTTAAACATTGCAGGACTTGCATGTATACAAGACGTGTTAAGCTTTAATGCCATCTGATTTCTGTTTTCCATTATATAGGACACGTACAGTATGAAAATGTTCAGATATTAGCACTAGCTTTAGATCACTAGCATTAGCAAGTTAGCATAAGCATTGAAACTTTCACATTGCTGTATTTGCATGTATACAAGAAGGGTTAAGCTTTAATGCCATCTGATCCAATATGCCCATGAAGGGTCATGCTTTAATGCGATCTGATCTCTTATTTCCATCATAGAGGACATGTTCAGCATGAAAATGACCAGATATTAGCACTAGCATTAGATCGCTAGCATTAGCAAGTTAGCATTAGCATTCAAACTTTAACATTGCTGTATTTGCATGTATACAAGAAGGATTAAGCTTTAATGCCATCTGATCCAATATGCCCATGAAAGGTTATGCTTTCATGCCATCTTATCTCTTATTTCCATCATAGAGGACATGTTCAGCATGAAAATGACCAGATATTAGCACTAGTATTAGATCGCTAGCATTAGCAAGTTAGCATTAGCATTCAAACTTAAACATTGCAGTACTTGCATGTATACAAGAATGTTTTATCTTTAACGGCATTTGATCTCTTATTTCCATCATAGAGGACACGTACAGTATGAAAATGACTAGATATTAGCACTTGCATTAAATCGCTAGCATTAGCAAGTTAGCATTAGCATTCTAACTTAAACATTGCAGTACTTGCATGTATACAAGAAGGGTTAAACTTTAATGCCATCTAATCTAATATGCTCATTCAGGGTTATGCTTTAATGTCATCTGATCTCTTATTTCCATCATAGAGGACACGTACGGTATGACAATGACCAGATATTAGCACTAGCATTAGATCGCTAGCATTAGCAAGTTAGCAGTAGCATTCAAACTAAAACATTGCAGTACTTGCATGTATATAAGAAGTGTTAAGCTTTAATGCCATCTAATCTAAAAATGCCCTTGAAGGGTTATGCTTTAATGCCATCTGATCTCTTATTTCCATCATTGAGGACACGTACAGTATGTAAATGACCAGATATTAGCACTAGCATTAGATCGCTAGCATTAGTAAGTTAGCATTAGCATTCAAACTGAAACATTGCTGTACTTCCATGTATACAAGTAGTTCTCAGCTTTAATGCCATCTAATCTAAAATACCAATGAAGGGTTTTAGTTTAATGCCTTCTGATCTCTTATTTCCATCATAGAGGACACGTACAGTATGAAAATGACCAGATATTAGCTCTAGCATTAGATCGTTAGCATTAGCAAGTTAGCATTAGGATTCAAACTTGAACATTGCAGTACTTGCATGTATATAAGAAGCGTTAAGCTTTAATGCCATCTAATCTAATATGCCCATTAAGGGTTATGCTTTAATGCCATCTGATCTCTTATTTCCATCATAGAGGACACGTACGGTATAACAATGACCAGATATTAGATCTAGCATTAGATCGCTATTATTAGCAAGATAGCATTAGCATTCAAACTTAAACATTGCAGTACTTGCATGTATACAAGAAGGGTTAAGCTTTAATGGCATCTAATCTAATATGCCCTTGAAGGGTTATGCTTTAATGCCATCTGATCTCTTATTTCCATCATAGAGGACACGTACAGTATAAAAATGACCAGATATTAGCACTAGCATTAAATCGCTAGCATTAGCAAGTTAGCATAAGCATTAAAACTTTTACATTGCTGTATTTGCATGTATAGAAGAAGGGTTAAGGTTTAATGCCATCTAATCTAATATGCGCATGAAGGGTTATGCCTTAATGTCATCTGATCTCTTATTTCCATCGTAGAGGACACATACAGTATGACAATGACCAGATATTACCTCTAGGATTTGATTGCCAGCATTAGCAAGTTGGCATTAGCATTCAAACTTAAACAATGCTGTATTTGCATGTATACAAGAAGGGCTAAGCTTTAATGCCATCTAATCTAATATGCACATGAAGGGTTATGGTTTAATGCCATTGTTATCTTATTTTCATCATAGAAGACACGTACAGTTTGAAAAAGACCAGATATTAGCACTAGTATTAGCAAGTTAGGATAAACATTCAAACTAAAACATTGCAGTACTTGCATGTATACAAGAAGGCTTAAGCTTTAATGCAATCTGATCTCTTATTTCCATCATAGAGGACACGTACAGTATGAAAATGATCAGATATTAGCACTAGCATTATATCGCTAGCATTAGCAAGGATTAGCATAAGGATTCAAACTTTAGCATTGCTGTATTTGCGTAATACAAGAGGCTTAGCTTTTAAGCCATCTGATCCTTATTTCCATCGTGAGGACACGTAAAGTATGAAAATGACCAGATATTAACTGGCATTAGATGTATGATAGCAAGTCAGCATTAGCATTCTAACTTTAACATTGAAGTATTTGTATGTATACAAGAAGGGTTAAGCTTTAATGCTATCTAATATAATATGCCCATGAAGGGTTATGCTTTAATGCCATATCATCTCTTATTTCCATCATTGAGGACAAGTACAGTATCGAAATGACCAGATATAAGCACTAGCATTAGATCGCTAGCATTATCAAGTTAGCATTAGCAGTCAAACTTAAACATTTTGACGCACATGTATCAAGAAGGGTAAGCTTTAATGCCTCTAATCTATGCCCATGAGGGTTTTGCTTTGTGCAATCTGATCTCTTATTTCCATCATAAAGAACACGTACAGTATGAAAATGACCAGATATTAGCACTAGCATTAGATAGTTAGCATAAGCAAGTTAGCATTAGCATTCAAACTTAAGCATTGCAGGACTTGCATGTATACAAGACGTGTTAAGCTTTAATGCCATCTAATCTAATTTGCCCACGAAGGGTTATGCTTTAATGCCATCTGATCTCTTATTTCCATCATAGAAGACACGTACAGGATAGAAATGACCCGATATTAGCACTAGCATTAGATCGTTAGCATTAGCAAGTTAGCATTAGCATTCAAACTTACACATTGCAGGACTTGCATGTATACAAGAAGGTAGCTTTATATCTAATCTAATTTACCCACAGAGGTTGTCTTTAATGCAATCTGATCTCTTATTTCCATCGTGAGGACAAGTACAGTATGAAAATGACCAGATGTGCTACTAACATTAGCTAGCATTATCAAGTAGCATAAGCATTAAGAGCTTTAACACAATGCTGTATTTGCATGTATACAAGAAGGGCTAAGCTTTAATGCCATCTCATCTAATATGCACATGTAGGGTTATGGTTTAATGCCATTGATATCTTATTTTCATCATAGAGGACACGTACAGTTTGAAAAAGACCAGATATTAGCACTAGTATTAGCATGTTAGGATAAACATTCAAACTAAAACATTGCAGTACTTGCATGTATACAAGAAGGCTTAAGCTTTAATGCAATCTGATCTCTTATTTCCATCATAGAGGACACGTACAGTATGGAAATGATCAGATATTCGCACTAGCATTATATCGCTAGCATCAGCAAGATAGCATTAGCATTCACACATAAACATTGCTGTATTTGCATGTATACAAGAAGGCTTAAGCTTTAAGGCCATCTGATCCCTTATTTCCATCATCGAGGACACGTACAGTATGAAAATGACCAGATATTAGCACTGGCATTAGATCGCTAGCATTAGCAAGTCAGCATTAGCATTCTAACTTTAACATTGAAGTATTTGTATGTATACAAGAAGGGTTAAGCTTTAATGCTATCTAATATAATATGCCCATGAAGGGTTATGCTTTAATGCCATCTCATCTCTTATTTCCATCATTGAGGACAAGTACAGTATCAAATGACCAGATATAAACTTACTAGTAGATATTCAGTATCAAGGTCGCATTAGCAGTCAAACTTAAACATTGCAGTACTTGCATGTATCCAGAAGGGAGTAGCTTTAATGCCATCTAATCTAATAATACTTATGAAGGTTTTGCTTTAATGCAATCTGATCTCTATTTGCATCATAAAGGCATATTGCCCACGAAGGGTTATGCTTTAATGCCATCTGATCTCTTATTTCCATCATAGAAGACACGTACAGTATAGAAATGACCAGATATTAGCACTAGCATTAGATCGTTAGCATTAGCAAGTTAGCATTAGCATTCAAACTTACACATTGCAGGACTTGCATGTATACAAGAAGGGTAAAGCTTTAATGCCATCTAATCTAATTTACCCACGAAGGGTTATGCTTAAATGCCATCTGATCTCTTATTTCCATCATTGAGGACACGTACAGTATGAAAATGACCAGATAATGCTTTTAACATTAGATAGCTAGCATTATCAAGTTAGCACTAAGCATTAAGAAACTTTAACAATACTGTATTTGCATGTATACAAGAAGGGCTAAGCTTTAATGCCATCTAATCTAATATGCACATCAAGGGTTATGGTTTAATGCCATTGATCTCTTATTTTCATCATAGAGGACACGTACAGTTTGAAAAAGACCAGATATTAGCACTTGTATTAGCAAGTTAGGATAAACATTCAAACTAAAACATTGGAGTACTTGCATGTATACAAGAAGGCTTAAGCTTTAATGCAATCTGATCTCTTATTTCCATCATAGAGGACACGTACAGTATGAAAATGATCAGATATTAGCACTAGCATTATATCGCTAGCATTAGCAAGTTAGCATAAGGATTCAAACTTTAACATTGCTGTATTTGCATGTATACAAGAAGGCTTAAGCTTTAACGCCATCTGATCCCTTATTTCCATCATCGAGGACACTTACAGTATGAAAATGACCAGATATTAGCACTGGCATTAGATCGCTAGCAAGTCAGCATTAGCATTCAAACTTTAACATTGCTGTATTTGCATATATACAAGAAGGGTTAAGCTTTAATGCCATCTAATCTCATATGCCCATGAAGGGTTATGCTTTAATGCCATCTCATCTCTTATTTCCATCATTGAGGACAAGTACAGTATCGAAATGACCAGATTTAAGCACTAGCATTAGATCTTTGGCATTACCAAGTTAGCATTAGCAGTCAAACTTAAACATTGCAGTACTTGCATGTATCCAAGAAGGGGTAAGCTTTAATGCCATCTAATCTAATATGCCCATGAAGGGTTTTGCTTTAATGAAATCTGATCTCTTATTTCCATCATAAAGGACGCGTACAGTATGAAAATGACCAGATATTAGCACTAGCATTAGATAGTTAGCATTAGCAAGTTAGCATTAGCATTCAAACTTAAACATTGCAGGACTTGCATGTATACAAGACGTGTTTAGCTTTAATGCCATCTAATCTAATTTGCCCACGAAGGGTTATGCTTTAATGCCATCTGATCTCTTATTTCCATCATAGAAGACACGTACATTATGAAAATGACCAGATATTAGCACTAGCATTAGATCGTTAGCATTAGCAAGTTAGCATTAGCATTCAAACTTACACATTGCAGTACTTGCATGTATACATGAACGGTTAAGCTTTCATGCCATCTAATCTAATAATATACATCGATCTCTTATTTACATCATGAGAATACATACAGTATGAAAATGAGCATATATTAGCTCTAGCATTAGATAAGCTAGCATTAGCAAGTTAGTAACAAACTTAAACATTGCAGTACTTGCATGTATACAAGAAGGGTTGAGCTTTAATGCCATCTAATCTAAAATGCCCACGAAGGGTTGGGCTTTAGTGCCATCTGATCTCTTATTTCCGTCAAAGAGGAGACGGACAGTATGAAATTGACCAGATATTAGCACTAGCATTAGATCGCTAACATTAGCAAGTTAGCATTAGTATTCAAACTTTAAAATTGCTGTATTTGCATGTGTACAAGAAGGATTATGCTTTAATGTCATCTGATCTCTTATTTCCATCATAGAGGACACGTACAGTATGAAAATGACGAGATATTAGCACTAGCATTGATCGCTAGCATTAGCAAGTTAAATTAACGCTTCAAACTTTAACATTGCTGCCATATGCATGTATACAAGAAGCGTTCGCTTTAATATCTAATCTATTATGCCCTTGAAGGGTTATGCCTTAATGCCATCTGATTTCTGATTTCCATTATAGAGCACACACGGTATAGAAAATGATCAGATATTAGCACAAACGTGGAGTAGCTAGCATTAGCAAGTTAGCATAAGCATTGAAACTTTAACATTGCTGTATTTGCATGTATACAAGAAGGGTTAAGCTTTAATGCCATCTAATATAATATGCCCATGAAAGGTTGTCTTTAATGCCATCCCTGATCTCTTATATCCATCATAGAGGACTTGTTCAGCATGAAATAGGCTTGAATATTAGCACTAGCATTAGATCGCTAGCATTAGCAAGTTAGCATTAGCATTCAAACTTAAACATTGCTGTATTTGCATGTATACAAGAAGGATTAAGGTTTAATGCCATCTGATCCTATATGCCCATGTAGGGTGATGCTTTAATGCGATCTGATCTCTTATTTCCCACCATAGGGACATGCTCAGAATGAAAATGACCAGATATTAACACTAAGCATTAGATCACAACTAGCATTAGCAAAGTTAGCTTTAGCATTCAAACTTTAACATTGCTGTATTTGCATGTATACAAGAAGGGTTAAGCTTTAATGCCATCTGATCCAATATGCCCATGAAATGTCATGCTTTAATGCCATCTGATCTCTTATTTCCATCATAGAGGACATGTTCAGCATGAAAATGACCAGATGTTAGCACTAGCATTAGATCGCTAGCATTAGCAAGTTAACGTGCTGGCTAAACTTAAACATTGCAGTTCTTGCATGTATACAAGAAGGCTTTAGCTGGAAAGGCATTTGATCTCTTATTTCCATCATAGAGGACACGTACAGTATGAAAATGATCAGATATTAGCACTAGCATTAGATCGCTAGCATTAGCAAGTTAGCATAAGCATTGAAACTTAAACATTGCTGTATTTGCATGTATACAAGAAGGATTAAGGTTTAATGCCATCTAATCCAATATGCACATGAAGGGTAATGCTTTAATGCGATCTGATCTCGTATTTCCATCATTAAGGAAATGTACAGTATGAAAATGACCAGATATTGGCACTAGCATTAGATTGCTAGCATTAGCAAGTTAGCATAAGCATTCAAAAATTTAAAGTACTGTATTTGCATGTATACAAGAACGGGTAAGCTTTAATGCCATCTAATCTAATATGCCCATGAAGGGTTTTGCTTTAATGTCATCTGATCTCTTATTTCCATCATAGAGGACCCGGACAGTATGAAAATGGCCAGATATTAGCACTAGCATTAGATCCTTAGCATTAGCAAGTTAGTAGCATTAAACTTAAAGAGATTTATAGTACTTCCATGTATACAAGAAGGGTTAAAAGCTTTAAATGCCATCTATTAATCTAATAATATCAGTAAGGGTTACATGCTTTAATGTCATCTGATGTCTTATTTCCATCATAGAGGACACGTACAGTATGAAGATGACCAGATATTAGCAATAGCATTAGATCGCTAGCGTCGAATACACATGAAGGGTTATGGTATAATGCCATTGATCACTTATTTCCATCATAGAGGACACGTACAGTTTGAAAAAGAACAGATATTAGCACTAGTATTAGCAAGTTAGCATAAACATTCAAACTAAAACATTGCAGTACTTGCATGTATACAAGAAGGCTTAAGCTTTAATGAAATCTGATCTCTTATTTCCATCATAGAGGACACGTACAGTATGAAAATGATCAGATATTAGCACTAGCATTATATCGCTACGTTAGCAAGTTAGCATAAGCATTCAAACTTTAACATTGCTGTATTTGCATGTATACGAGAAGGCTTAAGCTTTAACGCCATCTGATCCCTTATTTCCATCATCGAGGACACGTACATTATGAAAATGACCAGATATTAGCAATAGCATTAGATCGCTAGCATTAGCAAGTTAGCATTAGCATTCTAACTTTAAAATTGCTGTATTTGCATGTATACAAGAAGGGTAAAGCTTTAATGCTAACTAATCTAATATGCCCATGAAGGGTTATGCTAAAATGCCATCTCATCTCTTATTCCCATCATTGAGGACAAGTACAGTATGAAAATGACCAGATATTAGCACTAGCATTAGATTGTTAACATTAGCAAGTAAGCATTAGCATTCAAACTTAAACATTGCAGGACTTGCATGTATACAAGACGTGTTAAGCTTTAATGCCATCTAATCTAATTTGCACACGAAGGGTTATGCTTTAATGCCATCTGATCTCTTATATCCATCATAGAAGACACGTACAGTATGAAAATGACCAGATATTAGCACTAGCATTAGATCGTTAGCATTAGCAAGTTAGCATTAGAATTCAAACTTAAACATTGCAGTACTTGCATGTATACAAGAAGGGGGAAGCTTTAATGCCATCTAATCTAATATGCACATGAAGGGTTTTGCTTTAATGCAATCTGATCTCTTATTTCCATCATAGAGAACACTTACAGTATGAAAATGACCAGATATTAGCACTAGCATTAGATCGTTAGCATTAGCAAGTTAGAATTAGCATTCAAACTTAAACATTGCAGTACTTGCATGTATACATGAAGGGTTAAGCTTTCATGCCATCTAATCTAATATGCCCATGAAGGGTTATGCTTTAATGCCATCTGATCTCTTATTTCCATCATAGAAGACACGTACAGTATGAAAATGAGCATATATTAGCTCTAGCATTAGATCGCTAGCATTAGCAAGTTAGCATTAGCATTCAAACTTAAACATTGCAGTACTTGCATGTATACAAGAAGGGTTGAGCTTTAATGCCATCTAATCTAAAATGCCCACGAAGGGTTGGGCTTTAATGCCATCTGATCTCTTATTTCCGTAAAAGAGGAGACGCGTGCAGTAAGAAATTGACCAGATATTAGCACTAGCATTAGATCGCTAGCATTAGCAAGTTAGCATTAGCATTCAAACTTTAAAATTGCTGTATTTGCATGTGTACAAGAAGGGTTAAGCTTTAATGCCATCTAATCTAATATGCTCATTCAGGATTATGCTTTAATGTCATCTGATATCTTATTATCATCATAGAGGACACGTACGGTATGACAATGACCAGATATTAGTTCTAGCATTAGATCGCTATGATTAGCAAGATAGCATTAGCATTCAAACTTAAACATTGCAGTACTTGCATGTATATAAGAAGGGTTAAGCTTTAATGCCATTTAATCTAATATGCCCATTAAGGGTAATGCTTTAATGTCATCTGATGTCTTATTTCCATCGTAGAGGACAAGTACAGTATGAAGATGACCAGATATTAGCAATAGCATTAGATCGCTAGCATTAACAAATTAGCTTCAGCATTCAAACTTTAACATTGCTGTATTTGCATGTATACAAGAAGGGTTAAGCTTTAATGCCATCTGATCCAATATGCCCATGAAAGGTCATGCTTTAATGCCATCTGCTCTCTTATTTCAATCATTGAGGACAAGTACAGTATGAAAATGACCAGATATTAGCACTAGCATTAGATCGCTAGCATTAGCAAGGTAGCATTATCAGTCAAACTTAAACATTGCAGTACTTGCAAGTATACAAGAAGGGGTAAGCTTTAATGCCATCTAAACTAATATGCCCATGAAGGGTTTTGCTTTAATGCCATCTGATCTCTTATTTCCATGATAGAGGACACGTACAGTATGTAAATGAGCAGATATTAGCACTAGCATTAGATAGTTAACATTAGCAAGTTAGCATTAGCATTCAAACTTAAACATTGCAGGACTTGCATGTATACAAGATAAGTTAAGCTTTAATGCCATCTAATCCACACGAAGGGTTATGCTTTAATGCCATCTGATCTCTTATTTCCATCATCGAAGACACGTACAGTATGAAAATGACCAGATATTAGCACTAGCATTAGATCGTTAGCATTAGCAAGTTAGCATTAGCATTCAAACTTAAACATTGCAGTACTTGCATGTATACAAGAAGGGGTAAGCTTCAATGCCATATAATCTAATATGCCCATGAAGGGTTTTGCTTTAATGCAATCTGATCTCTTATTTCCATCATATAGGACACGTACAGTATGAAAATGAGCAGATATTAGCACTAGCATTAGATAGTTAGCATTAGCAAGTTAGCATTAGCATTCAAACTTAAACATTGCAGGACATGCATGTATACAAGACGTGTTAAGCTTTAATGCCATCTTATCTAATTTGCCCAATTTAAGGGTTATGCTTTTAATGCCATCTGATCTCTTATTTCCATCATAGAAGACACGTACAGTATGAAAATGACCAGATATTAGCACTAGCATTAGATCGTTAGCATTAGCAAGTTAGCATTAGCATTCAAACTTAAACATTGCAGTACTTGCATGTATACATGAAGGGTAAAGCTTTCATGCCATCTAATCTAATATGCCCATGAAGGGTTATGCTTTAATGCCATCTGATCTCTTATTTCCGTCAAAGACGAGACATACAGTATGAAATTGACCAGATATTAGCACTAGCATTAGATCGCTAGCATTAGCAAGTTAGCATTAGCATTCAAACTTTAAAATTGCTGTATTTGCATGTATACAAGAAGGATTAAGCTTTAATGTCATCTAATCTAATATGCTGATGAAAAGACATGCTTTAATGCCATCTGATCTCTTATTTCCATCATAGAAGACACGTACAGTATGAAAATGACCAGATATTTGCACTAGCATTAGATCGTTAGCATTAGCAAGTTAGCATTAGCATTCAAACTTAAACATTGCAGTACTTGCATGTATACATGAAGGGTTAAGCTTTCATGCCATCTAATCTAATATGCCCATGAAGGGTTATGCTTTAATGCCATCTGATCTCTTATTTCCATCATAGAAGACACGTACAGTATGAAAATGACCAGATATTAGCTCTAGCATTAGATCGCTAGCATTAGCAAGTTAGCATTAGCATTCAAACTTTAAAATTGCTGTATTTGCATGTGTACAAGAAGGATTAAGCTTTAATATAATCTAATCTAATATGCCGATGAAAAGTCATGCTTTAATGCCATCTGATCTCTTATTTCCATCATAGGGGACACGTACAGTATGAAAATGACCAGATATTAGCACTAGCATTAGATCGCTAGCATTAGCAAGTTAGAATTCGCATTCAAACTTTAACATTGCTGTATATGCATGCATACAAGAAGCGATAAGCTTTAATGCCATCTAATCTATTATGCCCTTGAAGGGTTATGCCTTAATGCCACCTGATTTCTGATTTCCATTATAGAGGACACGTACAGTATGAAAATGATCAGATATTAGCACTAGCATTAGATCGCTAGCATTAGCAAGTTAGCATAAGCATGGAAACTTTAACATTGCTGTATTTGCATGTATACAAGAAGGGTTAAGCTTTAATGCCATCTAATATAATATGCCCATGATAGGTTATGCTTTAATGCCATCTGATCTCTTATTTCCATCATAGAGGACATGTTCAGCATGAAAATGACCAGATATTAGCACTAGCATTAGATCGCTAGCATTAGCAAGTTAGCATTAGCATTCAAACTTAAACATTGCTGTATTTGCATGTATACAAGAAGGATTAAGGTTTAATGCCATCTGATCCTATATGCCCATGTAGCGTGATGCTTTAATGCGATCTGATCTCTTATTTCCATCATAGAGGACATGTTCAGCATGAAAATGACCAGATATTAGCACTAGCATTAGATCGCAAGCATTAGCAAGTTAGCTTTAGCATTCAAACTTTAACATTGCTGTATTTGCATGTATACAAGAAGGGTTAAGCTTTAATGCCATCTGATCCAATATGCCCATGAAAGGTCATGCTTTAATGCCATCTGATCTCTTATTTCCATCATAGAGGACATGTTCAGCATGAAAATGACCAGATATTAGCACTAGCATTAGATCGCTAGCATTAGCAAGTTAGCATTAGCATTCAAACTTAAACATTGCAGTTCTTGCATGTATACAAGAAGGCTTTAGCTTTAACGGCATTTGATCTCTTATTTCCATCATTGAGGACACGTACAGTATGAAAATGACCAGATATTAGCACTAGCATTAAATCGCTAGCATTAGCAAGTTAGGATTAGCATTCAAACTTAAACGTTGCAGTACTCGCATGTATACAAGAAGGGTTAAGCTTTAATGCCATCTAATCTAATATGCCCTTGAAGGGTTATGCTTTAATGCCATCTGATCTCTTATTTCCATCATTGAGGACATGTACAGTATGAAAATGACCAGATATTAGCACTAGCATTAGATTGCTAGCATTAGCAAGTTAGCATAAGCATTCAAACTTTAAAATTGCTGTATTTGCATGTATACAAGAAGGGGTAAGCTTTAATGCCATCTAATCTAATATGCCCATGAAGGGTTTTTGCTTTGAATGTCATCTGATCTCTTATTTCCATCATAGAGGACACGGACGGTATGACAATGACCAGATATTAGTTCTAGCATTAGATCGCTATGATTAGCAAGATAGCATTAGCATTCAAACTTAAACATTGCAGTACTTGCATGTATATAAGAAGGGTTAAGCTTTAATGCCATCTTATCTAATATGCCCATTAAGGGTTATGCTTTAATCTGATCTGATGTCTAATTTCCATCATAGAGGACACGTTCAGTATGAAGATGACCAGATATTAGCAATAGCATTAGATCGCTAGCATTAACAAATTAGCATAAGCATTCAAACTTTAACAATGCTGTATTTTCATGTATACAAGAAGGGTTAAGCTTTAATGCCATCTAATCTAATATGCACATGAAGGGTTATGGTATAATGCCATTGATCTCTTATTTCCATCATAGAGGACATGTACTGTTTGAAAAAGACCAGATATCAGCACTAGTATAAGCAAGTTAGCAAAACATTCAAACTAAAACATTGCAGTACTTGCATGTATACAAGAAGGCTTAAGCTTTAATGCAATCTGATCTCTTATTTCCATCATCGAGGACACGTTCAGTATGAAAATAACCAGATATTAGCACTGGCATTAGATCGCTAGCATTAGCAAGTTAGCATTAGCATTCTAACTTTAACATTGCTGTATTTGCATGTATACAAGAAGGGTAAAGCTTTAATGCTACCTAATCTAATATGCCCATGAAGGGTTATGCTTAAATGCCATCTCATCTCTTATTTCCATCTTTGAGGACAAGTACAGTATGAAAATGACCAGATATTAGCACTAGCATTACATCGCTAGCATTAGCAAGTTAGCATTAGCAGTCAAACTTAAACATTGCAGTACTTGCATGTATACAAGAAGGGGTAAGATTTAAGGCCATCTAAACTAATATGCCCATGAAGGGTTTTGCTTTAATGCCATCTGATCTCTTATTTCCATGATGGAGGACACGTACAGGATGAAAATGGGCAGATATTAGCACTAGCATTAGATAGTTAACATTAGCAAGTAAGCATTAGGATTCAAACTTAAATATTGCAGGACTTGCATGTATACAGGACGTGTTAAGCTTTAATGCCATCTAATCTAATATGCCCATGAAGGGTTATGCTTTAAAGGCATCTGATCTCTTATTTACATCATAGAGGCCACGTACAGTATGAAAATGACCAGATATTAGCACTAGCATTAGATCGTTAGCATTAGCAAGTTAGCATTAGCATTCAAACTTAAACATTGCAGTACTTGCATGTATACAAGAAGGGTTAAGCTTTAATGCCATCTAATCTAATATGCCCATGAAGGGTTATGCTTTAAAGGCATCTGATCTCTTATTTACATCATAGAGGCCACGTACAGTATGAAAATGACCAGATATTAGCTCTACAATTAGATCGCTAGCATTAGCAAGTTAGAATTAGCATTCAAACTTAAACATTGCAGTACTTGCATGTATACAAGAAGGGTTGAGCTTTATTGCCATCTAATCTAAAATGCCCACGAAGGGTTAGGCTTTAATGCCATCTGATCTCTTATTTTTGTCATTGAGGAGAAGTACAGTATGAAATTGACCAGATATTAGCACTAGCATTAGATCGCTAGAATTAGCAAGTTAGGATTAGCATTCAAATTTTAAAATTGCTGTATTTGCATGTGTACAAGAACGGTTAAGCTTTAATGTCATCTAATCTAATATACCGATGAAAAGTCATGCTTTAATGCCATCTGATCTCTTATTTCCATCATAGAGGACACGTACAGTATGAGAATGACAAGATATTAGCACTAGCATTAGATAATTAGCATTAGCAAGTTAGCATTAGCATTCAAACTTAAACATTGCAGGACTTGCATGTATACAAGACGTGTTAAGCTTGAATGCCATCTAATCTAATTTGCCCAATGGAAGGGTTATGCTTTAATGCCATCTGATCTCTTATTTCCATCATAGAAGACACGTACAGTATGAAAATGACCAGATATTAGCACTAGCATTAGATCGTTAGCATTAGCAAGTTAGCATTAGCATTCAAACTTAAACATTGCAGTACTTGCATGTATACATGAAGGCTTGAGCTTTCATGCCATCTAATCTAATTTGCCCATGAAGGGTTATGCTTTAAAGGCATCTGATCTCTTATTTACATCATAGAGGACACGTACAGTATGAAAATGACCAGATATTAGCACTAGCATTAGATCGCTAGCATTAGCAAGTTAGAATTAGCATTCAAACTTTAACATTGCTGTATATGCATGTATACAAGAAGCGTTAAGCTTTAATGCCATCTAATCTATTATGCCCTTGAAGGGTTATGCCTTAATGCCATCTGATTTCTGATTTCCATTATAGAGCACACGTACAGTATGAATATGATCAGATATTAGCACTAGCATTAGATCGCTAGCATTAGCAAGTTAGCATGAGCATTGAAACTTTAACATTGCTGTATTTGCATGTATACAAGAAGGGTTAAGCTTTAATGCCATCTAATATAATATGCCCATGAAAGGTTATGTTTTAATGCCATCTCATCTCTTATTCCCATCATAAAGGACATGTTCAGCATGAAAATGACCAGATATTAGCACTAGCATTAGATCGCTAGCATTAGCAAGTTAGCATTAGCATTCAAACTTAAACATTACTGTATTTGCATGTATACAAGAAGGATTAAGGTTTAATGCCATCTGATCCAATATGCCCATGAAGGGTAATGCTTTAATGCGATCTGATCTCTTATTTCCATCATAGAGGACATGTTCAGCATGAAAATGACCAGATATTAGCACTAGCATTAGATCGCTAGCATTAGCAAGTGAGCTTTAGCATTCAAACTTTAACACTGCTGTATTTGCATGTATACAAGAAGGGTTAAGCTTTAATGCCATCTGATCCAATATGCCCATGAAGGGTAATGCTTTAATGCGATCTGATCTCTTATTTCCATCATAGAGGACATGTTCAGCATGAAAATGACCAGATATTAGCTCTAGCATTAGATCGCTAGCATTAGCAAGTTAGAATTAGCATTCAAACTTAAACATTGCAGTACTTGCATGTATACAAGAAGGGTTGAGCTTTATTGCCATCTAATCTAAAATGCCCACGAAGGGTTAGGCTTTAATGCCATCTGATCTCTTATTTCCATCATAGAGGACACGTACAGTATGAAAATGACCAGATATTAGCACTAGCATTAGATAGTTAACATTAGCAAGTAAGCATTAGGATTCAAACTTAAACATTGCAGGACTTGCATGTATACAAGACGTGTTAAGCTTTAATGCCATCTAATCTAATTTGCCGATGAAAAGTCATGCTTTAATGCCATCTGATCTCTTATTTCCATCATAGTGGACACGTACCGTATGAAAAAGGGCAGATATTAGCACTAGCATTAGATAGTTAAAATTAGCAAGTAAGCATTAGGATTCAAAATTAAACATTGCAGGACTTGCATGTATACAAGACGAGTTAAGCTTTAATGCCATCTAATCTGATTTGCCCACGAAGGGTTATGCTTTAATGCCATCTGATCTCTTATTTCCATCATAGAGGACACGTACAGTATGAAAATGACCAGATATTAGCACTAGCATTAGATAGTTAGCATTAGCAAGTTAGCATTAGCATTCAAACTTAAACATTGCAGGACTTGCATGTATACAAGACGTGTTAAGCTTTAATGCCATCTTATCTAATTTGCCCACGAAGGGTTATGCTTTAATGCCATCTGATCTCTTATTTCCATCATAGAAGACACGTACAGTATGATAATGACCAGATATTAGCACTAGCATTAGATCGTTAGCATTAGCAAGTTAGCATTAGCATTCAAACTTAAACATTGCAGTACTTGCATGTATACATGAAGGGTTAAGCTTTCATGCCATCTAATCTAATATGCCCATGAAGGGTTATGCTTTAATGCCATCTGATCTCTTATTTCCATCATAGAAGACACGTACAGTATGAAAATGACCAGATATTAGCTCTAGCATTAGATCGGTAGCATTAGCAAGTTAGCATGAGCATTCAAACTTAAACATTGCAGTACTTGCATGTATACAAGAAGGGTTGAGCTTTAATGCCATCTAATCTAAAATGCCCACGAAGGGTTGGGCTTTAATGCCATCTGATCTCTTATTTCCGTAAAAGAGGAGACGTACAGTAAGAAATTGACCAGATATTAGCACTAGCATTAGATCGCTAGCATTAGCAAGTTAGCATTAGCATTCAAACTTTAAAATTGCTGTATTTGCATGTGTACCAGAAGGATTAAGCTTTAATGTCATCTAATCTAATATGCCGATGAAAAGTCATGCTTTAATGCCATCTGATCTCTTATTTCCATCATAGAGGACACGTACAGTAGGAAAATGACCAGATATTAGCACTAGCATTAGATCGCTAGCATTAGCAAGTTAGAATTCGCATTCAAACTTTAACATTGCTGTATATGCATGTATACAAGAAGCGTTAAGCTTTGATGCCATCTAATCTATTATGCCCTTGAAGGGTTATGCCTTAATGCCATCTGATTTCTGATTTCCATAATAGAGCACACGTACAGTATGAAAATGATCAGATATTAGCACTAGCATTAGATCGCTAGCATTTGCAAGTTAGCATAAGCATTGAAACTTTAACATTGCTGTATTTGCATGTATACAAGAAGGGTTAAGCTTTAATGCCATCTAATATAATATGCCCATGAAAGGTTATGCTTTAATGCCATCTGATCTCTTATTTCCATCATAGAGGACATGTTCAGCATGAAAATGACCAGATATTAGCACTAGCATTAGATCGCTAGCATTAGCAAGTTAGCATTAGCATTCAAACTTAAACATTGCAGTTCTTGCATGTATACAAGAAGGCTTTAGCTGTAACGGCATTTGATCTCTTATTTCCATCATAGAGGACACGTACAGTATGAAAATGATCAGATATTAGCACTAGCATTAGATCGCTAGCATTAGCAAGTTAGCATAAGCATTGAAACTTAAACATTGCTGTATTTGCATGTATACAAGAAGGATTAAGGTTTAATGCCATCTGATCCAATATGCCCATGAAGGGTAATGCTTAAATGCGATCTGATCTCTTATTTCCATCATAGAGGACATGTTTAGCATGAAAATGACCAGATATTAGCACTAGCATTAGATCGCTAGCATTAGCAAGTTAGCTTTAGCATTCAAACTTTAACATTGCTGTATTTGCATGTATACAAGAAGGGTTAAGCTTTAACGCCATCTGATCCAATATGCCCATGAAAGGTCATGCTTTAATGCCATCTGATCTCTTATTTCCATCATAGAGGACATGTTCAGCATGAAAATGACCAGATATTATCACTAGCATTAGATCGCTAGCATTAGCAAGTTAGCATTAGCATTCAAAATTAAACATTGCAGTTCTTGCATGTATACAAGAAGGCTTTAGCTTTAACGGCATTTGATCTCTTATTTCCATCATAGAGGACACGTACAGTATGAAAATGACCAGATATTAGCACTAGCATTAAATCGCTAGCATTAGCAAGTTAGCATTAGCATTCAAACTTAAACGTTGCAGTTCTTGCATGTATACAAGAAGGGTTAAGATTAAATGCCATCTAATCTAATATGCCCTTGAAGGGTTATGCTTTAATGCCATCTGATCTCTTATTTCCATCTTAGAGGACACGGACAGTATGAAAATGGCCAGATATTAGCACTAGCATTAGATCCTTAGCATTAGCAAGTTAGCATTAGCATTGAAACTTAAAGATTGCAGTACTTCCATGTATACAAGAAGGGTTAAGCTTTAATGCCATCTAATCTAATATTCTCATTAAGGGTTATGCTTTAATGTCATCTGATATCTTATTATCATCATAGAGGACACGTACGGTATGACAATGACCAGATATTAGTTCTAGCATTAGATCGCTATGATTAGCAAGATAGCATTAGCATTCAAACTTAAACATTGCAGTACTTGCATGTATATAAGAAGGGTTAAGCTTTAATGCCATTTAATCTAATATGCCCATTAAGGGTTATGCTTTAATGTCATCTGATGTCTTATTTCCATTATAGAGGACACGTACAGTATGAAGATGACCAGATATTAGCAATAGCATTAGATCGCTAGCATTAACAAATTAGCATCAGCATTCAAACTTTAACAATGCTGTATTTTCATGTATACAAGAAGGGTTAAGCTTTGATGCCATCTAATCTAATATGCACATGAAGGGTTATGGTATAATGCCATTGATCACTTATTTCCATCATAGAGGACACGTACAGTTTGAAAAAGACCAGATATTAGCACTAGTATTAGCAAGTTATCATAAACATTCAAACTAAAACATTGCAGTACTTGCATGTATACAAGAAGGCTTAAGCTTTAATGAAATCTGATCTCTTATTTCCATCATAGAGGACACGTACAGTATGAAAATGATCAGATATTAGCACTAGCATTATATCGCTAGCATTAGCAAGTTAGCATAAGCATTCAAACTTTAACATTGCTGTATTTGCATGTATACGAGAAGGCTTAAGCTTTAACGCCATCTGATCCCTTATTTCCATCATCGAGGACACGTACATTATGAAAATGACCAGATATTAGCACTAGCATTAGATCGCTAGCATTAGCAAGTTAGCATTAGCATTCAAACTTATACATTGCAGTACTTGCATGTATACAAGAAGGGTTGAGCTTTAATGCCATCTAATCTAAAATGCCCACGAAGGGTTGGGCTTTAATGCCATCTGATCTCTTATTTCCGTAAAAGAGGAGACGTACAGTAAGAAATTGACCAGATATTAGCACTAGCATTAGATCGCTAGCATTAGCAAGTTAGCATTAGCATTCAAACTTTAAAATTGCTGTATTTGCATGTGTACAAGAAGGATTAAGCTTTAATGTCATCTAATCTAATATGCCGATGAAAAGTCATGCTTTAATGCCATCTGATCTCTTATTTCCATCATAGAGGACACGTACAGTATGAAAATGACCAGATATTAGCACTAGCATTAGATCGCTAGCATTAGCAAGTTAGAATTAGCATTCAAACTTTAACATTGCTGTATATGCATGTATACAAGAAGCGTTAAGCTTTAATGCCATCTAATCTATTATGCCCTTGAAAGGTTATGCCTTAATGCCATCTGATTTCTGATTTCCATTATAGAGCACACGTACAGTATGAAAATGATCAGATATTAGCACTAGCATTAGATCGCTAGCATTAGCAAGTTAGCATAAGCATTGAAACTTTAACATTGCTGTATTTGCATGTATACAAGAAGGGTTAAGCTTTAATGCCATCTAATATAATATGCCCATGAAAGGTTATGCTTTAATGCCATCTGATCTCTTATTTCCATCATAGAGGACATGTTCAGCATGAAAATGACCAGATATTAGCACTAGCATTAGATCGCTAGCATTAGCAAGTTAGCATTAGGATTCAAACTTAAACATTGCAGGACTTGCATGTATACAAGACGTGTTAAGCTTTAATGCCATCTAATCTAATTTGCCGATGAAAAGTCATGCTTTAATGCCATCTGATCTCTTATTTCCATCATAGTGGACACGTACCGTATGAAAAAGGGCAGATATTAGCACTAGCATTAGATAGTTAAAATTAGCAAGTAAGCATTAGGATTCAAAATTAAACATTGCAGGACTTGCATGTATACAAGACGAGTTAAGCTTTAATGCCATCTAATCTGATTTGCCCACGAAGGGTTATGCTTTAATGCCATCTGATCTCTTATTTCCATCATAGAGGACACGTACAGTATGAAAATGACCAGATATTAGCACTAGCATTAGATAGTTAGCATTAGCAAGTTAGCATTAGCATTCAAACTTAAACATTGCAGGACTTGCATGTATACAAGACGTGTTAAGTTTTTAATGCCATCTTATCTAATTTGCCCACGAAGGGTTATGCTTTAATGCCATCTGATCTCTTATTTCCATCATAGAAGACACGTACAGTATGATAATGACCAGATATTAGCACTAGCATTAGATCGTTAGCATTAGCAAGTTAGCATTAGCATTCAAACTTAAACATTGCAGTACTTGCATGTATACATGAAGGGTTAAGCTTTCATGCCATCTAATCTAATATGCCCATGAAGGGTTATGCTTTAATGCCATCTGATTTCTGATTTCCATCATAGAGGACACGTACAGTATGAAAATGACCAGATATTAGCACTAGCATTAAATCGCTAGCATTAGCAAGTTAGCATTAGCATTCAAACTTAAACGTTGCAGTTCTTGCATGTATACAAGAAGGGTTAAGATTAAATGCCATCTAATCTAATATGCCCTTGAAGGGTTATGCTTTAATGCCATCTGATCTCTTATTTCCATCATTAAGGACATGTACAGTATGAAAATGACCAGATATTAGCACTAGCATTAGATTGCTAGCATTAGCAAGTTAGCATAAGCATTCAAAATTTAAAATTGCTGTATTTGCATGTATACAAGAAGGGGTAAGCTTTAATGCCATCTAATCTAATATGTCCATGAGGGGTTTTGCTTTAATGTCATCTGATCTCTTATTTCCATCTTAGAGGACACGGACAGTATGAAAATGGCCAGATATTAGCACTAGCATTAGATCCTTAGCATTAGCAAGTTAGCATTAGCATTGAAACTTAAAGATTGCAGTACTTCCATGTATACAAGAAGGGTTAAGCTTTAATGCCATCTAATCTAATATTCTCATTAAGGGTTATGCTTTAATGTCATCTGATATCTTATTATCATCATAGAGGACACGTACGGTATGACAATGACCAGATATTAGTTCTAGCATTAGATCGCAATGATTAGCAAGATAGCATTAGCATTCAAACTTAAACATTGCAGTACTTGCATGTATATAAGAAGGGTTAAGCTTTAATGCCATTTAATCTAATATGCCCATTAAGGGTTATGCTTTAATGTCATCTGATGTCTTATTTCCATCATAGAGGACACGTACAGTATGAAGATGACCAGATATTAGCAATAGCATTAGATCGCTAGCATTAACAAATTAGCATCAGCATTCAAACTTAAACAATGCTGTATTTTCATGTATACAAGAAGGGTTAAGCTTTGATGCCATCTAATCTAATATGCACATGAAGGGTTATGGTATAATGCCATTGATCACTTATTTCCATCATAGAGGACACATTACAGTTTGAAAAAAGACCAGATATTAGCACTAGTATTAGCAAGTTATCATAAACATTCAAACTAAAACATTGCAGTACTTGCATGTATACAAGAAGGCTTAAGCTTTAATGAAATCTGATCTCTCATTTCCATCATAGAGGACACGTACAGTATGAAAATGATCAGATATTAGCACTAGCATTATATCGCTAGCATTAGCAAGTTAGCATAAGCATTCAAACTTTAACATTGCTGTATTTGCATGTATACGAGAAGGCTTAAGCTTTAACGCCATCTGATCCCTTATTTCCATCATCGAGGACACGTACATTATGAAAATGACCAGATATTAGCACTAGCATTAGATCGCTAGCATTAGCAAGTTAGCATTAGCATTCAAACTTATACATTGCAGTACTTGCATGTATACAAGAAGGGTTGAGCTTTAATGCCATCTAATCTAAAATGCCCACGAAGGGTTGGGCTTTAATGCCATCTGATCTCTTATTTCCGTAAAAGAGGAGACGTACAGTAAGAAATTGACCAGATATTAGCACTAGCATTAGATCGCTAGCATTAGCAAGTTAGCATTAGCATTCAAACTTTAAAATTGCTGTATTTGCATGTGTACAAGAAGGATTAAGCTTTAATGTCATCTAATCTAATATGCCGATGAAAAGTCATGCTTTAATGCCATCTGATCTCTTATTTCCATCATAGAGGACACGTACAGTATGAAAATGACCAGATATTAGCACTAGCATTAGATCGCTAGCATTAGCAAGTTAGAATTAGCATTCAAACTTTAACATTGCTGTATATGCATGTATACAAGAAGCGTTAAGCTTTAATGCCATCTAATCTATTATGCCCTTGAAGGGTTATGCCTTAATGCCATCTGATTTCTGATTTCCATTATAGAGCATTAATTTACAGTATGAAAATGATCAGATATTAGCACTAGCATTAGATCGCTAGCATTAGCAAGTTAGCATAAGCATTGAAACTTTAACATTGCTGTATTTGCATGTATACAAGAAGGGTTAAGCTTTAATGCCATCTAATATAATATGCCCATGAAAGGTTATGCTTTAATGCCATCTGATCTCTTATTTCCATCATAGAGGACATGTTCAGCATGAAAATGACCAGATATTAGCACTAGCATTAGATCGCTAGCATTAGCAAGTTAGCATTAGCATTCAAACTTAAACATTGCTGTATTTGCATGTATACAAGAAGGATTAAGGTTTAATGCCATCTGATCCTATATGCCCATGTAGGGTGATGCTTTAATGCGATCTGATCTCTTATTTCCATCATAGAGGACATGTTCAGCATGAAAATGACCAGATATTAGCACTAGCATTAGATCGCAATCATTAGCAAGTTAGCTTTAGCATTCAAACTTTAACATTGCTGTATTTGCATGTATACAAGAAGGGTTAAGCTTTAATGCCATCTGATCCAATATGCCCATGAAAGGTCATGCTTTAATGCCATCTGATCTCTTATTTCCATCATAGAGGACATGTTCAGCATGAAAATGACCAGATATTAGCACTAGCATTAGATCGCTAGCATTAGCAAGTTAGCATTAGCATTCAAACTTAAACATTGCAGTTCTTGCATGTATACAAGAAGGCTTTAGCTTTAACGGCATTTGATCTCTTATTTCCATCATTGAGGACACGTACAGTATGAAAATGACCAGATATTAGCACTAGCATTAAATCGCTAGCATTAGCAAGTTAGCATTAGCATTCAAACTTAAACGTTGCAGTACTCGCATGTATACAAGAAGGGTTAAGCTTTAATGCCATCTAATCTAATATGCCCTTGAAGGGTTATGCTTTAATGCCATCTGATCTCTTATTTCCATCATTGAGGACATGTACAGTATGAAAATGACCAGATATTAGCACTAGCATTAGATTGCTAGCATTAGCAAGTTAGCATAAGCATTCAAACTTTAAAATTGCTGTATTTGCATGTATACAAGAAGGGGTAAGCTTTAATGCCATCTAATCTAATATGCCCATGAAGGGTTTTGCTTGAATGTCATCTGATCTCTTATTTCCATCATAGAGGACACGGACGGTATGACAATGACCAGATATTAGTTCCAGCATTAGATCGCTATGATTAGCAAGATAGCATTAGCATTCAAACTTAAACATTGCAGTACTTGCATGTATATAAGAAGGGTTAAGCTTTAATGCCATCTAATCTAATATGCCCATTAAGGGTTATGCTTTAATCTCATCTGATGTCTTATTTCCATCATAGAGGACACGTTCAGTATGAAGATGACCAGATATTAGCAATAGCATTAGATCGCTAGCATTAACAAATTAGCATAAGCATTCAAACTTTAACAATGCTGTATTTTCATGTATACAAGAAGGGTTAAGCTTTAATGCCATCTAATCTAATATGCACATGAAGGGTTATGGTATAATGCCATTGATCTCTTATTTCCATCATAGAGGACACGTACAGTTTGAAAAAGACCAGATATCAGCACTAGTATTAGCAAGTTAGCAAAACATTCAAACTAAAACATTGCAGTACTTGCATGTATACAAGAAGGCTTAAGCTTTAATGCAATCTGATCTCTTATTTCCATCATCGAGGACACGTTCAGTATGAAAATAACCAGATATTAGCACTAGCATTAGATCGCTAGCATTAGCAAGTTAGCATTAGCATTCTAACTTTAACATTGCTGTATTTGCATGTATACAAGAAGGGTAAAGCTTTAATGCTAACTAAAATAATATGCCCATGAAGGGTTATGCTTAAATGCCATCTCATCTCTTATTTCCATCTTTGAGGACAAGTACAGTATGAAAATGAACAGATATTAGCACTAGCATTACATCGCTAGCATTAGCAAGTTAGCATTAGCATTCAAACTTAAACATTGCAGTACTTGCATGTATACAAGAAGGGTAAGATTTAAGCCATTTAATGCCATCTAATCTAATATGCCCATGAAGGGTTATGCTTTAATGCCATCTGATCTCTTATTTCCATCATGGAGGACACGACATACACGGTATGAAAATGACCAGATATTAGCACTAGCATTAGATAGTTAGCATTAGCAAGTTAGCATTAGCATTCAAACTTAAACATTGCAGTACTTGCATGTATACAAGAAGGGTTAAGCTTTAATGCCATCTAATCTAATATGCCCATGAAGGGTTATGCTTTAATGCCATCTGATCTCTTATTTCCATCATAGAGGCCACGTACAGTATGAAAATGACCAGATATTAGCACTAGCATTAGATCGTTAGCATTAGCAAGTTAGAATTAGCATTCAAACTTAAACATTGCAGTACTTGCATGTATACAAGAAGGGTTAAGCTTTTAATGCCATCTAATCTAATATGCCCATGAAGGGTTATGCTTTAATGCCATCTGATTCTCTTATTTTACATCATAGATGAGACATACAGTATGAAAATGACCAGATATTAGCACTAGCATTAGATCGCTAGCATTAGCAAGTTAAATTAGCATTCAAACTTTTAAATTGCTGTATTTTGCATGTATACAAGAAGGGTTAAGCTTTAATGCCATCTAATCTAATATGCCCATGAAGGGTTATGCTTTAATGCCATCTGATCTCTTATTTCATCATAGAGGATAGAAAATGACCAGATATGTACAGTATGAAAATGACCAGATATTAGCACTAGCATTAGATCGCTAGCATTAGCAAGTTAGAATTAGCATTCAAACTTTAAAATTGCTGTATTTGCATGTATACAAGAAGGTTAAGCTTTAATGCCATCTAATCTAATATGCCCATGAAAAATGCTTCATGCTTTAATGTTCCATCTGATTCTCTTATTTCCATCATAGATTTGGACTGCGTACAGTATGAAAATGAGCATGAAAATGACCAGATATTAGCACTAGCATTAGATAATTAGCATTAGCAAGTTAGCATTAGCATTCAAACTTAAACATTGCAGGACTTGCATGTATACAAGGACGCATGTTAAGCTTTAATGCCATCTAATCTAATTTGCCCATGAAGGGTTATGCTTTTAATGCCATCTGATCTCTTATTTCCATCATAGAAGACACGTACAGTATGAAAATGACCAGATATTAGCACTAGCATTAGATCGTTAGCATTAGCAAGTTAGCATTAGCATTCAAACTTAAACATTGCAGTACTTGCATGTATACAAGAAGGGTTAAGCTTTAATGCCATCTAATCTAATATGCCCATGAAGGGTTATGCTTTAAAGGCATCTGATCTCTTATTTACATCATAGAGGCCACGTACAGTATGAAAATGACCAGATATTAGCTCTAGCATTAGATCGCTAGCATTAGCAAGTTAGAATTAGCATTCAAACTTAAACATTGCAGTACTTGCATGTATACAAGAAGGGTTGAGCTTTTATTGCCATCTAATCTAAAAATGCCCATGAAGGGTTAGGCTTTAATGCCATCTGATCTCTTATTTTTGTCATTGAGGAGAAGTACAGTATGAAATTGACCAGATATTAGCACTAGCATTAGATCGCTAGAATTAGTAAGTTAGGATTAGCATTCAAATTTTAAAATTGCTGTATTTGCATGTGTACAAGAACGGTTAAGCTTTTAATGTCATCTAATCTAATATGCCCATGAAAAGTCATGCTTTAATGCCATCTGATCTCTTATTTCCATCATAGAGGACACGCACAGTATGAAAATGAAAAGATATTAGCACTAGCATTAGATAATTAGCATTAGCAAGTTAGCATTAGCATTCAAACTTAAACATTGCAGGACTTGCATGTATACAAGACGTGTTAAGCTTGAATGCCATCTAATCTAATTTGCCCACGAAGGGTTATGCTTTAATGCCATCTGATCTCTTATTTCCATCATAGAAGACACGTACAGTATGAAAATGACCAGATATTAGCACTAGCATTAGATCGTTAGCATTAGCAAGTTAGCATTAGCATTCAAACTTAAACATTGCAGTACTTGCATGTATACATGAAGGGTTGAGCTTTAATGCCATCTAATCTAATTTGCCCATGAAGGGTTATGCTTTAAAGGCATCTGATCTCTTATTTCCATCATAGAGGACACGTACAGTATGAAAATGACCAGATATTAGCACTAGCATTAGATCGCTAGCATTAGCAAGTTAGAATTAGCATTCAAACTTTAACATTGCTGTATATGCATGTATACAAGAAGCGTTAAGCTTTAATGCCATCTAATCTATTATGCCCTTGAAGGTTTATGCCTTAATGCCATCTGATTTCTGATTTCCATTATAGAGCACACGTACAGTATGAATATGATCAGATATTAGCACTAGCATTAGATCGCTAGCATTAGCAAGTTAGCATAAGCATTGAAACTTTAACATTGCTGTATTTGCATGTATACAAGAAGGGTTAAGCTTTAATGCCATCTAATATAATATGCCCATGAAAGGTTATGCTTTAATGCCATCTCATCTCTTATTCCCATCATAGAGGACATGTTCAGCATGAAAATGACCAGATATTAGCACTAGCATTAGATCGCTAGCATTAGCAAGTTAGCTTTAGCATTCAAACTTTAACACTGCTGTATTTGCATGTATACAAGAAGGGTTAAGCTTTAATGCCATCTGATCCAATATGCCCATGAAGGGTAATGCTTTAATGCGATCTGATCTCTTATTTCCATCATAGAGGACATGTTCAGCATGAAAATGACCAGATATTAGCTCTAGCATTAGATCGCTAGCATTAGCAAGTTAGAATTAGCATTCAAACTTAAACATTGCAGTACTTGCATGTATACAAGAAGGGGTGAGCTTTATTGCCATCTAATCTAAAATGCCCACGAAGGGTTAGGCTTTAATGCCATCTGATCTCTTATTTCCATCATAGAGGACACGTACAGTATGAAAATGACCAGATATTAGCACTAGCATTAGATAGTTAACATTAGCAAGTAAGCATTAGGATTCAAACTTAAACATTGCAGGACTTGCATGTATACAAGACGTGTTAAGCTTTAATGCGATCTAATCTAATTTGCCGATGAAAAGTCATGCTTTAATGCCATCTGATCTCTTATTTCCATCATAGTGGACACGTACAGTATGAAAATGGGCAGATATTAGCACTAGCATTAGATAGTTAACATTAGCAAGTAAGCATTAGCATTCAAAAATTAAACATTGCAGGACTTGCATGTATACAAGACGATGTTAAGCTTTAATGCCATCTAATCTACGGTTAGTTTTTTGCCCTTATCTAATTTGAAGGGTTATGCTTTAATGCCATCTGATCTCTTATTTCCATCATAGAAGACACGTACAGTATGAAAATGACCAGATATTAGCACTAGCATTAGATCGTTAGCATTAGCAAGTTAGCATTAGCATTCAAACTTAAACATTGCAGTACTTGCATGTATACATGAAGGGTTAAGCTTTCATGCCATCTAATCTAATATGCCCATGAAGGGTTATGTTTTTTTTAATGCCATCTGATCTCTTATTTCCATCATAGAAGACACGTACAGTATGAAAATGACCAGATATTAGCTCTAGCATTAGATCGCTAGCATTAGCAAGTTAGCATTAGCATTCAAACTTAAACATTGCAGTACTTGCATGTATACAAGAAGGGTTGAGCTTTAATGCCATCTAATCTAAAATGCCCATGAAGGGTTGGGCTTTAATGCCATCTGATCTCTTATTTCCAAAAGAGGAGACGACAGTAAAAATAAGAAAATGACCAGATATTAGCACTAGCATTAGATCGCTAGCATTAGCAAGTTAGCATTAGCATTCAAACTTTAAAATTGCTGTATTTGCATGTGTACAAGAAGGATTAAGCTTTAATGTCATCTAATCTAATATGCCGATGAAAAGTCATGCTTTAATGCCATCTGATCTCTTATTTCCATCATAGAGGACACGTACAGTATGAAAATGACCAGATATTAGCACTAGCATTAGATCGCTAGCATTAGCAAGTTAGAATTGTGATTCAAACTTTAACATTGTTGTATATGCATGTATACAAGAAGCGTTAAGCTTTAATGCCATCTAATCTATTATGCCCTTGAAGGGTTATGCCTTAATGCCATCTGATTTTCTGATTTCCATTATAGAGGACACATGACAGTATGAAAAATGATCAGATATTAGCACTAGCATTAGATCGCTAGCATTAGCAAGTTAGCATAAGCATTGAAACTTTAACATTGCTGTATTTGCATGTATACAAGAAGGGTAAGCTTTAATGCCATCTAATATAATATGCCCATGAAAGGTTATGCTTTAATGCCATCTGATCTCTTATTTCCATCATAGAGGACATGTTCAGCATGAAAATGACCAGATATTAGCACTAGCATTAGATCGCTAGCATTAGCAAGTTAGCATTAGCATTCAAACTTACACATTGCTGTATTTGCATGTATACAAGAAGGATTAAGGTTTAATGCCATCTGATCCTATATGCCCATGTAGGGTGATGCTTTAATGCGATCTGATCTCTTATTTCCATCATAGAGGACATGTTCAGCATGAAAATGACCAGATATTAGCACTAGCATTAGATCGCTAGCATTAGCAAGTTAGCTTTAGCATTCAAACTTTAACATTGCTGTATTTGCATGTATACAAGAAGGGTTAAGCTTTAATGCCATCTGATCCAATATGCCCATGAAAGGTCATGCTTTAATGCCATCTGATCTCTTATTTTCATCATAGAGGACATGTTCAGCATGAAAATGACCAGATATTAGCACTAGCATTAGATCGCTAGCATTAGCAAGTTAGCATTAGCATTCAAACTTAAACATTGCAGTTCTTGCATGTATACAAGAAGGCTTTTAGCTTTTAACGGCATTTGATCTCTTATTTCCATCATTGAGGACACGTACAGTATGAAAATGACCAGAAATTAGCACTAGCATTAAATCGCTAGCATTAGCAAGTTAGCATTAGCATTCAAACTTAAACGTTGCAGTACTCGCATGTATACAAGAAGGGTTAAGCTTTAATGCCATCTAATCTAATATGCCCTTGAAGGGTTATGCTTTAATGCCATCTGATCTCTTATTTCCATCATTGAGGACATGTACAGTATGAAAATGACCAGATATTAGCACTAGCATTAGATTGCTAGCATTAGCAAGTTAGCATAAGCATTCAAACTTTAAAATTGCTGTATTTGCATGTATACAAGAAGGGGTAAGCTTTAATGCCATCTAATCTAATATGCCCATGAAGGGTTTTGCTTAAATGTCATCTGATCTCTTATTTCCATCATAGAGGACACGGACGGTATGACAATGACCAGATATTAGTTCTAGCATTAGATCGCTATGATTAGCAAGATAGCATTAGCATTCAAACTTAAACATTGCAGTACTTGCATGTATATAAGAAGGGTTAAGCTTTAATGCCATCTAATCTAATATGCCCATTAAGCGTTATGCTTTAATCTCATCTGATGTCTTATTTCCATCATAGAGGACACGTTCAGTATGAAGATGACCAGATATTAGCAATAGCATTAGATCGCTAGCATTAACAAATTAGCATAAGCATTCAAACTTTAACAATGCTGTATTTTCATGTATACAAGAAGGGTTAAGCTTTAATGCCATCTAATCTAATATGCACATGAAGGGTTATGGTATAATGCCATTGATCTCTTATTTCCATCATAGAGGACACGTACAGTTTGAAAAAGACCAGATATCAGCACTAGTATTAGCAAGTTAGCAAAACATTCAAAATAAAACATTGCAGTACTTGCATGTATACAAGAAGGCTTAAGCTTTCATGCAATCTGATCTCTTATTTCCATCATCGAGGACACGTTCAGTATGAAAATGACCAGATATTAGCACTAGCATTATATCGCTAGCATTAGCAAGTTAGCATTAGCATTCTAACTTTAACATTGCTGTATTTGCATGTATACAAGAAGGGTAAAGCTTTAATGCTACCTAATCTAATATGCCCATGAAGGGTTATGCTTAAATGCCATCTCATCTCTTATTTCCATCTTTGAGGACAAGTACAGTATGAAAATGACCAGATATTAGCACTAGCATTACATCGCTAGCATTAGCAAGTTAGCATTAGCAGTCAAACTTAAACATTGCAGTACTTGCATGTATACAAGAAGGGGTAAGATTTAAGGCCATCTAAACTAATATGCCCATGAAGGGTTTTGCTTTAATGCCATCTGATCTCTTATTTCCATGATGGAGGACACGTACAGTATGAAAATGGGCAGATATTAGCACTAGCATTAGATAGTTAACATTAGCAAGTAAGCATTAGGATTCAAACTTAAACATTGCAGGACTTGCATGTATACAAGACGTGTTAAGCTTTAATGCCATCTAATCTAATTTGCCCACGAAGGGTTATGCTTTAATGCCATCTGATCTCTTATTTCCATCATAGAAGACACGTACAGTATGAAAATGACCAGATATTAGCTCTAGCATTAGATCGCTAGCATTAGCAAGTTAGAATTAGCATTCAAACTTAAACATTGCAGTACTTGCATGTATACAAGAAGGGTTGAGCTTTATTGCCATCTAATCTAAAATACCCACGAAGGGTTAGGCTTTAATGCCATCTGATCTCTTATTTTTGTCATTGAGGAGAAGTACAGTATGAAATTGACCAGATATTAGCACTAGCATTAGATCGCTAGAATTAGCAAGTTAGGATTAGCATTCAAATTTTAAAATTGCTGTATTTGCATGTGTACAAGAACGGTTAAGCTTTAATGTCATCTAATCTAATATGCCGATGAAAAGTCATGCTTTAATGCCATCTGATCTCTTATTTCCATCATAGTGGACACGCATCAGTATGAAAATGAAAAGATATTAGCACTAGCATTAGATAATTAGCATTAGCAAGTTAGCATTAGCATTCAAACTTAAACATTGCAGGACTTGCATGTATACAAGACGTGTTAAGCTTTAATGCCATCTAATCTAATTTGCCCACAAAGGGTTATATTTTTTAATGCCATCTGATCTCTTATTTCCATCATAGAAGACACGTACAGTATGAAAATGACCAGATATTAGCACTAGCATTAGATCGTTAGCATTAGCAAGTTAGCATTAGCATTCAGACTTAAACATTGCAGTACTTGCATGTATACATGAAGGGTTGAGCTTTCATGCCATCTAATCTAATTTGCCCATGAAGGGTTATGCTTTAAAGGCATCTGATCTCTTATTTACATCATAGAGGACACGTACAGTATGAAAATGACCAGATATTAGCACTAGCATTAGATCGCTAGCATTAGCAAGTTAGAATTAGCATTCAAACTTTAACATTGCTGTATATGCATGTATACAAGAAGCGTTAAGCTTTAATGCCATCTAATCTATTATGCCCTTGAAGGGTTATGCCTTAATGCCATCTGATTTCTGATTTCCATTATAGAGCACACGTACAGTAGGAATATGATCAGATATTAGCACTAGCATTAGATCTCTAGCATTAGCAAGTTAGCATAAGCATTGAAACTTTAACATTGCTGTATTTGCATGTATACAAGAAGGGTTAAGCTTTAATGCCATCTAATATAATATGCCCATGAAAGGTTATGCTTTAATGCCATCTCATCTCTTATTCCCATCATAGAGGACATGTTCAGCATGAAAATGACCAGATATTAGCACTAGCATTAGATCGCTAGCATTAGCAAGTTAGCATTAGCATTCAAACTTAAACATTACTGTATTTGCATGTATACAAGAAGGATTAAGGTTTAATGCCATCTGATCCAATATGCCCATGAAGGGTAATGCTTTAATGCGATCTGATCTCTTATTTCCATCATAGAGGACATGTTCAGCATGAAAATGACCAGATATTAGCACTAGCATTAGATCGCTAGCATTAGCAAGTTAGCTTTAGCATTCAAACTTTAACACTGCTGTATTTGCATGTATACTAGAAGGGTTAAGCTTTAATGCCATCTGATCCAATATGCCCATGAAGGGTAATGCTTTAATGCGATCTGATCTCTTATTTCCATCAAAGAGGACATGTTCAGCATGAAAATGACCAGATATTAGCTCTAGCATTAGATCGCTAGCATTAGCAAGTTAGAATTAGCATTCAAACTTAAACATTGCAGTACTTGCATGTATACAAGAAGGGTGGAGCTTTATTGCCATCTAATCTAAAATGCCCACGAAGGGTTAGGCTTTAATGCCATCTGATCTCTTATTTTTGTCATTGAGGAGAAGTACAGTATGAAATTGACCAGATATTAGCACTAGCATTAGATCGCTAGAATTAGCAAGTTAGGATTAGCATTCAAATTTTAAAATTGCTGTATTTGCATGTGTACAAGAACGGTTAAGCTTTAATGTCATCTAATCTAATATGCCGATGAAAAGTCATGCTTAAATGCCATCTGATCTCTGATTTCCATCATAGTGGACACGTACCGTATGAAAATGAAAAGATATTGGCACTAGCATTAGATAATTAGCATTAGCAAGTTAGCATTAGCATTCAAACTTAAACACGGCAGGACTTGCATGTATTCAAGACGTGTTAAGCTTTAATGCCATCTAATCTAATTTGCCCATGAAGGGTTATGCTTTAATGCCATCTGATCTCTTATTTCCATCATAGAAGACACGTACAGTATGAAAATGACCAGATATTAGCACTAGCATTAGATCGTTAGCATTAGCAAGTTAGCATTAGCATTCAAACTTAAACATTGCAGTACTTGCATGTATACATGAAGGGTTGAGCTTTCATGCCATCTAATCTAATTTGCCCATGAAGGGTTATGCTTTAAAGGCATCTGATCTCTTATTTACATCATAGAGGACACGTACAGTATGAAAATGACCAGATATTAGCACTAGCATTAGATCGCTAGCATTAGCAAGTTAGAATTAGCATTCAAACTTTAACATTGCTGTATATGCATGTATACAAGAAGCGTTAAGCTTTAATGCCATCTAATCTATTATGCCCTTGAAGGGTTATGCCTTAATGCCATCTGATTTCTGATTTCCATTATAGAGCACACGTACAGTATGAATATGATCAGATATTAGCACTAGCATTAGATCGCTAGCATTAGCAAGTTAGCATAAGCATTGAAACTTTAACATTGCTGTATTTGCATGTATACAAGAAGGGTTAAGCTTTAATGCCATCTAATATAATATGCCCATGAAAGGTTATGCTTTAATGCCATCTCATCTCTTATTCCCATCATAGAGGACATGTTCAGCATGAAAATGACCAGATATTAGCACTAGCATTAGATCGCTAGCATTAGCAAGTTAGCATTAGCATTCAAACTTAAACATTACTGTATTTGCATGTATACAAGAAGGATTAAGGTTTAATGCCATCTGATCCAATATGCCCATGAAGGGTAATGCTTTAATGCGATCTGATCTCTTATTTCCATCATAGAGGACATGTTCAGCATATGAAAATGACCAGATATTAGCACTAGCATTAGATCGCTAGCATTAGCAAGTTAGCTTTAGCATTCAAACTTTTAACACTGCTGTATTTGCATGTATACAAGAAGGGTTAAGCTTTAATGCCATCTGATCCAATATGCCCATGAAAGGTCATGCTTTAATGCCATCTGATCTCTTATTTCCATCATAGAGGACATGTTCAGCATGAAAATGACCAGATATTAGCACTAGCATTAGATCGCTAGCATTAGCAAGTTAGCATTAGCATTCAAACTTAAACATTGCAGTTCTTGCATGTATTCAAGAAGGCTTAAGCTTTAGCGGCATTTGATCTCTTATTTCCATCATAGAGGACACGTACAGTATGAAAATGACCAGATATTAGCACTAGCATTAAATCGCTAGCATTAGCAAGTTAGCATTAGCATTCAAACTTAAACGTTGCAGTAATTGCATGTATACATGAAGGGTTTAGCTTTAATGCCATCTAATCTAATATGCCCATGATGGGTTTTGCTTTAATGTCATCTGATCTCTTATTTCCATCATCGAGGACACGTACAGTATGAAAATGACCAGATATTAGCACTAACATTAGATCGCTAGCATTAGCAAGTTAGCATTAGCATTCTAACTTTAACATTGCTGTATTTGCATGTATACAAGAAGGGTAAAGCTTTAATGCTACCTAATCTAATATGCCCATGAAGGGTTATGCTTAAATACCATCTCATCTCTTATTTCCATCATTGAGGACAAGTACAGTATGAAAATGACCAGATATTAGCACTAGCATTAGATCGCTAGCATTAGCAAGTTAGAATTAGCATTCAAACTTAAACATTGCAGTACTTGCATGTATACAAGAAGGGTTGAGCTTTAATGCCATCTAATCTAAAATGCCCACGAAGGGTTAGGGCTTTAATGCCATCTGATCTCTTATTTCCGTCAAAGAGGAGACGTACAGTATGAAATTGACCAGATATTAGCACTAGCATTAGATCGCTAGCATTAGCAAGTTAGGATCAGCATTCAAACTTTAAAATTGCTGTATTTGCATGTGTACAAGAACGGTTAAGCTTTAATGTCATCTAATCTAATATGCCGATGAAAAGTCATGCTTTAATGCCATCTGATCTCTTATTTCCATCATAGTGGACACGTACCATATGAAAATGAAAAGATATTAGCACTAGCATTAGATAATTAGCATTAGCAAGTTAGCAATAGCATTCAAACTTAAAAATTGCAGGACTTGCATGTATCCAAGACGTGTTAAGCTTTAATGCCATCTAATCTAATTTGCCCACGAAGGGTTATGCTTTAATGCCATCTGATCTCTTATTTCCATCATAGAAGACACGTACAGCATGAAAATGACCAGATATTAGCACTAGCATTAGATCGCTAGCATTAGCAAGTTAGGATCAGCATTCAAACTTTAAAATTGCTGTATTTGCATGTGTACAAGAACGGTTAAGCTTTAATGTCATCTAATCTAATATGCCGATGAAAAGTCATGCTTTAATGCCATCTGATCTCTTATTTCCATCATAGTGGACACGTACCGTATGAAAATGAAAAGATATTAGCACTAGCATTAGATAATTAGCATTAGCAAGTTAGAATTAGCATTCAAACTTAAACATTGCAGTACTTGCATGTATACAAGAAGGATTGAGCTTTATTGCCATCTAATCTAAAATGCCCACGAAGGGTTAGGCTTTAATGCCATCTGATCTCTTATTTTTGTCATTGAGGAGAAGTACAGTATGAAATTGACCAGATATTAGCACTAGCATTAGATCGCTAGAATTAGCAAGTTAGGATTAGCATTCAAATTTTAAAATTGCTGTATTTGCATGTGTACAAGAACGGTTAAGCTTTAATGTCATCTAATCTAATATGCCGATGAAAAGTCATGCTTTAATGCCATCTGATCTCTGATTTCCATCATAGTGGACACGTACCGTATGAAAATGAAAAGATATTAGCACTAGCATTAGATAATTAGCATTAGCAAGTTAGCATTAGCATTCAAACTTAAACACGGCAGGACTTGCATGTATACAAGACGTGTTAAGCTTTAATGCCATCTAATCTAATTTGCCCATGAAGGGTTATGCTTTAATGCCATCTGATCTCTTATTTCCATCATAGAAGACACGTACAGTATGAAAATGACCAGATATTAGCACTAGCATTAGATCGTTAGCATTAGCAAGTTAGCATTAGCATTCAAACTTAAACATTGCAGTACTTGCATGTATACATGAAGGGTTGAGCTTTCATGCCATCTAATCTAATTTGCCCATGAAGGGTTATGCTTTAAAGGCATCTGATCTCTTATTTACATCATAGAGGACACGTACAGTATGAAAATGACCAGATATTAGCACTAGCATTAGATCGCTAGCATTAGCAAGTTAGAATTAGCATTCAAACTTTAACATTGCTGTATATGCATGTATACAAGAAGCGTTAAGCTTTAATGCCATCTAATCTATTATGCCCTTGAAGGGTTATGCCTTAATGCCATCTGATTTCTGATTTCCATTATAGAGCACACGTACAGTATGAATATGATCAGATATTAGCACTAGCATTAGATCGCTAGCATTAGCAAGTTAGCATAAGCATTGAAACTTTAACATTGCTGTATTTGCATCTATACAAGAAGGGTTAAGCTTTAATGCCATCTAATATAATATGCCCATGAAAGGTTATGCTTTAATGCCATCTCATCTCTTATTCCCATCATAGAGGACATGTTCAGCATGAAAATGACCAGATATTAGCACTAGCATTAGATCGCTAGCATTAGCAAGTTAGCATTAGCATTCAAACTTAAACATTACTGTATTTGCATGTATACAAGAAGGATTAAGGTTTAATGCCATCTGATCCAATATGCCCATGAAGGGTAATGCTTTAATGCGATCTGATCTCTTATTTCCATCATAGAGGACATGTTCAGCATGAAAATGACCAGATATTAGCACTAGCATTAGATCGCTAGCATTAGCAAGTTAGCTTTAGCATTCAAACTTTAACACTGCTGTATTTGCATGTATACAAGAAGGGTTAAGCTTTAATGCCATCTGATCCAATATGCCCATGAAAGGTCATGCTTTAATGCCATCTGATCTCTTATTTCCATCATAGAGGACATGTTCAGCATGAAAATGACCAGATATTAGCACTAGCATTAGATCGCTAGCATTAGCAAGTTAGCATTAGCATTCAAACTTAAACATTGCAGTTCTTGCATGTATTCAAGAAGGCTTTAGCTTTAGCGGCATTTGATCTCTTATTTCCATCATAGAGGACACGTACAGTATGAAAATGACCAGATATTAGCACTAGCATTAAATCGCTAGCATTAGCAAGTTAGCATTAGCATTCAAACTTAAACGTTGCAGTAATTGCATGTATACATGAAGGGTTTAGCTTTAATGCCATCTAATCTAATATGCCCATGATGGGTTTTGCTTTAATGTCATCTGATCTCTTATTTCCATCATCGAGGACACGTACAGTATGAAAATGACCAGATATTAGCACTAACATTAGATCGCTAGCATTAGCAAGTTAGCATTAGCATTCAAACTTTAAAATTGCTGTATTTGCATGTGTACAAGAAGGATTAAGCCTTAATGTCATCTAATCTAATATGCCCTTGAAGGGTTATGCTTTAATGCCATCTGATCTCTTATTTCCATCATTGAGGACATGTACAGTATGAAAATGACAAGATATTAGCACTAGCATTAAATCGCTAGCATTAAGAAGTTAGCATTAGCATTCAAACTTAAACGTTGCAGTAATTGCATGTATACAAGAAGGGTTAAGCTTTAATGCCATCTAATCTAATATGCCCTTGAAGGGTTATGCTTAAATGCCATCTGATCTCTTATTTCCATCATTGAGGACATGTACAGTATGAAAATGACCAGATATTAGCACTAGCATTAGATCGCTAGCATTAGCAAGTTAGAATTAGCATTCAAACTTTAACATTGCTGTATATGCATGTATACAAGAAGCGTTAAGCTTTAATGCCATCTAATCTATTATTCCCTTGAAGGGTTATGCCTTAATGCCATCTGATTTCTGATTTCCATTATAGAGCACTCGTACAGTATGAAAATGATCAGATATTAGCACTAGCATTAGATCGCTAGCATTAGCAAGTTAGCTTAAGCATTGAAACTTTAACATTGCTGTATTTGCATGTATACAAGAAGGGTTAAGCTTTAATGCCATCTAATATAATATGCCCATGAAAGGTTATGCTTTAATGCCATCTGATCTCTTATTTCCATCAAAGAGGACATGTTCAGCATGAAAATGACCAGATATTAGCACTAGAATTAGATCGCTAGCATTAGCAAGTTAGCATTAGCATTCAAACTTAAACATTACAATATTTGCATGTATACAAGAAGGATTAAGGTTTAATGCCATCTGATCCAATATGCCCATGAAGGGTAATGCTTTAATGCGATCTGATCTCTTATTTCCATCATAGAGGACATGTTCAGAATGAAAATGACCAGATATTAGCACTAGCATTAGATCGCTAGCATTAGCAAGATAGCTTTAGCATTCAAACTTTAACATTGCTGTATTTGCATGTATACAAGAAGGGTTAAGCTTTAATGCCATCTGATCCAATATGCCCATGAAAGGTCATGCTTTAATGCCATCTGATCACTTATTTCCATCATAGAGGACATGTTCAGAATGAAAATGACCAGATATTAGCACTAGCATTAGATCGCTAGCATTAGCAAGTTAGCATTAGCATTCAAACTTAAACATTGCAGTTCTTGCATGTATTCAAGAAGGCTTTAGCTTTAACGGCATTTGATCTCTTATTTCCATCATAGAGGACACGTACAGTATGAAAATGACCAGATATTAGCACTAGCATTAAATCGCTAGCATTAGCAAGTTAGCATTAGCATTCAAACTTAAACGTTGCAGTAATTGCATGTATACAAGAAGGGTTAAGCTTTAATGCCATCTAATCTAATATGCCCTTGAAGGGTTATGCTTTAATGCCATCTGATCTCTTATTTCCATCATTGAGGACATGTACAGTATGAAAATGACCAGATATTAGCACTAGCATTAGATTGCTAGCATTAGCAAGTTAGCATAAGCATTCAAACTTTAAAATTGCTGTATTAGCATGTATACAAGAAGGGGTAAGCTTTAATGCCATCTAATCTAATATGCCCATGAAGGGTTTTGCTTTAATGTCATCTGATCTCTTATTTCCATCATCGAGGACACGTACAGTATGAAAATGACCAGATATTAGCACTAGCATTAGATCGCTAGCATTAGCAAGTTAGCATTAGCATTCTAACTTTAACATTGCTGTATTTGCATGTATACAAGAAGGGTAAAGCTTTAATGCTACCTAATCTAATGTGCCCATGAAGGGTTATGCTTAAATGCCATCTCATCTCTTATTTCCATCATTGAGGACAAGTACAGTATGAAAATGACCAGATATTAGCACTAGCATTAGATCGCTAGCATTAGCAAGTTAGAATTAGCATTCAAACTTAAACATTGCAGTACTTGCATGTATACAAGAAGGGTTGAGCTTTAATGCCATCTAATCTAAAATGCCCACGAAGGGTTAGGCTTTAATACCATCTGATCTCTAATTTCCGTCAAAGAGGAGACGTACAGTATGAAATTGACCAGATATTAGCACTAGCATTAGATCGCTAGCATTAGCAAGTTAGGATTAGCATTCAAACTTTAAAATTGCTGTATTTGCATGTGTACAAGAACGGTTAAGCTTTAATGTCATCTAATCTAATATGCCGATGAAAAGTCATGCTTTAATGCCATCTGATCTCTTATTTCCATCATAGTGGACACGTACCGTATGAAAATGAAAAGATATTAGCACTAGCATTAGATAATTAGCATTAGCAAGTTAGCAATAGCATTCAAACTTAAAAATTGCAGGACTTGCATGTATCCAAGACGTGTTAAGCTTTAATGCCATCTAATCTAATTTGCCCACGAAGGGTGATGCTTTAATGCCATCTGATCTCTTATTTCCATCATAGAAGACACGTACAGCATGAAAATGACCAGATATTAGCACTAGCATTAGATCGTTAGCATTAGCAAGTTAGCATTAGCATTCAAACTTAAACATTGCAGTACTTGCATGTATACATGAAGGGTTAAGCTTTCATGCAATCTAATCTAATATGCCCATGAAGGGTTATGCTTTAAAGGCATCTGATCTCTTATTTACATCATAGAGGCCACGTACAGTATGAAAATGAGCATATATTAGCTCTAGCATTAGATCGCTAGCATTAGCAAGTTAGCATTAGCATTCAAACTTAAACATTGCAGTACTTGCATGTATACAAGAAGGGTTGAGCTTTAATGCCATCTAATCTATTATGCCCTTGAAGGGTTATGCCTAAATGCCATCTGATTTCTGATTTCCATTATAGAGCACACGTACAGTATGAAAATGATCAGATATTAGCACTAGCATTAGATCGCTAGCATTAGCAAGTTAGCATTAGCGTTCAAACTTTAATATTGCTGTATTTGCATGTGTACAAGAAGGATTAAGCTTTAATGTCATCTAATCTAATATGCCGATGAAAAGTCATGCTTTAATGCCATCTGATCTCTTATTTCCATCATAGAGGACACGTACAGTATGAAAATGACCAGATAGCACTAGCATTAGATCGCTAGCATTAGCAAGTTAGAATTAGCATTCAAACTTTAACATTGCTGTATATGCATGTATACAAGAAGCGTTAAGCTTTAATGCCATCTAATCTATTATGCCCTTGAAGGGTTATGCCTTAATGCCATCTGATTTCTGATTTCCATTATAGAGCACACGTACAGTATGAAAATGATCAGATATTAGCACTAGCATTAGATCGCTAGCATTAGCAAGTTAGCATAAGCATTGAAACTTTAACATTGCTGTATTTGCATGTATACAAGAAGGGTTAAGCTTTAATGCCATCTAATATAATATGCCCATGAAAGGTTATGCTTTAATGCCATCTGATCTCTTATTTCCATCATAAAGGACATGTTCAGCATGAAAATGACCAGATATTAGCACTAGCATTAGATCGCTAGCAATAGCAAGTTAGCATTAGCATTCAAACTCAAACATTACTGTATTTGCATGTATACAAGAAGGATTAAGGTATAATGCCATCTGATCCAATATGCCCATGAAGGGTAATGCTTTAATGCGATCTGATCTCTTATTTCCATCATAGAGGACATGTTCAGCATGAAAATGACCAGATATTAGCACTAGCATTAGATCGCTAGCATTAGCAAGTTAGCTTTAGCATTCAAACTTTAACATTGCTCTATTTGCATGTTTACAAGAAGGGTTAAGCTTTAATGCCATCTGATCCAATATGCCCATGAAAGGTCATGCTTTCATGCCATCTGATCTCTTATTTCCATCATAGAGGACATGTTCAGCATGAAAATGACCAGATATTAGCACTAGCATTAGATCGCTAGCATTAGCAAGTTAGCATTAGCATTCAAACTTAAACATAGCAGTTCTTGCATGTATACAAGAAGGCTTTAGCTTAAACGGTATTTGATCTCTTATTTCCATCATAGAGGACACGTACAGTATGAAAATGACAAGATATTAGCACTAGCATTAAATCGCTAGCATTAAGAAGTTAGCATTAGCATTCAAACTTAAACGTTGCAGTAATTGCATGTATACAAGAAGGGTTAAGCTTTAATGCCATCTAATCTAATATGCCCTTGAAGGGTTATGCTTTAATGCCATCTGATCTCTTATTTCCATCATTGAGGACATGTACAGTATGAAAATGACCAGATATTAGCACTAGCATTATATTGCTAGCATTAGCAAGTTAGCATAAGCATTCAAACTTTAAAATTGCTGTATTTGCATGTATACAAGAAGGGGTAAGCTTTAATGCCATCTAATCTAATATGCCCATGAAGGGTTTTGCTTTCATGTCATCTGATCTATTATTTCCATCATAGAGGACACGGACAGTATGAAAATGACCAGATATTAGGACTAGCATTAGATCGTTAGCATTAGCAAGTTAGCATTAGCATTCAAACTTAAAGATTGCAGTACTTGCATGTTTTCAAGAAGCGTTAAGCTTTAATGCCATGTGATCCAATAAGCCCATGAAGGGTAATGCTTTAATGCGATCTGATCTCTTATTTCCATCATAAAGGACACGTATAGTATGAAAATGACCAGATATTAGCACTAGCATTAGATCGCTAGCATTAGCAAGTTAGCATTAGCATTCAAACTTTAACATTGCTGTATTTGCATGAATACAATTAGGGTTAAGCTTTAATGCTATCAAATCTAATTTGCCCACGAAGGGTTATGCTTTAATGCCATCTCATCTCTTATTTCCATCATAGAGGACATGTACAGTATGAAAATGACCAGATATTAGCACTAGCATTAGATCGCTAGCATTAGCAAGTTAGCATTAGCATTCAAACTTAAACATTGCAGTACTTGCATGTATACAAGAAGGCTTTAGCTTTAACGGCATTTGATCTTATTTCCATCATAGAGGACACGTACAGTATGAAAATGACCAGATATTAGCACTAACATTAAATCGCTAGCATTAAGAAGTAAGCATTAGCATTCAAACTTAAACGTTGCAGTAATTGCATGTGTACAAGAAGGGTTAAGCTTTAATGCCATCTAATCTAATATGCCCATTAAGGGTTATGCTTTAATGTCATCTGATCTCTTATTTCCATCATTGCGGATACATACAGTATGAAAATGACAAGATATTAGCTCTAGAATTAGATCGCTAGCATTAGCAAGTTAGCATTAGCATTCAAACTTAAACGTTGCAGTACTTGCATGTATACAAGAAGGGTTAAGCTTTAATGCAATCAAATCTAATATGCCCTTAAAGGGTTATGCTTTAATGCCATCTGAAATCTTATTTCCATCATTAAAGGACATGTACAGTATGAAAATGACCAGATATAAGCACACGCAATAGATCTCTAGCATTAGCAAGTTAACATAAGCATTCAAACTTTAAAATTGCTGTATTTGCATGTATACAAGAAGGGGTAAGCGTTAATACCATCTAATCTAATATGCCCATGAAGGGTTTTGCTTGAATGTGATCTGATCTCTAATTTCCATCATAGAGGACCCGGACAGTATGAAAATGACGAGATATTAGCACTAGCATTAGATCGTTAGCATTAGCAAGTTAGCATTAGCATTCAAACTTAAACATTGCAGTACTTGAATGTATACAAGAAGGGTAAAGCTTTAATGCCATCTAATCTAATATGCTCATTAAGGGTTATGCTTTAATGTCATCTGATCTCTTATTTCCATCATAGAGGACACGTACGGTATGACAATGACCAGACATTAGATCTAGCATTAGATCGCTATGATTAGCAAGATAGCATTAGCATTCAAACTTAAACATTGCAGTACTTGCATGTATATAAGAAGGGTTAAGATTTAATGCCATCTAATCTAATATGCCCCTTAAGTGTTATGCTTTAATGTCATCTGATCTCTTATTTCCATCATAGAGGACACGTACAGTATGAAGATGACCAGATATTAGCAATAGCATTAGATCGCTAGCATTAGCAAGTTAGAATTAGCATTCAAACTTTAACATTGCTGTATATGCATGTATACAAGAAGCGTTAAGCTTTAATGCCATCTAATCTATTATGCCCTTTAAGGGTTATGCCTTAATGCCATCTGATTTCTGATTTCCATTATAGAGCACAGGTACAGTATGAAAATGATCAGATATTAGCACTAGCATTAGATCGCTAGCATTAGCAAGTTAGCATAAGCATTGAAACTTTAACATTGCTGTATTTGCATGTATACAAGAAGTGTTAAGCTTTAATGCAATCTAATATAATATGCCCATGAAAGGTTATGCTTTAATGCCATCTGATCTCTTATTTCCATCATAGAGGACATGTTCAGCATGAAAATGACCAGATATTAGCACTAGCATTAGATCGCTAGCATTAGCAAGTTAGCATTAGCATTCAAACTTAAACATTACTGTATTTGCATGTATACAAGAAGGATTAAGGTTTAATGTCATCTGATCCAATATGCCCATGAAGGGTAATGCTTTAATGCGATCTGATCTCTTATTTCCATCATAGATGACATGTTCAGCATGAAAATGACCAGATATTAGCACTAGCATTAGATCGCTAGCATTAGCTAGTTAGCTTTAGCATTCAAACTTTAACATTGCTGTATTTGCATGTATACAAGAAGGTTAAAGCTTTAATGCCATCTGATCCAATATGCCCATGAAAGGTCATGCTTTAATGGCATCTGATCTCTTATTTCCATCATAGAGGACATGTTCAGCATGAAAATGACCAGATATTAGCACTAGCATTAGATCGCTAGCATTAGCAAGTTAGCATTAGCATTCAAACTTAAACATTGCAGTTCTTGCAAGTATACAAGAAGGCATTAGCTTTAACGGCATTTGATCTCTTATTTCCATCATAGAGGACACGTACAGTATGAAAATGACCAAATATTAGCACTAGCATTAAATCGCTAGCATTAGCAAGTTAGCATTAGCATTCAAACTTAAACGTTGCAGTAATTGCATGTATACAAGAAGGGTTAAGCTTTAATGCCATCTAATCTAATATGCCCTTGCAGGGTTATGCTGTAATGCCATCTGATCTCTTATTTCCATCATTGAGGACATGTACAGTATGAAAATGACCAGATATTAGCACTCGCATTAGATTGCTAGCATTAGCAAGTTAGCATAAGCATTCAAACTTTAAAATTGATGTATTTGCATGTATACAAGAAGGGGTAAGCTTTAATGCCATGTAATCTAATATGCCCATGAAGGGTTTTGCTTTAATGTCATCTGATCTCTTATTTCCATCATCGAGGACACGTACAGTATGAAAATGACCAGATATTAGCTCTAGCATTAGATCGCTAGCATTAGCAAGTTAGAATTAGCATTCAAACTTAAACATTGCAGTACTTGCATGTATACAAGAAGGGTTGAGCTGTAATGCCATCTAATCTAAAATGCCCACGAAGGGTTAGGCTTTAATGCCATCCGATCTCTTGTTTCCGTCAAAGAGGAGACGTACAGTCTGAAATTGACCAGATATTAGCACTAGCATTAGATCGCTAGCATTAGCAAGTTAGGATTAGCATTCAAACTTTAAAATTGCTGTATTTGCATGTGTACAAGAATGGTTAAGCTTTAATGTCATCTAATCTAATATGCCGATTAAAAGTCATGCTTTAATGCCATCTGATCTCTTATTTCAATTATAGTGGACACGTACCGTATGAAAATGAAAAGATATTAGCACTGGCATTAGATAATTAGCATTAGCAAGTTAGCATTAGCATTCAAACTTAAACATTGCAGGACTTGCATGTATACAAGACGTGTTAAGCTTTAATGCCATCTAATCTAATTTGCCCACGAAGGGTTATGCTTTAATGCCATCTGATCTCTTATTTCTATCATAGAAGACATGTTCAGTATGAAAATGACCAGATATTAGCACAAGCATTAGATCGTTAGCATTAGCAAGTTAGCATTAGCATTCAAACTTAAACATTGCAGTACTTGCATGTATACATGAAGGGTTAAGCTTTCATGCCATCTTATCTAATATGCCCATGAAGGGTTATGCTTTAAAGGCATCTGATCTCCTATTTACATCATAGAGGCCACGTACAGTATGAAAATGAGCATATATTAGCTCTAGCATTAGATCGCTAGCATTAGCAAGTTAGCATTAGCATTCAAACTTAAACATTGCAGTACTTGCATGTATACAAGAACGGTTGAGCTTAAATGCCATCTAATCTAAAATGCCCACGAAGGGTTGGGCTTTTATGCCATCTGATCTCTTTTTTTCCGTCAAAGAGGAGACGTACAGTATGAAATTGATCAGATATTAGCACTAGAATTAGATCGCTAGCATTAGCAAGTTAGCATTAGCATTCAAACTTTAAAATTACTGTATTTGCATATGTACAAGAAGGATTAAGCTTTAATGTCATCTAATCTAATATGCCGATGAAAAGTCATGCTTTAATTCCATCTGATCTCTTATTTCCATCATAGAGGACACATACAGTATGAAAATGACCAGATATTAGCACTAGCATTAGATGGCTAGCATTAGCAAGTTAGCATTAGCATTCAAACTTAAACATTGCAGTACTTGCATGTATACAAGAAGGCTTTAGCGTTAATGGCATGTGATCTCTTATATCCATCATAGAGGACACGTACAGTATGAAAATGACCAGATATTAGCACTAGCATTAGCAAGTTAGATTTAGCATTCAAACTTTAACATTGCTGTATTTGCATGAATACAAGTAGGGTTAAGCTTTAATGCTATCTAATCTAATTTGCCCACGAAGAGTTATGTTTTAATGCCATCTCATCTCTTATTTCCATCATAGAAGTCACGTACAGCATGAAAATGAACAGATATTAGCACTAGCATTAGATCGTTAGCATTAGCAAGTTAGCATGAGCATTCAAACTTAAACATTGCAGTACTAGCATGTATACAAGAAGGGTTAAGGTTTATTGCCATCTAATCTAATATGCCCATGAAGCGTTATGCTTTAAAGGCATCTGATCTCTTATTTACATCATAGAGGCCACGTACAGTATGAAAATGACCAGATATTAGCTCTAGCATTAGATCGCTAGCATTAGCAAGTTAGCATTAGCATTCAAACTTAAACATTGCAGTACTTGCATGTATACAAGAAGGGTTGAGCTTTAATGACATCTAATCTAAAATGCCCACGAAGGGTTAGGCTTTAATGCCATCTGATCTCTTATTTCCGTCAAAGAGGAGACGTACAGTATGAAATTGACCAGATATTAGCACTAGCATTAGATTGCTAGCATTAGCAAGTTAGCATTAGCATTCAAACTTTAAAATAGCTGTATTTGCATGTGTACAAGAAGGGTTAAGCTTTAATGTCATCTAATCTTATATGCCGATGAAAAGTCATGCTTTAATGCCATCTGATCTCTTATTTCCATCATAGTGGACACGTACAGTATGAAAATGACAAGATATTAGCAATAGCATTAGATCGCTAGCATTAGCAAGTTAGCATAAGCATTCAAACTTAAACATTGCAGTACTTGCATGTATACAAGAAGGCTTAAGCTTTTATGCCATCTGATCTCCTATTTCCATCATAGAGGACACATAAAGTAGGAAATTGACCAGATATTAGCAGTAGCATTAGATTGCTAGCATTAGCAAGTTAATATTAGCATTCAAACTTTAACATTGCTGTATTTGCATGTATACAAGAAGCGTTAAGCAATAATGCCTTCTAATCTAATATGCCCATGAAGGGTTATGCCTTATTGCTATCTGATTTCTGATTTCCATTATAGAGAAGACATACAGTATGAAAATGATCAGATATTAGCACTAGCATTAGATCGCTAGCATTAGCAAGTTAGCATTAACATTCAAACTTTACCATTGCTGTATTTGCATGTATACAAGAAGCGTCAAGCTTTAAAGCCATCTGATGCAATATGCCCATGAATGGTAATGCTTTAATGTCATCTGATCTCTTATTTCCATCGTAGTGGACATGTTCAGCATGAAAATGTCAAGATATTAGCACTAGCATTAGATCGCTAGCATTAGCAAGTTAGCATTAGCATTCAAACTTTAACATTGCTGTATTTGCATGTATACAAGAAGGGTTAAGCTTTAATGCCATCTAATATAATATGCTCATGAAAGGTTATGCGTTAATGCCATCTGATCTCTTATTTCCATCATAGAGGACATGTTCAGCATGAAAATGACCAGATATTAGCACTAGCATTAGATCACTAGCATTAGCAAGTTAGCATAAGCATTGGAAGTTTAACATTGCTGTATTTGCATGTAGACAAGAAGGGTTAAGCTTTAATGCCAACTTATATAATATGCCCATGAAAGGTTATGCTTTAATGCCATCTGATCTCTTATTTCCATCATAGTGGACATGTTCAGCATAAAAGTGATCAGATATTAGCACTAGCATTCGATCGCTAGCATTAGCAAGTAAGCATTAGCATTCAAACTTTAACATTGCTGTATTTGCATGTATAGAAGAAGGGTTAAGCTTTAATGCCATGTGATCCAAAAAGCCCATGAAGGGTAATGCTTTAATGCGATCTGATCTCTCATTTCCATCATAGAGGACACGTACAGTATAAAAATGACCAGATATTAGCACTAGTATTAGATCGCTAGCATTAGCAAGTTAGCATTAGTAATTCAAACTTAAACATTGCAGTACTTGCATGTATACAAGAAGGCTTTAGCTTTAATGCCATTTGATCTCTTATTTCCACCATAAAGGACACGTACAGTATGAAAATGACCAGATATTAGCACTAGCATTAGATCACTAGCATTAGCAAGTGAGATTTAGCATTCAAACTTTAACATTGCTGTATTTGCATGAATACAAGTAGGGTTAAGCTTTAATGCCATGTGATCAAATAAGCCCATGAAGGGTAATGCTTTAATGCGATCTGATCTTTTATTTCCATCATAGAGGACACGTACAGTATGAAAATGATCAGATATTAGCACTAGCATTCGATCTCTAGCATTAGCAAGTTAGCATTAGCATTCAAACTTTAACATTGCTGTATTTGCTTGTATACAAGAAGGGTTAAGCTTTAATGCCATGTGATCCAATAAGCCCATGAAGGGTAATGCTTTAATGCCATCTCATCTCTTATTTCCATCATAGATAACACGTACAGTATGAAAATGTGCAGATATTAGCACTAGCATTAGATAGTTAGCATTAGCAAGTTAGCATTAGCATTCAAACTTAAACATTGCAGTACTTGCATGTATACAAGAAGGGTTAAGCTTTAATGCCATCTAATCTAATATGCCCATGAAGCGTTATGCTTTAAAGGCATCTGATCTCTTATTTACATCATAGAGGCCACGTACAGTATGAAAATGACCAGATATTAGCTCTAGCATTAGATCGCTAGCTTTAGCAAGTTAGCATTAGCATTCAAACTTAAACATTGCAGTACTTGCATGTATACAAGAAGGGTTGAGCTTTAATGCCATCTGATCTAAAATGCCCACGAAGGGTTAGGCTTTAATGCCATCTGATCTCTTATTTCCGTCAAAGAGGAGACGTACAGTGTGAAATTGACCAGATATTAGCACTAGCATTAGATCGCTAGCATTAGCAAGTTAGCATTAGCATTCAAATTTAAACATTGCAGTACTTGCATGTATACAAGAAGGGTTAAGCTTTAATGCCATCTAATCTAATATGCACATGAAGGGTTATGATTTAATGCCATCTGATCTCTTATTTCCATCATTGAGGACACGTACAGTATGAAAATGACCAGATATTAGCACTAGCATTAGATCGCTAGCATTAGCAATTTTGCATAACCATTCAAACTAAAACATTGCAGTACTTGCATGTATCCAAGAAGGCTTAAGCTTTATTCCAATCTGATCTCTTATTTCCATCATCGAGGACACGTACAGTATGAAAATGACCAGATATTAGCACTAGCATTAGATCGGTAGCATTAGCAAGTTAGCATTAGCATTCAAACTTTAACATTGCTTTATTTGCACCTATACAAGAAGCGTTAAGCTTTAATGCCATCTAATCTAATATGCCAATGAAGGGTTATGCCTAAATGCCATCTGATCTCTGATTCCCATTATAGAGGACACGTACAGTATGAAAATGATCAGATATTTGCACTAGCATTAGATCGCAAGCATTAGCAAGTTAGCATAAGCATTCAAACTTTAACATTGCTGTATTTGCATATATACAAGAAGTGCTAATCTTTAATGCCATTTAATATAATATGCCCACGTAAGAATATTCTTTGATGCCATCTTATCTCTTATTTCCATCATAGAGGACACTTACAGTATGAAAATGACCAGATATTAGCACAAGCATTAGATTGCTAGCATGAGCAAGTTAGCATAAGCATTCAAACTTTAACATTGCAGTATTTGCATATTTACAAGAATGGTTAAGCTTTAATGCCATTTAATATAATATGCCCAAGAAAGGTTATGCTTTAATGTCATCTGATCTCTTATTTCCATCATAGAGGACACGTACGGTATGAAAATGACCAGATATTAGCACTAGTATTAAATCACTAGCATTAGCAAGTTAGATTTAGCATTCAAACTTTAACATTGCTGTATTTGCATGAATACAAGTAGGGTTAAGCTTTAATGCTATCAAATCTAATTTGCCCACGAGGGGTTATGCTTTAATGCCATCTCATCTCTTATATCCATCATAGAAGACACGTACAGTATGAAAATGACCAGATATTAGCACTAGCATTAGATCTTTAGCATTAGCAACTTAGCATTAGCATTCAAACTTTAACATTGCTGTATTTGCATGTATACAAGAAGGGTTAAGCTTTAATGCCATCTAATCTAATATGCCCACGAAGCGTTATGTTTTAAAGGCATCTGATCTCTTATTTACATACTATAGGCCACGTACAGTATGAAAATGACCAGATATTAGCACTACCATTAGATCGCTAGCATTAGCAAGTTAGCATTAGCATTCAAACTTAAACATTGCAGTACTTGCATTTATACAAGAAGGGTTGAGCTTTAATGCCATCTAATCTAAAATGCCCACGAAGGGTTATGCTTTAATGCCATCTCATCTCTTATTTCCAACAGAGAGGACATGTTCAGCATAAAAATCATCAGATATTAGCACTAGCATTAGATCGCTAGCATTAGCAAGTTAGCATTAGCATTCAAACTTTAAAATTGCAGTACTTGCATGTATACAAGAAGGGTAAAGCTTTAATGCCATCTAATCTAATATGCTCATTAAGGGTTATGCTTTAATGTCATCTGATCTCTTATTTCCATCATAGAGGACACGTACGGTATGAAAATGACCAGATATTAGCACTAGCATTAAATCACTAGCATTAGCAAGTTAGATTTAGCATTCAAACTTTAACATTGCTGTATTTGCATGAATACAAGTAGGGTTAAGCTTTAATGCTATCTAATCTAATTTGCCCACGAGGGGTTATGCTTTAATGCGATCTCATCTCTTATTTCCATCATAAAAGACACGTACAGTATGAAAATGACCAGATATTAGCACTAGCATTAGATCTTTAGCATTAGCAAGTTAGCATTAGCATTCAAACTTTAAAATTGCTGTATTTGCATGTGTACAAGAAGGGTTAAGCTTTAATGTCATCTAATCTAATATGCCGATGAAAAGTCATGCTTTAATGCCATCTGATCTCTTATTTCCATCATAGTGGACACGTACAGTATAAAAATGACAAGATATTAGCAATAGCATTAGATCGCTAGCATTAGCAAGTTAGCATCAGCATTCAAACTTAAACATTGCAGTACTTGCATATATACAAGAAGGGTTAAGCTTTAATGCCATTTAATATAATATGCCCATGAAAGGTTATGCTTTAATGCCATCTGATCTCTAATTTCCATCATAGAGGACACATACAGTATAAAAATGACCAGATATTAGCACAAGCATTAGATCGCTAGCATTAGCAAGTTAGCATTTGCATTAAAACTTAAACATTGCAGTACTTGCATGTATACAAGAAGGGGAAAGCTTTAATGCCATCTAATCTAATATGCCCATGAAGCATTTTGCTTTAATGCCATCTGATTTCTTATTTCCATCATAGAGGACATGTTCAGCATGAAAATGACCAGATATTAGCACTAGCATTAGATCGCTAGCATTAGCAAGTTAGCATTTGCATTAAAACTTAAACATTGCAGTACTTGCATGTATACAAGAAGGGGAAAGCTTTAATGCCATCTAATCTAATATGCCCATGAAAGGTTATGCTTTAATGCCATCTGATCTCTTATTTCCATCAGAGAGGACATGTTCAGCATGAAAATGACCAGATATTAGCACTAGCATTACCAGATATAGCGCTAGCATTATCGCAAGTTAGCATAAGCATTCAAAGTTTAACATTGCTGTATTTGCATGTAGACATGAAGGGTTAAGCTTTAATGCCATCTAATATAATATGCCCATGAAAGGTTATGCTTTAATGCCATCTGATCTCTTATTTCCATCATAGAGGACATGTTCAGCATGAAAATGACCAGATATTAGCACTAGCATTAGATCACTAGCATTAGCAAGTTAGCATTAGCATTCAAATTTAGCATTCAAACAAGAAGGGTTTTAACATTGCTGTATTTGCATGAATACAAGTAGGGTTATGCTTTAATGGTATCTAATCTAATTTGCCCACGAAGGGTTATGCTTTAATGCTATCTCATCTCTTATTTCCATCATAGAGGACACGTACAGTATGAAAATGACCAGATATTAGCACTAGCAATAGATCGTTAGCATTAGTAAGTTAGCATTAGCATTCAAACTTAAACATTGCAGTACTTGCATGTATACAAGAAGGGGTAAGCTTTAATGCCATCTAAGCTAATATGCCCATGAAGGGTTTTGCTTTTAATGCCATCTGATGTTGTATTTCCATCATAGAGGACACGTACAGTATGAAAATGATCAGATATTAGCACTAGCATTAGATCGCTAGCATTAGCAAGTTAGCATAAGCATTCAAACTTTAACATTGCAGTATTTTCATATATAAAAGAAGGGTTAAGCTTTAATGCCATTTAATATAATATGCCCATGAAAGGTTATGCTTTAATGCCATCTGATTAATCCGTCCGTGGGGGTATGCATCTGGGCCAAAATTTGCCTGCGAAAGGGTTAACATTGCTGTATTTGCATGTATACAAGAAGGGTTAAGCTTTAATGCCATGTGATCAAATAAGCCCATGAAGGGTAATGCTTTAATGCGATCTGATCTCTTATTTCCATCATAGAGGACACGTACAGTATGAAAATGACCAGATATTAGCACTAGCATTAGATCGCTAGCATTAGCAAGTTAGCATTAGAATTCAAACTTAAAGATTGCAGTACTTGCATGAATACAAGAAGGCTTTAGCTTTAATGGCATTTGATCTCTTATATCCATCATAGAGGACACGTACAGTATGAAAATGACCAGATATCAGCACTAGCATTAGATCAATAGCATTAGCCAGTTAGATTTAGCATTCAAACTTTAACATTGCTGTATTTGCATGAATACAAGTAGGGTTAAGCTTTAATGCTATCTAATCTAATTTGCCCACGAAGGGTTATGCTTTAATGCCATCTGATCTCTTATTTCCATCATTGAGGACACAAACAGTATGAAAATGACCAGATATTAGCACAAGCATTAGATCGCTAGCATTAGCAAGTTAGCATTAGCATTCAATCTTAAACATTGCAGTACTTGCATGTATACAAGAAGTGTTAAGCTTTATTGCCATCTAATCTAATATGCCCATGAAGAATTTTGCTTTAATGCCATCTGATCTCTTATTTCCATCATAGAGGACATGTTCAGTATGAAAATGATCAGATATTAGCACTAGCATTAGATCGCTAGCATTAGCAAGTTTGCATTAGCATTCAAACTTTAACCCTTTCGCAGGCACAGCGACATTTTTGTCGTTTTAACCAACGTGTTTTATAAAGTCTTCTTTAAATTCCCCGATTGCGGGAATTCCCTTGTTAGTTACGCTCATTACCATTGGCTGTCTCTCAGGTCACCCAGCACTGTATTTTTAGCCGTGAACGAGGCATGGGATTTCTAAAAACGCTAAATCGAGACTACTTCCGGTCAAATTGTGGGACATGTGAACATGGCATCGACGAAGTACAAATAGCCGGCATTCTAGCCGTGTTTTCTAAACGTAAATACAACGTGGATGAAGTTTTTGCTTTATTGAATGACTCTGACGATGAGTTTGAATATCCAGAGAGCGGGAGTGACTTGGATCCAAACGATTTTAGCGATTCTGGAGAGGATTAAAACATAAAAACATCAGTTATGGGAAACTTATGAGATTTGGTGTTATTTTATTGTTATTTTGAATAACAATCATATTTTGGTAAAAACCCAAAATTAATCGGTAACACTTTACAATAAGGGTACAACAATTAACATGAATTAACATTAGTTCATTAACTATCAGTTAATTAGCAGGTAACTAATGTGTTAGATAGCTTAATAAGCATTACGTAACCATAATTGAGCATTTATTAATTTTCTATGTATCCCTTATTGTGAAGTTGAAAACATCCCTTAAGTATCCCCTATGTAGTACTTCAAACTATTAAACCATAATTTATAAATTAATACCTTAGTTGATGTGAACATCATTTGTAAATGATTACCAGGTGCATTAGTTAAATGTTAATTACCTGTCAGTAAATGCCTATTACTGCATTAACTAATGTTAATTGTTGTACCCTTATTGTAAAGTGTTACCAATTAATCCGTCCGTGGGGGTATGCATCTGGGCCAAAATTTGCCTGCGAAAGGGTTAACATTGCTGTATTTGCATGTATACAAGAAGGGTTAAGCTTTAATGCCATGTGATCAAATAAGCCCATGAAGGGTAATGCTTTAATGCGATCTGATCTCTTATTTCCATCATAGAGGACACGTACAGTATGAAAATGACCAGATATTAGCACTAGCATTAGATCGCTAGCATTAGCAAGTTAGCATTAGAATTCAAACTTAAACATTGCAGTACTTGCATGTATACAAGAAGGCTTTAGCTTTAATGGCATTTGATCTCTTATATCCATCATAGAGGACACGTACAGTATGAAAATGACGAGATATCAGCACTAGCATTAGATCAATAGCATTAGCCAGTTAGATTTAGCATTTAAACTTTAACATTGCTGTATTTGCATGAATACAAGTAGGGTTAAGCTTTAATGCTATCTAATCTAATTTGCCCACGAAGGGTTATGCTTTAATGCCATCTCATCTCTTATTTCCATCATAGAAGACACGTACAGTATGAAAATGACCAGATATTAGCACTAGCATTAGATCCCTAGCATTAGCAAGTTAGCATAAGCATTCAAACTTTAACATTGCAGTATTTGCATATCTACAAGAAGGGTTAAGCTTTAATGCCATTTAATATAATATGCCCATTAAAGGTTATGCTTTAATGCCATCTGATCTCTAATTTCCATCATAGAGGACACATACAGTATGAAAATGACCAGATATTAGCACAAGCATTAGATCGCTAGCATTAGCAAGTTAGCATTTGCATTCAAACGTAAACATTGCAGTACTTGCATGTATACAAGAAGGGGAAAGCTTTAATGTCATCTAATCTAATATGCCCATTAAAGGTTATGCTTTAATGCCATCTGATCTCTAATTTCCATCATAGAGGACACATACAGTATGAAAATGACCAGATATTAGCACAAGCATTAGATCGCTAGCATTAGCAAGTTAGCATTTGCATTCAAACGTAAACATTGCAGTACTTGCATGTATACAAGAAGGGGAAAGCTTTAATGTCATCTAATCTAATATGCCCTTGAAGGATTTTGCTTTAATGCCATGTGATCTCTTATTTCCAACATAGAGGACATGTTCAGCATGAAAATGATCAGATATTAGCACTAGCATTAGATCGCTAGCATTAGCAAGTTAGCATTAGCATTCAAACTTTAACATTGCAGTACTTGCATGTATATAAGAAGGGTTAAGCTTTAATGCCATCTAATCTAATATGCCCATGAAGCGTTATGCTTTAAAGGCATCTGATCTCTTATTTACATCATAGAGGCCATGTACAGTATGAAAATGACCAGATATTACCTCTAGCATAAGATCGCTAGCTTTAGCAAGTTAGCATTAGCATTCAAACTTAAACATTGCAGTACTTGCATGTATACAAGAAGGGTGGAGCTTTAATGCCATCTAATCTAAAATGCCCACGAAGGGTTAGGCTTTAATGCCATCTGATCTCTTATTTTCGTCAAAGAGGAGACGTACAGTGTGAAATTGAACAGATATCAGCACTAGCATTAGATCGCTAGCATTAGCAAGTTAGCATTAGCATTCAAACTTTAAAATTGCTGTATTTGCATGTGTACAAGAAGGGGTAAGCTTTAATGTCATCTAATCTAATATGCCGATGAAAAGTCATGCTTTAATGCAATCTGATCTCTTATTTCCATCATAGAGGACACATACAGTATGAAAATGACAAGATATTAGCAATAGCGTTAGATCGCTAGCATTTGCAAGTTAGAATTAGCATTCAAACTTTAACATTGCAGTACTTGCATGTATACAAGAAGGCTTTAGCTTTAATGCCATCTGATCTCTTATTTCCATCATAGAGGACACATACAGTATGAAAATGACCAGATATTAGCAGTAGCATTAGATTGCTAGCATTAGCAAGTTAGCATTAGCGTTAAAACTTTAACATTGCTGTATATGCATGTATACAAGAAGTGTTAAGCTTTAATGCCTTCTAATCTAATATGCCCATGAAGTGTTATGCCTAAATGTCATCTGATTTCTGATTTCCATTATAGAGGACACGTACAGTATGAAAATGATCAGATATTAGCACTAGCATTAGATCGCTAGCATTAGCAAGTTAGGATAAGCATTGAAACTTTAACATTGCTGTATTTGCATGTATACAAGAAGGGTTAAGCTTTAATGCCAAGTGATCCAATAAGCCCATGAAGGGTAATGCTTTAATGCCATCTCATCTCTTATTTCCATCATAGAAGACACGTACAGAATGAAAATGACCAGATATTAGCACTAGTATTAGCTCGTTAGCATTAGCAAGTTAGCATTAGCATTCAAACTTAAACATTGCAGTACTTGCATGTATACAAGAAGGGTTAAGCTTTAATGCCATCTAATCTAATATGCCCATGAAGCGTTATGCTTTCAAGGCATCTGATCTCTTATTTACATCATAGAGGCCACGTACAGTATGAAAATGACCAGATATTAGCAATAGCATTAGATCACTAGCATTAGCAAGTTAGAATTAGCATTCAAACTTTAACATTGCTGTATATGCATGTATACAAGAAGCGTTAAGCTTTAATGCCATCTGATCTCTTATTTCCATCATAGAGGACACATACAGTATGAAAATGACAAGATATTAGCAATAGCGTTAGATCGCTAGCATTAGCAAGTTAGAATAAGCATTCAAACTTTAACATTGCAGTACTTGCATGTATACAATAAGGCTTAAGCTTTAATGCCATCTGATCTCTTATTTCCCTCATAGAGGACACACACAGTATGAAAATGACCAGATATTAGCAGTTGCATTAGATTGCTAGAATTAGCAAGTGAGAATAAGCATTCAAACTTTAACATTGCTGTATATGCATGTATACAAGAAGCGTTAAGCTTTAATGCCTTATAATCTAATATGCCCATGAAGGGTTATGCCTTAATGCCATCTGATTTCTGATTTCCATTATAGAGGACACGTACAGTATGAAAATGATCAGATATTAGCACTAGCATTAGATCGCTAGCATTAGCAAGTTAGGATAAGCATTGAAACTTTAACATTGCTGTATTTGCATGTATACAAGAAGGGTAAAGCTGTAATGCCATTTAATATAATATGCCCATGAAAGGTTATCCTTTAATGACATCTGATCTCTTATTTCCATCATAGAGGACATGTTCAGCATGAAAATGACCAGATATTAGCACTAGCATTAGATCGCTAGCATTAGCAAGTTAGAGTTAGCATTCAAACTTTACCATTGCTGTATTTGCATGTATACAAGAAGGGTTAAGCTTTAATGCCATGTGATCAAATAAGCCCATGAAGGGTAATGCTTTAATGCGATCTGATCTCTTATTTCCATCATAGAGGACACGTACAGTATGAAAATGACCAGATATTAGCACTAGCATTAGATCGCTAGCATTAGCAAGTTAGCATTAGAATTCAAACTTAAACATTGCAGTACTTGCATGTATACAAGAAGGCTTTAGCTTTAATGGCATTTGATCTCTTATATCCATCATAGAGGACACGTACAGTATGAAAATGACGAGATATCAGCACTAGCATTAGATCAATAGCATTAGCCAGTTAGATTTAGCATTTAAACTTTAACATTGCTGTATTTGCATGAATACAAGTAGGGTTAAGCTTTAATGCTATCTAATCTAATTTGCCCACGAAGGGTTATGCTTTAATGCCATCTCATCTCTTATTTCCATCATAGAAGACACGTACAGTATGAAAATGACCAGATATTAGCACTAGCATTAGATCCCTAGCATTTGCAAGTTAGCATAAGCATTCAAACTTTAACATTGCAGTATTTGCATATCTACAAGAAGGGTTAAGCTTTAATGCCATTTAATATAATATGCCCATTAAAGGTTATGCTTTAATGCCATCTGATCTCTAATTTCCATCATAGAGGACACATACAGTATGAAAATGACCAGATATTAGCACAAGCATTAGATCGCTAGCATTAGCAAGTTAGCATTTGCATTCAAACGTAAACATTGCAGTACTTGCATGTATACAAGAAGGGGAAAGCTTTAATGTCATCTAATCTAATATGCCCATGAAGGATTTTGCTTTAATGCCATCTGATGTCTTATTTCCATCATAGAGGACACGTACAGTTTAAAAAATCACCAGATATTAGCACTAGCATTAGATCGTTAGCATTAGCAAGTTAGCATTAGCATTCAAACTTAAACATTGCAGGACTTGCATGTTTCCAAGAAGTGTTAAGCTTCAATGCCATCTAATCTAATATGCCCTTGAAGGATTTTGCTTTAATGCCATGTGATCTCTTATTTCCAACATAGAGGACATGTTCAGCATGAAAATGATCAGATATTAGCACTAGCATTAGATCGCTAGCATTAGCAAGTTAGCATTAGCATTCAAACTTTAACATTGCAGTACTTGCATGTATATAAGAAGGGTTAAGCTTTAATGCCATCTAATCTAATATGCCCATGAAGCGTTATGCTTTAAAGGCATCTGATCTCTTATTTACATCATAGAGGCCATGTACAGTATGAAAATGACCAGATATTACCTCTAGCATAAGATCGCTAGCTTTAGCAAGTTAGCATTAGCATTCAAACTTAAACATTGCAGTACTTGCATGTATACAAGAAGGGTGGAGCTTTAATGCCATCTAATCTAAAATGCCCACGAAGGGTTAGGCTTTAATGCCATCTGATCTCTTATTTTCGTCAAAGAGGAGACGTACAGTGTGAAATTGAACAGATATCAGCACTAGCATTTTATCGCTAGCATTAGCAAGTTAGCATTAGCATTCAAACTTTAAAATTGCTGTATTTGCATGTGTACAAGAAGGGTAAGTTTTAATGTCATCTAATCTAATATGCCGATGAAAAGTCATGCTTTAATGCAATCTGATCTCTTATTTCCATCATAGAGACACATACAGTATGAAAATGACAAGATATTAGCAATAGCGTTAGATCGCTAGCATTTGCAAGTTAGAATTAGCATTCAAACTTTAACATTGCAGTACTTGCATGTATACAAGAAGGCTTTTAGCTTTAATGCCATCTGATCTCTTATTTCCATCATAGAGGACACATACAGTATGAAAATGACCAGATATTAGCAGTAGCATTAGATTGCTAGCATTAGCAAGTTAGCATTAGCGTTAAAACTTTAACATTGCTGTATATGCATGTATACAAGAAGTGTTAAGCTTTAATGCCTTCTAATCTAATATGCCCATGAAGGGTTATGCCTAAATGTCATCTGATTTCTGATTTCCATTATAGAGGACACGTACAGTATGAAAATGATCAGATATTAGCACTAGCATTAGATCGCTAGCATTAGCAAGTTAGGATAAGCATTGAAACTTTAACATTGCTGTATTTGCATGTATACAAGAAGGGTTAAGCTTTAATGCCAAGTGATCCAATAAGCCCATGAAGGGTAATGCTTTAATGCCATCTCATCTCTTATTTCCATCATAGAAGACACGTACAGAATGAAAATGACCAGATATTAGCACTAGTATTAGCTCGTTAGCATTAGCAAGTTAGCATTAGCATTCAAACTTAAACATTGCAGTACTTGCATGTATACAAGAAGGGTTAAGCTTTAATGCCATCTAATCTAATATGCCCATGAAGCGTTATGCTTTCAAGGCATCTGATCTCTTATTTACATCATAGAGGCCACGTACAGTATGAAAATGACCAGATATTAGCAATAGCATTAGATCACTAGCATTAGCAAGTTAGAATTAGCATTCAAACTTTAACATTGCTGTATATGCATGTATACAAGAAGCGTTAAGCTTTAATGCCATCTGATCTCTTATTTCCATCATAGAGGACACATACAGTATGAAAATGACAAGATATTAGCAATAGCGTTAGATCGCTAGCATTAGCAAGTTAGAATTATCATTCAAACTTTAACATTGCAGTACTTGCATGTATACAATAAGGCTTAAGCTTTAATGCCATCTGATCTCTTATTTCCCTCATAGAGGACACACACAGTATGAAAATGACCAGATATTAGCAGTTGCATTAGATTGCTAGAATTAGCAAGTGAGAATAAGCATTCAAACTTTAACATTGCTGTATATGCATGTATACAAGAAGCGTTAAGCTTTAATGCCTTATAATCTAATATGCCCATGAAGGGTTATGCCTTAATGCCATCTGATTTCTGATTTCCATTATAGAGGACACGTACAGTATGAAAATGATCAGATATTAGCACTAGCATTAGATCGCTAGCATTAGCAAGTTAGGATAAGCATTGAAACTTTAACATTGCTGTATTTGCATATATACAAGAAGGGTAAAGCTGTAATGCCATTTAATATAATATGCCCATGAAAGGTTATCCTTTAATGACATCTGATCTCTTATTTCCATCATAGAGGACATGTTCAGCATGAAAATGACCAGATATTAGCACTAGCATTGGAGCGCTAGCATTAGCAAGTTAGAGTTAGCATTCAAACTTTACCATTGGTGTATTTGCATGTATACAAGAAGGGTTAAGGTTTAATGCCATCTGATCCAATATGCGCATGAAGGGTAATGCTTTAATGCGATCTGATCTCTTATTTCCATCATACAGGACATGTTCAGCATGAAAATGACAAGATATTAGCACTAGCATTAGATCGCTAGCATTAGCAAGTTAGCATTAGCATTCAAACTTTAACATTGCTGTATTTGCATGTATACAAGAAGGGTTAAGCTTTAATGCCATCTGATCCAATATGCGCATGAAGGGTCATGCTTTAATGCGATCTGATCTCTTATTTCCATCATAGTGTACATGTTCAGCATGAAAATGACCAGATATTAGCAATAGCATTAGATCGCTAGCATTAGCAAGTTAGAATTAGCATTCAAACTTTAACATTGCTGTATATGCATGTATACAAGAAGCGTTAAGCTTTAATGCCATCTGATCTCTTATTTCCATCATAGAGGACACATACAGTATGAAAATGACCAGATATTAGCAGTAACATTAGATTGCTAGCATTAGCAAGTTAGAATTAGCATTGAAACTTTAACATTGCTGTATATGCATGTATACAAGAAGCGTTAAGCTTTAATGCCTTCTAATCTAATATGCCCATGAAGGGTTATGCCTTAATGCAATCTGATTACTGATTTCCATTATAGAGGACACGTACAGTATGAAAATGATCAGATATTAGCACTAGCATTAGATCGCTAGCATTAGCAAGTTAGCATTAGCATTCAAACTTTAACATTGCTGTATTTGCATGTATACAAGAGGGGTTAAGCTTTAATGCCATCTGATCCAATATGCCCATGAAAGGTAATGCTTTAATGCCATCTGGTCTCTTATTTCCATCATATTGGACATGTTCAGCATGAAAATGACCAGATATTAGCACTAGCATTAGATGGCTAGCATTAGCAAGTTAGCATTAGCATTCAAACTTAAACATTGCTGTACTTGCATGTATACAAGAAGGCTTTAGCTTTAATGCCTTTTGATATCTTATTTCCATATTAGAGGACACGTACAGTATGAAAATGACCAGATATTAGCACAAGCATTAGATCACTAGCATTAGCAAGTTAGATTTAACATTCAAACTTTAACATTGCTGTATTTGCATGAATACAAGTAGGGTTAAGCTTTCATGCTATCTAATGTAATTTGCCCACGAAGGGTTATGCTTTAATGCCATCTCATCTCTTATTTCCATCATAGAAGACACGTACAGTATGAAAATGACCAGATATTAGCACTAGCATTAGATCACTAGCATTAGCAAGTTAGATTTAGCATTCAAACTTTAACATTACTGTATTTGCATGAATACAAGCAAGATTAAGCTTTAATGCTATCTAATCTAATTTGCACACGAAGGGTTATGCTTTAATGCCATCTCATCTCTTATTTCCATCATAGAAGATACGTACAGTATGAAAATCACCAGATATTAGCACTAGCATTAGATCGTTAGCATTAGCAAGTAAGCATTAGCATTCAAACTTTAACATTGCTGTACTTGCATGTATACAAGAAGGCTTTAGCTTTAATGCCTGTTGATCTCTTATTTCCATCATAGAGGACACGTACAGTATGAAAATGACCAGATATTAGCACTAGCATTAGATCACTAGCATTAGCAAATTAGATTTAGCATTCAAACTTTAACATTTCTGTGTTTGCATGAATACAAGTAGGGTTAAGCTTTAATGCTATCTAATCTAATTTGCCCACGAAGGGTTATGATTTAATGCCATCTCATCTCTTATTTCCATCATAGAAGACACGTACAGTATGAAAATGACCAGATATTAGCACAAGCATAAGATCGTTAGCATTAGCAAGTTAGCATTAGCATTCAAACTTAAACATTGCAGTACTTGCATGTATACAAGAAGGGTTAAGCTTTATTGCCATCTAATCTAATATGCCCATGAAGCGTTATGCTTTAAAGGCATCTGATCTCTTATTTACATCATAGAGGCCACGTACAGTATGAAAATGACCAGATATTAGCTCTAGCATTAGATCGCTAGCATTAGCAAGTTAGCATTAGCATTCAAACTTAAACATTGCAGTACTTGCATGTATACAAGAAGGGTTAAGCTTTAATGCCATCTGATCCAATATGCCCATGAAAGGTAATGCTTTAATGCCATCTGGTCTCTTATTTCCATCATAGTGGACATGTTCAGCATGAAAATGACCAGATATTAGCACTAGCATTAGATCGCTAGCATTAGCAAGTTAGCATTAGCATTCAAACTTTAACATTGCTGTATTTGCATGTTTACAAGAAGGGTTAAGCTTTAATGCCATGTGATCCAATAAGCACATGAAGGGTAATGCTTTAATGCGATCTGATTTCTTATTTCCATCATAGAGGACACGTTCAGTATGAAAATGACCAGATATTAGCACAAGCATTAGATCGCTAGCATTAGCAAGTTAGCATTAGCATTCAAACTTAAACATTGCAGTACTTGCATGAATAAAAGAAGGCTTTAGCTTTAATGCCATTTGATCTGTTATTTCCATCATAGAGGACACGTACAGTATGAAAATGACCAGATATTAGCACTAGCATTAGATCACTAGCATTAGCAAGTTAGCATTAGCATTGAAACTTTAACATTGCTGTATATGCATGTATACAAGAAGCGTTAAGCTTTAATGCCTTCTAATCTAATATGCCCATGAAGGGTTATGCCTTAATGCAATCTGATTACTGATTTCCATTATAGAGGACACGTACAGTATGAAAATGATCAGATATTAGCACTAGCATTAGATCGCTAGCATTAGCAAGTTAGCATTAGCATTCAAACTTTAACATTGCTGTATTTGCATGTATACAAGAAGGGTTAAGCTTTAATGCCATCTGATCCAATATGCCCATGAAAGGTAATGGTTTAATGCCATCTGGTCTCTTATTTCCATCATAGTGGACATGTTCAGCATGAAAATGACCAGATATTAGCACTAGCATTAGATCGCTAGCATTAGCAAGTTAGCATTAGCATTCAAACTTTAACATTGCTGTATTTGCATGTTTACAAGATGAGGGTGGCTTTTAATGCCATCTGATCCTCTTATTTCCATGAAGTGAATGTTCAGCATGAAAATGATTTCTGTTATTTCCATCACTAGGATTAGTTCAGTATGAAAAAGTTAGCATTAGCATTCAAACTTTAAGATTGCTAGCATTTTGCATGTTAGCAAGAAGCATTCAAGCTTAAAATTGCCAAGTGATGCAATGAATACATGAAGGCTGTATTTTAATGCTTTAATGCCATCTGATCTCTTATTTCCATCATAGAGGACACGTACAGTATGAAAATGACCAGATATTAGCACTAGCATTAGATCGCTAGCATTAGCAAGTTAGCATTAGCATTCAAACTTAAACATTGCAGTACTTGCATGAATAAAAGAAGGCTTTAGCTTTAATGCCATTTGATCTGTTATTTCCATCATAGAGGACACGTACAGTATGAAAATGACCAGATATTAGCACTAGCATTAGATCACTAGCATTAGCAAGTTAGATTTAGCATTCAAACTTAAACATTGCAGTATTTGCATGAATAAAAAGGATTAAGCTTTAATGCTATCTTTAATTTGCCCTTTAATGCCATTTGCCATCTCATCTCTTATTTCCATCATAGAGGACACGTACAGTATGAAAATGACCAGATATAAGCACTAGCATTAGATCACTAGCATTAGCAAGTTAGATTAAGCATTCAAACTTTAACATTGCTGTATTTGCATGTAGACAAGAAGGGCTGAGCTTTAATGCCATCTAATATAATTTGCCCATGAAGGGTTATGCTTTAATGCCATCTGATCTCTTATTTCCATCATAGAAGACATGTTCAGCATGAAAATGATAAGATATTAGCACTAGCATTAAATCGCTAGCATTAGCAAGTTAGCATTAGCATTCAAACTTAAACATTGCAGTACTTGCATGTATACAAGAAGCTTTGGTTAAGCTTTAATGCCATCTAATTAAATGCCCATGAAAGGTTATGCTTTAATGCCATCTGATCTCTTATTTCCATCATAGAGGACACATACAGAATGAAAATGACCAGATATTAGCACTAGCATTAGATCGCTAGCATTAGCAAGTTAGATTTAGCATTCAAACTTTAAACATTGCTGTATTTGCATGAATAAAGAAGGTTAAGCATTGAATGCTATCTAATTAATGCCATTATGCTTTAATGCCATCTCATCTCTTATTTCCATCATATAAGACACGTACAGTATGAAAATGACCAGATATTAGCACTAGCATTAGATCGTTAGCATTAGCAAGTTAGATTTAGCATTCAAACTTAAACATTGCTGTATTTGCATGAATACAAGAAAGGATTAAGCTTTAATGCTATCTAATTAATATGCCCATGAAGGGTTATGCTTTTAATGCCATCTCATCTCTTATTTCCATCATAGAGGATATACGTACAGAATGAAAATGACCAGATATTAGCACTAGCATTAGATCGTTAGCATTAGCAAGTTAGCATTAGCATTCAAACTTAAACATGGCTGTACTTGCATGTATAAGAAGGCTTTAGCTTTAATGCCATTTGATCTCTTATTTCCATCATAGAGGACACGTACACAGTATGAAAATGACCAGATATTAGCACTAGCATTAGATCACTAGCATTAGCAAGTTAGATTTAGCATTCAAACTTTAACATTGCTGTATTTGCATGAATACAAGTAGGGTTAGGCTTTAATGCTATCTAATCTAATTTGCCCACGAAGGGTTATGCTTTAATGCCATCTCATCTCTTATTTCCATCATAGAAGACATGCGTACAGTATGAAAAATGACCAGATATTAGCACTAGCATTAGATCGTTAGCATTAGCAAGTTAGCATTAGCATTCAAACTTAAACATTGCAGTACTTGCATGTATACAAGAAGGGTTAAGCTTTAATGCCATCTAATCTAATATGCCCATGAAGCGTTATGCTTTAAAGGCATCTGATCTCTTATTTACTTCATAGATGCCACGTACCGTATGAAAATGACCAGATATTAGCTCTAGCATTAGATCGCTAGCATTAGCAAGTTAGCATTAGCATTCAAACTTAAACATTGCAGTACTTGCATGTATACAAGAAGGGTTAAGCTTTAATGCCATCTAATCTAAAATGCCCAAGAAGGGTTAGGCTTTAATGTCATCTCATCTCTTATTTCCATCAAAGAAGATACGTACAGTATGAAAATGACCAGATATTAGCACTAGCATTAGATTGTGGCATTAGCAAGTTAGCATTAGCATTCAAACTTTAACATTGCTGTATTTGCATGTATACAAGAAGGGTTAAGCTTTAATGCCATGTGATCCAATAAGCCCATGAACGGTAATGCCTAAATGCGATCTGATCACTTATTTCCATCATAGAGGACACGTACAGTAGGAAAATGACCAGATATTCGCACTAGCATTAGATCGCTATCATTAGCAAGTTAGCATTAGCATTCAAACTTAAACATTGCAGTACTTGCATGTATACAAGAAGGCTTTAGCTTTAATGCCATTTGATCTCTTATTTCCATCATAGAGGACACGTACAGTATAAAAATGATCAGATATTAGGACTAGCATTAGATCACTAGCATGATCAAGTTAGATTTAGCATTCAAACTCTAACATTGCTGAGTTTGCATGAATACAAGTAGGGTTAAGCTTTAATGCTATCTAATCTAATTTGCCCACGAAGGGTTATGCTTTAATGCCATCTCATCTCTTATTTCCATCATAGAAGACACGTACAGTATGAAAATGACCAGATATTAGCACAAGCATTAGCTCGTTAGCATTAGCAAGTTAGCATTAGCATTCAAACTTAAACATTGCAGTACTTGCATGTATACAAGTAGGGTTAAGCTTTAATGCCATCTAATCTAATATGCCCATGAAGCGTTATGCTTTAAAGGCATCTGATCTCTTATTTACATCATAGAGGCCACGTACAGTATGAAATTGACCAGATATTAGCTCTAGCATTAGATCGCTAGCATTAGCAAGTTACCGTTAGCATTCAAACTTAATCATTGCAGTCCTTGCATGTATACAAGAAGGGTTGAGCTTTAATGCCATCTAATGTAAAATGCCCACGAAGGGTTAGGCTTTAATGCCATCTGATCTCTTATTTCCGTCAAAGAGGAGACGTACAGTATGAAATTGAGCAGATATTAGCACTAGCATTAGATCGCTAGCATTAGCAAGTTAGCATTAGCATTCAAATTTTAAAATTGCTGTATTTGCATGTGTACAAGAAGGGTTAAGCTTTAATGTCATCTAATCTAATATGCCGATGAAAAGTCATGCTTTAATGCTATCTGATCTCTTATTTCCATCATAGTGGACACGTACAGTATGAAAATGACAAGATATTAGCAATAGCATTAGATCGCTAGCATTAGCAAGTTAGAATTAGCATTCAAACTTTAACATTGCTGTATATGCATGTATACAAGAAGCGTTAAGCTTTAATGCCATCTGATCTCTTATTTCCATCATAGAGGACACATACAGTATGAAAATGACAAGATATTAGCAATAGCGTTAGATCGCTAACATTAGCAAGTTAGAATTAGCATTCAAACTTTATCATTGCAGTACTTGCATGTATACAAGAAGGCTTAAGCTTTAATGCCCTCTGATCTCTTATTTCCATCATAGAGGACAAATACAGTATGAAAATGAGCAGATATTAGCAGTAACATTAGATTGCTAGCATTAGCAAGTTAGAATTAGCATTGAAACTTTAACATTGCTGTATATGCATGTATACAAGAAGCGTTAAGCTTTAATGCCTTCTAGTCTAATATGCCCATGAAGGGTTATGCCTTAATGCAATGTGATTACTGATTTCCATTATAAAGGACACATACAGTATGAAAATGATCAGACATTAGCACTAGCATTAGATCGCTAGCATTAGCAAGTTAGCATTAGCATTCAAACTTTAACATTGCTGTATTTGCATGTGTACAAGAAGGGTTAAGCTTTAATGCCATCTGATCCAATATGCCCATGAAAGGTAATGCTTTAATGCCATCTGGTCTCTTATTTCCATCATAGTGGACATGTTCAGCATGAAAATGACCAGATATTAGCACTAGTATTAGATCGCTAGCATAAGCAAGTTAGCATTAGCATTGAAACTTTAACATTGCTGTATTTGCATGTTTACAAGAAGGGTTAAGCTTTAATGCCATGTGATCCAATAAGCCCATGAAGGGTAATGCTTTAATGCGATCTGATCTCTTATTTCCATCATAGAGGACACGTACAGTATGAAAATGACCAGATATTAGCACAAGCATTAGATCGCTAGCATTAGCAAGTTAGCATTAGCATTCAAACTTAAACATTGCAGTACTTGCATGAATAAAAGAAGACTTTAGCTTTAATGCCATTTGATCTGTTATTTCCATCATAGAGGACACGTACAGTATGAAAATGACCAGATATTAGCACTAGGATTAGATCACTAGCATTAGCAAGTTAGATTTAGCATTCAAACTTTAACATTGCTGTATTTGCATGAATAAATGTAGGATTAAGCTTTAATGCTATCTAATCTAATTTGCCCACGAAGGGTTATGCTTTAATGCCATCTCATCTCTTATTTCCATCATAGAAGATACGTACAGTATGAAAATGACCAGATATTAGCACTAGCATTAGATCCCTAGCATTAGCAAGTTAGCATAAGCATTGAAACTTTAACATTGCTGTATTTGCATGTAGACAAGAAGGGCTAAGCTTTAATGCCATCTAATATAATAGGCCCATGAAAGGTTATGCTTTAATGCCATCTGATCTCTTATTTCCAACATAGAGGACATGTTCAGTATGAAAATGATCAGATATTAGCACTAGCATTCGATCGCTAGCATTAGCAAGTAAGCATTAGCATTCAAACTTAAACATTGCAGTACTTGCATGTATACAAGAAGGCTTTAGCTTTAATGCCATTTGATCTCTTATTTCCATCATAGAAGATACGTACAGTATGAAAATGACCAGATATTAGCACTAGCATTAGATCGCTAGCATGAGCAAGTTAGCATTAGCATTCAAACTTTAACATTGCTGTATTTGCATGTATACAAGAAGGGTTAAGCTTTAATGCCATGTGATCCAATAAGCCCATGAAGGGTAATGCTTTAATGCAATCTGATCTCTTATTTCCGTCATAGAAGACACGTACAGTATGAAAATGACCAGATATTAGCACTAGCATTAGATCGCTAGCATTAGCAAGTTAGCATTAGCATTCAAACTTAAACTTTGCAGTACTTGCATGTATACAAGAAGGCTTTAGCTTTAATGCCATTTGATCTCTTATTTCCATCATAGAGGACACGTACAGTATGAAAATGACCAGATATTAGCACTAGCATTAGATCACTATCATTAGCAAGTTAGATTTAGCATTCAAACTTTAACATTGCTGTATTTGCATGAATACAAGTAGGGTTAAGTTTTAATGCTATCTAATCTAATTTGCCCACGAAGGGTTATGCTTTTATGCCATCTCATCTCTTATTTCCATCATAGAAGATACGTACAGTATGAAAATGACCAGATATTAGCACTAGCATTAGATCGTTAGCATTAGCAAGTTAGCACTAGCATTCAAACTTAAACATTGCAGTACTTGCATGTATACAAGAAGGGTTAAGCTTTAATGCCATCTAATCTAATATGCCCATGAAGGGTTATGCTTTTAAGGCATCTGATCTCTTATTTACATCACAGAGGCCACGTACAGAATGAAAATGACCAGATATTAGCTATAGCATTAGATCGCTAGCATTAGCAAGTTAGCATTAGCATTCAAACTTAAACATTGCAGTACTTGCATGTATACAAGAAGGCTTAAGCTTTAATGCCATCTGATCTCTTATTTCCATCATAGAGGACACGTACAGTATGAAAATGTCCAGATATTAGCACTAGCATTAGATCACTAGCATTAGCAAGTTAGATTTAGCATTCAAACTTTAACATTGCTGTATTTGCATGAATACAAGTAGGGTTAAGCTTTATTGCTATCTAATCTAATTTGCCCACGAAGGGTTATGCTTTAATGCCATCTCATCTCTTATTTCCATCATAGAAGATACGTACAGTATGAAAATGACCAGATATTAGCACTAGCATTAAATCGCTAGCATTAGCAAGTTAGCATAAGCATTGAAAGTTTAACATTGCTGTATTTGCATGTAGACAAGAAGGGTTAAGCTTTAATGCCATCTAATATAATATGCCCATGAAAGGTTATGCTTTAATGCCATCTGATTTCTTATTTCCAACATAGAGGACATGTTCAGTATGAAAATGATCAGATATTAGCACTAGCATTCGATCGCTAGCATTAGCAAGTAAGCATTAGCATTCAAACTTTAACATTGCTGTATTTGCATGTGTACAAGAAGGGTTAAGCTTTAAGGTCATCTAAACTAATATGCCGATGAAAAGTCATGCTTTAATGCCATCTGATCTCTTATTTCCGTAAAAGAGGAGACGTACAGTATGAAAATGACCAGATATTAGCACTAACATTAGATCACTAGCATTCGCAAGTTAGATTTAGCATTCAAACTTTAACATTGCTGTATTTGCATGAATAAAAGTAGGATTAAGCTTTAATGCTATAGAATCTAATTTGCCCACGAAGGGTTATGCTTTAATGCCATCTCATCTCTTATTTCCATCATAGAAGATATGTACAGTATGATAATGACCAGATATTAGCACTAGCATTAGATCGTTAGCATTAGCAAGTTAGCATTAGCATTCAAACTTTAACATTGCTGTATTTGCATGTATACAAGAAGGGTTAAGCTTTAATGCCATGTGATCCAATAAGCCCATGAAGGGTAATGCTTTAATGCAATCTGATCTCTTATTTCCATCATAGAGGACACGTACAGTATGAAAATTACCAGATATTAGCACTAGCATTAGATCGCAAGCATTAGCAAGTTAGCATTAGCATTCAAACTTAAACATTGCAGTACTTGCATGTATACAAGAAGGCTTTAGCTTTAATGCCATTTGATCTCTTATTTCCATCATAGAGGACACGTACAGTAGGAAAATGACCAGATATTAGCACTAGCTTTAGATCACTAGCATTAGCAAGTTAGATTTAGCATCTAAACTTTAACATTGCTGTATTTGCATGAATAAAAGTAGGATTAAGCTTTAATGCCATCTAATATAATATGCCCATGAAAGGTTATGCTTTAATGCCATCGGATCTCTTATTTCCATCATTGAGGACATGTTCAGCATGAAAATGACCAGATATAAGCACTAGCATTAGATCGCTAGCATTAGCAAGTTAGCATTAACATTCAAACTTTAACATTGCTGTATTTGCATGTATACAAGTAGGGTTAAGGTTTAATGCCATCTGATCCAATATGCGCATGAAGGGTAATGCTTTAATGCGATCTGATCTCTTATTTCCATCATAGAGGACGTATACAGTATGAAAATGACCAGATATTAGCACTAGCATTAGATCGCTAGCATTAGCAAGTTAGCATTAGCATTCAAACTTAAACATTGCAGTACTTGCATGTATACAAGAAGGCTTTAGCTTTAATGCCATTTGATCTCTTATTTCCATCATAGAGGACACGTACAGTATGAAAATGACCAGATATTAGCACTAGCATTAGATCGCTAGCATTAGCAAGTTAGCATAAGCATTGAAACTTTAACATTGCTGTATTTGCATGTAGACAAAAAGGGTTAAGCTTTAATGCCATCTAATATAATATGCCCTTGAAAGGATATGCTTTAATGCCATCTGATCTCTTATTTCCATCAAAGAGGACATGTTCAGCAAGAAAATGAGAAGATATTAACACTAGCATTAGATCGCTAGCATGAGCAAGTTAGCATTAGCATTCAAACTTTAACATTGCTGTATTTGCATGTATACAAGAAGGGTTAAGCTTTAATGCCATGTGATCCAATAGGCCCATGAAGGGTAATGCTTTAATGCAATCTGATCTCTTATTTCCATCATAGAGGACACGTACAGTATAAAAAAATGACCAGATATTAGCACTAGCATTAGATCGCTAGCATTAGCAAGTTAGCATTAGCATTCAAACTTAAACATTGCAGTACTTGCATGTATACAAGAAGGCTTTAGCTTTAATGCCATTTGATCTCTTATTTCCATCATAGAGGACACGTACAGTATGAAAATGACCAGATATTAGCACTAGCATTAGATCACTATCATTAGCAAGTTAGATTTAGCATTCAAACTTTAACATTGCTGTATTTGCATGAATACAAGTTGGGTTAAGTTTTAATGCTATCTAATCTAATTTGCCCACGAAGGGTTATGCTTTAATGCCATCTCATCTCTTATTTCCATCATAGAAGATACGTACAGTATGAAAATCACCAGATATTAGCACTAGCATTAGATCGTTAGCATTAGCAAGTTAGCACTAGCATTCAAACTTAAACATTGCAGTACTTCCATGTATACAAGAAGGGTTAAGCTTTAATGCCATGTAATCTAATATGCCCATGAAGGGTTATGCTTTCAAGGCATCTGATCTCTTATTTACATCATAGAGGCCACGTACAGTATGAAAATGACCAGATATTAGCTCTAGCATTAGATCGCTGGCATTAGCAGGTTAGCATTGGCATTCAAACTTAAACATTGCAGTACTTGCATGTATACAAGAAGGGTTAAGCTTTAATGCCATCTAATCTAAAATGCCCACGAAGGGTTAGGCTTTAATGCCATCTGATCTCTTATTTCCGGCAAATAGGAGACGTATAGTAGGAAATTGACCAGATATTAGCACTAGCATTAGATCGCTAGCATTAGCAAGTTAGCTTTAGCATTCAAACTTAAACATTGCTGTACTTGCCTGTATACAAGAAGGCTTTAGCTTTAATGCCTTTTGATCTCTTATTTCCATTATAGAGGACACGTACAGTATGAAAATGACCAGAAATTAGCACTTGCATTAGATCACTAGGATTAGCAAGTTAGATTTAGCATTCAAACTTTAACATTGCTGTATTTGCATGAATACAGGTAGGGTTAAGCTTTAATGCTATCTAATCTAATTTGCCCACGAAGGGTCATGCTTTAATGCCATCTCATCTCTTATTTCCATCATAGAAGACACTGCAGTATGAAAATGACCAGATATTAGCACTAGCATTGGATCGTTAGCATTAGCAAGTTAGCATTAGAATTCAAACTTAAACATTGCAGCACTTGCATGTATACAAGAAGGGTTAAGCTTTAATGCCATCTAATCTAATATGCCCATGAAGCGTTATGCTTTAAAGTCATCTGATCTCTTATTTACATCATAGAGGCCACGTACAGTATGAAAATGACCAGATATTAGCTCTAGCATTAGATCGCTAGCATTAGCAAGTTAGGATAAGCGTTGAAACTTTATCATTACTGTATTTGCATGTATACAAGAAGGGTTAAGCTTTAATGCCATCTAATGTAATATGCCCATGAAGGGTAATGCTTTAATGCGATCTGATCTCTTATTTCCATCATACAGGACATGTTCAGCATGAAAATGACCAGATATTAGCACTAGCATTAGATCGCTAACATTAGCAAGTTAGCATTAGCATTCAAACTTTAACATTGCTGTATTTGCATGTATACAAGAAGGGTTAAGCTTTAATGCCATCTGATCCAATATGCCCATGAAAGGTAATGCTTTAATGCCATCTGATCTCTTATTTCCATCACAGTGGACATGTTCAGCATGAAAATGACCAGATATTAGCACTAGCATTAGATCGCTAGCATTAGCAAGTTAGCATTAGCATTCATACTTTAACATTGCTGTATTTGCATTTAGACAAGAAGGGTTAAGCTTTAATGCCATCTAATATAATATGCCCATGAAAGGTTATGCTATAATGGCATCTGATCTCTTATTTCCATCATAGAGGACATGTTCAGCATGAAAATGACCAGATATTAGCACTAGCATTAGATCGCTAGCATTAGCAAGTTAGCATTAGCATTGAAACTTTTACATTGCTGTTTTTGCATGTAGACAAGAAGGGTTAAGCTTTAATGCCATCTAATATAATATGCCCATGAAAGGTTATGCTTTAATGCCATCTGATCTCTTATTTCCATCATTGAGGATATGTTCAGCATGAAAATGATCAGATATTAGCACTAGCATTAGATCGCTAGCATTAGCAAGTTAGCATTAGCATTCAAACTTTAACATTGCTATATTTGCATGTATACAAGAAGGGTTAAGCTTTAATGCCATGTGATCCAATAAGCCCATGAAGGGTAATGCTTTAAAGCGATCTGATCTCTTATTTCCATCATAGAGGACACGTACAGTATGAAAATGACCAGATATTAGCACTAGCATTAGATCACTAGCATTAGCAAGTTTAATTTAGCATTCAAACTCTAACATTGCTGTATTTGCATGAATACAAGTAGGGTTAAGCTTGAATGCTATCTCATCTAATTTGCCCACAAAGGGTTATGCTTTAATGCTATCTCACCTCTTATTTCCATCATAGAAGACACGTGCAGTATGAAAATGACCAGATATTAGCACTAGCATTAGATCGTTAGCATTATCAAGTTAGCATGAGCATTCAAACTTAAACATTGCAGTACTTGCATGTATACAGGAAGGGTTGAGCTTTAATGCCATCTAATCTAAAATGCCCAGGAAGGGTTAAGCTTTAATGCCATCTAATCTAATATGCCTATGAAGCGTGATGCTTTAAAGGCATCTGATCTCTTATTTACATCATAGAGGCCACGTACAGTATGAAATTGACCAGATATTAGCTCTAGCATTAGATCGCTAGCATTAGCAAGTTACCATTAGCATTCAAACTTAATCATTGCAGTACTTGCATGTATACAGGAAGGGTTGAGCTTTAATGCCATCTTATCTCTTATTTCCGTCAAAGAGGAGACGTACAGTATGAAATTGAGCAGATATTAGCACTAGCATTAGATCGCTAGCATTAGCAAGTTAGCATTAGCATTCAAACTTAAAAATTGCTGTATTTGCATGTGTACAAGCAGGGTTAAGCTTTAATGTCATCTAATCTAATATGCCGATGAAAAGTCATGCTTTAATGCCATCTGATCTCTTATTTCCATCATAGTGGACAGGTACAGTATGAAAATGACAAGATATTAGCAATAGCATTAAATCGCTAGCATTAGCAAGTTAGAATTAGCATTCAAACTTTAACATTGCTGTATATGCATGTATACAAGAAGCGTTAAGCTTTAATGCCATCTGATCACTTATTTCCATCATAGAGGACACATACAGGATGAAAATGACAAGATATTAGCAATAGCGTTAGATCGCTAGCATTAGCAAGTTAGAATTAGCATTCAAACTTTAACATTGCAGTACTTGCATGTATACAAGAAGGCTTAAGCTTTAATGCCATCTGATCTCTTATTTCCATCATAGAGGACACATACAGTATGAAAATGACCAGATATTAGCAGAAACATTAGATTGCTAGCATTAGCAAGTTAGAATTAGCATTCAAACTTTAACATTGCTGTATATGCATGTATACAAGAAGGGTTAAGCTTTAATGCCATGTGATCCAATAAGCCCATGAAGGGTAATGCTTTAATGCGATCTGATCTCTTATTTCCATCATAAAGGACACGTACAGTATGAAAATGACCAGATATTAGCACTAGCATTAGATTGCTAGCATTAGCAAGTTAGCATTAGCATTCAAACTTAAACATTGCAGTACTTGCATGTAAACAAGAAGGCTTTAGCTTTAATGCCATTTGATCTCTCATTTCCATCATAGAGGACACGTACAGTATGAAAATGACCAGATATTAGCACTAGCATTAGATCACTATCATTAGCAAGTTAGATTTAGCATTCAAACTTTAACATTGCTGTATTTGCAAGAATACAAGTAGGGTTAAGCTTTAATGCTATCTAATCTAATTTGCCCACGAAGGGTTATGCTTTAATGCCATCTCATCTCTTATTTCCATCATAGAAGATACGTACAGAATGAAAATGACCAGATATTATCACTAGCATTAGATCGTTAGCATTAGCAAGTTAGCACTAGCATTCAAACTTAAACATTGCTGTACTTGCATGTATACAAGAAGGCTTTAGCTTTAATGCCTTTTGATCTCTTATTTCCATTATAGAGGACACGTACAGTATGAAAATGACCAGATATTAGCACTAGCATTAGATCACTAGCATTAGCAAGTTAGATTTAGCATTCAAACTTTAACATTGCTGTATTTGCATGAATACAAGTCGGGTTCATCTTTAATGCTATCTAATCTAATTTGCCAACGAAGGGTTATGCTTTAATGCCATCTCATCTCTTATTTCCATCATAGAAGACACGTACAGTATGAAAATGACCAGATATTAGCACTAGAATTAGATCGTTAGCATTAGCAAGTTAGCATTAGAATTCAAACTTAAACATTGCAGCACTTGCATGTATACAAGAAGGGTTAAGCTTTAATGCCATCTAATCTAATATGCCCATGAAGCGTTATGCTTTAAAGGCATCTGATTTCTTATTTACATCATAGAGGCCACGTACAGTATGAAAATGACCAGATATTAGCTCTAGCATTATATCGCTAGCATTAGCAAGTTAGGATAAGCATTGAAACTGTAACATTGCTGTATTTGCATGTATACAAGAAGGGTTAAGCTTTAATGCCATCTAATATAATATGCCCATGAAAGGTTATGCTTTAATGCCATCTGATCTCTTATTTCCATCATAGAGGACATGTTCAGCATGAAAATGACCAGATATTAGCACTAGCATTAGATCGCTAGCATTAGCAAGTTAGCATTAGCATTCAAACTTTAACATTGCTGTATTTGCATGTATACAAAAAGGGTTAAGCTTTAATGCCATCTGATCCAATATGCCCATGATAGGTAATGCTTTAATGCCATCTGGTCTCTTATTTCCATCATAGTGGACATGTTCAGCATGAAAATGACCAGATATTAGCACTAGCATTAGATCACTAGCATTAGCAAGTTAGCATTAGCATTCAAACTTAAACATTGCAGTACTTGCATGTATACAAGAAGGGTTAAGCTTTAATGCCATCTAATCTAAAATGCCCACGAAGGGTTAGGCTTTAATGCCATCTGATCTCTTATTTCCGTCAAAGAGGAGACGTACAGAATGAAATTGAACAGATATTAGCACTAGCATTAGATCGCTAGCATTAGCTAGTTAGCATTAGCATTCAAACTTTAAAATTGATGTATTTGCATGTGTACAAGAAGGGTTAAGCTTTAATGTCATCTAATCTAATATGCCGATCAAAAGTCATGCTTTAATGCCATCTGATCTCTTATTTCCATCATAGTGGACACGTACAGTATGAAAATGACAAGATATTAGCAATAGCCTAAGATGGCTAGCATTAGCAAGTTAGCATAAGCATTCAAACTTAAACATTGCAGTACTTGCATGTATACAAGAAGGCTTAAGCTTTAATGCCATCTGATCTCTTATTTCCATCATAGAGGACACATACAGTATGAAAATGACCAGATATTAGCAGTAGCATTAGATTGCTAGCATTAGCAAGTTATAATTAGCATTCAAACTTTAACATTGCTGTATGTGCATGTATACAAGAAGCGTTAAGCTTTAATGCCATCTAATCTAATATGCCCATGAAGGGTTATGCCTTAATGCCATCTGATTTCTGATTTCCATTATAGAGGACACGTACAGTATGAAAATGAGCAGATATTAGCACTACCATTAGATCGCTAGCATTAGCAAGTTAGCATAAGCATTGAAACTTTAACATTGCTGTATTTGCTTGTATACAAAAAGGGTTAAGCTTTAATGCCATCTAATATAATATGCCCATGAAAGGTTATGCTTTAATGCCATCTGATCTCTTATTTCCATCATAGAGGACATGTTCAGCATGAAAATGACCAGATATTAGCACTAGCATTACAGCGCTAGCATTAGCAAGTTAGCATTAGCATTCAAACTTTAACATTGCTGTATTTGCATGTATACAAGAAGGGTTAAGGTTTAATGCCATCTGATCCAATATGCGCATAAAGGGTAATGCTTTAATGCGATCTGATATCTTATTTCCATCATACAGGACATGTTCAGCATGAAAATGACCAGATATTACCACTAGCATTAGATCGCTAACATTAGCAAGTTAGCATTAGCATTCAAACTTTAACATTGCTGTATTTGCATGTATACAAGATGGGTTAAGCTTTAATGCCATCTGATCCAATATGCCCATGAAAGGTAATGCTTTAATGCCATCTGATCTCTTATTTCCATCACAGTGGTCATGTTCAGCATGAAAATGACCAGATATTAGCACTAGCATTAGATCGCTAGCATTAGCAAGTTAGCATTAGCATTCATACTTTAACATTGCTGTATTTGCATGTATACAAGAAGGGTTAAGCTTTAATGCCATCTAATATAATATGCCCTTGAAAGGTTATGCTTTAATGGCATCTGATCTCTTATTTCCATCATAGAGGACATGTTCAGCATGAAAATGACCAGATATTAGCACTAGCATTAGATCGCTAGCATTAGCAAGTTAGCATAAGCATTGAAACTTTTTCATTGCCGTATTTGCATGTAGACAAGAAGGGTTAATCTTTAATGCCATCTAATATAATATGCCCATGAAAGGTTATGCTTTAATTCCATCTGATCTCTTATTTCCATCATTGAGGATATGTTCAGCATGAAAATGATCAGATATTAGCACTAGCATTAGATCGCTAGCATTAGCAAGTTAGCATTAGCATTCAAACTTTAACATTGCTGTATTTGCATGTATACAAGAAGGGTTAAGCTTTAATGCCATGTGATCCAATAAGCCCATGAAGGGTAATGCTTTAATGCGAACTGATCTCTTATTTCCATCATAGAGGACACGTACAGTATGAAAATGACCAGATATTAGCACTAGCATTAGATCGCTAGCATTAGCAAGTTAGCATTAGCATTCAAACTTAAACATTGCAGTACTTGCATGTATACAAGAAGGCTTAATCTTTAATGCCATCTGATCTCTTATTTCCATCATAAAGGATACGTACAGTATGAAAATGACCAGATTTTAGCACTAGCATTAGATCACTAGCATTAGCAAGTTAGATTTAGCATTCAAACTTTAACATTGCTGTATTTGCATGAATACAAGTAGGGTTAAGCTTTATTGCTATCTAATGTAATTTGCCCACGAAGGGTTATGCTTTAATGCCATCTCATCTCTTATTTCCATCATAGAAGATACGTACAGTATGAAAATGACCAGATATTAGCACTAGCATTAGATCGTTAGCATTAGCAAGTTAGCATTAGCATTCAAACATTAACATTGCTGTGTTTGCATGTATACAAGAAGGGTTAAGCTTTAATGCCATGTGATCCAATAAGCCCATGAAGGGTAATGCTTTAATGCGATCTGATCTCTTATTTCCATCATAGAGGACACGTACAATATGAAAATGACCAGATATTAGCACTAGCATTAGATCGCTAGCATTTGCAAGTTAGAATTAGCATTCAAACTTAAACATTGCAGTACTTGCATGTATACAAGAAGGCTTTAGCTTTAATGCCATTTGATCTCTTTTTCCCATCATAGAGGACACGTACAGTATGAAAATGACCAGATATTAGCACTAGCATTAGATCACTAGCATTAGCAAGTTTGATTGAGCATTCAAACTCTAACATTGCTGTATTTGCATGAATACAAGAAGGGTTAAGCTTTAATGCTATCTAATCTAATTTGCCCACGAAGGGTTATGCTTTAATGCTATCTCATCTCTTAATTCCATCATAGAAGACACGTACAGTATGAAAATGACCAGATATTAGCACTAGCATTAGATCGTTAGCATTTTCAAGTTAGCATTAGCATTCAAACTTAAACATTGCAGTACTTGCATGTATACAAGAAGGGTTAAGCTTTAATGCCATCTAATCTAATATGCCCATGAAGCGTTATGCTTTAAAGGCATCTGATCTCTTATTTACATCATAGAGGCCACGTACAGTATGAAATTGACCAAAAATTAGCTCTAGCATTAGATCGCTAGCATTAGCAAGTTACCATTAGCATTCAAACTTAATCATTGCAGTACTTGCATGTATACAGGAAGGGTTGAGCTTTAATGACATCTAATCTAAAATACCCAGGAAGGGTTGGGCTTTAGTGCCATCTGATCTCTTATTTCCGTCAAAGAGGAGACGTACAGTATGAAATTGAGCAGATATTAGCAATAGCATTAGATCGCTAGCATTAGCAAGTTAGCAGTAGGATTCAAACTAAAACATTGCAGTACTTGCATGTATCCAAGAAGCGTGAAGCTTATATGCCTTCTAATCTAATATGCCCATGAAGGGTTATGCCTTAATGCCATCTGATTTCTGATTTCCATTATAGAGGACACGTACAGTATGAAAATGATCAGATATTAGCACCAGCATTAGATCGCTAGCATTAGCAAGTTTGGATAAGCATTGAAACTTTAACATTGCTGTATTTGCATGTATACAAGAAGGTTTAAGCTTTAATGCCATCTAATATAATATGCCCATGAAAGGTTATGCTTTAATGCCATCTGATCTCTTATTTCCATCATAGAGGACATGTTCAGCATGAAAATGATCAGATATTAGCACTAGCATTCGATCGCTAGCATTAGCAAGTTAGCATTAGCATTCAAACTTTAACATTGCTGTATTTGCATGTATACAAGAAGGGTTAAGCTTTAATGCCATGTAATCCAATAAGCCCATGAAGGGTAATGCTTTAATGCGATCTGATCTCTTATTTCCATCATAGAGGACACGAACAGTATGAAAATGACCAGATATTAGCACTAGCATTAAATCGCTAACATTAGCAAGTTAGCATTAGCATTCAAGCTTAAACATTGCAGTACTTGCATGTATACAAGAAGGCTTTAGCTATAATGCCATTCGATCTCTTATTTCCATCATAGAGGACACGTACAGTATGAAAATGACCAGATATTAGCACTAGCATTAGATCACTTGCATTAGCAAGTTAGATTTAGCATTCAAACTTTAACATTGCTGTATTTGCATGAATAAAAGTAGGATTAAGCTTTAATGCTATCTAATCTAATTTGCCCACGAAGGGTTATGCTTTAATGCCATCTCATCTCTTATTTCCATCATAGAAGATACGTACATTATGAAAATGACCAGATATTAGCACTAGCATTAGATCTTTAGCATTAGCAAGTTAGCATTAGCATTCAAACTTTAACATTGCTGTATTTGCATGTATACAAGAAGGGTTAAGCTTTAATGTCATCTAATCTAATATGCCGATCAAAAGTCATGCTTTAATGCCATCTGATCTCTTATTTCCATCATAGTGGACACGTACAGTATGAAAATGACAAGATATTAGCAATAGCATAAGATCGCTAGCATTAGCAAGTTAGCATAAGCATTCAAACTTAAACATTGCAGTACTTGCATGTATACAAGAAGGCTGAAGCTTTAATGCCATCTGATCTCTTATTTCCATCATAGAGGACACATACAGTATGAAAATGACCAGATATTAGCAGTAGCATTAGATTGCTAGCATTAGCAAGTTAGAATTAGCATTCAAACTTTAACATTGCTGTATGTGTATGTATACAAGAAGCGTTAAGCTTTAATGCCATCTAATCTAATATGCCCATGAAGGGTTATGCCTTAATGCCATCTGATTTCTGATTTCCATTATAGAGGACACGTACAGTATGAAAATGATCAGATATTAGCACTACCATTAGATCGCTAGCATTAGCAAGTTAGCATAAGCATTGAAACTTTAACATTGCTGTATTTGCTTGTATACAAAAAGGGTTAAGCTTTAATGCCATCCTAATATAATAATATGCCCATGAAAGGTTATGCTTTAATGCCATCTGATCTCTTATTTCCATCATAGAGGACATGTTCAGCATGAAAATGACCAGATATTAGCACTAGCATTAGAGCGCTAGCATTAGCAAGTTAGCATTAGCATTCAAACTTTAACATTGCTGTATTTGCATGTATACAAAAGGGGTTAAGGTTTAATGCAATCTGATCCAATATGCGCATAAAGGGTAATGCTTTAATGCGATCTGACATCTTATTTCCATCATACAGGACATGTTCAGCATGAAAATGACCAGATATTATCACTAGCATTAGATCGCTAGCATTAGCAAGTTAGCATTAGCATTCAAACTTTAACATTGCTGTATTTGCATGTATACAAGAAGGGTTAAGCTTTAATGCCATCTGATCCAATATGCCCATGAAAGGTAATGCTTTAATGCCATCTGATCTCTTATTTCCATCACAGTGGACATGTTCAGCATGAAAATGACCAGATATTAGCACTAGCATTAGATCGCTAGCATTAGCAAGTTAGCATTAGCATTCATACTTTAACATTGCTGTATTTGCATGTATACAAGAAGGGTTAAGCTTTAATGCCATCTAATATAATATGCCCTTGAAAGGTTATGCTTTAATGGCATCTGATCTCTTATTTCCATCATAGAGGACATGTTCAGCATGAAAATGACCAGATATTAGCACTAGCATTAGATCGCTAGCATTAGCAAGTTAGAATTAGCATTCAAACTTAAACATTGCAGTACTTTCATGTATACAAGAAGGCTTTAGCTTTCATGCCATTTGATCTCTTATTTCCATCATAGAGGACACGTACAGTATGAAAATGACCAGATATTAGCACTAGCATTAGATCACTAGCATTAGCAAGTTTGATTGAGCATTCAAACTCTAACATTGCTGTATTTGCATGAATACAAGAAGGGTTAAGCTTTAATGCTATCTAATCTAATTTGCCCACGAAGGGTTATGCTTTAATGCTATCTCATCTCTTAATTCCATCATAGAAGACACGTACAGTATGAAAATGACCAGATATTAGCACTAGCATTAGATCGTTAGCATTTTCAAGTTAGCATTAGCATTCAAACTTAAACATTGCAGTACTTGCATGTATACAAGAAGGGTTAAGCTTTAATGCCATCTAATCTAATATGCCCATGAAGCGTTATGCTTTTAAGGCATCTGATCTCTTATTTACATCATAGAGGCCACGTACAGTATGAAATTGACCAGATATTAGCTCTAGCATTAGATCGCTAGCATTAGCAAGTTACCATTAGCATTCAAACTTAATCATTGCAGTACTTGCATGTATACAGGAAGGGTTGAGCTTTAATGCCATCTAATCTAAAATACCCAGGAAGGGTTAGGCTTTAATGCCATCTGATCTCTTATTTCCGTCAAAAGGCGTGCAGTATGAAATTGAGCAGATATTAGCACTAGCATTAGATCGCTAGCATTAGCAAGTTAGCATTAGCATTCAAACTTAAAAATTGCTGTATTTGCATGTGTACAAGAAGGGTTAAGCTTTAATGTCATCTAATCTAATATGCCGATGAAAAGTCATGCTTTAATGCCATCTGATCTCTTATTTCCATCATAGTGGACACGTACAGTATGAAAATGACAAGATATTAGCAATAGCATTATATCGCTAGCATTAGCAAGTTAGAATTAGCATTCAAACTTTAACATTGCTGTATATGCATGTATACAAGAAGCGTTAAGCTTTAATGCCATCTGATCTCTTAGTTCCATCATAGAGGACACTTACAGTAAGAAAATGACAAGATATTAGAAATAGCGTTAGATCGCTAGCATTAGCAAGTTAGAATTAGCATTCAAACTTTAACAATGCAGTACTTGTATGTATACAAGAAGGCTTAAACTTTAATGCCATCTGATCTCTTATTTCCATCATAGAGGACACATAGAGAATGAAAATGACCAGATATTAGCAGAAACATTAGATTGCTCGCATTAGCAAGTTAGATTTAGCATTCAAACTTTATCATTGCTGTATATGCATGTATCCAAGAAGCGTGAAGCTTTAATGCCTTCTAATCTAATATGCCCATGAAGGGTTATGCCTTAATGCCATCTGATTTCTGATTTCCATTATAGAGGACACGTACAGTATGAAAATGATCAGATATTAGCACCAGCATTAGATCGCTAGCATTAGCAAGTTTGGATAAGCATTGAAACTTTAACATTGTTGTATTTGCATGTATACAACAAGGTTTAAGCTTTAATGCCATCTAATATAATATGCCCATGAAAGGTTATGCTTTAATGCCATCTGATCTCTTATTTCCATCATAGAGGACATGTTCAGCATGAAAATGACCAGATATTAGCACTAGCATTAGATCGCTAGCATTAGCAAGATAGCATTAGCATTCAAACTTTAACATTGCTGTATTTGCATGTATACAAGAAGGGTTAAGGTTTAATGCCATCTGATCCAATATGCGCATGAAGGGTAATGCTTTAATGCGATCTGATCTCTGATTTCCATCATACAGGACATGTTCAGCATGAAAATGACCAGATATTAGCACTAGTATTATATCGCTAGCATTAACAAGTTAGCATTAGCATTCAAACTTTAACATTGCTGTATTTGCATGTTTACAAGAAGGGTTAAGCTTTAATGCCATCTGATCCAATATGCCCATGAAAGGTAATGCTTTAATGCCATCTGGTCTCTTATTTCCATCATAGTGGACATGTTCAGCATGAAAATGACCAGATATTAGCAGTAGCATTAGATCGCTAGCATTAGCAAGTTAGCATTAGCATTCAAACTTTAACATTGCTGTATTTGCATGTATACAAGATGGGTTAAGCTTTAATGCCATCTAATATAATTTGCCCATGAAAGGTTATGCTTTAATGCCATCTGATCTCTTATTTCCATCATAGAGGTCATGTTCAGCATGAAAATGACCAGATATTAGCACTAGCATTAGATCACTTGCATTAGCAAGTTAGATTTAGCATTCAAACTTTAACATTGCTGTATTTGCATGAATAAAAGTAGGATTAAGCTTTAATGCTATCTAATCTAATTTGCCCACGAAGGGTTATGCTTTAATGCCATCTCATCTCTTATTTCCATCATAGAAGATACGTACAGTATGAAAATGACCAGATATTAGCACTAGCATTAGATCTTTAGCATTAGCAAGTTAGCATTAGCATTCAAACTTTAACATTGCTGTATTTGCATATATACAAGAAGGGTTAAGCTTTAATGCCATATGATCCAATAAGCCCATGAAGGGTAATGTTTTAATGCGATCTGATCTCTTATTTCCATCATATAGGACACGTACAGTATGAAAATGACCAGATAATACTACTAGCATTAGATCGCTAGCATTAGCAAGTTAGCTTTAGCATTCAAACTTAAACATTGCTGTACTTGCATGTATACAAGAAGGCTTTGGCTTTAATGCCTTTTGATCTCTTATTTCCATTACAGAGGACACGTACAGTATGAAAATGACCAGATATTAGCACTAGCATTAGATCACTAGCATTAGCAAGTTAGATTTAGCATTCAAACTTTAACATTGCTGTATTTGCATGAATACAAGTAGGGTTAAGCTTTAATGCTATCTAATCTAATTTGCCCACGAAAGGTTATGCTTTAATGCCATCTCATCTCTTATTTCCATCATAGAAGACACGTACAGTATGAAAATGACCAGATATTAGCACTAGCATTAGATCGTTAGCATTAGCAAGTTAGCATTAGAATTCAAGCTTAAACATTGCAGTACTTGCATGTATACAAGAAGGGTTAAGCTTTAATGCCATCTAATCTAATATGCCCATGACGCATTATGCTTTAAAGGCATCTGATCTCATATTTACATCATAGAGGCCACGTACAGTATGGAAATGACCAGATATTAGCTCTACCATTAGATCGCTAGAATTAGCAAGTTAGCATTAGCATTCTAACTTAAACATTGCAGTACTTGCATGTATACAAGAAGGGTTGAGCTTTAATGCCATCTAATCTAAAATGCCCACGAAGGGTTACGCTTTAATGCCATCTGATCTCTTATTTCCATCATAGTGGACACGTACAGTATGAAAATGACAAGATATTAGCAATAGCATTAGATCGCCAGCATTAGCAAGTTAGCATAAGCATTCAAACTTAAACATTGCAGTACTTGCATGTATACAAGAAGGCTTAAGCTTTAATGCCATCTGATCTCTTATTTCCATCATAGAGGACACATACAGTATGAAAATGACCAGAAATTAGCAGTAGCATTAGATTGCTAGCATAAGCAAGTTAGAATTAGCATTCAAACTTTAACATTGCTGTATATGCATGTATACAAGAAGCGTTAAGCTTTAATGCCATCTAATCTAATATGCCCATGAAGGGTTATGCCTTAATGCCATCTGATTTCTGATTTCCATTATAGAGGACACGTACAGTATGAAAATGATCAGATATTAGCTCTAGCATTAGATCGCTAGCATTAGCAAGTTAGCATAAGCATTGAAACTTTTACATTACTGTATTTGCTTGTATACAAAAAGGGTTAAGCTTTAATGCCATCTAATATAATATGCCCATGAAAGGTTATGCTTTAATGCCATCTGATCTCTTATTTCCATCATAGAGGACATGTTCAGCATGAAAATGACCAGATATTAGCACTACCATTAGAGCGCTAGCATTAGCAAGTTAGCATTAGCATTCAAACTTTAACATTGCTGTATTTGCATGTATACAAGAAGGGTTAAGGTTTAATGCCATCTGATCCAATATGCGCATGAAGGGTAATGCTTTAATGCGATCTGATCTCTTATTTCCATCATACAGGACATGTTCAACATGAAAATGACCAGATATTTGCACTAGCATTAGATCGCTAACATTAGCAAGTTAGCATTAGCATTCAAACTTTAACATTGCTGTATTTGCATGTATACAAGAAGGGTTAAGCTTTAATGCCATCTGATCCAATATGCCCATGAAAGGTAATGTTTTAATGCCATCTGATCTCTTATTTCCATCACAGTGGACATGTTCACCATGAAAATGACCAGATATTAGCACTAGCATTAGATCGCTAGCATTAGCAAGTTAGCATAAGCAATCATACTTTAACATTGCTGTATTTGCATGTATACAAGAAGGGTTATGCTTTAATGCAATCTAATATAATATGCCCATGAAAGGTTATGCTTTAATGGCATCTGATCTCTTATTTCCATCATAAAGGACATGTTCAGCATGAAAATGACCAGATATTAGTACTAGCATTAGATCGCTAGCATTAGCAAGTTAGCATAAGCATTGAAACTTTTACATTGCTGTATTTGCATGTAGACAAGAAGGGTTAAGCTTTAATGCCATCTAATATAATATGCCCATGAAAGGTCATGCTTTAATGCCATCTGATCTCTTATTTCCATCATTGAGGATATGTTCAGCATGAAAATGATCAGATATTAGCACTAGCATTAGATCGCTAGCATTAGCCAGTTAGCATTAGCATTCAAACTTAAACATTGCAGTACTTGCATGTATACAAGAAGGCTTTAGCTTTAATGCCATTTGATCTCTTATTTCCATCATAGAGGACAAGTACAGTATGAAAATGACCAGATATTAGCACTAGCATTAGATCACTAGCATTAGCAAGTTAGATTTACCATTCAAACTTTAACATTGCTGTATTTGCATGAATACAAGTAGGGTTAAGCTTTAATGCTATCTAATCTAATTTGCCCACGAAGGGTGATGCTTTAATGCCATCTCATCTCATATTTCCATCAAAGAAGATACGTACAGTATGAAAATGACCAGATATTAGCACTAGCATTAGATCGTTAGCATTAGCAAGTTAGCACTAGCATTCAAACTTAAACATTGCAGTACTTGCATGTATACAAGAAAGGTTAAGCTTTAATGCCATCTAATCTAATATGCCCATGAAGGGTTATGCTTTAAAGGCACCTGATCTCATATTTACAACATAGAGGCCACGTACAGTATGAAAATGACCAGATAATAGCTCTAGCATTAGATTGCTAGCATTAGCAAATAGCATTAGATTTCAAACTGAAACATTGCAGTACTTGCATGTATACAAGAAGGGTTGAGCTTTTATGCCATCTAATCTATAATGCCCACAAAGGGTTAGGCTTTAATGCCATCTGATCTCTTATTTCCGTCAAAGAGGAGACGAACAGTATGAAATTGACCAGATAATAGCAATAGCATTAGATCGCTAGCATTAGCAAGTTAGCATTAGCATTCAAACTTTAAAATTGATGTATTTGCATGTGTGCAAGAAGGGTTACGCTTTAATGTCATCTAATCTAATATGCCGATGAAAAGTCATGCTTTAATGACATCTGATTTCTTATTTCCATCATAGTGGACACGTACAGTATGAAAATGACAAGATATCAGCAATAGCATTAGATCGCTAGCTTTACCAAGTTAGGATTAGCATTCAAACTTAAACATTGCAGTACTTTCATGTATACAAGAAGGCTTAAGCTTTCACGCCATCTGATCTCTTATTTCTATCATCGAGGACACGTGCAGTATGAAAATGACCAGATATTAGCACTAGCATTAGTTCACTAGTATTAGCAAGTTAGCTTTAGCATTCAAACTTTAACATTGCTGTATTTGCAAGAATACAAGTAGGGTTAAGCTTTAATGCTATCTAATCTAATTTGCCCACGAAGGGTTATGCTTTAATGCCATCTCATCTCTTATTTCCATCATAGAAGACACGTACAGTATGAAAATGACCAGATATTAGCACTAGCATTAGTTCACTAGCATTAGGAAGTTAGCATTAGCATTCGGACTTAAACATTTCAGTACTTGCATGCATACAAGAAGTGTTAAGCTTTAATGCCATCTAATCTAATATGCCCATGAAGGGTTATGCTTTAAAGGCATCTGATCTCTTATTTTCATCAATGAGGCCACGTACAGTATGAAAATGACCAGATATTAGCTCTAGCATTAGATCGCTAGCATTAGCAAGTTAGCAATAGCATTCAAACTTAATCATTGCAGTACTTGCATGTATACAAGAAGGGTTGAGCTTTAATGCCATCTATTCTAAAATGACCACGAAGGGTTAGGCTTTAATGCCATATGATCTCTTATTTCCGTCAAAGAGGAGACATACAGTATGAAATTGACCAGATATTAGCACTAGCATTAGATCGCTAGCATTAGCAAGTTAGCATTAGCATTCAAACTTTAAAATTGCTGTATTTGCATGTGTACATGAAGGGTAAAGCTTTAATGTGATCAAATCTAATATGCCGATGAAAAGTCATGCTTTAATGACATCTGATTTCTTATTTCCATCATAGTGGACACGTACAGTATGAAAATGACAAGATATCAGCAATAGCATTAGATCGCTAGCTTTACCAAGTTAGGATTAGCATTCAAACTTAAACATTGCAGTACTTTCATGTATACAAGAAGGCTTAAGCTTTCACGCCATCTGATCTCTTATTTCTATCATCGAGGACACGTGCAGTATGAAAATGACCAGATATTAGCACTAGCATTAGTTCACTAGTATTAGCAAGTTAGCTTTAGCATTCAAACTTTAACATTGCTGTATTTGCATGAATACAAGTAGGGTTAAGCTTTAATGCTATCTAATCTAATTTGCCCACGAAGGGTTATGCTTTAATGCCATCTCATCTTTTATTTCCATCATTGAGGACACGTACAGTATGAAATTGACCAGATATTAGCACTAGCATTAGATCGCTAGCATTAGCAAGTTAGCAGTAGGATTCAAACTAAAACATTGCAGTACTTGCATGTATACAAGAAGCGTTAAGCTTTAATGCCATCTAATCTAATATGCCCTTGAAGGGTTATGCTTGAATGCCATCTCATCTAATATTTCCATCATTGAGGACACGTACAGTATGTAAATGACCAGATATTAGCACTAGCATTAGATCGCTAGCATTAGCAAGTTAGCATTAGCATTCAAACTTAAACATTGCTGTACTTGCATGTATACAAGCAGTTGTAAGCTTTAATGCCCTCTAATCTAAAATGCCCATGAACGGTTTTGCTTTAATGCCTTCTGATCTCTAATTTCCATCATAGAGGACACGTACAGTATGAAAATAACCAGATTTTAGCACTAGCATTAGATCGTTAGCATTAGCAAGTTAGCATTAGCATTCAAACTTAAACATTGCAGTACTTGCATGTATACAAGAATCGTTAAGCTTTAATGCCATCTAATCTAATATGGCCATTAAGGGTTATGCTTTAATGTCATCTGATCTCATATTTCCATCATAGAGGACACATACAGTATGAAAATGAACAGATATTAGCACTAGCATTAGATCGCTAGCATTAGCAACTTAGCATAAGCATTCATACTTTAACATTGCTGTATTTGCATGAATACAAGAAGGGTTAAGCTTTTATGCCATCTAATATAATATGCCCATGAAAGGATTTGCTTTAATGCCATCTGATCTCTTATTTCCATCATTGAGGACACATACAGTATGAAAATGACCAGATATTAGCACTAGCATTAGATCGCTAGCATTAGCAAGTTAGCATAAGCATTCATTCTTTAATATTACTGTATTTGCATGAATACAAGAAGGGTTAAGCTTTAATGGCATCTAATCTAATATGCCCTTGAAAGGTAATGCTTTAATGCCATCTGATCTCTTATTTCCATCATTGAGGACACATACAGTATGAAAATGACCAGATATTAGCACTAGCATTAGATCGCTAGCATTAGCAAGTTAGCATTAGCATTCAAACGTTAACATTGCGGTATTTGCATGAATACAAGTAGGGTTTAGCTTTAATGCCATCTAATCTAATATGCCCTTGAAGGGTAATGCTTTAATGCGATCTGATCTCTTATTTCCACCAAAGAGGACACGTACAGTATGAAAATGACCAGATATTAGCACTAGCATTAGATCGCTAGCATTAGCAAGTTAGCATTAGCATTCAAACTTAAATATTGCAGTACTTGCATGTATACAAGAAGGCTTTAGCTTTAACGCCATTTGATCTCTTATTTCCATCATAGAGGACACGTACAGTATGAAAATGACCAGCTATTAGCACTAGCCTTAGATCGCTAGCATTAGCAAGTTAGCATTAGAATTCATACTTAAACATTGCAGTACTTGCATGTATACAAGAAGGCTTAAGCTTTCACGCCATCTGATCTCTTATTTCCATCATCGAGGACACGTACAGTATGAAAATGACCAGATATTAGCACTAGCATTAGATCGCTAGCATTAGCAAGTTAGCATCAGAATTCAAACGTTAACATTGCTGTATTTGCATGAATAAAAGTAGGGCTAAGCTTTAATGCCATCTAATCTAATATGCCCTTGAAGGGTAATGCTTTCATGCCATCAGATCTCTTATTTCTATCATAGAGGACACGTACAGTATGAAAAAGACCAGATATTAGCACTAGCATTAGATCGCTAGCATTATCAAGTTAGCATTAGAATTCAAACTTAAACATTGCAGTACTTGCATGTATACAAGAAGGGGTAAGCATTAATGGCATCTAATCTAATATGCCCATGAAGGGTTTTGCTTTAATGCCATCTGATCTCTTATTTCCATCATAGAGGACACGTACAGTATGAAAATGACCAGATATTAGCACTAGCATTAGATCGTTAGGATAAGCAAGTTAGCATTAGCATTCAAACTTAAACATTGCAGTGCTTGCATGTATATAAGAAGGGTTAAGCTTTAATGCCATCTAATCTAATATGCCCATTAAGGGTTATGCTTTAATGTCAATAGATCTCTTATTTCCATCATAGAGGACACGTACGGTATGACAATGACCAGATATTAGATCTAGCATTAGATCGCTATTATTAGCAAGATAGCATAAGCATTCAAACTTAAACATTGCAGTACTTGCATGTATAGAAGAAGGGTTAAGCTTTAATGCCATCTAATCTCTTATTTCCATCATAGAGGACACGTACAGTATGAAAATGACCAGATATTAGAACTAGCATTAGATCATTAGCATTAGCAAGTTAGCATTAGCATTCAAACTTAAACATTGCAGTACTTGCTTGTATACAAGAAAGGTTAAGCTTTAATGCCATCTCATCTAATATGCCCATGAAGGGTTATGCTTTCATGCCATCTGATCTCTTATTTACATCATAGAGGCCACGTACAGTATGAAAATGACCAGATTTTAGCTCTAGCATTAGATCGCTAGCATGAGCAAGTTAGCATTTGCATTCAAACTTTAACATTGCAGTACTTGCATGTATACAAGAAGGGTTGAGCTTTAATGCCATCTAATCTAAAATGCCCACGAAGGGTTAGGCTTTACTGCCATCTGATCTCTTTTTTCTGTCAAAGAGGCCACGTACAGTATGAAAATGACCAGATTTTAGCTCTAGCATTAGATCGCTAGCATTAGCAAGTTAGAATTAGCATTCAAACTTTAACATTGCTGTATATGCATGTATACAAGAACCGTTAAGCTTTAATGCCATCGAATCTAATATGCCCATGAAGGGTTATGCCTTAATGCCATCTGATTTCTGATTTCCATTATAGAGGACACGTACAGTATGAAAATGACCAGATATTAGCACTAGCATTAGATCGCTAGCATTAGCAAGTTAGCATGAGCATTCAAACTTTAACATTGCAGTACTTGCATTTATACAAGAAGGCTTTAGCTTTAACGCCATTTGATCTCTTATTTCAATCATAGAGGACAGTACAGTATGAAAATGACCAGATATTAGCACTAGCATTAGATCGTTAGCATTAGCAAGTTAGCATTAGCATTCAAACTTACACATTGCAGTACTTGCATGTATACAAGAAGGCTTTAGCTTTAACGCCATTTGAATTCTTATTTCCATCATAGAGGACACGTACAGTATGAAAATGACCAGATATTATTACTAGCATTAGATCGCTAGCATTAGCAAGTTAGCATTAGCATTCAATCTTAAACATTGCAGTACTTGCATGTATACAAGAAGGCTTTAGCTTTAACGCCATTTGATCTCTTATTTCCATCATAGAGGACACGTACAGTATGAAAATGACCAGATATTAGCACTAGCATTAGATCGCTAGCATTAGCAAGTTAGTATTAGCATTCAAACTTAAACATTGCATTACTTGCATGTATACAAGAAGGCTTAAGCTTTCACGCCATCTGATGTCTTATTTTCATTATCGAGGACACGTACAGTATGAAAATGAACAGATATTAGCACTAGCATTAGATCGCTAGTTTAGCAAGTTAGCATTATCATTGAAACTATCACATTGCTGTATTTGCATGAATACAAGTAGGGTTAAGCTTTAATGCTATCTAATCTAATATGCCCAAGAAGGGTTATGCTTTAATCCCATCTGATCTCTTATTTCCATCATTGAGGACACGTACAGATTGAAAATGACCAGATATTAGCACTTGCATTAGATCGCTAGCATTAGCAAGTTAGCATTAGCATTCAAATTTAAACATTGCAGTACTTGCATGTATACAAGAAGGGTTAAGCTTTAATGCCATCCAATCTAATATGCACATGAAGGGTTATGCTTTAATGCCATTGATCTCTTATTTCCATCATAGAGGACACGTACAGTTTGAAAAAGACCAGATCTTAGCACTAGCATTAGATCGCTAGCATTAGCAAGTTAGCATTAGCATTCAAACTAAAACATTGAAGTACTTGCATGTATACAAGAAGGCTTAAGCTTTAATGGAATCTTATATCTTATTTACATCACAGAGGACACGTACAGTATGGAAATGACAAGATATTAGCACTAGCATTAGATCGCTAGCATTAGTAAGTTAGTTTTAGCATTCAAACGCTAACATTGCTCTATTTGCATGTATACAAGAAGGGTTAAGCTTTAATGACGTCTAATCTAGTATGCCCATGAAGGGTTACGCCTTAATGCCATCTGATCTCTGAATTCCATTATAGAGGACACGTACAGTATGAAAATGATCAGATATTAACACTAGCATTAGATCGCTGGCATTAACAAGTTAGCATAAGCATTTTAACTTTAACATTGCTGTATTTGCATGTATACAAGAAGGGTTAAGCTTTAATGCCATCTAATATAAAATGCCCAAGAAAGGTTATGCTTAAATGCCATCTGATCTCTTATTTCCATCATAGAGGACCCGTACAGTATGAAAATGACCAGATATTAGCACTCGCATTAGATCGCTAGCATTAGCAAGTTAGCATTAGCATTCATACTTAAACATTGCAGTACTTGCATGTATACAAGAAGGCTTAAGCTTTCACGCCATCTGATCTCTTATTTCCATGATCGAGGACACGTACAGTATGAAAATGACCAGATATTAGCACTAGCATTAGATCGCTAGCATTTGCAAGTTAGCATTAGCATTCAAACTTTAACATGGCTGTATTTGCATGTATACAAGAAGGGTTAAGCTGTAATGCCATCTAATCTAATATGCCCATGAAGGGTTATGCTTTAAGGCCAACTGATCTCTTATTTCCATCATAGAGGACACGTACAGTATGAAAATGACCAGATATTAGCACTCGCATTAGATCGCTAGCATTAGCAAGTTAGCATTCGCATTCAAACTTTAACTTTGCTTTATTTGCATTTATACAACGCGGGTAAAGCTTTAATGCAATCTAATCTAATATGCCCACGAAGGGTTATGCTTTAATGCCATCTGATCTCGTATTTCCATCATAGAGGACACATACAGTATGAAAATGACCAGATATTAGCACTAGCATTAGATCGCTAGCATTAGCAAGTTAGCATTAGCATTCAAATTTTCACATTGCTGTATTTGCAAGTATACAAGAAGGGTTAAGCTTTAATGCTATCTAATCTAATATGCCCAAGAAGGGTTATGCTTTAATCCCATCTGATCTCTTATTTCCATCATTGAGGACACGTACAGATTGAAAATGACCAGATATTAGCACTTGCATTAGATCGCTAGCATTAGCAAGTTAGCTTTAGCATTCAAATTTAAACATTGCAGTACTTGCATGTATACAAGAAGGGTTAAGCTTTAATGCCATCCAATCTAATATGCACATGAAGTGTTATGCTTTAATGCCATTGATCTCTTATTTCCATCATAGAGGACACGTACAGTTTGAAAAAGACCAGATCTTAGCACTAGCATTAGATCGCTAGCATTAGCAAGTTAGCATTAGCATTCAAACTAAAACATTGAAGTACTTGCATGGATACAAGAAGGCTTAAGCTTTAATGGAATCTTATAACTTATTTACATCATAGAGGACACGTACAGTATGAAAATGACAAGATATTAGCACTAGCATTAGATCGCTAGCATTAGTAAGTTAGTTTTAGCATTCAAACGCTAACATTGCTCTATTTGCATGTATACAAGAAGGGTTAAGCTTTAATGACGTCTAATCTAGTATGCCCATGAAGGGTTACGCCTTAATGCCATCTGATCTCTGAATTCCATTATAGAGGACACGTACAGTATGAAAATGATCAGATATTAACACTAGCATTAGATCGCTGGCATTAACAAGTTAGCATAAGCATTTTAACTTTAACATTGCTGTATTTGCATGTATACAAGAAGGGTTAAGCTTTAATGCCATCTAATATAAAATGCCCAAGAAAGGTTATGCTTTAATGCCATCTGATCTCTTATTTCCATCATAGAGGACCCGTACAGTATGAAAATGACCAGATATTAGCACTAGCATTAGATCGCTAGCATTAGCAAGTTAGCATTAGCATTCATACTTAAACATTGCAGTACTTGCATGTATACAAGAAGGCTTAAGCTTTCACGCCATCTGATCTCTTATTTCCATAATCGAGGAGACACGTACAGTATGAAAAAATGACCAGATATTAGCACTAGCATTAGATCGTTAGCATTTGCAAGTTAGCATTAGCATTCAAACTTTAACATGGCTGTATTTGCATGTATACAAGAAGGGTTAACCTGTAATGCCATCTAATCTAATATGCCCATGAAGGGTTATGCTTCAAGGCCATCTGATCTCTTATTTCCATCATAGAGGACACATACAGTATGAAAATGACCAGATATTAGCACTAGCATTAGATCGCTAGCATTAGCAAGTTAGCATTAGCATTCAAAATTTCACATTGCTGTAATTGCAAGTATACAAGAAGGGTTAAGCTTTAATGCCATCTAATCTAATATGCACACAAAGGGTTATGCTTTAATGCCATCTGATCTCTTATTTCCATTATAGAAGACACGTACAGTATGGAAATGACCAGATATTAGCACTAGCATTAGATCGCTAGCATTAGCAAGATAGCATAAGCATTCAAACTTTAACATTTCTGTATTTGCATTTATACAAGGCGGGAAAAGCTTTAATGCCATCTAATCTATTATGCCCATGAAAGGTTCTGCTTTAATGCCATCTGATCTCGTATTTCCATCATAGAGCACACATACAGTATGAAAATGACCAGATATCAGCACTAGCATTAGATCCCTAGCAATAGCAAGTTAGCATTAGCATTAAAATTTTCACATTGCTGTATTTACATGTATACAAGAATGGTTACGCTTTAACGCCATCTAATCTAATATGCACACAAAGGGCTATGCTTTAATTTCACCTGATCTCTTATTTCCTTTATAGAGGACACGTACAGTATGAAAATGACCAGATATTAGCATTAGCATAACATCGCTAGCATTTCCAATTTAGCATTAGCATTCAAACTTTAAAATGGATGTATTTGCATGTATACAAGAAGGGTAAAGCTTTAATGCCATCTAATCAAATATGCCCATGAAGGGTTTTGCTTTAATGCCATCTGATATCTTATTTCCATCATAGAGGACACGTACAGTATGAAAATGACGAGATATTAGCACTAGCATTAGATCGCTAGCATTAGCATTCAAACTTTAACATTGCAGTACTTGCATGTATAGAAAAAGGGTTAAGCTTTAATACCATCTAATCTAATATGCACACGAAGGGTTATGCTTTAATGCCATCTGATCTCTTATTTCCATTATAGAGGACACGTACAGTATGAAAATTACCAGATATTAGCACTAGCATTAGATCGCTAGCATTAGCAAGTTAGCATTAGCATTCAAACTTTAACATTACAGTATTTGCATTTATACAAGAAGGGCAAAGCTTTAATGCCATCTAATCTAATAGGCCCATGAAGGGTAATGCTTAAATGCCATCTGATCTCTTATTTCCATCATAGAGGACACGTACAGTATGAAAATTACCAGATATTAGAACTAGCATTAGATCGCTAGCATTAGCAAGTTAGCATTAGCATTCAAATTTTCACATTGCTGTATTTGCATGTATACAAGAAGGGTTAAGCTTGAATGGCATCTTTTATAATATGCACACAAAGGATTATGCTTTAATGCCATCTGATCTCTTATTTCCATTGTAGAGGACAGGTACAGTATGAAAATGACCAGATATTAGCACTAGCATTAGATCGCTAGCATTTGCAAGTTAGCTTTAGCATTCTAACTTTAACATTGCTGTACTTGCATGTTTACAAGAAGGGTTAATCTTTAATGCCATCTAATCTAATATGCCCATGAAAGGTGATGCTTTAATGCCATCTAATCTCGTATTTCCATCATAGAGGACACATACAGTATGAAAATGACCAGATATTAGCAGTAGCATTAGATCGCTAGCATTAGCAAGTTAGCATTAGCATTCAAATTTTCACATTGCTGTATTTGCAAGTATACAAGAAGGGTTAAGCTTTAATGCCATCTAATCTAATATGCACACAAAGGGTTATGCTTTAATGCCATCTGATCTCTTATTTCCATTACAGAGGCCGTGCAGTATGAAAATGACCAGATATTAGCACTAGCATTAGATCGCTAGCATTAGCAAGTTAGCATTAGCATTCAAATTTTCACATTGCTGTATTTGCATGTATACAAGAAGGGTTAAGCTTAAATGCCATCTAATCTAATATGCAGACAAAGGGTTATGCTTTAATTTCACCTGATCTCTTATTTCCATTATAGAGGACACGTACAGTATGAAAATGACCAGATATTAGCATTAGCATTAGATCGCTAGCATTAGCAAGTTAGCATTCGCATTCAAACTTTAACTTTGCTTTATTTGCATTTATACAAGGCGGGTTAAGCTTTAATGGCATCTAATCTAATATGCCCATGAAGGGTTCTGCTTTAATGCCATCTGATCTCTTATTTCCATCATAGAGGACACGTACCGTATGAAAATGACCAGATATTAGCACTCGCATTAGATCGCTAGCATTAGCAAGTTAGCATTAGCATTCAAACTTTGACATTGCTGTATTTGCATGTATACAAGAAGGGCTAAGTTTTAATGCCATATAATCTAATATGCCAATGAAGGGTTATGCTTTAATGCCATCTGATCTCTTATTTCCATCATAAAGGATACATACATTAGGAAAATGACCAGATTTTAGCACTAACATTAGATCGCTAGCATTAGCAAGTTAGCATTCGCATTCAAACTTTAACTTTGCTTTATTTGCATTTGTGCAAGGCGGGTAAAGCTTTAATGCCATCTAATCTAATATGCCCACGAAGGGTTATGCTTTAATGCCATCTAATCTCGTATTTCCATCATAGAGGACACATACAGTATGAAAATGACCAGATATTAGCACTAGCATTAGATCGCTAGCATTAGCAAGTTAGCATTAGCATTCAAATTTTAACATTGCTGTATTTGCAAGTATAAAAGAAGGGTTAAGCTTTAATGCCATCTAATCTAATATGCACACAAAGGGTTATGCTTTAATGCCATCTAATCTCGTATTTCCATCATAGAGGACACATACAGTATGAAAATGACCAGATATTAGCACTAGCATTAGATCGCTAGCATTAGCAAGTTAGCATTACCATTCAAATTTTAACATTGCTGTATTTGCAAGTATACAAGAAGGGTTAAGCTTTAATGCCATCTAATCTAATATGCACACAAAGGGTTATGCTTTAATGCCAACTTGATCTCTTATTTCCATTATAGAGGACACGCACAGTATGAAAATGACCAGATATTAGCACTAGCATTAGATAAACTAGCATTACCAATTTAGCATTAGCATTCAAACTTTAACATGGCTGTATTTGCATGTATACAAGAAGGGTTTAAGCTTTAATGCTATCTAATCTAATATGCCCATGAAGGGTTCTGCTTTAATGCCATCTGATCTCTTATTTCCATCATAGAGGACACGTACATTATGAAAATGACCAGATATTAGCACTAGCATTAGATCGCTAGCATTAGCAAGTTAGCATTAGCATTCAAACTTTAACATTGCTGTATTTGCATGTATACAAGAAGGGCTAAGTTTTAATGCCATATAATCTAATATGCCCATGAAGGATTATGCTTTAATGCCATCCGATCTCTTATTTCCATCATAAAGGATACATACAGTATGAAAATGACCAGATATTAGCACTAGCATTAGATCGCTAGCATTAGCAAGTTAGCATTCGCATTCTAACTTTAACTTTGCTTAATTTGCATTTATAAAAGGCGGATAAAGCTTTAATGGCATCTAATCTAATATGCCCAATGAAGGGGTTATGCTTTAATGCCATCTGATCTCTTATTTCCATTATAGAGAGACACGTACAAGTATGAATATGAACAGATATTAGCACTAGCATTAGAAAAAGCATTAGCAAGTTAGCATTAGCATTCAAACTTTAAAATTACAGTATTTGCATATATACAAGAAGGGCTAAGCTTTAATGCCATCTAATCTAATAGGCCCATGAAGGGTAATGCTTTAATGCCATCTGATCTCTTATTTTTATCATAGAGGACACATACAGTATGAAAATGACCAGATATTAGCACTAGCATTAGATCGCTAGCATTTGCAAGTTAGCTTTAGCATTCTAACTTTAACATTGCTGTACTTGCATGTTTACAAGAAGGGTTAAGCTTTAATGCCATCTAATCTAATATGCCCATGAAAGGTTATGCTTCAATGCCATCTAATCTCGTATTTCCATCATAGAGGACACATACAGTATGAAAATGACCAGATATTAGCACTAGCATTAGATCGCTAGCATTAGCAAGTTAGCATTAGCATTCAAATTTTCACATTGCTGTATTTCCAAGTATACAAGAAGGATTAAGCTTTAATGCCATCTAATCTAACATGCACACAAAGGGTTATGCTTTAATGCCATCTGATCTCTTATTTCCATTATAGAGGACATTACAGTATGAAAATGACCAGATATTAGCACTAGCATTAGATCGCTAGCATTAGCAAGATAGCATTAGCATTCAAGTTTTCACATTGCTGTATTTGCATGTATACAAGAAGGGTTTAGCTTAAATGCCATCTAATCTAATATGCACACAAAGGGTTATGCTTTAATTTCACCTGATCTCTTATTTCCATTATAGAGCACACGTACAGTATGAAAATGACCAGATATTAGCATTAGCATTTAATCGCTAGCATTACCAATTTAGCATTAGCATTCAAACTTTAACATGGCTATATTTGCATGTATACAAGAAGGGTTAAGCTTTAATGCTATCTAATCTAATATGCCCATGAAGGGTTCTGCTTTAATGCCATCTGATCTCTTATTTCCATCATAGAGGACACGTACATAATGAAAATGACCAGATATTAGCACTAGCATTAGATCGTTAGCATTAGCAAGTTAGCATTAGCATTCAAATTTTCACATTGCTGTATTTGCAAGTATACAAGAAGGGTTAAGCTTTAATGCCATATAATCTAATATGCACACAAAGGGTTATGCTTTAATACCATCTGGGTTCTTTATTTCCATTATAGAGACCGCATTACAGTATGAAAATGACCAGATATTAGCACTAGCATTAGATCGATAGCATTAAGTAAAGATAGCATTAGCATTCAAATTTTCACATTGCTGTATTTGCATGTATACAAGAAGGGTTAGCTTAAATGCCATCTAATCTAATATGCACAAAAGGGTTATGCTTTTAATTTCACCTGATCTCTTATTTTTCCATTATAGAGGACATATGTAAAGAAAAATGACCAGATATTAGCATTAGCATTAGATCGCTAGCATTACCAATTTAGCATTCATAGAACATGGCTGTATTTGCATGTATACAAGAAGGGTGAAGCTTTAATTCTGCATGTATATGAAGAATGCCATCTGATCTCTTATTTTAATCATAGAGGACAATCTAAAATGACCAGATATTAGCACAAGCATTAATGCTGGCATTAGGAAGATGCATTAGCATTCAAATTTTTCACATTGCTGTATTTGCATGAAGAAGGGTTAAGCTTAAATGCCATCTAAAATGACCAAGGGTTATGCTTTAATTTCATCTCTTATTTCCATTATAGAGGACCGTACAGTATGAAAATGACCAGATATTAGCATTAGCATTAGAAGCTAGCATTACCAAAGCATTGCATTCAAACTTTAACATTGCTGTATTTGCATGTATACAAGAAGGGCTAAGTTTAAATGCCATATAATCTAATATACACACAAAGGGTTATGCTTTAATGCCATCTGATCTCTTATTTCCATCATAAAGGATACATACAGTATGAAAATGACCAGATATTAGCATTAGCATTAGATCGCTAGCATTACCAATTTAGCATTTGCATTCTATCTTTAATTGCTGTATTTGCTTTACAAGAAGGGCTTTGCCATATAATCTTATACATGAAGGGTTAGGCTTTTAATGCCATCATTTAATGGCATCTAATCTAATATTATCCGAAGGCCTTCATTAGGCATCTTTTAGCATTAGCATTCTGATCTCTTATTCTTACTTTTATACAAGGCGGTAAGGCTTTACAGCATCTAATCTAATATGACCAGATATTAGCACTAGCATTAGATCTGGATTCTTAGCATTATAGAGGACACGCATAGTATGAATATGACCAGATATTAGCATTCAAACTTTATTAATTACAAAGTATTTGCATATATATACAAGAAGGGCTAAGCTTTAATGCCATCTAATCTAATATGCCCATGAAGGGTAATGCTTAAATGCCATCTGATCTCTTATTTCCATCATAGAGGACACGTACAGTATGAAAATGACCAGATATTAGCACTAGCATTACATCGCTAGCATTAGCAAATTAGCATTAGCAGTCAAATTTTCACATTGCTGTATTTGCAAGTATTCCAGAAGGGTTAAGCTTTAATGCCATCTAAGCTAATATGCACACAAAGGGTTATGCTTTAATGCCATCTGATCTCTTATTTCCATTATAGAGGACACGTACAGTATGGAAATGACCAGATATTAGCACTAGCATTAGATCGCTAGCATTAGCATTTAGCATTAGCATTCAAACTTTCACATTGCTGTATTTGCATGTATACAAGAAGGGTTAAGCTATAATGCCATCTAATCTAATAGGCCAATGAAGGGTAATGCTTAAATGCCATCTGATCTCTTATTTTCATCATAGAAGACACGAACATTATGAAAATGACCAGATATTAGCACTAGCATTAGATCGCTAGCATTAGCAATTTAGCATTAGCATTCAAATTTTCACATTGCTGTATTTGTAAGTATACAAGAAGGGTTAAGCTTTAATGCCATCTAATATAATATGCACTCAAAGGTTTATGCTTTAATACCATCTGATGTCTTATTTCCATTATAGAGGACACGTGCAGTATGAAAATGACCAGATATTAGCACTAGCATTATATCGCTAGCATTAGCAAGATAGCATTAGCATTCAAACTTTCACATCGCTGTATTTGCATTTATACAAGGCGGGAAAAGCTTTTATGCCATCTATTCTAATATGCCCATGAAAGGTTATGCTTTAATGCCTTCTGATCTCGTATTTCCATAATAGAGGACACATACAGTATGAAAATGACCAGATATTAGCACTAGCATTAGATCGCTAGCATTAGCAAGTTAGCATTAGCATTCAAATTTTCACATTGCTGTATTTGCATGTATACAAGAAGGGTTAAGCTTTAATGCCATCTAATCAAATATGCACACAAAAGGGTTATGCTTTTAATTTCACCTGATCTCTTATTTCCATTATAGAGTACACCTACAGTATGAAAATGAACAGATATTAGCACTAGCATAAGATCGCTAGCATTAGCAAGTTAGCATTAGCATTCAAACTTTAACATTGCTGTATTTGAATGTATACAAGAAGGGCTAAGTTTTAATGTCATATAATCTAATATGCCCATGAAAGGTTATGCCTTAATGCCATCTAATCTCTTATTTCTATCAAAGAGGACACATACAGCATGAAAATGACCAGATATTAGCACTAGCATTAGATCGCTAGCATTAGCAAGTTAGCATTCGCATTCTAACTTTAACTTTGCTTTATTTGCATTTATACAAGGCGGGTAAAGCTTTAATGGCATCTAATCTAATATGCCCACGAAGGGTTATGCTTTAATGCCTTCTGATCTCTTATTTCCATTATAGAGGACACGTACAGTATGAATATGACCAGATATTAGCACTAGCATTAGATCGCTAGCATTAGCAAGTTAGCATTAGCATTCAAACTTTATAATTACAGTATTTGCATATATACAAGAAGGGCTAAGCTTTAATGCAATCCATTCTAATATGCCCATGAAGGGTAATGCTTAAATGCCATCTGATCTCTTATTTCCATCATAGAGGACACGTACAGTATGAAAATGACCAGATATTAGCACTAGCATTAGATCGCTAGCATTAGCAAGTTAGCATTAGCAGTCAAATTTTCACATTGCTGTATTTGCAAGTATACAAGAAGGGTTAAGCTTTAATGCCATCTAATCTAATATGCCCATGAAAGGTTATGCTTTAATGCCATCTGATCTCTTATTTCCATTATAGAGGACACGTACAGTATGGAAATGACCAGATATTAGCACTAGCATTAGATCGCTATCATTAGCATTTAGCATTAGCATTCAAACTTTCACATTGCTGTATTTGCATGTATACAAGAAGGGTTAAGCTATAATGCCATCTAATCTAATAGGCCAATGAAGGGTAATGCTTAAATGCCATCTGATCTCTTATTTTCATCATAGAAGACACGAACATTATGAAAATGACCAGATATTAGCACTAGCATTAGATCGCTAGCATTAGCAATTTAGCATTAGCATTCAAATTTTCACATTGCTGTATTTGTAAGTATACAAGAAGGGTTAAGCTTTAATGCCATCTTATATAATATGCACTCAAAGGTTTATGCTTTAATACCATCTGATGTCTTATTTCCATTATAGAGGACACGTACAGTATGAAAATGACCAGATATTAGCACTAGCATTATATCGCTAGCTTTAGCAAGATAGCATTAGCATTCAAACTTTCACATTGCTGTATTTGCATTTATACAAGGCGGGAAAAGCTTTTATGCCATCTATTCTAATATGCCCATGAAAGGTTATGCTTTAATGCCTTCTGATCTCGTATTTCCATAATAGAGGACACATACAGTATGAAAATGACCAGATATTAGCACTAGCATTAGATCGCTAGCATTAGCAAGTTAGCATGAGCATTCAAATTTTCACATTGCTGTATTTGCATGTATACAAGAAGGGTTAAGCTTTAATGCCATCTAATCAAATATGCACACAAAGGGTTATGCTTTAATTTCACCTGATCTCTTATTTCCATTATAGAGTACACCTACAGCATGAAAATGAACAGATATTAGCACTAGCATAAGATCGCTAGCATTAGCAAGTTAGCATTAGCATTCAAACTTTAACATTGCTGTATTTGAATGTATACAAGAAGGGCTAAGTTTTAATGTCATATAATCTAATATGCCCATGAAAGGTTATGCTTTAATGCCATCTAATCTCCTATTACCATCATAGAGGACACATACAGCATGAAAATAACCAGATATTAGCACTAGCATTAGATCGCTAGCATTAGCAAGTTAGCATTAGCATTCAAATTTTTACATTGCTGTATTTGCAAGTATACAAGAAGGGTTAAGCTTTAATGCCATCTAATCTAATATGCACAAAATGGGTTATGCTTTAATGACATCTGATCTCTTATTTCCATTATAGAGGACACGTACAGTATGGAAATGACCAGATATTAGCACTAGCATTAGATCGCTAGCATTAGCAAGATAGCATAAGCATTGAAACTTTCACATTGCTTTATTTGAATTTATACAAGACGGGAAAAGCTTTATTGCCATCTAATCTAATTTGCCCATGAAACGTTATGCTTTAATGCCATCTGATCTCGTATTTCCATCATGAAGGACACATGCAGTATGCAAATGACCAGATATTAGCACTAGCATTAGATCGCTAGCATTAGCAAGTTAGCATTAGCATTCAAACTTAAACATTGCAGTACTTGCATGTATAGAAAAAGGGTTAAGCTTTAATGCCATCTAATCTAATATGCACACGAAGGGTTATGCTTTAATGCCATCTGATCTCTTATTTCCATTATAGAGGACACGTACAGTATGAAAATGACCAGATATTAGCACTAGCATTAGATCGCTAGCATTTCCAATTTAGCATTAGTATTCACACTTTAACATGGCTGTATTTGCATGTATACAAGAAGGGTTAAGCTTTAATGCCATCTAATCTAATATGCCCATGAAGGGTTATGCTATAATGCCATCTGATCTCTTATTTCCATTATAGAGGACACGTACAGTATGAAAATGACCAGATATTAGCATTAGCATTAGATCGCTCGCATTTCCAATTTAGCATTAGCATTAAAATTTTCACATTGCTGTATTTGCATGTATACAAGAAGGGTAAAGCTTTAATGACATCTAATCTAATATGCACACAAAGGGTTATGCTTTAATTTCACCTGATCTCTTATTTCCTTGATAGAGGACACGTACAGTATGAAAATGACCAGATATTAGCATTAGCATTAGATCGCTAGCATTTCCAATTTAGCATTAGCATTCAAACTTTAACATGGCTGTATTTGCATGTATACAAGAAGGGTTTAGCTTTAAAGCCATCTAATCTAATATGCACACGAAGGGTTATGCTTTAATGCCATCTGATCTCTTATTTCCATTATTGAGGACACGTCCAGTATGAAAATTACCAGATATTAGCACTAGCATTAGATGGCTAGCATTAGCAAGTTAGCATTAGCATTCAAACTTTAACATTACAGTATTTGCATATATACAAGAAGGGCTAAGCTTTAATGCCATCTAATCTAATATGCCCATGAAGGGTAATGCTCAAATGCCATCTGATCTCTTATTTCCATCATAGAGGACACGTACAGTATAAAAATGACCAGATATTAGCACTAGCATTAGATCGCTAGCATTAGCAAGTTAGCATTAGCAGTCAAATTTTCACATTGCTGTTTTTGCAAGTATACAAGAAGGGTTAAGCTTTAATGCCATCTAATCTAATATGCACACAAAGGGTTATGCTTTAATGCCATCTGATCTCTTATTTCCATTATAAAGGACACGTACAGTATGGAAATGACCAGATATTAGCACTAGCATTAGATCGCTAGATAGGCCAATGAAGGGTAATACTTAAATGCCATCTGATCTCTTATTTCCATCATAGAAGACACAAACATAATGAAAATTACCAGATATTAGCACTAGCATTAGATCGCTAGGATTAGCAAGTTAGCTTAAGCATTCTAACTTTAACATTGCTGTACTTGCATGTATACAAGAAGGTTTAAGCTTTAATGCCACCTAATCTAATATGCCCATGAAAGGTTATGCTTTAATGCCATCTAATCTCGTATTTCCATCATAGAGAACACATACAGTATGAAAATGACCAGATATTAGCACTAGCATTAGATCGCTAGCATTAGCAAGTTAGCATTAGCATTCAAATTTTCACATTGCCGTATTTGCAAGTATACAAGAAGGGTTAAGCTTTAATGCCATCTAATCAAATATGCACACAAAGGGTTATGCTTTAATACCATCTGATGTCTTATTTCCATTATAGAGGACACGTACAGTATGAAAATGACCAGATATTAGCACTAGCATTAGATCGCTAGAATTAGCAAGATAGCATTAGCATTCAAACTTTCACATTGCTGTATTTGCATTTATACAAGGCGGGTAAAGCTTTTATGCCATCTATTCTAATATGCCCATGAAAGGTTATGCTTTAATGCCTTCTGATCTCGTATTTCCATCATAGAGGACACATACAATATGAAAATGACCAGATATTAGCACTAGCATTAGATTGCTAGCATTAGCAAGTTAGCATTAGAATTCAAATTTTCACATTGCTGTATTTGCATGTATACAAGAAGGGTTAAGCTTTAATGCCATCTAATCAAATATGCACACAAAGGGTTATGCTATAATTTCACCTGATCTCTTATTTCCATTATAGAGTAGACCTACAGTATGAAAATGAACAGATATTAGCACTAGCATAAGATCGCTAGCATTAGCATGTTAGCATTAGCATTCAAACTTTAACATTTCTGTATTTGCATGTATACAAGAAGGGCTAGGTTTTAATGCCATATAATCTAATATGCCCATGAATGGTTATGCTTTAATGCCATCTAATCTCGTATTTTCATCATAGAGGACACATACAGTATGAAAATGACCAGATATTAGCACTAGCATTAGATCGCTAGCATTAGCAAGTTAGCATTAGCATTCAAATTTTCACATTGCTGTATTTGCAAGTATACAAGAAGGGTTAAGCCTTAATGCCATCTAATCTAATATGCACACAATGGGTTATGCTTTACTGCCATCTGATCTCTTATTTCCATTATAGAGGACACGTACAGTATGAAAATGACCAGATATTAGCATTAGCATTAGATCGCTCGCATTTCCAATTTAGCATTAGCATTAAAATTTTCACATTGCTGTATTTGCATTTATACAAGGCGGGAAAAGCTTTAATGCCATCTAATCTAATATGCCCATGAAACGTTATGCTTTAATGCCATCTGATCTCGAATTTCCATCATGGAGGACACATACAGTATGAAAATGACCAGATATTAGCACTAGCATTAGATCGCTAGCATTAGCAAGTTAGCATTAGCATTCAAACTTAAACATTGCAGTACTTGCATGTATAGAAAAAGGGTTAAGCTTTAATGCCATCTAATCTAATATGCCCATGAAGGGTTATGCTTTAATGCCATCTGATCTCTTATTCCCATTATAGAGGACACGTACAGTATGAAAATGACCAGATATTAGCATTAGCATTAGATCGCTCGCATTTCCAATTTAGCATTAGCATTAAAATTTTCACATTGCTGTATTTGCATGTATACAAGAAGGGTTAAGCTTTAATGACATCTAATCTAATATGCACACAAAGGGTTATGCTTTAATTTCACCTGATCTCTTATTTCCTTGATAGAGGACACGTACAGTATGAAAATGACCAGATATTAGCATTAGCATTAGACCGCTAGCATTTCCAATTTAGCATTAGCATTCAAACATTAACATGGCTGTATTTACATGTATACAAGAAGGATTAAGCTTTAAAGCCATCTAATCTAATATGCCCATGAAGGGTTATGCTTTAATGCCATCTGATCTCTTATTTCCATCATAGAGGACACGTACAGTATGAAAATGACCAGATATTAGCATTAGCATTAGACTGCTAGCATTTCCAATTTAGCATTAGCATTCAAACATTAACATGGCTGTATTTACATGTATACAAGAAGGATTAAGCTTTAAAGCCATCTAATCTAATATGCCCATGAAGGGTTATGCTTTAATGCCATATGATCTCGTATTTCCATCATGGAGGACACATACAGTATGAAAATGACCAGATATTAGCACTAGCATTAGATGGCTAGCATTAGCAAGTTAGCATTAGCATTCAAACTTTAACATTACAGTATTTGCATATATACAAGAAGGGCTAAGCTTTATACCATCTTATCTAATATGCCCATGAAGGGTAATGCTTAAATGCCATCTGATCTCTTATTTCCATCATAGAGGACACGTACAGTATGAAAATGACTAGATATTAGAACTAGCATTAGATCGCTAGCATTAGCAAGTTAGCATTAGCATTCACATTTTCACATTGCTGTATTTGCATGTATACAAGAATGGTTATGCTTTAATGGCATCTTTTCTAATATGCACACAAAGGATTATGCTTTAATGCCATCTGATCTCTTATTTCTATTATAGAGGACACTTACAGTATGAAAATTACCAGATATTAGCACTAGCATTAGATGGCTAGCATTAGCAAGTTAGCATTAGCATTCAAACTTTAACATTACAGTATTTGCATATATACAAGAAGGGCTAAGCTTTAATGCCATCTTATCTAATATGCCCATGAAGGGTAATGCTTAAATGCCATCTGATCTCTTATTTCCATCATAGAGGACACGTACAGTATGAAAATGACCAGATATTAGCACTAGCCTTAGATCGCTAGAATTGGCAATTTAGCATTAGCATTCAAAGTTTAACATTGCTGTATTTGCATGCATACAAGAAGGGTTAAGCTAAAATGCCATCTAATCTAATAGGCCCATTAAGGGTAATGCTTAAATGCCATCTGATCTCTTATTTCCATCATAGAGGACACGAACATTATGAAAATTACCAGATATTAGCACTAGCATTGGATCGTTAGCATTAGCAAGTTAGCATTAGCATTCTAACTTAAACATTGCAGTACTTGCATGTATAGAAAAAGGGTTAAGCTTTAATGCCATCTAATCTAATATGCACACGAAGGGTTATGCTTTAATGCCATCTGATCTCTTATTTCCATTATAGAGGACACGTACAGTATGAAAATAACCAGATATTAGCACTAGCATTAGATCGCTAGCATTAGCAAGTTAGCATTAGCATTCAAATTTTCACATTGCTGTATTTGCATGTATACAAGAAGGGTTAAGCTTTAATGCCATCTAATCTAATATGACCACAAAGGGTTATGCTTTAATGCCATCTGATCTCTTATTTCCAACATAGAGGACACATACAGTATGAAAATGACCAGATATTAGCACTAGTATTAGATCACTAGCATTAGCAAGTTAGCATTAGCATTCAAACTTTAACATTGCTGTATTTGCATGTATACAAGAAGGGTTAAGCTTTAATGCCATCTAATCTAATATGCCCACGAAGGGTTATGCTTTAATGCCATCTGATCTCTTATTTCTATCATAGAGGAGACGTACAGTATGAAAATGACCACATATAAGCACTAGCATTAGATCGTTAGCATTAGCAATTTAGCATTATCATTCAAACTTTAGCATTGCTTTATTTTCATTTATTCAAGGCGGGTAAAGCTTTAATTCCATCTAATATAATTTGCCAACGAAGGGTTATGCTTCAATGCCATCAGATCTCTTAATTCCATTATAGAGGACACGTACAGTATGAATATGACCAGATATTAGAACTAGCAATAGATCGTTAGCATTAGCAAGTTTGCATTAGAATTCAAACTTAAACATTGCAGTACTTGCATGTATACAGAAAGGGTTAAGCTTTAATGCCATCTAATCTAATATGCCCACGAAGGGTTATGCTTTAATGCCATCTGAGATCTAATTTCCATCATAGAGGACACGTACAGTATGAAAATGAACTGATTTTAGCACTAGCATTAGATCGGTAGCATTAATAAGTTAGCATTAGCATTCAAACTTTAACATTGTTGTATTTGCATGTATACAAGAAGGGTTAAGCTTTTATGCCATCTAATCTAATATGCCCATGAAGGGTTAAGCTTTAATGCCATCTGATCTCTTATTTCCATCATAGAGGACATGTACAATTTGAAAATGACCAGATATTAGCACTAGCATTAGATCGCAAGCATTAGCAATTTAGCTTAAGCATTCTAACTTTAACATTGCTGTACTTGCATGTATACAAGTAGGGTTAACCTTTAATGCCATCTTATCTAATATGCCCATGAAAGGTTATGCTTTAATGCCATCTAATCTCTTATTTCTATAATAGAGGAGACGTACAGTATAAAAATGACCAGATATAAGCACTAGAATTAGATCGTTAGCATGAGCAAGATAGCATTAGCATTCAAACTTTCACATTGCTGTATTTGCATTTATACAAGGCGGCAAAAGCTTTAATGCCATCTAATCTACTATGCCCATGAAAGGTTATGCTTTAATGCCATCTGATCTCGTATTTCCATCATAGAGGACACATACAGTATGAAAATGACGAGATATTAGCACTAGCATTAGATCGCTAGCATTAGCAAGTTTGCCTTAGCATTCAAATTTTCACATTGCTGTATTTGCATGTATACAAGAAGGGTTAAGCTTTAATGCCATCTAATCAAATATGCACACAAAGGGTTATGCTTTAATTTCACCTGATCTCTTATTTCCATTATAGAGTACACCTACAGTATGAAAATGATCAGATATTAGCACTAGCATTAGATCGCTAGCATTAGCAAGTTAGCATTAGCATTCAAACTTTAACATTGCTATATTTGCATGTATACAAGAAGGGCTATGTTTTAATGCCATATAATCTAATATGCCCATGAAGGGTAATGCTTAAATGGCATCTGATCTCTTATTTACATCATAGAGGACACATACAGTATGAAAATGACCAGATATTAGCACTAGCATTAGATCGCTAGCATCAGCAAGTTAGCTTAAGCATTCTAACTTTAACATTGCTGTACTTGCATGTATACAAGAAGGGTTAAGCTTTAATGCCATCTTATCTAATATGCCCATGAAAGGTTATGCTTTAATGCCATCTGATCTCTTATTTCCATTATAGAGGACACGTACAGTATGAAAATTACCAGATATTAGCACTAGCATTAGATCGCTAGCATTAGCAAGATAGCATTAGCATTCAAACTTTCACATTGCTGTATTTGCATTTATATAAGGCGGCAAAAGCTGTAATGCCATGTAATCTAATATGCCCATGAATGGTTATGCTTTAATGCCATCTGATCTCGTATTTCCATCATAGAGGACATATACAGGATGAAAATGACCAGATATTAGCACTAGCATTAGATCGCTAGCATTAGCAAGTTAGCATTAGCATTCAAATTTTCACATTGCTGTATTTGCATTTATACAAGGCGGGTAAAGGATTAATGCCATCTAATCTAATATGCCCACGAAGGGTTATGCTTTAATGCCATCTGATCTCTTATTTCCAATATAAAGGACACGTACAGTATGAAAATTACCAGATATTAGCACTAGCATTAGATCGCTAGCATTAGCAAGTTAGCATTAGCATTCAAACTTTAACATTGCTGTATTTGCATGTATACAAGTAGGGTTAAGCTTGAATGCCATCTAATCTAATCTGACCACGAAGTGTTATGCTTTAATGGCATCTGATCTCTTATTTCCAACATAGAGGACACATACAGTATGAAAATGACCAGATATTAGCGCATTAGATCACTAGCCAAGTTCATTAGCATTCAAACTTTTAACATTGCTGTATTTGCATGTATACAAGAAGGGTTAAGCTTTAATGCCATCTTATCTAATATGCCCTGAAAGGATGCTTTAATGCCATCTGATTTTTCCATTATAGAGGACACGTACAGTATGAAAATTACCAGATATTAGCACTAGCATTAGATCGCTAGCATTAGCAAGATAGCATTAGCATTCAAACTTTCACATTGCTGTATTTGCATTTATATAAGGCGGCAAAAGCTGTAATGCCATGTAATCTAATATGCCCATGAATGGTTATGCTTTAATGCCATCTGATCTCGTATTTCCATCATAGAGGACATATACAGGATGAAAATGACCAGATATTAGCACTAGCATTAGATCGCTAGCATTAGCAAGTTAGCATTAGCATTCAAATTTTCACATTGCTGTATTTGCATTTATACAAGGCGGGTAAAGGATTAATGCCATCTAATCTAATATGCCCACGAAGGGTTATGCTTTAATGCCATCTGATCTCTTATTTCCAGTATAAAGGACACGTACAGTATGAAAATTACCAGATATTAGCACTAGCATTAGATCGCTAGCATTAGCAAGTTAGCATTAGCATTCAAACTTTAACATTGCTGTATTTGCATGTATACAAGTAGGGTTAAGCTTGAATGCCATCTAATCTAATCTGACCACGAAGTGTTATGCTTTAATGGCATCTGATCTCTTATTTCCAACATAGAGGACACATACAGTATGAAAATGACCAGATATTAGCACTCGCATTAGATCACTAGCATTAGCAAGTTAGCATTAGCATTCAAACTTTAACATTGCTGTATTTGCATGTATACAAGAAGGGTTAAGCTTTTAATGCCATCTAATCTATATATGCCTGTTATGCTTTAATGGGTTATGCTTTAATGCCATCTGATCTCTTATTTCCATTATAGAGGACACGTACAGTATGAATATGACCAGATATTAGCACTAGCATTAGATCGTTAGCATTAGCAAGTTAGCATTAGCATTCAAACTTAAACATTGCAGCATTTATTGCATGTATATCTAAAAAGGGTTATGCTTTAATGCCATCTATTCTAATATGCACACGAAGGGTTATGCTTTAATGCCATCTGATCTCTTATTTCCATTATAGAGGACACGTACAGTATGAAAATAACCAGATATTAGCACTAGCATTAGATCGCTAGCATTAGCAAGTTAGCATTAGCATTCAAACTTTAACATTGCTGTATTTGCATGTATACAAGAAGGGTTAAGCTTTAATGCCATCTAATCTAATATGACCACGAAGCGTTATGCTTTAATGGCATCTGATCTCTTATTTCCAACATAGAGGACACATACAGTATGAAAATGACCAGATATTAGCACTCGCATTAGAACACTAGCATTAGCAAGTTAGCATTAGCATTCAAACTTTAACATTGCTGTATTTGCATGTATACAAGAAGGGTTAAGCTTTAATGCCATCTAATCTAATATGCCCACGAAGGGTTATGCTTTAATGCCATCTGATCTCTAATTTCTATAATAGAGGAGACGTACAGTCTGAAAATTACCAGATATAAGCACTAGCATTAGATCGTTAGCTTTAGCAATTTAGCATTAGCATTCAAACTTTAACATTGCTTTATTTGCATTTATTCAAGGCGGGTAAAGCTTTAATTCCATCTAATCTAATTTGCCCACGAAGGGTTATGCTTAAATGCCATCAGATCTCTTATTTCCATTATAGAGGACACGTACAGTATGAATATGACCAGATATTAGAACTAGCAATAGATCGTTAGCATTAGCAAGTTTGCATTAGAATTCAAACTTAAACATTGCAGTACTTGCATGTGTACAGAAAGGGTTAGGCTTTAATGCCATCTAATCTAATTTGCCCACGAAGGGTTATGCTTTAATGCCATCTGATCTCTAATTTCCATCATAGAGGACACGTACAGTATGAAAATCAACAGATATTAGCACTAGCATTAGATCGGTAGCATTAATAAGTTAACATTAGCATTCAAACTTTAACATTGTTGTATTTGCATGTATACAAGAAGGGTTAAGCTTTAATGCCATCTAATCTAATATGCCCATGAAGGGTTATGCTATAATGCCATCTGATCTCTTATTTCCATCATAGAGGACACGTACAATTTGAAAATGACCAGATATTAGCACTAGCATTAGATCGCTAGCATTAGCAAGTTAGCATAGGCATTCAAATTTTAACATTGCTGTATTTGCATATATACAAGAAGGGTTAAGCTATAATGCCATCTAATCTTATAGGCCCATGAAGGGTTATGCTTTAAGGCCATCTGATCTCTTATTTCCATCATAGAGGACACGTACAATTTGAAAATGACCAGATATTAGCACTAGCATTAGATCGCTAGCATTAGCAAGTTAGCATAAGCATTCAAATTTTCACAGTCCTGTATTTGCAAGTATACAAGAAGGGTTAAGCTTTAATGCCATCTAATCTAATATGCACACAAAGGGTTATGCTTTAATGCCATCTGATCTCTTATTTCCATTATAGAGGACACGTACAGTATGAAAATGACCAGATATTAGCACTAGCATTAGATCGCTAGCATTAGCAAATTAGCATTAGCATTCAAATTTTCACATTGCTGTGTTTGCATGTATACAAGAAGGGTTAAGCTTTAATGCCATCTAATCAAATATGCACACAAAGGGTTATGCTTTAATTTCACCTGATCTCTTATTTCCATTATAGAGTACACCTACAGTATGAAAATGACCAGATATTAGCACTAACATTAGATCGCTAGCATTAGAAAGTAAGCATTAGCATTCAAACTAACATTGCTGTATTTGCATGTATACAAGAAGGGCTATGTTTTAATGCCATATAATCTAATATGCCCATGAAGGGTAATGCTTAAATGGCATCTGATCTCTTACTTCCATCATAGAGGACACATACAGTATGAAAATGACCAGATATTAGCACTAGCATTAGATCGCTAGCATTAGCAAGTTAGCTTAAGCATTCTAACTTTAACATTGCTGTACTTGCATGTATACAAGAAGGGTTAAGCTTTAATGCCATCTTATCTAATATGCCCATGAAAGGTTATGCTTTAATGCCATCTAATCTCGTATTTCCATCATAGAGGACACATACAGTATGAAAATGACCAGATATTAGCACTAGCATTAGATCGCTAGCATTAGCAAGTTTGCAATAGCAATCAAATTTTCACATTGCTGTATTTGCATTTATACAAGGCGGGTAAAGGTTTAATGCCATCTAATCTAATATGCCCACGAAGGGTTATGCTTTAATGCCATCTGATCTCTTATTTCCATTATATAGGACACGTACAGTATGAAAATTACCAGATATTAGCACTAGCATTAGATCGCTAGCATTAGCAAGTTAGCATTAGCATTCAAATTTTCACATTGCTGTATTTGCATTTATACAAGGCGGGTAAAGGTTTAATGCCATCTAATCTAATATGCCCACGAAGGGTTATGCTTTAATGCCATCTGATCTCTTATTTCCATTATATAGGACACGTACAGTATGAAAATTACCAGATATTAGCACTAGCATTAGATCGCTAGCATTAGCAAGTTAGCATTAGCATTCAAAGTTAAACATTGCTGTATTTGCATGTATACAAGTAGGGTTAAACTTTAATGCCATCTAATCTAATCTGACCACGAAGGGTTATGCTTTAATGGCATCTGATCTTTTATTTCCAACATAGAGGACACATACAGTATGAAAATGACCAGATATTAGGACTCGCATTAGATCACTAGCATTAGCAAGTTAGCATTAGCATTCAAACTTTAACATTGCTGTATTTGTATGTATACAAGAAGGGTTAAGCTTTAATGCCATCTAATCTAATATGCCCACGAAGGGTTATGCTTTAATGCCATCTGATCTCTAATTTCTATAATAGAGGAGACGTACAGTCTGAAAATGACCAGATATAAGCACTAGCATTAGATCGTTAGCATTAGCAATTTAGCATTAGCATTCAAACTTTAACATTGATTTATTTGCATTTATTCAAGGCGGGTAAAGCTTTAATTGCATCTAATCTAATTTGCCCACGAAGGGTTATGCTTAAATGCCATCAGATCTCTTAATTCCATTATAGAGGACACGTACAGTATGAATATGACCAGATATTAGAACTAGCAATAGATCGTTAGCATTAGCAAGTGAGCATTAGAATTCAAACTTAAACATTGCAGTACTTGCATGTATACAGAAAGGGTTAAGCTTTAATGCCATCTAATCTAATATGCCCACGAAGGGTTATGCTTTAATGCCATCTTATCTCGTATTTCCATCATAGAGGACACATACAATTTGAAAATTACCAGATATTAGCACTAGCATTAGATCGCTAGCATTAGCAAGTTAGCATAAGCATTCAAATTTTTACATTGCTGTATTTGCATGTATACAAGAAGGGTTAAGCTATAATGCCATCTAATCTTATAGGCCCATGAAGGGTAATGCTTAAATGCCATCTGATCTCTTATTTCCATCATAGTGGACACATACAGTATGAAAATGACCAGATATTAGCACTAGCATTAGATCGCTAGCATTAGCAAGTTAGCATTAGCATTCAAACTTTAACATTGCTGTATTTGCATGTATACAAGAAGGGCTATGTTTTAATGCCATATAATCTAATATGCCCATGAAGGGTAATGCTTAAATGCCATCTGATCTCTTATTTCCATTGTAGAGGACACGTACAGTATGAAAATTACCAGATATTAGCACTAGCATAAGATCGCTAGCATTAGCAAGATAGCATTAGCATTCAAACTTTCACATTGCTGAATTTGCATTTATACAAGGCGGCAAAAGCTTTAATGCCGTCTAATCTAATATACCCATGAAAGGTTATGCTTTAATGCCATCTGATCTCGTATTTCCATCATAGAGGACACATACAGTATGAAAATCACCAGATATTAGCACTAGCATTAGATCGCTAGCATTAGCAAGTTAGCATTAGCATTCAAATTTTCACATTGCTGTATTTGCATGTATACAAGAAGGGTTAGGCTTTAATGCCATCTAATCAAATATGCACACAAAGGGTTATGCTTTAATTTCAACTGATCTCTTATTTCCATTATAGAGTACACCTACAGTATGAAAATGACCAGATATTAGCACTAGCATTAGATCGCTAGCATTAGCAAGTTAGCATTAGCATTCAAACTTTAACATTGCTGTATTTGCATGTATACAAGAAGGGCTATGTTTTAATGCCATATAATCTAATATGCCCATGAAGGGTAATGCTTAAATGCCATCTGATCTCTTATTTCCATCATAGAGGACACATACAGTATGAAAATGACCAGATATTAGCACCAGCATTAGATCGCTAGCATTAGCAAGTTAGCTTAAGCATTCTAACTTTAACATTGCTGTACTTGCATGTATACAAGAAGGGTTAAGCTTTAATGCCATCTTATCTAATATGCCCATGAAAGGTTATGCTTTAATGCCATCTAATCTCGTATTTCCATCATAGAGGACACATACAGTATGAAAATGACCAGATATTAGCACTAGCATTAGATCGCTAGCATTAGCAAGTTAGCATTAGCATTCAAATTTTCACATTGCTGTATTTGCAAGTATACAAGAAGGGTTAAGCTTTAATGCCATCTAATCTAATATGCACACAAAGGGTTATGCTTTAATGCTATCTGATCTCTTATTTCCATTATAGAGGACACGTACAGTATGAAAATTACCAGATATTAGCACTAGCATTAGATCGCTAGCATTAGGAAGATAGCATTAGCATTCAAACTTTCACATTGCTGTATTTGCATTTATACAAGGCGGCAAAAGCTTTAATGCCATCTAATCTAATATGCCCATGAAAGGTTATGCTTAAATGCCATCTGATCTCGTATTTCCATCATGTAGGACACATACAGTATGAAAATGACCAGATATTAGCACTAGCATTAGATCGCTAGCATTAGCAATTTAGCATTAGCATTCAGACTTTAACATTGCTGTATTTGCATGTATACAAGAAGGGCTATGTTTTAATGCCATATAATCTAATATGCCCATGAAGGGTAATGCTTAAATGGCATCTGATCTCTTATTTCCATCATAGAGGACACATACAGTATGAAAATGACCAGATATTAGCACTAGCATTAGATCGCTAGCATTAGGAAGTTAGCTTTAGCATTCTAACTTTAACATTGCTGTACTTGCATGTATACAAGAAGGGTTAAGCTTTAATGCCATCTTATCTAATATGCCCGTGAAAAGTTATGCTTTAATGCCATCTAATCTCGTATTTCCATCAAAGAGGACACATACAGTATGAAAATGACCAGATATTAGCACTAGCATTAGATCGCTAGCATTAGCAAGTTAGCAATAGCATTCAAATTTTCACATTGCTGTATTTGCATGTATACAAGAAGGGTTAAGCTTTAATGCCATCTAATCTAATATGCACACAAAGGGTAATGCTTTAATGCCATCTGATCTCTAATTTCCCTTATAGAGGACACGTACAGTATGAAAATTACCAGATATTAGCACTAGCATTAGATCGCTAGCATTAGGAAGATAGCATTAGCATTCAAATTTTAACATTGCTGTATTTGCATGTATACAAGAAGGGTTAAGCTATAATGCCATCTAATCTTATAGGCCCATGAAGGGTAATGCTTAAATGCCATCTGATCTCTTATTTCCATCATAGAGGACACATACAGTATGAATATGACCAGATATTAGTACTAACATTAGATCGTTAGCATTAGCAAGTTAGCATTAGCATTCAAACTTAAACATTGCAGTACTTGGATGTATAGAAAAAGGGTTAAGCTTGAATGCCATCTAATCTAATATGTACACGAAGAGTTATGCTTAAATGCCATCTGATCTCTTATTTCCATCATAGAAGACACGTACATTATGAAAATTACCAGATATTAGCACTAGCATTAGATCGCTAGCATTAGCAAGTTAGCTTAAGCATTCTAACTTTAACATTGCTGTACTTGCATGTATACAAGAAGGGTTAAGCTTTAATGCCATCTAATCTAATATGCCCATGAAAGGTTATGCTTTAATGCCATCTATTCTCGTATTTCCATCATAGAGGACACATACAGTATGAAAATGACCAGATATTAGCACTAGCATTAGATCGCTAGCATTAGCAAGTTAGCATTAGCATTCAAATTTTCACATTGCTGAATTTGCAAGTATACAAGAAGGGTTAAGCTTTAATGCCATCTAATCTAATATGCACAAAAAGGGTTATGCTTTAATGCCATCTGATCTCTTATTTCCATTATATAGGACACGTACAGTATGAAAATGACCAGATATTAGCACTAGCATTAGATCGCTAGCATTAGCAAGATAGCATTAGCATTCAAACTTTCACATTGCTGTATTTGCATTTATACAAGGCGGGAAAAGCTTTCATGCCATCTATTCTAATATGCCCATGAAACGTTATGCTTTAATGGCATCTGATCTCGTATTTCCATCATAGAGGACACATACAGGATGAAAATGACCAGATATTAGCACTAGCATTAGATCGCTAGCATTAGCAAGTTAGCATTAGCATTCAAATTTTCACATTGCTGTATTTGCATGTATACAAGAAGGGTGAAGCTTTAATGCCATCTAATCAAATATGCACTCAAAGGGTAATGCTATAATTTCACCTGATCTCTTATTTCCATTATAGAGGACACGTACAGTATGAAAATGACCAGATATTAGCATTAGCATTAGATCGATAGCATTACCAATTTAGCATTAGCATTCAAACTTTCACATGGCTGTATTTGCATGTATACAAGAAGGGTTAAGCTTTAATGTCATCTAATCTAATATGCCCATGAAGGGTTATGCTTTAATGACATCTGATCTCTTATTTCCATCATAGAGGACACGTACAGTATGAAAATGACCAGATATTAGCACTAGCATTAGATCGCTAGCATTAGCAAGTTAGCATTCGCATTCAAACTTTAACATTACTGTATTTGCATTTATACAAGGCGGGTAAAGCTTTAATGCCATCTAATCTAACATGCCCACGAAGGGTTATGCTTTAATGCCATTTGATCTCATATTTCCATTATAGAGGACACGTACAGTATGAATATGACCAGATATTAGCACTAGCAATAGATCGTTAGCATTAGCAAGTTAGCATTAGCATTCAAACTTAAACATTGCAGAACTTGCATGAATTGAAAAAGGGTTAAGCTTTAATGCCATCTAATCTAATATGCACAAGAAGGGTTATGCTTTAATGCCATCTGATCTCTTATTTCCATTATAGAGGACACGTACAGTATGAAAATTACCAGATATTTGCACTAGCATTAGATAGTTAGCATTAGCAAGTTAGCATTAGCATTCAAACTTTAACATTGCTGTATTTGCATGTGTACAAGAAGGGTTAAGCATTAATGCCATCTCATCTAATATTCCCACGAAGGGTTATGCTTTAATGGCATCTGATCTCTTATTTCCAAAGTAGAGGACACTTACAGTATGAAAATCACCAGATATTAGCACTAGCATTAGATCGCTAGCATTAGCAATTTAGCATTAGCATTCAAATTTTCACATTGCTGTATTTGCATGTATACAAGAAGGGTTAAGCTTTAATGCCATCTAATCAAATATGCACACAAAGGGTTATGCTTTAATTTCAAATGATCTCTTATTTCCATTATAGAGTACACCTACAGTATGAAAATGACCAGATATTAGCACTAGCATTAGATCGCTAGCATTAGCAAGTTAGCATTAGCATTCAAACTTTAACATTGCTGTATTTGCATGTATACAAGAAGGGCTATGTTTTAATGCCATATAATCTAATATGCCCATGAAGGGTAATGCTTAAATGCCATCTGATCTTTTATTTCCATCATAGAGGACACATACAGTATGAAAATGACCAGATATTAGCACCAGCATTAGAATAGATTAGCAAGTTATTAAGCATTCTAACTTTAACATTGCTGTACTTGCATGTATACAAGAAGGGTTAAGCTTTAATGCCATCTTATCTAATATGCCCATGAAAGGTTATGCTTTAATGCCATCTAATTATTTCCATCATAGAGGACACATACAGTATGAAAATGACCAGATATTAGCACTAGCATTAGATCGCTAGCATTAGCAAGTTAGCATTAGCATTCAAATTTTCCATCTGTATTTAAATTATACAAGAAGGGTTGCTTTAATGCCATCTAATCTAATAGCACAAAGGGTTATGCTTTAATGCTATCTGATCTCTTATTTCCATTATAGAGGACACATACAGTATGAAAATTACCAGATATTAGCACTAGCATTAGATCGCTAGCATTAGGGAAGATAGCATTAGCATTCAAACTTTCACATTGCTGTGTTTGCATTTATACAAAAGGCAAAAGCTTTAATGCCATCTAATCTAATATGCCCATGAAAGGTTATGCTTTAATGCTATCTGATCTCTTATTTCCATTATAGAGGACACATACAGTATGAAAATGACCAGATATTAGCACTAGCATTAGATCGCTAGCATTAGGAAGATAGCATTAGCATTCAAATTTTCACATTGCTGTATTTGCATTTATACAAGAAGGCAAAAGCTTTAATGCCATCTAATCTAATATGCACAGAAAGGGTTATGCTTTTTAATGCCATCTGATCTCTTATTTCCATTATAGGACACATACAGTATGAAAATTGCCAGATATTAGCACTAGCATTAGATCGCTAGCATTAGCAAGATAGCATTAGCATTCAAACTTTCACATTGCTGTATTTGCATTTATACAAGAAGGGCAAAAAGCTTTAATGCCATCTAATCTAATATGCACAGAAGGGTTATGCTTTTAATGCCATCAGATCTCTTATTTCCATTATAGAGGACAGGTAAAGTATGAAAATCACCAGATATTAGCACTAGCATTAGATCGCTAGCATTAGCAATTTAGCATTAGCATTCAAACTTTAACATTGCTGTATTTGCATTTATACAAAAGGCAAATGTTTTAATGGCATATAATCTAATATGCCCATGAAAGGTTATGCTTAAATGGCATCTGATCTCTTATTTCCATAGAGAGACACATAAAGTATGAAAATCACCAGATATTAGCACTAGCATTAGATCGCTAGCATTAGCAATTTAGCTTTTTAGCATTCAGACTTTAACATTGCTGTATTTGCATGTATACAAGAAGGGTTATGTTTTAATGGCATATAATCTAATATGCCCATGAAGGTTAATGCTTAAATGCCATCTGATCTCTTATTTCCATCATAGAGGACACATACAGTATGAAAATGACCAGATATTAGCACTAGCATTAGATCGCTAGCATTAGCAAGTTAGCTTTAGCATTCTAATTTTAACATTGCTGTACTTGCATGTATACAAGAAGGGTTAAGCTTTAATGCCATCTTATCTAATATGCCCGTGAAAGGGTTATGCTTTAATGCCATCTGTTCTCTTATTTCCATTAAAGAGGACACATACAGTATGAAAATTACCAGATATTAGCACTAGCATTAGATCGCTAGCATTAGCAAGTTAGCAATAGCATTCAAATTTTAACATTGCTGAAATTTGCATGTATACAAGAAGGGTTAAGCTTTAATGCCATCTAATCTTATAGGCCCACAAAGGGTAATGCTTTAAATGCCATCTGTTCTCTTATTTCCATTATAGAGGACACATACAGTATGAAAATGAAAATTACCAGATATTAGCACTAGCAAGTTATTAGCTTAGCATTAGCAAGATAGCATAAGCATTCTAACTTTAACATTGCTGTACTTGCATGTATACAAGAAGGGTTAAGCTTTAATGGCATCTTATCTAATATGCCCATGAAAGGTTATGCTTTAATGCCATCTTATCTCGTATTTCCATCATAGAGGACACATACAGTATGAAAATGACCAGATATTAGCACTAGCATTAGATCGCTAGCATTAGCAACTTAGCATTAGCATTCAAATTTTCACATTGCTGTATTTGCAAGTATACAAGAAGGGTTAAGCTTTATTGCCATCTAATCTAATATGCACACAAAGGGTTATGCTTTAATGCCATCTGATCTCTTATTTCCATTATAGAGGACACGTACAGTATGAAAATTACCAGATATTAGCACTAACATTAGATCGCTAGCATTAGGAAGATAGCATTAGCATTCCAACTTTCACATTGCTGTATTTGCATTTATACAAGGCGGCAAAAGCTTTAATGCCATCTAATCTAATATGCCCATGAAAGGTTATGCTTTAATGCCATCTAATCTCTTATTTCCATTGTAGAGGACAGGTAAAGTATGAAAATGACCAGATATTAGCACTTGCATTAGATCGCTAGCATTAGCAATTTAGCATTAGCATTCAAACTTTAACATTGCTGTATTTGCATGTATACAAGAAGGGTTAAGCTATAATGCCATCTAATCTAATAGGCCCATGAAGGGTAATGCTAAAATGCCATCTGATCTCATATTTCCATCATAGAAGACACGTACAGTATGAATATGACCAGATATTAGTACTAACATTAGATCGTTAGCATTAGCAAGTTAGCATTAGCATTCAAACTTAAACATTGCAGTACTTGGATGTATAGAAAAAGGGTTAAGCTTGAATGCCATCTAATCTAATATGTACACAAAGAGTTATGCTTAAATGCCATCTGATCTCTTATTTCCATCATAGAAGACACAAACATTATGAAAATTACCAGATATTAGCACTAGCATTAGATCGCTAGCATTAGCAAGTTAGCTTAAGCATTCTAACTTTAACATTGCTGTACTTGCATGTATACAAGAAGGGTTAAGCTTTAATGCCATCTAATCTAATATGCCCATGAAAGGTTATGCTTTAATGCCATCTATTCTCGTATTTCCATCATAGAGGACACATACAGTATGAAAATGACCAGATATTAGCACTAGCATTAGATCGCTAGCATTAGCAAGTTAGCATTAGCATTCAAATTTTCACATTGCTGAATTTGCAAGTATACAAGAAGGGTTAAGCTTTAATGCCATCTAATCTAATATGCACAAAAAGGGTTATGCTTTAATGCCATCTGATCTCTTATTTCCATTATATAGGACACGTACAGTATGAAAATGACCAGATATTAGCACTAGCATTAGATCGCTAGCATTAGCAAGTTAGCATTAGCATTCAAATTTTCACATTGCTGTATTTGCATGTATACAAGAAGGGTGAAGCTTTAATGCCATCTAATCAAATATGCACTCAAAGGGTAATGCTTTAATTTCACCTCATCTCTTATTTCCATTATAGAGGACACGTACAGTATGAAAATGACCAGATATTAGCATTAGCATTAGATCGATAGCATTACCAATTTGGCATTAGCATTCAAACTTTAACATGGCTGTATTTGCATGTATACAAGAAGGGTTAAGCTTTAATGTCATCTAATCTAATATGCCCATGAAGGGTTATGCTTTAATGACATCTGATCTCTTATTTCCATCATAGAGGACACGTACAGTATGAAAATGACCAGATATTAGCACTAGCATTAGATCGCTAGCATTAGCAAGTTAGCATTCGCATTCAAACTTTAACATTGCTGTATTTGCATTTATACAAGGCGGGTAAAGCTTTAATGCCATCTAATCTAACATGCCCACGAAGGGTTATGCTTTAATGCCATTTGATCTCATATTTCCATTATAGAGGACACGTACAGTATGAATATGACCAGATATTAGCACTAGCAATAGATCGTTAGCATTAGCAAGTTAGCATTAGCATTCAAACTTAAACATTGCAGAACTTGCATGAATTGAAAAAGGGTTAAGCTTTAATGCCATCTAATCTAATATGCACAAGAAGGGTTATGCTTTAATGCCATCTGATCTCTTATTTCCATTATAGAGGACACGTACAGTATGAAAATTACCAGATATTAGCACTAGCATTAGATCGCTAGCATTAGCAAGTTAGCATTAGCATTCAAACTTTAACATTGCTGTCTTTGCATGTGTACAAGAAGGGTTAAGTATTAATGCCATCTCATCTAATATGCCCACGAAGGGTTATGCTTTAATGGAATCTGATCTCTTATTTGCAAAGTAGAGGACACATACAGTATGAAAATGACCAGATATTAGCACTCGCATTAGATCACGAGCATTAACAAGTTAGCATTAGCATTCAAACTTTAACATTGCTGTATTTGCATGTATACAAGATGGGTTAAGCTTTAATGCCATCTAATCTAATATGCCCACGAAACGTTATGCTTTAATGCCATCTGATCTCTTATTTCTATCATAGAGGAGACGTACAGTATGAAAATGACCAGATTTAAGCACTAGCATTAGATCGTTAGCATTAGCAATTTAGCATTAGCATTCAAACTTTAACATTGCCTTATTTGCATTTATTCAAGGCGGGTAAAGCTTTAATTCCATCTAATCTAATTTGCCCACGAAGGGTTATGCTTTAATGCCATCTGATCTCTTATTTCCATTATAGAAGACGCGTACAGTATGAATATGACCAGATATTAGCATTAGCATTAGATCGCTAGCATTAGCAATTTAGCATTAGCATTCAAACTGAAACATTGCAGTACTGGCATGTATACAGAAAGGGTTAAGCTTTAATGCCATCTAATCTAATATGCCCACGAAGGGTTATGCTTTAATGCCATCTGATCTCTAATTTCCATCATAGAGGACACGTACAGTATGAAAAAGACCAGATATTAGCACTAGCATTAGATCGGTAGCATTAATAAGTTAGCATTAGCATTCAAACTTTAACATTGCTGTATTTGCATGTATACAAGAAGGGTTAAGCTTTAATGCCATCTAATCTAATATGCCCATGAAGGGTTATGCTTTAATGCCATCTGATCTCTTATTTCAATCATAGAGGACACGTACAATTTGAAAATGACCAGATATTAGCACTAGCATTAGATCGCTTGCATTTGCAAGTTAGCATAAGCATTCAAATTTTAACATTGCTGTATTTGCATGTATACAAGAAGGGTTAAGCTATAATGCCATCTAATCTTATAGGCCCATGAAGGGTAATGCTTAAATGCCATCTGATCTCTTATTTGATCATAGAGGACACATACAGTTTGAAAATGACCAGATATTAGCACTAGCATTAGATCGCTAGCATTTGCAAGTTAGCTTAAGCATTCTAACTTTAACATTGCTGTTCTTGCATGTATACACAAAGTGTTAAGCTTTAATGCCATCTAATCTAACATTCCCATGAAAGGTTATGCTTTCATGCCATCTAATCTCGTATTTCCATCATAGAGGAGACATACAGAATGAAAAATACCTGATATTAGCTCTAGCAATAGATCGCTAGCATTAGCAAGTTAGCATTAGCATTCAAACTTTCACATTGCTGTATTTGCATTTATAAAAGGCGGGAAAAGCTTTAATGCCATCTAATCTAATATGCCCATGAAAGGTTATGCTTTAATTTCACCTGATCTCTTATTTCCTTTATAGAGGACACGTACAGTATGAAAATGACCAGATATTAGCATTAGCATTAGATCGCTAGCATGAGCAATTTAGCATAAACATTCAAACTTTAACATGGCTTTATTTGCATGTATACAAGAAGGGTTAAGCTTTAATGCCATCTAATCTAATATGCCCATGAAGGGTAATGCTTAAATGGCATCTGAACTCTTATTTCCATCATAGAGGACACATACAGTATGAAAATTACCAGATATTAGAACTAGCATTAGATCGCTAGCATTAGCAGGTTAGCATTGGCATTCAAATTTTCACATTGCTGTATTTGCATGTATACAAGAATGGTTAAGCTTTAATGGCATGTTTTCTAATATGCACACAAAGGATTATGCTTTAATGCCATCTGATCTCTTATTTCCATTGTAGAGGACAGGTACAGTATGAAAATGACCAGATATTAGCATTAGCATTAGAGCGCTAGCATTACCAATTTAGCATTAGCATTCAAACTTTAACATGGCTGTATTTGCATGTATACAAGAAGGGTTAAGCTTCAATGCCATCTAATCTAATATGCCCTTGAAGGGTTATGCTTTAATGTCATCTGATCTCTTATTTCCATTGTAGAGGACAGGTACAGTATGAAAATGACCAGATATTAGCATTAGCATTAGATCGCTAGCATTAGCAATTTAGCATTAGCATTCAAACTTTAACATTGCTGTATTTGTATGTAAACAAGAAGGGTTAAGCTATAATGCCATCTAATCTAATAGGCCCATGAATGGTAATGCATAAATGCAATCTGATCTCTTATTTCCATCATAGAAGACACGAACATTATGAAAATTACCAGATATTAGCACTAGCATTAGATCGCTAGCATTAGCAAGTTAGCTTATGCATTCTAACTTTAACATTGCTGTACTTGCATGTATACAAGAAGGGTTAAGCTTTAATGCCATCTAATCTAATATGCCCATTAAAGGTTATGCATTAATGCGATGTAATCTCGTATTGCCATCATAGAGGACACATACAGTATGAAAATGACCAGATATTAGCACTAGATCGCTAGCATTAGCAACTTAGCATTAGCATTCAAATTTACACATTGCTGTATTTGCAAGTATACAAGAAGGGTTAAGCTTTAATGCCATCTAATCTGATATATACACGAAAAGGGTTATGCTTTAATGCCATCTGATCTATTATTTCCATTATAGAGGACACGTACAGTATGAAAATGACCAGATATTAGCATTAGCATTAGATCGCTAGCATTAGCAAGTTAGCTTAAGCATTCTAACTTTAACATTGCTGTACTTGCATGTATACAAGGCGGGAAAAGCTTTAATGCCATCTAATCTAATATGCCCATGAAAGGTTATGCTTTAATGCCATCTGATCTCGTTTTTCCATCATAGAGGACACATACAGTATGAAAATGACCAGATATTAGCACTAGCATTAGATCGCTAGCATTAGCAAGTTAGCATTAGCATTCAAATTTTCACATTGCTGTATTTGCATGTATCCCTCCTATTATCCTCAAATATTACTAACACATTTTACCCTTGGGGTCAATCTGACCCCAGGGATATTTGCCTCCAGAAAATGGTTTACACAAAATTGTTGACCAAGTTTTTGTGTCAGGCACTTTGTTTATTTGTTGAATACATAAATAACCCCTTGATAATGAAACTTATCAGTGAGTTGACCTGTCCTCTAGCGCCACCATCAGGCCAAACTTTTAAATTAGAATTTATGTATCTTGAAAAGTTTTCATACAAATCTTCTCAAATTTACTGACAACATTATTGACTACAAGAAGATGAAGCCTATTGGTTTTAGTGATGATATGACCTTTCCTGTAGCGCCACCATCAGGTCAAAATTCAGTTTTAGAGTTCAATCAATCAATCAATCAAAGTTTATTTATATAGCACATTCAAAAAACAACCTCAGTTGACCAAAAGTGCTGTACATGAATTAAGATACAAGATAATCACCATAGACATATAAAATAAATAAATAAAAACAGTAAAAAGGAACAATAAGATTATGTTAAAAGAATAAAATGAAGTAAAAAGTAAAAGAATAAAACAAGGAAAATAAAAAGTCCAGGTTACTTATCTAGCTGGGATTGAACGCCAATGAGAAGAGATGAGTTTTCAGCAGCATTTTAAAGTGCTCAAGTGACTGTGCAGCTCTAACCTGATAGCCTGCTGTTCCACAGCTTAGGGGCCACCACTGAAAAGGCTCTATCTCCTCGAGTACGGAGCCTAGACCGAGGTACTGTCAGAAGCAGCTGGTTTGATGTCATAAGAGCCCTGCCAGTAGTGTGAGGCTTTAAAAGCTCTGTTAAATAAGATGGCGCCAAGCCATTTAAACATTTAAAAACAAATAATAGAGTTAATGTATCTTGAAAATCTTTCATCTAAATCTTTTCTAATTTGGGGTGCACATTCATGACTCTAACAGAATGAACTATATTGATTGATGTTGGTGACCCCCCCCTTTCCTCTCATAAACATATTTATTTACTTTTTTAATCTATTTTTTTATATATATATAATATTAGCAGCGCTAAGTCTACTCCGCCGTTGAAGTGGGGAAAGGGACCATATTATCTTCTCATTTTTGGAAGGGATCGTGTCTGCTGGTGGTTGAGAGACAACAGGAGGGTCAACACTCTCATTCTGCTCAGATGAGAATGCCTCAAAATCAGGGTCCTCCTCAACACAATCCTCTGTCTCAGACACATTCTCCTCTATGTCACTTTCACTGTCAAAGAGCTGTTCCAAAACCTCATGGACAGTAAACCTTTTCCCAGAGGACATTTTCAAGTGAGAGAGCGTGAAGATTGCAGTATACACAGAGCACAATAAGGAATGATTTGGATAGAGGGCTGCCATGCAAGCTTTTAAATGTTTGCTCCTCCCTTATTTTGCATGAACTACCAATGTCCCTTGGGAATACCCCCCTCCACAGCGGAAAATATCAGTTCTACTTCGGCAGGTGTGAGCACAGTAGGTCACACATACACACACAGACACACACACACACACCTTCATGCCCATGGTGCGGGAAAGTTCTCATGAGAGTATTGTTTCCCCCTCCCCCATGTCACGTTAGCACCAAAAATGGAAAATTATGGTCCCTCTACTCACTTCAACAACAAGGTAGACGTGCTGCTAAGAGTGTCCCACCAGACAGGCAGTCAGCCATGTTGAAGACATAGAGTCATTATTCGAGCTCTTCATATAACCATCGTTTGAAAATATTGTACTTGAGATGATAATTTTACAGGGGAGGCATGTGTAGTTTGAAAGACTTGGATGTGAGCAGCTCGCAAGCCTACATTGGCTTCCTCATTTTGGCAGGGGTTCACAAGTCAATTTGTTTCTCACGTGCCCACACCACGAGAAGTATCGAAGTTCTCGAGGGAATAGTTGTTTTCCCCACCCCCCTGTCATGAATCAACTCAAAAGTATGAACTCTGCACCTGCAGGTGTGAGGATGTTAGGTCACACACAGACAGACAAGTTTTATACAGCTAAAACAGCTTGGGGTCAAATTGACCCCAGAGGAACACCAATGCGTGCAAGATGTGTTCAGCACATTGAAAAAATATCATCATGATAATTTTATGCTTAATCAGTTGTCCCCATCAAACTAGGAAAAGTCATGAAATATGAAGCAAAAAAAAAATTGTCAACTATTATTTTTTGAATGATAAACATTGAATGGGGTCAAATTGACCCCAAGGATAATAGGAGGAGTATACAAGAATGGTTAAGCTTTAATGGCATCTTATCTAATATGCAAACAAAGGATTATGCTTTAATGCCATCTGATCTCTTATTTCCATTAAAGAGGACAGGTACAGTATGAAAATGACCAGATATTAGCACTAGCATTAGATCGCTAGCATTAGCAATTTAGCATTAGCAATCAAACTTTAACATTGCTGTATTTGCATGGATACAAGAAGGGTTAAGCTATAATGCCATCTAATCTAATAGGCCCATGAAGGGTAATGCTTAAATGTCATCTGATCTCTTATTTCCATCATAGAAGACACGAACATTATGAAAATTACCAGATATTAACACTAGCATTAGATCGCTAGCATTTGCAAGTTAGCTTAAGCATTCTAACTTTAACCCTTTCGCAGGCAAATTTTGGCCCAGATGCATACCCCCACGGACGGATTAATTTTGGGTTTTTACCAAAATATGATTGTTATTCAAAATAACAATAAAATAACACCAAATCTCATAATAAGTTTCCCATAACTGATGTTTTTATGTTTTAATCCTCTCCAGAATCGCTAAAATTGTTTGGATCCAAGTCACTCCCGCTCTCTGGATATTCAAACTCATCGTCAGAGTCATTCAATAAAGCAAAAACTTCATCCACGTTGTATTTACGTTTAGAAACACGGCTAGAATGCCGGCTATTTGTACTCGTCGATGCCATGTTCACATGTCCCACAATTTGACCGGGAAGTAGTCTCGTATTTAGCTTTTTTAGGAAATCCCATGCCTCGTTCACGGCTAAAAATACAGTGCTGGGTGACCTGAGAGACAGCCAATGGTAATGAGCGTAACTAACAAGGGAATTCCCGCAATCGGGGAATTTAAAGAAGACTTTATAAAACACGTTGGTTAAAACGACAAAAATGTCGCTGTGCCTGCGAAAGGGTTAACATTGCTGTACTTGCATGTATACAAGAAGGGTTAAGCTTTAATGCCATCTAATCTAATATGCCGATGAAAGGTTATGCTTTGATGCTATCTAATCTCGTATTTCCATCATAGAGGACACATACAGTATGAAAATGACCAGATATTAGCACTAGCACTAGATCGCTAGCATTAGCAAGTTAGCATTAGCATTCAAACTTTAACATTGCTGTATTTGCATGTATACAAGAAGGGCTAAGTTTTAATGCCATATAATCTAATATGCCCACGAAGGGTTATGCTTTAATGCCATCTGATCTCTTATTTCCATCATAAAGGATACATACAGTATGAAAATGACCAGATATTAGCACTAGCATTAGATCGCTAGCATTCGCAAGTTAGAATTCGCATTCAAACTTTAACTTTGCTTTATTTGCATTTATACAAGGTGGGTAAAGCTTTATTGCCATCTAATCTAATATGCCCACGAAGGGTTATGCTTTAATGCCATCTGATTTCTTATTTCCATTATAGAGGACACGTACAGTATGAATATGACCAGATATTAGCACTAGCATTAGATCGTTAGCATTAGCAAGTAAGCATTAGCATTCAAACTTAAACATTGCAGTACTTGCATGTATAGAAAAAGGGTTAAACTTTAATGCCATCTAATCTAATATGCACACGAAGGGTTATGCTTTAATGCCATCTGATCTCTTATTTCCATTAAAGAGGACACGTACATTATGAAAATTACCAGATATTAGCACTAGCATTAGATCGCTAGCATTAGCAAGTTAGCATTAGCATTCAAACTTTAACATTACTGTATTTGCATATATACAAGAAGGGCTAAGCTTTAATGCCATCTAATCTAATATGCCCATGAAGGGTAATGCTTAAATGCCATCTGATCTCTTATTTCCATCAAAGAGGACACGTACAGTATGAAAATTACCAGATATTAGAACTAGCATTAGATCGCTAGCATTAGAAACTTAGCATTAGCATTCAAATTTTCACATTGCTGTATTTGCATGTATACAAGAATGGTTAAGCTTTAATGGCATCTTATCTAATATGCACACAAAGGATTATGCTTTAATGCCATCTGATATCTTATTTCCATTATAGAGGACAGGCACAGTATGAAAATGACCAGATTTTAGCACTAGCATTAGATCGCTAGCATTAGCAATTTAGCATTAGCATTCAAACATTAACATTGCTGTATTTGCATGTATATAAGAAGGGTTAATCTATAATGCCATCTAATCAAATAGGCCCATGAAGGGTAATGCTTAAATGCCATCTGATCTCTTATTTCCATCATAGAGGACACGAACATTATAAAAATTACCAGATATTAACACTAGCATTAGATCGCTAGCATTAGCAAGTTAGCATTAGCATTCAAATTTTCACATTGCTGTATTTGCAAGTATACAAGAAGGGTTAAGCTTTAATGCCATCTAATCTAATATGCAAACAAAGGGTTATGCTTTTGTGGCATCTGATCTCTAATTTCCATCATAGAGGACACGTACAGTATGTAAATGACCAGATATTAGCACTAGCATTAGATCGTCAGCATTAATAAGTAAGCATTAGCATTCCAACTTTTACATTGCTGTATTTGAATGTATACAAGAAGGGTTAAGCTTTATTGCCATCTAATCTAATATACCCATGAAGGGTAATGATGTAATGCCATCTGATCTCTTATTTCCATCATAGAGGACACGTACAGTTTGAAAATGACCAGATATTATTACTAGCATTAGATCGCTAGCATTAGCAAGTTAGCATAAGCATTCAAACTATAACATTGCTGTATTTGCATATATACAAGAAGGGTTAAGCTTTAATGCCATCTAATCTAATGTGCCCATGAAAGGTTATGCTTTAAAGCCATCTGATCTCTTAATTCTATCATAAAGGACACGTACAGTATGAAAATGACCAGATATAAGCACTAACATTAGATCGTTAGCATTAGCAATTTAGCATTAGCATTCAAACTTAAACATTGCAGTACTTGCATGTATACAAAAAAGGTTAAGCTTGAATGCCATTTAATCTAATATGCCCACGAAGGGTTATGCTTGAATGCCATCTTATCGCTTATTTCCATTATAGAGGACATGTACAGTATGAATATGACCAGATATTAGCACTAGCATTAGATCGTTAGCATTAGCAAGTTAGCTTTAGCATTCAAACTTAAACATTGCAGTACTTGCATGTATACAAAAAGGGTTAAGCTTGAATGCCATCTAATCTAATATGCCCACGAAGGGTTATGCTTCAATGCCATCTGATCTCTAATTTCCATCATAGAGGACACGTACAATATGTAAATGACCAGATATTAGCACTAGCATTAGATCGCTAGCATTAGCAAGTTAGCATTGGCATTCAAACTTTAACATTGCTGTATTTGCATGTATACAAGAAGGGTTAAGATTTAATACCATCTAATCTAATATCCCCACGATGGGTTATGCTTTAATGCCATCTGATCTCTTATTTCTATCATAGAGGACACGTACAGTAAGAAAATGACCAGATATAAGCACTAGCATTAGATCGTTAGAATTAGCAATTTAGCATTAGCATTCAAACTTTAACATTGCTTTATTTGCATTCATACAAGGCGGGTAAAGCTTTAATGCCATATAATCTAATATGCCCATGAAGGGTTATGCATTTATGCCATCTGATCTCTGATTTCCATTATAGAGGACACGTACAGTATGAAAATGATCAGATATTAGCACTACCATTAGATCGCTAGCATTAGCAAGTTAGCATAAGCATTCAAACTTTAACATTGCTGTATTTGCATGTATACAAGAAGGGTTAAGCTATAATGCCATCTAATCTAATATGCCCAGGAAGGGTAATGCTTAAATGCCATCTGATCTCTTATTTCCATCATAGAAGACACGTACAGTATGAAAATTACCAGATATTAGCACTAGCATTAGATCGCTAGCATGAGCAAGTTAGCTTAAGCATTCTAACTTTAACATTGCTGAACTTGCATGTATACAAGAAGGGTTAAGCTTTAATGCCATCTAATCTAATATGCACATGAAAGGTTATGCTTTAATGCGATCTAATCTCCTATTTCCATCATGGAGGACACATACAGTATGAAAATGACCAGATATTAGCACAAGCATTAGATCGCCAGCATTAGCAAATTAGCATTAGCATTCAAACTTTAACATTGCTGTATTTGCATGTATACAAGAAGGGTTAAGCTTTAATACCATCTAATCTAATATGCCCACGATGGGTTATGCTTTAATGCCATCTGATCACTTATTTCTATCATAGAGGACACGTACAGTAAGAAAATGACCAGATATAAGCACTAGCATTAGATCGTTAGCATTAGCAATTTAGCATTAGCATTCAAACTTTAACATTGCTTTATTTGCATTCATACAAGGCGGGTAAAGCATTAATTCCATCTAATCTTATATGCCCATGAAGGCTTATGCTTTAATGCCATCTGATCTCTTATTTCCATTATAGAGGACAAGTACAGTATGAATATGACCGGATATTAGAACTAGCATCAGATCGTTAGTATTAGCAAGTTAGCATTAGCATTCAAACTTAAACATTTCAGTACTTGCATGTATACAGAAAGGGTTAAGCTTTAATGCCATCTAATCTAATATGCCCACGGAGGGTTATGATTTAGTGTCATCTGATCTCTAATTTCCATCATAGAGGACACGTACAGTATGAAAATGACCAGATATTAGCACTAGCATTAGATCGCTAGCATTAATAAGTTAGCATTAGCGTTCAAACTTTAACATTGCTGTATTTGAATGTATACATGTAGGGTTAAGCTTTATTGCCATCTAATCTAATATGCCCATGAATGGTTATGCTGTAATGCCATCGGATCTCTTATTTCCATTATAGAGGACACATACAGTATGAAAATGACCAGATATTAGCACTAGCATTAGATCGCTAGCATTAGCAAGTTAGCATTAGCATTCAAATTTTCACAATGCTGTATTTGCAAGTATACAAGAAGGGTTAAGCTTTAATGCCATCTATTCTAATATGCCCATGAAAGGTTATGCTTTTATGCCATCTAATCTCGTATTTCCATCATAGAGGACACATACAGTATGAAAAAGATCAGATATTAGCCCTAGCTTTAGATCGCTAGCATTAGCAAGTTAGCATTAGCATTCAAATTTTCACATTGCTGTATTTGCATGTATACAAGAAGTGTTAAGCTTTAATGCCATCTAATCTAATATGCCCACAAAGGGTTATGCTTTAATGGCATTTGATCTCTTATTTCCATTATAGAGGACACGTACAGTATGAAAATGTCCAGATATTAGCACTAGCATTAGATCGCTAGCATGAGCAAGATAGCATTAGCATTCAAACTTTCACATTGCTGTATTTGCATTTATACAAGGCGGGTAAAGCTTTACTGCCATCTAATCTAAAATGCCCACGAAGGGTTATGCTTTTTGCCTTCTGATCTCTTATTTCCATTATAGAGGACACGTACAGTATGAATATGACCAGATATTAGCACTAGCATCAGATCGTTAGCATTAGAAAGTTAGCAATAGCATTCAAACTTAAACATTGCAGTACTTGCATGTATACAAAAAGGGTTAAGCTTGAATGCCATCTAATCTAATATGCCCACGAAGGGTTATGCTTTAATGCCATCTTATGTCTTATTTCCATCATAAAGGACACGTACAGTATGAAAATGACCAGATATTAGCACTAGCATTAGATCGCTAGCATTAGCAAGTTAGCATTAGAATTCAAATTTTCACATTGACGTATTTGCATGTATACAAGAAGGGTTAAGCTTTAATTCCATCGAATCTAATATGCACACAAAGGGTTATGCTTTAATGCCATCTGATCTCTTATTTCCATTATAGAGGACACGTACAGTATGAAAATGACCAGATATTAGTACTAGCATTAGATCACTAGCATTACCAATTTAGCATTAGCATTCAAACTTTAACATTGCTGTATTTGCATGTATACAAGAAGGGTTTAGCTTTAATGCCATCTAATCTAATATGCCCATGAAGGGTTATGCTTCAATACCATCTGATCTCTTATTTCCTTCATAGAGGACACGTACAGTATGAAAATGACCAGATATAAGCACTAACATTAGATCGTTAGCATTAGGAATTTAGCATTAGCATTCAAACTTTAACATTGCTTTATTTGCATTTATACAAGGCGGGTAAAGCTTTAATGCAATCTAATCTAATATGCCCATGAAGGGTTATGCTTCAATGCCATCTGATCGCTTATTTCCATCATAGAGGACACGTAAAGTATGAAAATGACCAGCTATTAGCAATAGCATTAGATCGTTAGCATTAGCAAGTTAGCATTAGCATTCAAACTTAAACATTGCAGTACTTGCATGTATACAAAAAGGGTTAAGCTTGAATGCCATTTAATCTAATATGCCCACGAATGGTTATGCTTTAATGCCATCTGATCTCTTATTTCTATCAAAGAGGACACGAACAGTACGAAAATGACAATATATTGGCACTAGCATTAGATCGCTAGCATTAGCAAATTAGCATAAGCATTCAAACTTTAACATTGCTGTATATGCATATATACAAGAAGGGTTAAGCTATAATGCCATCTAATCGAATATGCCCATGAAGGGTAATGCTTAAATGTCATCTGATCTCTTATTTCCATCATAGAAGACACGTACAGTATGAAAATTACCAGATATTAGTACTAGCATTAGATCGCTAGCATTAGCAAGTTAGCTTAAGCATTCTAACTTTAACATTGCTGTACTTGCATGTATACAAGAAGGGTTAAGCTTTAATGCCATCTAATCAAATATGCCCATGAAAGATTATGCTTTAATGCCATTTAATCTCGTATTTCCATCATAGAGGACACGTACAGTATAAAAATGACCGGATATTAGCACTAGCATTAGATCGCTAGCATTAGCAAATTAGCATTAGCATTCAAATTTTAACATTGCTGTATTTGCATGTATACAAGAAGGGTGAAGATTTAATGCCATCTAATCTAATATGCCCATGAGAGGTTATGCTTTAATGCCATCTAATCTCTAATTTCTGTTAAAGAGGACACGTACAGGATCAAAATGACCAGATATTAGCACTAGCATTAGATCGCTAGCATTGGCAATTTAGCATCAGCATTCAAACTTTAACATTGCTGTATTTTCATGTATACAAGAAGGGTTAAGCTTTAATGCCATCTAATCTAATATGCCCATGAAAGGTTATGCTTTAATGCCATCTGATCTCTTATTTCTATCATAGAGGACACGTACAGTATGAAAATGACCAGATATAGCACTAACATTAGATCGCTAGCATTAGCAAGATAGCATTAGCATTCAAACTTTCACCTTGCTGTATTTGCATTTATACAAGGCGGGTAAAGCGTTAATGCCATCTAATCTAATATGCCCACGAAGGGTTATGCTTTAATGGCATCTGATCACTTATTTCCATTATAGAGGACACGTACAGTATTAATATGACCAGATATTAGCACTAGCATTAGATCGGTAGCATTAATAAGTTAGCATTAGCATTCAAACTCTAACATTGCTGTATTTGAATGTATACAAGAAGGGTTAAGCTTTATTGCCATCTAATCTAATATGCCCACGAAGGGTTATGCTTTAATGCCATCTGATCTCTAATTTCCATCATAGAGGACACGTACAATATGTAAATGACCAGATATTAGCACTAGCATTAGATCGCTATCATTAGCAAGTTAGCATTAGCATTCAAACTTAAACATTGCAATACTTGCATGTATGCAAAAAGGGTTAAGCTTGAATGCCATTTAATCTAATATGCCCATGAAGGGTTATGCTTTAATGCCATCTGATCTCTAATTTCCATCATAGAGGACACGTACAGTATGAAAATTACCAGATATTATCACTAGCATTAGATCGCTAGCATTAGCAAGTTAGCATTGGCATTCAAACTTTAACATTGCTGTATTTGCATGTATACAAGAAGGGTTAAGATTTAATGCCATCTGATCTAATATGCCCATGAAGGGTTATGCTTTAATGCCATCTGATCTCTGATTTCCATTATAGAGGACACGTGCAGTATGAAAATGATCAGATATTAGCACTAGCATTAGATCGCTAGCATTAGCAAGTTAGCATAAGCATTCAAACTTTAACATTGCTGTATTTGCATGTATAAAAGAAGGGTTAAGCGATAATGCCATCTCATCTAATATGCCCATGAAGGGTAATGCTTAAATGCCATCTGATCTCTTATTTCCATCATAGAGGACACGTACAGTATGATTATAGAGGACACGTACAGTATCAAAATTACCAGATATTAGCACTTGCATTAGATCGCTAGCATTAGCAAGTTAGCATTAGCATTCAAACTTTAACATTGCTGATCTCGCATGTATACAAGAAGGGTTAAGCTGTAATGCCATCTAATCTAATATGCCCATGAAAGGTTATGCTTTAATGCCATCTAATCTCCTATTTCCATCAAAGAGGACACATACAGTATGAAAATGACCAGATATTAGCACAAGCATTAGATCGCTAGCATTAGCAAATTAGCATTAGCATTCAAACTTTAACATTGCTGTATTTGCATGTATACAAGAAGGGTTAAGCTTTAATACCATCTAATTTAATATGCTCACGATGGGTTATGCTTTATTCCCATCTGATCTCTTATTTCTATCAAAGAGGACACGTTCAGTAAGAAAATGACCAGATATAAGCACTAGCATTAGATCGTTAGAATTAGCAATTTAGCATTAGCATTCAAACTTTAAAATTGCTTTATTTGCATTTATACAAGGCGGGTAAAGCTTTAATTCCATCTAATCTAATATGCCCACGAAGGGTTATGCTTTAATGCCATCTGATCTCTTATTTCCATTATAGAAGTCACGTACAGTATGAATATGACCAGATATTAGAACTAACATCAGATCGTTAGTATTAGCAAGTTAGCATTAGCATTCAAACTTAAACATTGCAGTACTTGCATGTATACAGAAAGGGTTAAGCTTTAATGCCATCTAATCTAATATGCCCACGGAGAGTTATGATTTAGTGTCATCTGATCTCTAATTTCCATCATAGAGGACATGTACAGTATGAAAATGACCAGATATTAGCACTAGCATAAGATCCCTAGGATTAATAAGTTAGCATTAGCATTCAAACTTTAACATTGCTGTATTTGAATGTATACAAGAAGGGTTAAGCTTTATTGCCATCTAATCTAATATGCCCATGAAGGGATATGCTGTAATGCCATCTGATCTCTTATTTCCATCATAGAGGACACGTACAGTTTGAAAATGACCGGATATTATTACTAGCATTAGATCGCTAGCATTAGCAAGTTAGCATAAACATTCAAACTTCAACATTGCTGTATTTGCATGTATACAAGAAGGGTTAAGCTATAATGCCATCTAATCTAATAGGCCCATGAAGTGTAATGCTTAAATGCCATCTGATCTCTTATTTCCATCATAGAGGACACGTACAGTATGAAAATGACCAGATATTAGTACTAGCATTAGATCACTAGCATTTCCAATTTAGCATTAGCATTCAAACTTTAACATTGCTGTATTTGCATGTATACAAGAAGGGTGAAGCTTTAATGCCATCTAATCTAATATGCCCATGAAGGGTTATGCTTCAATGCCATCTGATCTCTTATTTCCATCATAGAGGACACGTACAGTATGATCTCTTATTTCCAAATTACAGTATGAAATGACCAGATATAAGCATTAACATTAGATCGTTAGCATTAGCAATTTAGCATTAGCATTCAAACTTTAACATTGCATTAGATTTATTTGCATTTATACAAACTTTAACATTGCTTTATTTGCATTTTTAATGCCATCTAATCTAATATGCCCACGATGGGTTATGCTTCAATGCCATCTGATCTCTTATTTCCATCATAGAGGACACGTAAAGTATGAAAATGATCAAATATTAGCACTAGCATTAGATCGTTAGCATTAGCAAGTTAGCATTAGCATTCAAACTTAAACATTGCAGTACTTGCATGTATACAAATAGGGTTAAGCTTGAATGGCATTTGATCTAATATGCCCACGAATGGTTATGCTTTAATGCCATCTGATCTCTTATTTCTATCAAAAAGGACACGTACAGTACGAAAATGACAATATATTAGCACTAGCATTAGATCGCTACCATTAGCAAGTTAGCATCAGCATTCAAACTTTAACATTGCTGTATTTGCATGTATTCAAGAAGGGTTAAGCTATAATGCCATCTAATCTAATATGCCCATGAAGGGTAATGCTTAAATGTCATCTGATCTCTTATTTCCATCATAGAAGACACGTACAGTCTGAAAATTACCAGATATTAGTTCTAGCATTAGATCGTTAACATTAGCAAGTTAGCATTAGCATTCAAACTTAAACATTGCAGTACTTGCATGTATACAAAAAGGGTTAAGCTTAAATGCCATTTAATCTAATATGACCACGAATGGTTATGCTTTAATGCCATCTGATCTCTTATTTCTATCAGAGAGGACACGTACAGTACGAAAATGACAATATATTAGCACTAGCATTAGATCGCTAGCATTAGTAAGTTAGCATTAGCATTCAAATTTTCACATTGCTGTATTAGCATGTATACAAAAAGGGTTAAGCTTTAATGTCATCTAATCTAATATGCCCACGAAGGGTTATGCTTTAATGACATCTGATCTCTTATTTCCATTATAGAGGACACGTACAGTATGAAAATTACCAGATATTAGCACTAGCATTAGATCGCTAGCATTAGCAAGATAGCATTAGCATTCAAACTTTCACCTTGCTGTATTTGCATTTATACAAGGCGGGTAAAGCTTTAATGCCATCTAATCTAATATGCCCACGAAGGGTTATGCTTTTAATGGCATCTGATCTCTTATTTCCATTATAGAGGACACGTACAGTATTAATATGACCAGATATTAGCACTAGGATTAGATCGTTAGCATTAGCAAGTTAGCATTAGCATTCAAACTTAAACATTGCAGTACTTGCATATACACAAAAAGGGTTAAGATTTAATGCCATCTAAAATAATATGCCCACGAAGGGTTATGCTTTAATGCCATTTGATCTCTTATTTCCATCATAGAGGACACGTACAGTATTAAAATGACCAGATATTAGCACTAGCATTAGATCGCTAGCCTTAGCAAGTTAGCATTAGCATTCAAATTTTAACATTGCTGTATTCACATGTATACAATAAGGGTTAAACTTTAATGCCATCTAATCTAATATGCCCACGAAGGGTTATGCTTTAATGCCATCTGATCTCTTATTTCCATTATAGAGGACATGTAGAGTATGAATATGACCAGATATTAGCACTAGCATTAGATCGTTAGCATTAGCAAGTATGCATTAGCATTCAAACTTAAACATTGCAGTACTTGCATGTATACAAAAAGGGTTAAGCTTGAATGCCATCTCTTATTTCAAATCAAATATGCCAGATATTAGCACTAGCATTAGAGGGTTATGCTTTAATGCCATCTGATCTCTAATTTCCATCATAGAGGACAAGTACAGTATGAAAATGACCAGATATTAGTACTAGCATTAGATCGCTAGCATTACAAATTTAGCATTAGCATTCAAACTTTAACATTGCTGTATTTGCATGTATACAAGAAGGGTTAAGCTTTAGTGCCATCTAATCTAATACGCCCATGAAGGGTAATGCTTTAATGCCATCTGATCTCTTATTTCTATCATGGAGGACACGTACAGTATGAAAATGACCAGATATTAGCACTAGCATTAGATCGCTAGCATTAGCAAGATAGCATTAGCATTCAAACTTTCACATTGCTGTATTTGCATTTATATAAGGCGGGTAAAGTTTTAATGCCATCTAATCTAATATGCCCACGAAGGGTTATTCTTTAATGCCATCTGATCTCTTTCTCCATTATAGAGGACATGTACAGTATGAATATGAACAGATATTAGCACTAGCATTAGATCCTTAGCATTAGCATTCAAACTTAAACATTGCTGTAATTGCATGTATACAAAAAGGTTTAAGCTTGAATGCCATCTAATCTAATATGCCCACGAAGGGTTGTGCTTTAATGCCATCTGATCTCTTATTTCCATCATAGAGGACACGTACAGTTTGAAAATTACCAGATATTAGCTCTAGCATTGGATCGCTATCATTAGCAAGTTAGCTTAAGCATTCAAACTTTAACATTGCTGTACTTGCATGTATACAAGAAGGGTTAAGCTATAATGCCATCTAATCTAATATGCCCATAAAAGGTTATGCTTTAATGCCATCTAATCTTGTATTTCCATCATAGAGGACACATAGAGTATGAAAATGACCAGATATTAGCACTAGCATTAGATCGCTAGCATTAGTAAGTTAGCATTAGCATTCAAACTTTAACATTGCTGTATTTGCATGTATTCAAGAAGGGTTAAGCTTTAATGCCATATAATCTAATATTCCCATGAAGGGTTATGCTTTAATGCCATCTGATCTCTTATTTCCATTATAGAGGACACGTACAGGATGAATATGACCAGATATTAGCACTAACATTAGATCGTTAGCATTACCAAGTTAGCATAAGCATTCAAACTTTAACATTGCTGTATTTGCATGGAGACAAGGAGGGTTAAACTATAATGCCATCTAATCTAAAATGCCCATGAATGGTAATGCTTAAATGCCATCTGATATCTTATTTCCATCATAGAAGACACGTGCAGTATGAAAATTACCAGATATTAGCACTAGCATTAGATCGCCAGAATTAGAAAGTTAGCTTAAGCATTCTAACCTTGACATTGCTGAACTTGCATGTATACAAGAAGGGTTAAGCTTTAATGCCATCCAATCTAATATACCCACAAAGGGTTATGTTTTAATGCCATCTGATCTCTTATTTCTATCATAGAGGACACGTACAGTATGAAAATGACCAGATATAAGCACTAACATTAGATCGTTAGCATTAGCAATTTTGCATTAGCATTCAAACTTTAACATTGCTTTATTTGCATTTTTACAAGGCGGGTAAAGCTTTAATGCCATCTACTCTAATATTCCCATGAAGGGTTATGCTATTAATGCCATCTGATCTCTTATTTCCATTATAGAGGACACATACAGTATAAAAATGACCAGATATTAGCACTAGCATTAGATCGCTAGCATTAGCAAGTTAGCATTAGCATTCAAACTATAACATTGCTGTATTTGCATGTATACAAAAAGGGTGAAGATTTAATGCCATCTAATCTAATATGCCCATGATGGGTTATGCTTCAATGCCATCTGATCACTTATTTACATCATAGAGGACACGTACAGTTTGAAAATGACCAGATATTAGCACTAGCATTAGATCGCTAGCATTAGCTAATTAGTATTATCATTCAAACTTTAACATTGCTTTATTTGCATTTATACAAGGCGGGTAAAGCTTTAATGCCATCTAATCTAATATGCCCAGGAAGTGTTATGCTTTAATGCAATCTGATCTCTTATTTCCATTATAGAGGACATGTACAGTATGAATATGACCAGATATTAGCACTAGCATTAGATCGTTAGCATTATCAAGTAAGCATTAGCATTCAAACTTAAACATTGCAGAACTTGCATGTATACAAAAAGGGTTAAGCTTGAATGCCATCTAATCTAATATGCCCACGAAGGGTTATGCTTTAATGCCATCTGATCTCTAATTTCCGTCATAGAGGACACGTACAGTATTAAAATGACCAGATATTAGCACTAGCATTAGATCGCTAGCATTAGCAAGTTAGCATTAGCATTCAAACTTTAACATTGCTGTATTTGCATGTATACAAGAAGGGTTAAGATTTAATGCCATCTAATCTAATATGCCCATGAAGGGTTATGCTTCAATGCCCTCTGATCTCTTATTTCCATCATAGAGGACACGTACAGTTTGAAAATGACCAGATATTAGCACTAGCATTAGATCGCTAGCATTAGCAAGTTAGCATAAGCATTCAAACTTTAACATAGCAGTATTTGCATGTATACAAGAAGGGTTAAGCTATAATGCCATCTAATCTAATATGCCCATGAAGGGGAATGCTTAAATGCCATCTGATCTCTTATTTCCATCATAGAAGACACGTACAGTATGAAAATTACCAGATATTAGCACTAGCATTAGATCGCTAGCATTAGCAAGTTAGCTTAAGCATTCTAACTTTAACATTGCTGTACTTGCATGTATACAAGAAGGGTTAAGCTTTAATGCCATCTAATCTAATATGCTCATGAAAGGTTATGCTTTAATGGCAAATAATCTCGTATTTCCATCATAGAGGACACATACAGTATGAAAATGACCAGATATTAGCACTAGCATTAGATGGCTAGCATTAGCAAGTTAGCATTAGCATTAAAATTTTCACATTGCTGTATTTGCATGTAAACAGGAAGGGTTAGGCTTTAATGCCATCTGATCTCTTATTTCCATTATAGAGGACATGTACAGTATGAATATGTCCAGATATTAGCACAAACATTAGATCGTTAGCATGAGCAAGTTAGCATTAGCATTCAAACTTAAACATTGCAGTACTTGCATGTATACAAAAAGGGTTAAGATTTAATGCCATCTAATCTAATATGCCCACAAAGGGTTATGCTTTAATGCCATCTGATCTCTTATTTCCATCATAGAGGACACGTACAGTATGAAACTGACCAGATATAAGCACTAGCATTAGATCGCTAGCATTAGCAAGTTAGCATTAGCATTCAAACTTTAACATTGCTGTATTTGCATGTATACAAGAAGGGTGAAGCTTTAATGCCATCTAATCTAATATGCCCATGAATGGTAATGCTTAAATGCCATCTAATCTCTTATTTCCATCATTGAAAACACCTACAGTATAAAAATTACCAGATATTAGCACTAGCATTAGATCGCTAGCATTAGCAAGTTAGCTTAAGTATTCTAACTTTAACATTGCTGTACTTGCATGTATACAAGAAGGGTTAAGCTTTAATGCCATCTAATCTAATATGCCGACGAAGGGTTATGCTTTAATGCCATCTGATCTCTTATTTCTATCATAGAGGACACGTACAGTATGAAAATGACCAGATAAAAGCACTAACATTAGATCGTTAGTATTAACAATTAAGCATTAGCATTCAAACTTTAACAGTGCTTTATTTGCATTTATACAAGGCGGGTAAAGCTTTAATGCCATCTACTCTAATATGCCAACGATGGGTTATGCTTGAATGCCATCTGATCTCTTATTTCCATCATAGAGGACACGTACAGTATGAAAATGACCAGATATTAGCACTAGCATTAGATCGCTAGCATTAGCAAGTTAGCATTAGCATTCAAACTTTAAAATTGCTGTATTTGCATGTATACAAGAAGGGTTAAGCTATAATGCCATCTAATCTAATATGCCCATGAAGGGGAATGCTTAAATGCCATCTGATCTCTTATTTCCATCACAGAAGATACGTACAGTATGAAAATTACCAGATATTAGCTCTAATATTAGATCGCTAGCATTAGCAAGATAGCTTAAGCATTCAAACTTTAACATTGCTGTACTTGCATGTATACAAGAAGGGTTAAGCTATAATGCCATCTAATCTAATATGCCCATAAAATGTTCTGCTTTAATGCCATCTAATCTTGTATTTCCATCATAGAGGACACGTACAGTATGAATATGACCAGATATTAGAACTAGCATTAGGTCGTTAGCATTAGCAAGTTAGCATTAGCATTCAAACTTAAACATTGCAGTACTTGCATGTATACAGAAAGGGTTAAGGTTTAATGCCATCTAATCTAATATGCCCACGAAGGGTTTATGCTTTAATGCCATCTGATTTCTAATTTCCATCATAGAGGACACGTATAGTATGAAAATGACCAGATATTAGCACTAGCATTAGATAGCTAGCATTAATAAGATAGCATTAGCATTCAAACTTTAACATTGCTGTATTTGCAAGTATACAAGAAGGGTTAAGCTTTAATGACATCTAATCTAATAAGCCCATTAAGGGTTATGCTTTCATGCCATCTGATCTCTTATTTCCATCATAGAGGACACATACAGTTTGAAAATGACCAGATATTAGCACTAGCATTAGATCGCTAGCATTAGCAAGTTAGGATAAGCATTCAAACTTTAACATTGCTGTATTTGCATGAATACAAGAAGGGTTAAGCTATAATGCCATCTAATCTAATAGGCCCATGAAAGGTAATGCTTAAATTCCATCTGATCTCTTATTTCCATCATAGGAGACACGTACATTATGAAAATTACCAGATATTATCATTAGTATTAGATCGCTAGCATTAGCAAGTTAGCTTAAGCATTCTAACTTTAACATTGCTGTACTTGCATGTATACAAGAAGGGTTAAGTTTTAATGCCATCTAATCTAATATGCCCATGAAAGGTTATGCTTTAATGCCATCTAATCTCATATTTCCATCATAGAGGACACATAGTGTATGAAAATGACCAGATATTAGCACTAGCATTAGATCGCTAGCATTAGCAAGTTAGCATTAGCATTCAAATTTTCACATTGCTGTATTTGCAAGTATACAAGAAGGGTTAAGCTTTCATGCCATCTAATCTAATATGCACACAAAGGGTTATGCTTTAATGCCATCTGATCTCTTATTTCCATTATAGAGGACACGTACAGTATGAATATGACCAGATATTAGCACTTACATTAAATCGCTAGCATTAGCAAGTTAGCATTAGGATTCAAACTTAAACATTGCAGTACTTGAATGTATACAAAAAGGGTTAAGCTTTAATGCCATCTAATCTAATATGCCCATGAAGGGTTATGCTTAAATGCCATCTGATCTCTTATTTCCATCATAGAGGACACGTACAGTATGAAACTGACCAGATATTAGAACTAGCATTAGGTCGTTAGCATTAGCAAGTTAGCATTAGCATTCAAACTTAAACATTGCAGTACTTGCATGTATACAGAAAGGGTGAAGCTTTAATGGCATCTATTCTAATATGCACACGAAGGGTTATGCTTAAATGCCATCTGATCTCTTATTTCCATCAGAGAGGACACGTACAGTATGAAAATTACCAGATATTAGCACTAGCATTAGATCGCTAGCATTAGCAAGTTAGCATTAGCATTCAAACTTTAACATTGCTGTATTTGCATGTATACAAGAAGGGTGAAGCTATAATGCCATCTAATCTAATATGCCCATGAATGGTAATCCTTAAATGCCATCTGATCTCTTATTTCCATCATAGAAGACACGTACAGTATGAAAATTACCAGATATTAGCACTAGCATTAGATCGCTAACATTAGCAAGTTAGCATTAGCATTCAAACTTTAACATTGCTGTATTTGCAAGTATACAAGAAGGGTTAAGCTTTAATGCCATCTAATCTAATATGCCCATTAAGGGTTATGCTTTCATGCCATCTGATCTCTTATTTCCATCATAGAGGACACGTACAGTTTGAAAATGACCAGATATTAGCACTAGCATTAGATCGCTAGCATTAGCAAGTTAGCATAAGCATTCAAACTTTAAAATTGCTGTATTTGCATGTATACAAGAAGGGTTAAGCTATAATGCCATCTAATCTAATAGGCCCATGAAGGGTAATGCTTAAATGCCATCTGATCTCTTATTTCCATCATAGAAGACACGTACACTATGAAAATAACCAGATATTAGCACGAGCATTAGATCGCTAGCATTAGCAAGTTAGCTTAAGCATTCTAACTTTAACATTGCTGTACTTGCATCTATACAAGAAGGGTTAAGCTTTAATGCCATCTAATCTAATATGTTCATGAAAGGTTATGCTTTATTGGCAAATAATCTCGTATTTCCATCATAGAGGACACATACAGTATGAAAATGACCAGATATTAGCACTAGCATTAGATCGCTAGCATTAGCAAGTTAGCATTAGCATTCAAATTTTCACATTGCTGTATTTGCATGTAAACACGAAGGGTTAAGCATTCATGCCATCTAATCTAATATGCCCACGAAGGGTTATGCTTTAATGCCATCTGATATCTTATTTCTATCATAGAGGACACGTACAGTATGAAAATGACCAGATAAAAGCACTAACATTAGATTGTGAGCATTAACAATTAAGCATTAGCATTCAAACTTTAACAGTGCTTTATTTGCATTTATACAAGGCGGTTAAAGCTTTAATGCCATCTACTCTAATATGCCAACGAAGGGTTATGCTTTAATGCCATCTGATCTCTTATTTCCATTAAAGAGGACACGTACAGTATGAATATGACCAGATATTAGCACTAGCATTAGATCGTTAGCATTAGCAAGTTAGCATTAGCATTCAAACTTAAGCATTGCAGTACTTGCATGTATACAAAAAGGGTTAAGCTGTAATGCCATCTAATCTAATATGCACATGAAGGGTTATGCTTGAATGCCATCTGATCTCTTATTTCCATCCTAGAGGACACGTACAGTATGAAAATGACCAGATATTAGCACTAGCATTAGATCGCTAGCATTAGCAAGTTAGCATTAGCATTCAAACTTTAAAATTGCTGTATTTGCATGTATTCAAGAAGGGTTAAGCTATAATGCCATCTAATCTACTATGCCCATAAAAGGTTATGCTTTAATGCCATCTAATCTTGCATTTCCATCATAGAGGACACATACAGTATGAAAAATGACCAGATATTAGCACTTTCGCATTAGATCGCTAGCATTAGCAAGTTAGCATTAGCATTCAAACTTTAACATTGCTGTATTTTCATGTATTCAAGAAGGGTTAAGCTTGAATGCCATATAATCTAATATTCCCATGAAGGGTTATGCTTTAATGCCATCTGATCTCTTATTTCCATTATACAGGACATGTACAGTATGAATATGACCAGATATTAGCACTAACATTAGATCGTTAGCATTATCAAGTTAGCATTAGCATTCAAACTTAAACATTGCAGTACTTGCATGTATACAAACAGGGTTAAGCTTTAATGCCATCTAATCTAATATGCCCACGAAGGGTTATGCTTTAATGGCATCTGATCTCTTATTTCCATCATAGAGGACACGTACAGTATGAATCTGACCAGATATTAGAACAAGCATTAGGTCGTTAGCATTAGCAAGTTAGCATTAGCATTCAAACTTAAACATTGCAGTACTTGCATGTATACAGAAAGCGTGAAGCTTTAATGCCATCTAATCTAATATGCCCACGAAGGGTTATGCTTAAATGCCATCTGATCTCTGATTTCCATCATAGAAGACACGTACAGCATGAAAATTACCAGATATTAGCACTAGCACTAGCAAGTTAGCATTAGCATTCAAACTTTAACATTGCTGTATTTGCATGTATACAAGAAGGGTGAAGCTATAATGCCATCTAATCTAATATGCCCATGAATGGTAATGCTTAAATGCCATCTGATCTCTTCTTTCCATCATAGAAGACACGTACAGTATGAAAATTACCAGATATTAGCACTAGCATTAGATCGCTAGCATTAGCAAGTTAGCATTAGCATTCAAACTTTAACATTGCTGTATTTGCAAGTATACAAGAAGGGTTAAGCTTTAATGCCATCTAATCTAATATGCCCATTAAGGGTTATGCTTTCATGCCATCTGATCTCTTATTTCCATCTTAGAGGACACGTACAGTTTGAAAATGATCAGATATTAGCACTAGCATTAGATCGCTAGCATTTGCAAGTTAGCATAAGAATTCAAACTTTAACATTGCTGTATTTGCATGTATACAAGAAGGGTTTAGCTATAATGCCATCTAATCTAATAGGCCCATTAAGGGTAATGCTTAAATGCCATCTGATCTCTTATTTCCATCATAGAAGACACGTACATTATGAAAATTACCAGATATTAGCACTAGCATTAGATCGCGAGCATTAGCAAGTTAGCTTAAGCATTCTAACTTTAACATTGCTGTACTTGTATGTATACAAGAAGGGTTAAATTTTAATGCCATCTAATCTAATATGCCCATGAAAGGTTATGCTTTAATGGAATCTAATCTCATATTTCCATCATAGAGGACACATAGTGTATGAAAATGACCAGATATTAGCACTAGCATTAGATTGCTAGCATTAGCAAGTTAGCAATAGCATTCAAATTTTCACATTACTGTATTTGCTTGTATAGAAGAAGGGTTAAGCTATAATGCCATTTAATCTAATATGCTCATGAAAGGTTATGCTTTATTGGCAAATAATCTCGTATTTCCATCATAGAGGACACATACAGTATGAAAATGACCAGATATTAGCACTAGCATTAGATCGCTAGCATTAGCAAGTTAGCATTAGCATTCAAATTTTCACATTGCTGTATTTGCATGTAAACAAGAAGGGTTAAGCATTAATGCCATCTAATCTAATATGCCCACGAAGGGTTATGCTTTAATGCCATCTGATATCTTATTTCTATCATAGAGGACACGTACAGTATGAAAATGACCAGATAAAAGCACTAACATTAGATCGTTAGCATTAACAATTAAGCATTAGCATTCAAACTTTAACAGTGCTTTATTTGCATTTATACAAGGCGGTTAAAGCTTTAATGCCATCTACTCTAATATGCCAACGAAGGGTTATGCTTTAATGCCATCTGATTTCTTATTTCCATTATAGAGGACACGTACAGTATGAATATGACCAGATATTAGCACTAGCATTAGATCGTTAGCATTAGCAAGTTAGCATTAGCATTCAAACTTAAGCATTGCAGTACTTGCATGTATACAAAAAGGGTTAAGCTGTAATGCCATCTAATCTAATATGCACATGAAGGGTTATGCTTGAATGCCATCTGATCTCTTATTTCCATCATAGAGGACACGTACAGTATGAAAATGACCAGATATTAGCACTAGCATTAGATCGCTCGCATTAGCAAGTTAGCATTAGCATTCAAACTTTAAAATTGCTGTATTTGCATGTATTCAAGAAGGGTTAAGCTATAATGCCATCTAATCTAATATGCCCATAAAAGGTTATGCTTTAATGCCATCTAATTCTGCATTTCCATCATAGAGGACACATACAGTATGAAAATGACCAGATATTAGCTTTTCGCATTAGATCGCTAGCATTAGCAAGTTAGCATTAGCTTTCAAACTTTAACCTTGCTGTATTTGCATGTATTCAAGAAGGGTTAAGCTTGAATGCCATATAATCTAATATTCCCATGAAGGGTTATGCTTTAATGCCATCTGATCTCTTATTTCCATTATACAGGACATGTACAGTATGAATATGACCAGATATTAGCACTAACATTAGATCGTTAGCATTATCAAGTTAGCATTAGCATTCAAACTTAAACATTGCAGTACTTGCATGTATACAAACAGGGTTAAGCTTTAATGCCATCTAATCTAATATGCCCACGAAGGGTTATGCTTTAATGCCATCTGATCTCTTATTTCCATCATAGAGGACACGTACAGTATGAATCTGACCAGATATTAGAACAAGCATTTGGTCGTTAGCATTAGCAAGTTAGCATTAGCATTCAAACTTAAACATTGCAGTACTTGCATGTATACAGAAAGCGTGAAGCTTTAATGCCATCTAATCTAATATGCCCACGAAGGGTTATGCTTAAATGCCATCTGATCTCTTATTTCCATCATAGAAGACACGTACAGTATGAAAATTACCAGATATTAGCACTAGCATTAGCAAGTTAGCATTAGCATTCAAAATTTAACATTGCTGTATTTGCATGTATACAAGAAGGGTGAAGCTATAATGCCATCTAATCTAATATGCCCATGAATGGTAATGCTTAAATGCCATCTGATCTCTTCTTTCCATCATAGAAGACACGTACAGTATGAAAATTACCAGATATTAGCACTAGCATTAGATCGCTAGCATTAGCAAGTTAGCATTAGCATTCAAACTTTAACATTGCTGTATTTGGAAGTATACAAGAAGGGTTAAGCTTTAATGCCATCTAATCTAATATGCCCATTAAGGGTTATGCTTTCATGCCATCTGATCTCTTATTTCCATCTTAGAGGACACTTACAGTTTGAAAATGATCAGATATTAGCACTAGCATTAGATCGCTAGCATTTGCAAGTTAGCATAAGCATTCAAACTTTAACATTGCTGTATTTGCATGTATACAAGAAGGGTTTAGCTATAATGCCATCTAATCTAATAGGCCCATTAAGGGTAATGCTTAAATGCCATCTGATCTCTAATTTCCATCATAGAAGACACGTACATTATGAAAATTACCAGATATTAGCACTAGCATTAGATCGCGAGCATTAGCAAGTTAGCTAAAGCATTCTAACTTTAACATTGCTGTACTTGTATGTATACAAGAAGGGTTAAATTTTAATGCCATCTAATCTAATATGCCCATGAAAGGTTATGCTTTAATGGAATCTAATCTCATATTTCCATCAAAGAGGACACATAGTGTATGAAAATGACCAGATATTAGCACTAGCATTAGATTGCTAGCATTAGCAAGTTAGCAAAAGCATTCAAATTTTCACATTGCTGTATTTGCATGTATAGAAGAAGGGTTAAGCTATAATGCCATTTAATCTAATATGCTCATGAAAGGTTATGCTTTATTGGCAAATAATCTCGTATTTCCATCATAGAGGACACATACAGTATGAAAATGACCAGATAATAGCACTCGCATTAGATCGCTAGCATTAGCAAGTTAGCATTAGCTTTCAACCTTTAACCTTGCTGTATTTGCATGTATTCAAGAAGGGTTAAGCTTTAATGCCATATAATCTAATATTCCCATGAAGGGTTATGCTTTAATGCCATCTGATCTCTTATTTCCATTATACAGGACATGTACAGTATGAATATGACCAGATATTAGCACTAACATTAGATCGTTAGCATTATAAAGTTAGCATTAGCATTCAAACTTAAACGTTGCAGTACTTGCATGTATACAAAAAGGGTTAAGCTTTAATGCCATCTAATCTAATATGCCCACGAAGGGTTATGCTTTAATGCCATCTGATCTCTTGTTTCCATCATAGAGGACACGTACAATATGAAAATTATCAGATATTAGCACTAGCATTACATCGCTAGCAGTAGCAAGTTAGCATTAGCATTCAAACTTTAACATTGCTGTATTTGCATGTATACAAGAAGGGTTAAGCTTTAATGCCTTCTAATCTAATATGCCCACGAAGGGTTATGCTTTAATGCCATCTAATCTAGTATGCCCACGAAGGGTTTTGCTTTAATGCCATCTGATCTCTAATTTCCGTCTTAGAGGACACGTACAGTATGAAAATGACCAGATATTAGCACTAGCATAAGATAGCTAGCATTAATAAGTTAGCATTAGCATTCAAACTTTAACATTGCTGTAATTGCAAGTATACAAGAAGGGTTAAGCTTTTATGCCATCTAATCTAATAAGCCCATTAAGGGTTATGCTTTCATGCCATCTGATCTCTTATTTCCATCATAGAGGACACGTACAGTTTGAAAATGACCAGATATTAGCACTAGCATTAGATCGCTAGCATTAGCAAGTTAGGATAAGCATTCAAACTTTAACATTGCTGTATTTGCATGTATACAAGAAGGGTTAAGCTATTATGCCATCTTATCTAATAGGCCCATGAAGGGTAATGCTTAAATTGCATCTGATCACTTATTTCCATCATAGAAGACACGTACATTATGAAAATTACCAGATATTAGCACTAGCATTAGATCGCTAGCATTAGCAAGTTAGCTTAAGCATTCTAACTTTAACATTGCTGTACTTGCATGTATACAAGAAGGGTTAAGTTTTAATGCCATATAATCTAATATGCCCATGAAAGGTTATGCTTTAATGCCATCTAATCTCATATTTCCATCATAAAGGACACATAGTGTATGAAAATGACCAGATACTAGCACTAGCATTAGATCGCTAGCATTAGCAATTTAGCATTAGCATTCAAATTTTCACATTGCTGTATTTGCAAGTAGCATAAGAAGGGTTAAGCTTTAATGCCATGTAATCTAATATGCCCACGAAGGGTTATGCTTTAATGCCATCTGATCTCTTATTTCTATCATAGAGGACACATACAGAATGAAAATGACCAGATAAAAGCACTAACATTAGATTGTAAGCATTAACAATTAAGCATTAGGATTCAAACTTTAACAGTGTTTTATTTGCATTTATACAAGGCGGGTAAAGCTTTAATGCCATCTACTTTAATATGCCCACAAAGGGTAATGCTTTAATGCCATCTGATCTCTTATTTCCATTATACAGGACACGTACAGTATGATTATGACCAGATATTAGCACTAGCATTAGATGGTTAGAATTAGCAAGTTAGCATTAGCATTCAAACTTAAGCATTGCAGTACTTGCATGTATACAAAAAGGGTTAAGAATGAATGCCATCTAATCTAATATGCCCATGAAGGGTTTTGCTTGAATGCCATATGATCTCTTATTTCCATCATAGAGGACACGTACAGCATGAAAATGACCAGATATTAGCACTAGCATTAGATCGCTAGCATTAGCAAGTTAGCATAAACATTCAAACTTTAACATTGCTGTATTTGCATGTATACAAGAAGGGTTAAGCTATAATGCCATCTAATCTAATATGCCCATGAAGGGTTTTGCTTGAATGCCATATGATCTCTGATTTCCATCATAGAGGACACGTACAGTATGAAAATTATCAGATATTAGCACTAGCATTAGATCGCTAGCATTAGCAAGTTAGCATTAGCATTCAAATTTCGCATTGCTGTATTTGCAAGTATACAAGAAGGGTTAAGCTTTCATGCCATCTAATCTAATATGCACACAAAGGGTTATGCTTTAATGCCATCTGATCTCTTATTTCCATTTTAGAGGACACGTACAGTATGAATATGACCAGATATTAGCACTAGCATTAGATCGCTAGCATTAGCAAGTTAGCATAAGCGTTCAAACTGTAACATTGCTGTATTTGCATGTATACAAGAAGGGTGAACCTATAATGCCATCTTAACTAATATGTCCATGAATGGTAATGCTTAAATGCCATCTGATCTCTTATTTCCATCATCGAAGACACGTACAGTCTGAAAATTACCAGATATAAGCACTAGCATTAGATCGCTAGCATTAGCAAGTTAGCTTAAGCATTCTAACTTTAACATTACTGTACTTGCATGTATACAAGAAGGGTTAAGCTTTAATGCAATCTATTCTAATATGCCCACGAAGGGTTATGCTTTAATGTCATCTGATCTCTTATTTCTATCATAGACGACACGTACAGTATGAAAATGACCAGATCAAAGCACTAACATTAGATCGTTAGCATTAACAATTAAGCATTAGCATTCAAACTTTAACAGTGCTTTATTTGCATTTATACAAGGCGGGTAAAGCTTTAATGCCATCTACTCTAATATGCTAACGAAGGGTTATGCTTTAATGCCATCTGATCTCTTATTTCCATTATAGAGGACACGTACAGTATGAATATGACAAGATATTAGCTCTAGCATTAGATCGTTAGCATTAGCATTCAAACTTAAGCATTGCAGTACTTGCATGTATACAAAAAGGGTTAAGCTTTAATGCCATCTAATCTAATATGCCCATGAGGGGTTATGCTTGAATGCCATCTGATCTCTTATTTCCATCATAGAGGACACGTACAGTATGAAAATGACCAGATATTAGCCCTAGCATTAGATCGCTAGCATTAGCAAGTTAGCATAAGCATTCAAACTTTAACATTGCTGTATTTGCATGTATACAAGAAGGGTTAAGCTATAATGCCATCTAATCTAATAGGCCCATGAAGGGTAATGCTTAAATGCCATCTGATCTCTTATTTCCATCATAGAAGACACGTACACTATGAAAATAACCAGATATTAGCACTAGCATTAGATCGCTATCATTAGCAAGTTAGCTTAAGCATTCTAACTTTAACATTGTTGTACTTGCATGTATACAAGAAGGGTTAAGCTTTCATGCCATCTTATCTAATATGTTCATGAAAGGTTATGCTTTATTGGCAAATAATCTCGTTTTTCCATCATAGAGGACACATACAGTATGAAAATGACCAGATATTAGCACTAGCATTAGATCGCTAGCATTAGCAAGTTAGCATTAGCATTCAAATTTTCACATTGCTGTATTTGCATGTAAACAAGAAGGGTTAAGCATTAATGCCATCTAATCTAATATGCCCATAAAAGGGTTATGCTTTAATGCCATCTGATATCTTATTTCTATCATAGAGGACACGTACTGTATGAAAATGACCAGATAAAAGCACTAACATTAGATCGTTAGCATTAACAATTAAGCATTAGCATTCAAACTTTAACAGTGCTTTATTTGCATTTATACAAGGCGGTTAAAGCTTTAATGCCATCTACTCTAATATGCCAACGAAGGGTTATGCTTTAATGCCATCTGATCTCTTATTTCCATTAAAGAGGACACGTACAGTATGAATATGACCAGATATTAGCACTAGCATTAGATCGTTAGCATTAGCAAGTTAGCATTAGCATTCAAACTTAACCATTGCAGTACTTGCATGTATACAAAAAGGGTTAAGCTGTAATGCCATCTAATCTAATATGCACATGAAGGGTTATGCTTGAATGCCATCTGATCTCTTATTTCCATCCTAGAGGACACGTACAGTATGAAAATGACCAGATATTAGCACTAGCATTAGATCGCTAGCATTCGCAAGTTAGCATTAGCATTCAAACTTTAAAATTGCTGTATTTGCATGTATTCAAGAAGGGGTAAGCTATAATGCCATCTAATCTAATATGCCCATAAAAGGTTATGCTTTAATGCCATCTAATCTTGCATTTCCATCAGAGAGGAAACATACAGTATGAAAATGACCAGATATTAGCACTCGCATTAGATCGCTAGCATTAGCAATTTAGCATTAGCATTCAAACTTTAACATTGCTGTATTTTCATGTATTCAAGAAGGGTTAAGCTTGAATGCCATATAATCTAATATTCCCATGAAGGGTTATGCTTTAATGCCATCTGATCTCTTATTTCCATTATACAGGACATGTACAGTATGAATATGACCAGATATTAGCACTAACATTAGATCGTTAGCATTATCAAGTTAGCATTAGCATTTAAACTTAAACATTGCAGTACTTGCATGTATACAAAAAGGGTTAAGCTTTAATGCCATCTAATCTAATATGCCCACGAAGGGTTATGCTTTAATGCCATCTGATCTCTTATTTCCATCATAGAGGACACGTACAGTATGAAACTGACCAGATATTAGAACAAGCATTAGGTCGTTAGCATTAGCAAGTTAGCATTAGCATTCAAACTTAAACATTGCAGTACTTGCATGTATACAGAAAGCGTGAAGCTTTAATGCCATCTAATCTAATATGCCCACGAAGGGTTATGCTTAAATGCCATCTGATCTCTTATTTCCATCATAGAAGACACGTACAGTATGAAAATTACCAGATATTAGCACTAGCATTAGATCGCTAGCATTAGCAAGTTAGCATTAGCATTCAAACTTTAAAATTGCTGTATTTGCATGTATTCAAGAAGGGTTAAGCTATAATGCCATCTAATCTAATATGCCCATAAAAGGTTATGCTTTAATGCCATCTAATCTTGCATTTCCATCATAGAGGAAACATACAGTATGAAAATGACCAGATATTAGCACTCGCATTAGATCGCTAGCATTAGCAATTTAGCATTAGCATTCAAACTTTAACATTGCTGTATTTTCATGTATTCAAGAAGGGTTAAGCTTGAATGCTATATAATCTAATATTCCCATGAAGGGTTAAGCTTTAATGCCATCTAATCTAATATGCCCATTAAGGGTTATGCTTTCATGCCATCTGATCTCTTATTTCCATCTTAGAGGACACGTACAGTTTGAAAATGATCAGATATTAGCACTAGCATTAGATCGCTAGCATTTGCAAGTTAGCATAAGCATTCAAACTTTAACATTGCTGTATTTGCTTGTATACAAGAAGGGTTTAGCTATAATGCCATCTAATCTAATAGGCCCATTAAGGGTAATGCTTAAATGCCATCTGATCTCTTATTTCCATCAAAGAAGACACGTACATTATGAAAATTACCAGATATTAGCACTAGCATTAGATCGCTAGCATTAGCAAGTTAGCTTAAGCATTCTATCTTTAACAATGCTGTACTTGTATGTATACAAGAAGGGTTAAATTTTAATGCCATCTAATCTAATATGCCCATGAAAGGTTATGCTTTAATGGAATCTAATCTCATATTTCCATCATAGAGGACACATAGTGTATGAAAATGACCAGATATTAGCACTAGCATTAGATTGCTAGCATTAGCAAGTTAGCAATAGCATTCAAATTTTCACATTGCTGTATTTGCATGTATAGAAGAAGGGTTAAGCTATAATGCCATTTAATCTAATATGCTCATGAAAGGTTATGCTTTATTGGCAAATAATCTCGTATTTCCATCATTGAGGACACATACAGTATGAAAATGACCAGATATTAGCACTAGCATTAGATCGCTAGCATTAGCAAGTTAGCATTAGCATTCAAATTTTCACATTGCTGTATTTGCATGTAAACAAGAAGGGTTAAGCATTAATGCCATCTAATCTAATATGCCCACGAAGGGTTATGCTTTAATGCCATCTGATATCTTATTTCTATCATAGAGGACACGTACAGTATGAAAATGACCAGATAAAAGCACTAACATTAGATCGTTAGCATTAACAATTAAGCATTAGCATTCAAACTTTAACAGTGCTTTATTTGCATTTATACAAGGCGGTTAAAGCTTTAATGCCATCTACTCTAATATGCCAACGAAGGGTTATGCTTTAATGCCATCTGATCTCTTATTTCCATTATAAAGGACATGTACAGTATGAATATGACCAGATATTAGCACTAACATTAGATCGTTAGCATTATCAATTTAGCATTAGCATTCAAACTTAAACATTGCAGTACTTGCATGTATACAAAAAGGGTTAAGCTTTAATGCCATCTAATCTAATATGCCCACGAAGGGTTATGCTTTAATGCCATCTGATCTCTTGTTTCCATCATAGAGGACACGTACAATATGAAAATTATCAGATATTAGCACTAGCATTAGATCGCTAGCAGTAGCAAGTTAGCATTAGCATTCAAACTTTAACATTGCTGTATTTGCATGTATACAAGAACGGTTAAGCTTTAATGCCATCTAATCTAATATGCCCACGAAGGGTTATGCTTTAATGCCATCTAATCTAGTATGCCCACGAAGGGTTTTGCTTTAATGCCATCTGATCTCTAATTTCCGTCTTAGAGGACACGTACAGTATGAAAATGACCAGATATTAGCACTAGCATTAGATAGCTAGCATTAATAAGTTAGCATTAGCATTCAAACTTTAACATTGCTGTAATTGCAAGTATACAAGAAGGGTTAAGCTTTTATGGCATCTAATCTAATAAGCCCATTAAGGGTTATGCTTTCATGCCATCTGATCTCTTATTTCCATCATAGAGGACACGTACAGTTTGAAAATGACCATATATTAGCACTAGCATTAGATCGCTAGCATTAGCAAGTTAGGATAAGCATTCAAACTTTAACATTGCTGTATTTGCATGTATACAAGAAGGGTTAAGCTATTATGCCATCTTATCTAATAGGCCCATGAAGGGTAATGCTTAAATTGCATCTGATCTCTTATTTCCATCATAGAAGACACGTACATTATGAAAATTACCAGATATTAGCACTAGCATTAGATCGCTAGCATTAGCCAGTTAGCTTAAGCATTCTAACTTTAACATTGCTGTACTTGCATGTATACAAGAAGGGTTAAGTTTTAATGCCATCTAATCTAATATGCCCATGAAAGGTTATGCTTTAATGCCATCTAATCTCATATTTCCATCATAAAGGACACATAGTGTATGAAAATGACCAGATATTAGCACTAGCATTAGATCGCTAGCATTAGCAATTTAGCATTATCATTCAAATTTTCACATTGCTGTATTTGCAAGTATACAAGAAGGGTTAAGCTTTCATGCCATGTAATCTAATATGCCCACGAAGGGTTATGCTTTAATGCCATCTGATCTCTTATTTCTATCATAGAGGACACATACAGAATGAAAATGACCAGATAAAAGCACTAACATTAGATCGTAAGCATTAACAATTAATTATTAGGATTCAAACTTTAACAGTGTTTTATTTGCATTTATACAAGGCGGGTAAAGCTTTAATGCCATCTACTTTAATATGCCAACAAAGGGTTATGCTTTAATCCCATCTGATCTCTTATTTCCATTATAGAGGACACGTACAGTATGATTATGACCAGATATTAGCACTAGCATTAGATCGTTAGAATTAGCAAGTTAGCATTAGCATTCAAACTTAAGCATTGCAGTACTTGCATGTATACAAAAAGGGTTAAGATTGAATGCCATCTAATCTAATATGCCCATGAAGGGTTTTGCTTGAATGCCATATGATCTCTTATTTCCATCATAGAGGACACGTACAGCATGAAAATGACCAGATATTAGCACTAGCATTAGATCGCTAGCATTAGCAAGTTAGCATAAACATTCAAACTTTAACATTGCTGTATTTGCATGTATACAAGAAGGGTTAAGCTATAATGCCATCTAATCTAATATGCCCATGAAGGGTTTTGCTTGAATGCCATATGATCCCTGATTTCCATCATAGAGGACACGTACAGTATGAAAATTATCAGATATTAGCACTAGCATTAGATCGCTAGCATTAGCACGTTAGCATTAGCATTCAAATTTTCGCATTGCTGTATTTGCAAGTATACAAGAAGGGTTAAGCTTTCATGCCATCTAATCTAATATGCACACAAAGGGTTATGCTTTAATGCCATCTGATCTCTTATTTCCATTTTAGAGGACACGTACAGTATGAATATGACCAGATATTAGCACTAGCATTAGATCGCTAGCATTAGCAAGTTAGCATTAGCATTCAAACTTAAGCATTGCAGTACTTGCATGTATACAAAAAGGGTTAAGCTGTAATGCCATCTAATCTAATATGCACATGAAGGGTTATGCTTGAATGCCATCTGATCTCTTATTTCTATCATAGAGGACACGTACAGTATGAAAATGACCAGATATTAGCACTAGCATTAGATCGCTAGCATTAGCAAGTTAGCATTAGCATTCAAACTTTAAAATTGCTGTATTTGCATGTATTCAAGAAGGGTTAAGCTATAATGCCATCTAATCTAATATGCCCATAAAAGGTTATGCTTTAATGCCATCTAATTCTGCATTTCCATCATAGAGGACACATACAGTATGAAAATGACCAGATATTAGCACTCGCATTAGATCGCTAGCATTAGCAAGTTAGCATTAGCTTTAAAACTTTAACCTTGCTGTATTTGCATGTATTCAAGAAGGGTTAAGCTTTAATGCCATATTATCTAATATTCCCATGAAGGGTTATGCTTTAATGCCATCTGATCTCTTATTTCCATTATACAGGACATGTACAGTATGAATATGACCAGATATTAGCACTAACATTAGATCGTTAGCATTATCAAGTTAGCATTAGCATTCAAACTTAAACATTACAGTACTTGCATGTATACAAAAAGGGTTAAGCTTTAATGCCATCTAATCTAATATGCCCACGAAGGGTTATGCTTTAATGCCATCTGATCTCTTGTTTCCATCATAGAGGACACGTACAATATGAAAATTATCAGATATTAGCACTAGCATTAGATCGCTAGCAGTAGCAAGTTAGCATTAGCATTCAAACTTTAAGATTGCTGTATTTGCATGTATACAAGAAGGGTGAAGCTTTAATGCCATCTAATCTAATATGCCCACGAAGGGTTATGCTTTAATGCCATCTAATCTAGTATGCCCACGAAGGGTTTTGCTTTAATGCCATCTGATCTCGAATTTCCGTCTTAGAGGACACGTACAGTATGAAAATGACCAGATATTAGCACTAGCATTAGATAGCTAGCATTAATAAGTTAGCATTAGCATTCAAACTTAAACATTGCAATACTTGCATGTATGCAAAAAGGGTTAAGCTTGAATGCCATTTAATCTAATATGCCCATGAAGGGTTATGCTTTAATGCCATCTGATCTCTAATTTCCATCATAGAGGACACGTACAGTATGAAAATTACCAGATATTATCACTAGCATTAGATCGCTAGCATTAGCAAGTTAGCATTGGCATTCAAACTTTAACATTGCTGTATTTGCATGTATACAAGAAGGGTTAAGATTTAATGCCATCTGATCTAATATGCCCATGAAGGGTTATGCTTTAATGCCATCTGATCTCTGATTTCCATTATAGAGGACACGTGCAGTATGAAAATGATCAGATATTAGCACTAGCATTAGATCGCTAGCATTAGCAAGTTAGCATAAGCATTCAAACTTTAACATTGCTGTATTTGCATGTATAAAAGAAGGGTTAAGCTATAATGCCATCTCATCTAATATGCCAATGAAGGGTAATGCTTAAATGCCATCTGATCTCTTATTTCCATCATAGAAGACACGTACAGTATGAAAATTACCAGATATTAGCACTTGCATTAGATCACTAGCATTAGCAAGTTAGCTTAAGCATTCTAACTTTAACATTGCTGATCTCGCATGTATACAAGAAGGGTTAAGCTGTAATGCAATCTAATCTAATATGCCCATGAAAGGTTATGCTTTAATGCCATCTAATCTCCTATTTCCATCAAAGAGGATACATACAGTATGAAAATGACCAGATATTAGCACAAGCATTAGATCGCTAGCATTAGCAAATTAGCATTAGCATTCAAACTTTAACATTGCTGTATTTGCATGTATACAAGAAGGGTTAAGCTTTAATACCATCTAATCTAATATGCTCACGATGGGTTATGCTTTATTCCCATCTGATCTCTTATTTCTATCAAAGAGGACACGTACAGTAAGAAAATGACCAGATATAAGCACTAGCATTAGATCGTTAGAATTAGCAATTTAGCATTAGCATTCAAACTTTAACATTGCTTTATTTGCATTTATACAAGGCGGGTAAAGCTTTAATTCCATCTAATCTAATATGCCCACGAAGGGTTATGCTTTAATGCCATCTGATCTCTTATTTCCATAATAGAGGTCACGTACAGTATGAATATGACCAGATATTAGAACTAACATCAGATCGTTAGTATTAGCAAGTTAGCATTAGCATTCAAACTTAAACATTGCAGTACTTGCATGTATACAGAAAGGGTTAAGCTTTAATGCCATCTAATCTAATATGCCCACCGAGAGTTATGATTTAGTGTCATCTGATCTCTAATTTCCATCATAGAGGACACGTACAGTATGAAAATGACCAGATATTAGCACTAGCATTAGATCCCTAGGATTAATAAGTTAGCATTAGCATTCAAACTTTAACATTGCTGTATTTGAATGTATACAAGAAGGGTTAAGCTTTATTGCCATCTAATCTAATATGCCCATGAAGGGTTATGCTGTAATGCCATCTGATCTCTTATTTCCATCATACAGGACACGTACAGTTTGAAAATGACCGGATATTATTACTAGCATTAGATCGCTAGCATTAGCAAGTTAGCATAAACATTCAAACTTCAACATTGCTGTATTTGCATGTATACAAGAAGGGTTAAGCTATAATGCCATCTAATCTAATAGGCCCATGAAGTGTAATGCTTAAATGCCATCTGATCTCTTAATTCCATCATAGAGGACACGTACAGTATGATAATGACCAGATATTAGTACTAGCATTAGATCACTAGCATTTCCAATTTAGCATTAGCATTCAAACTTTAACATTGCTGTATTTGCATGTATACAAGAAGGGTGAAGCTTTAATGCCATCCAATCTAATATGCCCATGAAGGGTTATGCTTCAATGCCATCTGATCTCTTATTTCCATCATAAAGGACACGTACAGTATGAAAATGACCAGATATAAGCACTAACATTAGATCTTTAGCATTAGCAATTTAGCATTAGCATTCAAACTTTAACATTGCTTTATTTGCATTCATACAAGGCGGGTAAAGCTTTTAATGCCATTTAATCTAAATGCCCTTTAATGCCATCTAATCTTATTTCCATATGACCGTGACAGTATGAAATGACCAGGCACTAACATTAGATGCTTCAATTTAATTAGCCAAATCATTGCTTTATTTGCATTTATCTCTTATTTAATGCCATCTAATCTAATATAGATGGGGACATCGATCTCTTTATTTCCATCATAGAACAGTAAAGTATGAAAATGACCAAATATTAGCACTAGCATTAGATCGTTAGCATTAGCAAGTTAGCATTAGCATTCAAACTTAAACATTGCAGTACTTGCATGTATACAAATAGGGTTAAGCTTGAATGCCATTAGATCTAATATGCCCACGAATGGTTATGCTTTAATGCCATCTGATCTCTTATTTCTATCAAAGAGGACACGTACAGTACGAAAATGACAATATATTAGCACTAGCATTAGATCGCCACCATTAGCAAGTTAGCATGAGCATTCAAACTTTAACATTGCTGTATTTGCATGTATACAAGAAGGGTTAAGCTATAATGCCATCTAATCTGATATGCCCATGAAGGGTAATGCTTAAATGTCATCTGATCTCTTATTTCCATCATAGAAGACACGTACAGTATGAAAATTACCAGATATTAGTACTCGCATTAGATCGTTAACATTAGCAAGTTAGCATTAGCATTCAAACTTAAACATTGCAGTACTTGCATGTATACAAAAAGGGTTAAGCTTAAATGCCATTTAATCTAATATGACCACGAATGGTTATGCTTTAATGCCATCTGATCTCTTATTTCTATCAAAGAGGACACGTACAGTACGAAAATGACAATATATTAGCACTAGCATTAGATCGCTAGCATTAGTAAGTTAGCATTAGCATTCAAATTTTCACATTGCTGTATTTGCATGTATACAAAAAGGGTTAAGCTTTAATGTCATCTAATCTAATATGCCCACGAAGGGTTATGCTTTAATGACATCTGATCTCTTATTTCCATTATAGAGGACACGTACAGTATGAAAATTACCAGATATTAGCACTAGCATTAGATCGCTAGCATTAGCAAGATAGCATTAGCATTCAAACTTTCACCTTGCTGTATTTGCATTTATACAAGGCGGGTAAAGCTTTAATGCCATCTAATCTAATATGCCCACAAAGGGTTATGCTTTTAATGGCATCTGATCTCTTATTTCCATTATAGAGGACACGTACAGTATTAATATGACCAGATATTAGCACTAGCATTAGATCGTTAGCATTAGCAAGTTAGCATTAGCATTCAAACTTAAACATTGCAGGACTTGCATGTACACAAAAAGGGTTAAGATTTAATGCCATCTAAAATAATATGCCGACGAAGGGTTATGCTTTAATGCCATTTGATCTCTTATTTCCATCATAGAGGACACGTACAGTATGAAAATGACCAGATATTAGCACTAGCGTTAGATCGCTAGACTTAGCAAGTTAGCATTAGCATTCAAATTTTAACATTGCTGTATTCACATGTATACAATAAGGGTTAAACTTTAATGCCATCTAATCTAATATGCCCTTGAAGGGTTATGCTTTAATGCGATCTGATCTCTTATTTCCATCATAGAGGACACGTACAGTTTGAAAATGACCAGATATTATTACTAGCATTAGATCGCTAGCATTAGCAAGTTAACATAAGCATTCAAACTTTAACATTGCTGTATTTGCATGTATACAAGAAGGGTTAAGCTATAATGACATCTAATCTAATAGGCCCATGAAGGGTAATGCTTAAATGCCATCTGATCTCTTATTTCCATCAAAGAAGACACGTACATTATAAAAATTACCAGATATTAGCACTAGCATTAGATCGCTAGCATTAGCAAGTTAGCTTAAGCATTCTAACTTTAACATTGCTGTACTTGCATGTATACAAGAAGGGTTAAGCTTTAATGCCATCTAATCTAATATTCATATGAAAGGTTATGCTTTGATGGCATCTAATCTTGTATTTCCATCATAGAGGACACAAACAGTATGAAAATGACCAGATATTAGCACTAGCATTAGATCGCTAGCATTAGCAAGTTAGCATTAACATTCAAATTTTCACATTGCTGTATTTGCAAGTATGCAAGAAGGCTTAAGCTTTAATGCCATCTATTCTAATATGCCCATGAAAGGTTATGCTTTAATGCCATCTAATCTCGTATTTCCATCATAGAGGACACATACAGTATGAAAATAACCAGATATTAGCACTAGCATTAGATCGCTAGCATTAATAAGTTAGCATTAGCATTCAAACTTTCACATTGCTGTATTTGCATTTAAAAAAGGCGGGTAAAGCTTTAATGCCATCTAATCTAAAAAGCCCACGAAGGGTTATGCTTTTTGGCATCTGATCTCTTATTTCCATTATAGAGGACACGTACAGTATGAATATGACCATATATTAGCACTAGCATTAGATCGCTAGCATTAATAAGTTAGCATTAGCATTCAAACTTTAACATTGCTGTATTTGAATGTATACAAGAAGGGTTAAGCTTTATTGCCATCTAATCTAATATGCCCATGAAGGGTTATGCTTAAATGACATCTGATCTCTTATTTCCATCATAGAAGACACGTACAGTATGAAAATTACCAGATATTAGCACTAGCATTAGATCGCTAGCATTAACGAGTTAGCTTAAGCATTGTAACTTTAACATTGCTGAACTTGCATGTATACAAGAAGGGTTAAGCTTTAATGCCATCTAATCTAATATGCCCATGAAAGGTTATGCTTTAATGCCATCTAATCTCCTATTTCCATAATAGAGGACACATACAGTATGAAAATGACCAGATATTAGCACAAGCATTAGAACGCTAGCATTAGCAAATTAGCATTAGCATTCAAACTTTAACATTGCTGTATTTGCATGTATACAAGAAGGTTTAAGCTTTAATACCATCTAATCTAATATGCCCACGATGGGTTATGCTTTAATGCCATCTGATCTCTTATTTCTATCATAGAGGACACGTACAGTAAGAAAATGACCAGATATAAGCACTAGCATTAGATCGTTAGCATTAGCAATTTAGCATTAGCATTCAAACTTTAACATTGCTTTATTTGCATTTATACAAGGCGGGTAAAGCTTTAATTCCATCTAATCTAATATGCCCATGAATGGTAATGCTTAAATGTCATCTGATCTCTTATTTCCATCATAGAAGACACGTACAGTATGAAAATGACCAGATATTATTACTAGCATTAGATCGCTAGCATTAGCAAGTTAGCATAAGCATTCAAACTTTACCATTGCTGTATTTGCATGTATACAAGAAGGGTTAAGCTATAATGCCATCTAATCTAATATGCCCATGAAGGGTAATGCTTAAATGCCATCTGATCTATTATTTCCATCATAGAAGACACGTACAGTATGAAAATTACCAGATATTAGCACTAGCATTAGATCGCTAGCATTAGCAAGTTAGCTAAAGCATTCTAACTTTAACATTGCTGAACTTGCATGTATACAAGAAGGGTTAAGCTTTAATGCCATCTAATCTAATATACACATGAAAGGTTATGCTTTCATGCCATCTCATCTCCTATTTCCATCATAGTCGACACATACAGTATGAAAATGACCAGATATTAGCACAAACATTAGATCGCAAGCATTAGCAAATTAGCATTAGCATTCAAACTTTAACATTGCTGTATTTGCATGTATACAAGAAGGGTTAAGCTTTAATACCATCAAATCTAATTTGCAAAATGGGTTATGGGTTATGCTTCAATGCCATCTGATCTCTTATTTCTATCATAGAGGACACGTACAGTAAGAAAATGACCAGATATAAGCACTAGCTTTAGATCGTTAGCATTAGCAATTTAGCATTAGCATTCAAACTTTAACATTGCTTTATTTGCATTTATACAAGGCGGGTAAAGCTTTAATTCCATCTAATCTAATATGCACACGAAGGGTTATGCTTTAATGCCATCTGATCTCTTATTTCCATTATAGAGGTCACGTACAGTATGAATATGACCAGATATTAGAACTAGCATCAGATCTTAAGTATTATCAAGTTAGCATTAGCATTCAAACTTAAACATTGCAGTACTTGCATGTATACATAAAGGGTTAAGCTTTAATGCCATCTAATCTAATATGCACACGAAGGGTTATGATTTAGGGCCATCTGATCTCTAATTTCCATCATAGAGGACACGTACAGTATGAAAATGACCAGATATTAGCACTAGCATTAGATCGCTAGCATTAATAAGTTAGCATTAGCATTCAAACTTTAAGATTGCTGTATTTGAATGTATACAAGAAGGGTTAAGCTTTATTGCCATCTAATCTAAAATGCCCATGAAGGGTTATGCTGTAATGTCATCTGATCTCTTATTTCCATCATAGAGGACACGTACAGTTTGAAAATTACCAGATATTATTACTAGCATTAGATCGCTAGCATTAGCAAGTTAGCATAAGCATTCAAACTTTACCATTGCTGTATTTGCATGTATACAAGAAGGGTTAAGCTATAATGCCATCTAATCTAATAGGCCCATGAAGGGTTATGCTGTAATGTCATCTGATCTCTTATTTCCATCATAGAAGACACGTACATTATGAAAATTACCAGATATTAGCACTAGCATTAGATCGCTAGCATTAGCAAGTTAGCTTAAACATTCTAACTTTAACATTGCTGTACTTGCATGTATACAAGAAGGGTAAAGCTTTAATGCCATCTAATCTTATATTCATATGAAAGGTTACCCTTTGATGCCATCTAATCTTGTATTTCCATCATAGAGGACACATACAGTATGAAAATGACCAGATATTAGCACTAGCATTAGATCGCTAGCATTAGAAAGTGAGCATTAGCATTCAAACTTTGACATTGCTGTATTTGCATGTATACAAGAAGGGTTAAGATTTAATGCCATCTAATCTAATATGCCCACAAAGGGTTATGCTTTAATGCCATCTGATCTCTAATTTCCATCATAGAGGACACATACAGTATGAAAATGACCAGATATTAGCACTAGCATTAGATCGCTAGCATTAGAAAGTGAGCATTAGCATTCAAATTTTCACATTGCTGTATTTGCATGTATACAAGAAGGGTTAAGCTTTAATGCCATCTAATCTAATATGCCCACAAAGGGTTATGCTTAAATGCCATCTGATCTCTTATTTCCATTATAGAGGACACCTACAGTATGAGAATGTCCAGATATTAGCACTAGCATTAGATCGCTAGCATTAGCAAGATAGCATTAGCATTCAAACTTTCACATTGCTGTATTTGAATTTATACAAGGCGGGTAAAGCTTTAATGCCATCTAATCTAATATTCCCACGACGGGTTATGCTTTAATGCCATCTTATCTCTTATTTCCATCATAAAGGACACGTACAGTATGAAAATGAGCAGATATTGGCACTAGCATTAGATCGCTAGCATTAGCAAGTTAGCATTAGAATTCAAATTTTCACATTGATGTATTTGCATGTATACAAGAAGGGTTAAGCTTAAATGCCATCGAATCTAATATGCACACAAAGGGTTATGCTTTATTGCCATCTGATTTCTTATTTCCATTATAGAGGACATGTACAGTATGAAAATGACCAGATATTAGTACTAGCATTAGATGACTACCATTACCAATTTAGCATTAGCATTCAAACTTTAACATTGCTGTATTTACATGTATACAAGAAGGGTTAAGCTTTAATGCCATCTAATCTAATATGCCCACAAAGGGTTATGCTTCAATGCCATCTGATCTCTTATTTCCATCATAGAGGACACGTAAAGTATGAAAATGACCAGATATTAGCACTAGCATTAGATCGTTAGCATTAGCAAGTTAGCATTAGCATTCAAACTTAAACATTGCAGTACTTGCATGTATACAAAATGGGTTAAGCTTGAATGCCATTTAATCTAATATGCCCACGAAGGGTTATGCTTTAATGCCATCTGATCTCTTATTTCTATCATAGAGGACACGGACAGTACGAAAATGACCATATATTAGCACTAGCATTAGATCGCTAGCATTAGCAACTTAGCATAAGCATTCAAACTTTAACATTGCTGTATTTGCATGTATACAAGAAGGGTTAAGCTATAATGCCATCTAATCTAATATGCCCAAGAAGGGTAATGCTTAAATGCCATCCGATCTCTTATTTCAATTATAGAGGATACGTACAGTATGAAAATGACCAGATATTAGCACTAGCATTAGATCGCTAGCATTAGCAAGATAGCATTAGCATTCAAACTTTCACCTTGCTGTATTTGCATTCATACAAGGCGGGTAAAGCTTTAATGCCATCTAATCTAATATGCCCACGAAGCGATATGCTTTAATGCCATCTGATCTCTTATTTCCATCATAGAGGACACGTACAGTATGAAAATGAAGAGATATCAGCACTAGCATTAGATCGCTAGCATTAGCAAGTTAGCATAAGCATTCAAACTTTAACATTGCTGTATTTGCATGTATACAAGAAGGGTTAAACTTTAATGCCATCTAATCTAATATGCCCATGAATGGTAATGCTTGAATGACATCTGATCTCTTATTTCCATCATATAAGACACGTACAGTATGAAAATTACCAGATATTAGCACTAGCATTAGATCGCTAGCATTAGCAAGTTAGCTTAAGCATTCTAACTTTAACATTGCTGAACTTGCATGTATACAAGAAGGGTTAAGCTTTAATGCCATACAATCTAATATGCCCACAAAGGGTTATGCTTTAATGCCATCTGATCTCTTATTTCTATCATAGAGGACACGTACAGTATGAAAATGACCAGATATAAGCACTAACATTAGATCGTTAGCATTAGCAATTTAGCATTAGCATTCAAACTTTGACATTGCTTTATTTGCATTTATACAAGGCGGGTAAAGCTTTAATGCCATCTACTCTAATATGCCCACGAAGGGTTATGTTTTAATGCCATCTGATCTCTAATTTCCATCATAGAGGACACGTACAGTATGAAAATGACCAGATATTAGCACTAGCATTAGATCGCTAGCATTAGCAAGTTAGCATTGGCATTCAAACTTAAACATTGCTGTATTTGCATGTATACAAGAAGGGTTAAGATTTAATGCCATCTAATCTAATATGCCCATGAAGGGTTATGCTTTAATGCCATCTGATCTCTAATTTCCATCATAGAGGACACGCACAGTTTGAAAATGACCAGATATTAGCACTAGCATTAGATCGCTAGCATTAGCAAGTTAGCATAAGCATTCAAACTTTAACATTGCTGTATTTGCATGTATACAAGAAGGGTTAAGCTATAATGCCATCTAATCTAATATGCCCATGAAGGGTTATGCTTAATTGCCATCTGATCACTTATTTCCATGATAGAAGACATGTACAGTATGAAAATGACCAGATATTAGCACTAACATTAGATCGTTCGCATTACCAATTTAGCATTAGCATTCAAACTTTAACATTGCTGTATTTTCATGTATACAAGAAGGGTTAAGCTATTGTGCCATCTAATCTAATAAGCCCATGAAGGGTAATGCTTAAATGCCATCTGATCTCTTATTTCCATCATAGATGACATGTACAGTATGAAAATTAACAGATATTAGCACGAACATTAGATCGCTAGCATTAGTAAGTTAGCTTAAACATTCTAACTTTAACATTGCTGTACTTGCTTGTATACAAGAAGGGTTAAGCTTTAATGCCATCTAATCTAATTTGCCCACAAAGGGTTATGCTTTAATGCCATCTGATCTCTTATTTCCATTATAGAGGACACGTACAGTATGAAAATGTCCAGATATTAGCACTAGCATTAGATCACTAGCATTAGCAAGGTAGCATTAGCATTCAAACTTTCACATTGCTGTATTTGCATTTACACAAGGCGGGTAAAGCTTTAATGCCATCTAGTCTAATATGCCCACGAAGGGTTATGCTTTATGCCATCTGATCTCTTATTTCCATCATAGAGGACATGTACAGTATGAACATGACCAGATATTAGCACTAGCATTAGATCGTTAGTATTAGCATTCAAACTTAAATATTGCAGTACTTGCATGTATACAAAAAGGGTTAAGCTTGAATGCCATCTAATCTAATATGCCCACGAAAGGTTGTGCTTTAATGCCATCTGATCACTAATTTCCATCATAGAGGACACGTACAGTATGAAAATGACCAGATGTTAGCACTAGCATTAGATCGCTAGCATTAGCAATTTAGCATTAGCATTCAAACTTTAACATTGCTGTATTTGCATGTATACAAGAAGGGTTAAGATTTAATGGCATCTAATCTAATATGCCCATGAAGGGTTATGCTTCAATGCCATCTGATCTCTTATTTCCATCATAGAGGACACGTACAGTATGAAAATGACCAGATATAAGCACTAACATTAGATCGTTAGCATTAGCAATTTAGCATTAGCATTCAAACTTTAACATTGCTTTATTTGCATTTATACAAGGCGGGTAAAGCTTTAATGCCATCTAATCTAATATGCCCACGAAGGGTTATGCTTTAATGCCATCTGATCTCTTATTTCCATTATAGAGGACATGTAGAGTATGAATATGACCAGATATTAGCACTAGCATTAGATCGTTAGCATTAGCAAGTATGCATTAGCATTCAAACTTAAACATTGCAGTACTTGCATGTATACAAAAAGGGTTAAGCTTGAATGCCATCTAATCAAATATGCCCACGAAGGGTTATGCTTTAATGCCATCTGATCTCTAATTTCCATCATAGAGGACACGTACAGTATGAAAATGACCAGATATTAGCACTAGCATTAGATCGCTAGCATTAGCAAGTTAGCATAAGCATTCAAACTTTAACATTGCTGTATTTGCATGTATACAAGAAGGGTTAAGCTTTAGTGCCATCTAATCTAATATGCCCATGAAGGGTAATGCTCAAATACCATCTGATCTCTTATTTCCATCATAGAAGACACGTACAGTATGAAAATGTCTAGATATTAGCACTAGCATTAGATCGCTAGCATTATCAAGAGAGCATTAGCATTCAAACTTTCACATTGCTGTATTTGCATTTATACAAGGCGGGTAAAGCTTTAAGGCCATCTAATCTAATATGCCCACGAAGGGATATGGTTTATGCCATCTGATCTCTTATTTCCATTATAGAGGACACGTACAGTATGAATATGACCAGATATTAGCACGAGCATTAGATCGTTAGCATTAGCAAGTTAGCATTAGCATTCAAACTTAAACATTGCAGTACTTGCATGTATACAAAAAGGGTTAAGCTTTAATGCCATCTAATCTAATATGCCCACGAAGGGTTATGCTTTAATGCCATCTTATCTCTTATTTCAATCATAGAGGACACGTACAGTATGAAAATGACCAGATATTAGCACTAGCATTAGATCGCTAGCATTAGCAAGTTAGCATTAGAATTCAAATTTTCACATTGATATATTTGCATGTATAGAAGAAGGGTTAAACTTTAATGCCATCGAATCTAATATGCACAAAAAAGGGTTATGCTTTAATGCCATCTGATCTCTTATTTCCATTATAGAGGACAAGTACAGTCTGAAAATGACCAGATATTAGTACTAGCATTAGATTGCTAGCATTACCAATTTAGCATTAGCATTCAAACTTTAACATTGCTGTATTTGCATGTATACTAGAAGGGTTAAGCTTTAATGGCATCTAATCTAATATGCCCATGAAGGGTAATGCTTTAATGCCATCTGATCTCTTATTTCTATCATGGAGGACACGTACAGTATGAAAATGACCAGATATAAGCACTAACATTAGATCGTTAGCATTAGCAATTTAGCATTAGCATTCAAACTTTAACATTGCTTTATTTGCATTTATACAAGGCGGGTAAAGTTTTAATGCCATCTAATCTAATATGCCCACGAAGCGTTATTCTTTAATGCCATCTGATCTCTTTCTCCATTATAGAGGACATGTACAGTATGAATATGAACAGATATTAGCACTAGCCTTAGATCCTTAGCATTAGCATTCAAACTTAAACATTGCTGTAATTGCATGTATACAAAAAGGTTTAAGCTTGAATGCCATCTAATCTAATATGCCCACGAAGGGTTGTGCTTTAATGCCATCTGATCTCTTATTTCCATCATAGAGGACACGTACAGTATGAAAATTACCAGATATTAGCTCTAGCATTGGATCGCTATCATTAGCAAGTTAGCTTAAGCATTCAAACTTTAACATTGCTGTACTTGCATGTATACAAGAAGGGTTAAGCTATAATGCCATCTAATCTAATATGCCCATAAAAGGTTATGCTTTAATGCCATCTAATCTTGTATTTCCATCATAGAGGACACATAGAGTATGAAAATGACCAGATATTAGCACTAGCATTAGATCGCTAGCATTAGTAAGTTAGCATTAGCATTCAAACTTTAACATTGCTGTATTTGCATGTATTCAAGAAGGGTTAAGCTTTAATGCCATATAATCTAATATTCCCATGAAGGGTTATGCTTTAATGCCATCTGATCGCTTATTTCCATTATAGAGGACACGTACAGGATGAATATGACCAGATATTAGCACTAACATTAGATCGTTAGCATGAGCAAGTTAGCATAAGCATTCAAACTTTAACATTGCTGTATTTGCATGGAGACAAGGAGGGTTAAACTATAATGCCATCTAATCTAATATGCCCATGAATGGTAATGCTTAAATGCCATCTGATCTCTTATTTCCATCATAGAAGACACGTGCAGTATGAAAATTGCCAGATATTAGCACTAGCATTAGATCGCCAGAATTAGAAAGTTAGCTTAAGCATTCTAACCTTGACATTGCTGAACTTGCATGTATACAAGAAGGGTTAAGCTTTAATGCCATCCAATCTAATATACCCACAAAGGGTTATGCTTTAATGCCATCTGATCTCTTATTTCTATCATAGAGGACACGTACAGTATGAAAATGACCAGATATAAGCACTAACATTAGATCGTTAGAATTAGCAATTTTGCATTAGCATTCAAACTTTAACATTGCTTTATTTGCATTTTTACAAGGCGGGTAAAGCTTTAATGCCATCTACTCTAATATTCCCATGAAGGGTTATGCTATTAATGCCATCTGATCTCTTATTTCCATTATAGAGGACACATACAGTATAAAAATGACCAGATATTAGCACTAGCATTAGATCGCTAGCATTAGCAAGTTAGCATTAGCATTCAAACTATAACATTGCTGTATTTGCATGTATACAAAAAGGGTTAAGATTTAATGCCATCTAATCTAATATGCCCATGAAGGGTTATGCTTCAATGCCATCTGATCACTTATTTACATCATAGAGGACACGTACAGTTTGAAAATGACCAGATATTAGCACTAGCATTAGATCGCTAGCATTAGCTATTTAGTATTATCATTCAAACTTTAACATTGCTTTATTTGCATTTATACAAGGCGGGTAAAGCTTTAATGCCATCTAATCTAATATGCCCAGGAAGTGTTATGCTTTAATGCAATCTGATCTCTTATTTCCATTATAGAGGACATGTACAGTATGAATATGACCAGGTATTAGCACTAGCATTAGATCGTTAGCATTATCAAGTAAGCCTTAGCATTCAAACTTAAACATTGCAGTACTTGCATGTATACAAAAAGGGTTAAGCTTGAATGCCATCTAATCTAATATGCCCACGAAGGGTTATGCTTTAATGCCATCTGATCTCTAATTTCCGTCATAGAGGACACGTACAGTATTAAAATGACCAGATATTAGCACTAGCATTAGATCGCTAGCATTAGCAAGTTAGCATTGGCATTCAAACTTTAACATTGCTGTATTTGCATGTATACAAGAAGGGTTAAGATTTAATGCCATCTAATCTAATATGCCCATGAAGGGTTATGCTTCAATGCCCTCTGATCTCTTATTTCCATCATAGAGGACACGTACAGTTTGAAAATGACCAGATATTAGCACTAGCATTAGATCGCTAGCATTAGCAAGTTAGCATAAGCATTCAAACTTTAACATAGCAGTATTTGCATGTATACAAGAAGGGTTAAGCTATAATGCCATCTAATCTAATATGCCCATGAAGGGGAATGCTTAAATGCCAGCTGATCTCTTATTTCCATCATAGAAGACACGTACAGTATGAAAATTACCAGATATTAGCACTAGCATTAGATCGCTAGCATTAGCAAGTTAGCTTAAGCATTCTAACTTTAACATTGCTGTACTTGCATGTATACAAGAAGGGTTAAGCTTAAATGCCATCTAATCTAATATGCTCATGAAAGGTTATGCTTTAATGGCAAATAATCTCGTGTTTCCATCATAGAGGACACATACAGTATGAAAATGACCAGATATTAGCACTAGCATTAGATGGCTAGCATTAGCAAGTTAGCATTAGCATTAAAATTTTCACATTGCTGTATTTGCATGTAAACAGGATGGGTTAAGCATTAATGCCATCTTATCTAATATGCCCACGAAGGGTTAGGCTTTACTGCCATCTGATCTCTTATTTCCATTATAGAGGACATGTACAGTATGAATATGTCCAGATATTAGCACAAGCATTAGATCGTTAGCATGAGCAAGTTAGCATTAGCATTCAAACTTAAACATTGCAGTACTTGCATGTATACAAAAAGGGTTAAGATTTAATGCCATCTAATCTAATATGCCCACAAAGGGTTATGCTTTAATTCCATCTGATCTCTTATTTCCATCATAGAGGACACGTACAGTATGAAACTGACCAGATATTAGCACTAGCATTAGATCGCTAGCATTAGCAAGTTAGCATTAGCATTCAAACTTTAACATTGCTGTATTTGCATGTATACAAGAAGGGTGAAGCTTTAATGCCATCTAATCTAATATGCCCATGAATGGTAATGCTTAAATGCCATCTGATCTCTTATTTCCATCATTGAAAACACCTACAGTATAAAAATTACCAGATATTAGCACTAGCATTAGATCGCTAGCATTAGCAAGTTAGCTTAAGTATTCTAACTTTAACATTGCTGTACTTGCATGTATACAAGAAGGGTTAAGCTTTAATGCCATCTAATCTAAAATGCCGACGAAGGGTTATGCTTTAATGCCATCTGATCTCTTATTTCTATCATAGAGGACACGTACAGTATGAAAATGACCAGATAAAAGCACTAACATTAGATCGTTAGTATTAACAATTAAGCATTAGTATTCAAACTTTAACAGTGCTTTATTTGCATTTATACAAGGCGGGTAAAGCTTTAATGCCATCTACTCTAATATGCCAACGAAGGGTTATGCTTGAATGCCATCTGATCTCTTATTTCCATCATAGAGGACACGTACAGTATGAAAATGACCAGATATTAGCACTAGCATTAGATCGCTAGCATTAGCAAGTTAGCATTAGCATTCAAACTTTAAAATTGCTGTATTTGCATGTATACAAGAAGGGTTAAGCTATAATGCCATCTAATCTAATATGCCCATGAAGGGGAATGCTTAAATGCCATCTGATCTCTTATTTCCATCACAGAAGATACGTACAGTATGAAAATTACCAGATATTAGCTCTAATATTAGATCTCTAGCATTAGCAAGTTAGCTTAAGCATTCAAACTTTAACATTGCTGTACTTGCATGTATACAAGAAGGGTTAAGCTATAATGCCATCTAATCTAATATGCCCATAAAATGTTCTGCTTTAATGCCATCTAATCTTGTATTTCCATCATCGAGGACACGTACAGTATGAATATGACCAGATATTAGAACTAGCATTAGGTCGTTAGCATTAGCAAGTTAGCATTAGCATTCAAACTTAAACATTGCAGTACTTGCATGTATACAGATAGGGTTAAGCTTTAATGCCATCTAATCTAATATGCCCACGAAGGGTTTATGCTTTAATGCCATCTGATTTCTAATTTCCATCATAGAGGACACGTACAGTATGAAAATGACCAGATATTAGCACTAGCATTAGATAGCTAGCATTAATAAGATAGCATTAGCATTCAAACTTTAACATTGCTGTATTTGCAAGTATACAAGAAGGGTTAAGCTTTAATGACATCTAATCTAATAAGCCCATTAAGGGTTATGCTTTCATGCCATCTGATCTCTTATTTCCATCATAGAGGACACATACAGTTTGAAAATGACCAGATATTAGCACTAGCATTAGATCGCTAGCATTAGCAAGTTAGCATAAGCATTCAAACTTTAACATTGCTGTATTTGCATGAATACAAGAAGGGTTAAGCTATAATGCCATCTAATCTAATAGGCCCATGAAAGGTAATGCTTAAATTCCATCTGATCTCTTATTTCCATCATAGGAGACACGTACATTATGAAAATTACCAGATATTATCATTAGTATTAGATCGCTAGCATTAGCAAGTTAGCTTAAGCATTCTAACTTTAACATTGCTGTACTTGCATGTATACAAGAAGGGTTAAGTTTTAATGCCATCTAATCTAATATGCCCATGAAAGGTTATGCTTTAATGCCATCTAATCTCATATTTCCATCATAGAGGACACATAGTGTATGAAAATGACCAGATATTAGCACTAGCATTAGATCGCTAGCATTAGCAAGTTAGCATTAGCATTCAAATTTTCACATTGCTGTATTTGCAAGTATACAAGAAGGGTTAAGCTTTCATGCCATCTAATCTAATATGCACACAAAGGGTTATGCTTTAATGCCATCTGATCTCTTATTTCCATTATAGAGGACACGTACAGTGTGAATATGACCAGATATTAGCACTTACATTAAATCGCTAGCATTAGCAAGTTAGCATTAGGATTCAAACTTAAACATTGCAGTACTTGGATGTATACAAAAAGGGTTAAGCTTTAATGCCATCTAATCTAATATGCCCATGAAGGGTTATGCTTAAATGCCATCTGATCTCTTATTTCCATCATAGAGGACACGTACAGTATGAAACTGACCAGATATTAGAACTAGCATTAGGTCGTTAGCATTAGCAAGTTAGCATTAGCATTCAAACTTAAACATTGCAGTACTTGCATGTATACAGAAAGGGTGAAGCTTTAATGCCATCTACTCTAATATGCCAACGAAGGGTTATGCTTTAATGCCATCTGATCTCTTATTTCCATTAAAGAGGACACGTACAGTATGAATATGACCAGATATTAGCACTAGCATTAGATCGTTAGCATTAGCAAGTTAGCATTAGCATTCAAACTTAAGCATTGCAGTACTTGCATGTATACAAAAAGGGTTAAGCTGTAATGCCATCTAATCTAATATGCACATGAAGGGTTATGCTTGAATGCCATCTGATCTCTTATTTCCATCCTAGAGGACACGTACAGTATGAAAATGACCAGATATTAGCACTAGCATTAGATCGCTAGCATTAGCAAGTTAGCATTAGCATTCAAACTTTAAAATTGCTGTATTTGCATGTATTCAAGAAGGGTTAAGCTATAATGCCATCTAATCTAATATGCCCATAAAAGGTTATGCTTTAATGCCATCTAATCTTGCATTTCCATCATAGAGGACACATACAGTATGAAAATGACCAGATATTAGCACTCGCATTAGATCGCTAGCATTAGCAAGTTAGCATTAGCATTCAAACTTTAACATTGCTGTATTTTCATGTATTCAAGAAGGGTTAAGCTTGAATGCCATATAATCTAATATTCCCATGAAGGGTTATGCTTTAATGCCATCTGATCTCTTATTTCCATTATACAGGACATGTACAGTATGAATATGACCAGATATTAGCACTAACATTAGATCGTTAGCATTATCAAGTTAGCATTAGCATTCAAACTTAAACATTGCAGTACTTGCATGTATACAAAAATGGTTAAGCTTTAATGCCATCTAATCTAATATGCCCACGAAGGGTTATGCTTAAATGCCATCTGATCTCTTATTTCCATCATAGAAGACACGTACAGTATGAAAATTACCAGATATTAGCACTAGCATTAGCAAGTTAGCATTAGCATTCAAACTTTAACATTGCTGTATTTGCATGTATACAAGAAGGGTGAAGCTATAATGCCATCTAATCTAATATCCCCATGAATGGTAATGCTTAAATGCCATCTGATCTCTTATTTCCATCATAGAAGACACGTACAGTATGAAAATTACCAGATATTAGCACTAGCATTAGATCGCTAGCATTAGCAAGTTAGCATTAGCATTCAAACTTTAACATTGCTGTATTTGCAAGTATACAAGAAGGGTTAAGCTTTAATGCCATCTAATCTAATATGCCCATTAAGGGTTATGCTTTCATGCCATCTGATCTCTTATTTCCATCTTAGAGGACACGTACAGTTTGAAAATGATCAGATATTAGCACTAGCATTAGATCGCTAGCATTTGCAAGTTAGCATAAGCATTCAAACTTTAACATTGCTGTATTTGCATGTATACAAGAAGGGTTTAGCTATAATGCCATCTAATCTAATAGGCCCATTAAGGGTAATGCTTAAATGCCATCTGATCTCTTATTTCCATCATAGAAGACACGTACATTATGAAAATTACCAGATATTAGCACTAGCATTAGATCGCGAGCATTAGCAAGTTAGCTCAAGCATTCTAACTTTAACATTGCTGTACTTGTATGTATACAAGAAGGGTTAAATTTTAATGCCATCTAATCTAATATGCCCATGAAAGGTTATGCTTTAATGGAATCTAATCTCATATTTCCATCATAGAGGACACATAGTGTATGAAAATGACCAGATATTAGCACTAGCATTAGATTGCTAGCATTAGCAAGTTAGCAATAGCATTCAAATTTTCACATTGCTGTATTTGCATGTATAGAAGAAGGGTTAAGCTATAATGCCATTTAATCTAATATGCTCATGAAAGGTAATGCTTTATTGGCAAATAATCTCGTATTTCCATCATAGAGGACACATACAGTATGAAAATGACCAGATATTAGCACTAGCATTAGATCGCTAGCATTAGCAAGTTAGCATTAGCATTCAAATTTTCACATTGCTGTATTTGCATGTAAACAAGAAGGGTTAAGCATTAATGCCATCTAATCTAATATGCCCACGAAGGGTTATGCTTTAATGCCATCTGATATCTTATTTCTATCATAGAGGACACGTACAGTATGAAAATGACCAGATAAAAGCACTAACATTAGATCGTTAGCATTAACAATTAAGCATTAGCATTCAAACTTTAACAGTGCTTTATTTGCATTTATACAAGGCGGTTAAAGCTTTAATGCCATCTACTCTAATATGCCAATGAAGGGTTATGCTTTAATGCCATCTGATCTCTTATTTCCATTATAGAGGACACGTACAGTATGAATATGACCAGATATTAGCACTAGCATTAGATCGTTAGCATTAGCAAGTTAGCATTAGCATTCAAACTTAAGCATTGCAGTACTTGCATGTATACAAAAAGGGTTAAGCTGTAATGCCATCTAATCTAATATGCACATGAAGGGTTATGCTTGAATGCCATCTGATCTCTTATTTCCATCATAGAGGACACATTACAGTATGAAAATGACCAGATATTAGCACTAGCATTAGATCGCTAGCATTAGCAAGTTAGCATTAGCATTCAAACTTTAAAATTGCTGTATTTGCATGTATTCAAGAAGGGTTAAGCTATAATGCCATCTAATCTAATTTGCCCATAAAAGGTTATGCTTTAATGCCATCTAATTCTGCATTTCCATCATAGAGGACACATACAGTATGAAAATGACCAGATATTAGCTTTTCGCATTAGATCGCTAGCATTAGCAAGTTAGCATTAGCTTTCAAACTTTAACCTTGCTGTATTTGCATGTATTCAAGAAGGGTTAAGCTTTAATGCCATATAATCTAATATTCCCATGAAGGGTTATGCTTTAATGCCATCTGATCTCTTATTTCCATTATACAGGACATGTACAGTATGAATATGACCAGATATTAGCACTAACATTAGATCGGTAGCATTATCAAGTTAGCATTAGCATTCAAACTTAAACATTGCAGTACTTGCATGTATACAAAAAGGGTTAAGCTTTAATGCCATCTAATCAAATATGCCCACGAAGGGTTATGCTTTAATGCCATCTGATCTCTTGTTTCCATCATAGAGGACACGTACAATATGAAAATTATCAGATATGCACTAAAATAACCAGATATTAGCACTAGCATTAAATAGCTGTAGCATTAATAAGTTAGCATTAGCATTCAAACTTTAACATTGCTGTAGTTTTGCATTCAAACCATTGCTGTAATTGCAAGTATACAAGAAGGGTTAAGCATTTTTATGCCATCTAATCTAATAAGCCCATTAAGCTTTTATGCCATTTCATGCCATCTGATCTCTTATTTCCATCATAGAGGACACGTACAGTTTGAAAATAACCAGATATTAGCACTAGCATTAGATCGCTAGCATTAGCAAGTTAGGATAAGCATTCAAACTTTAACATTGCTGTATTTGCATGTATACAATAAGGGTTAAGCTATTATGCCATCTTATCTAATAGGCCCATGAAGGGTAATGCTTAAATTGCATCTGATCTCTTATTTCCATCATAGAAGACACGTACATTATGAAAATTACCAGATATTAGCACTAGAATTAGATCGCTAGCATTAGCAAGTTAGCTTAAGCATTCTAACTTTAACATTGCTGTACTTGCATGTATACAAGAAGGGTTAAGTTTTAATGCCATCTAATCTAATATGCCCATGAAAGGTTATGCTTTAATGCCATCTAATTCTGCATTTCCATCATAGAGGACACATACAGTATGAAAATGACCAGATATTAGCACTCGCATTAGATCGCTAGCATTAGCAAGTAAGCATTAGCTTTCAAACTTTAACCTTGCTGTATTTGCATGTATTCAAGAAGGGTTAAGCTTTAATGCCATATAATCTAATATTCCCATGAAGGGTTATGCTTTAATGCCATCTGATCTCTTATTTCCATTATACAGGACATGTACAGTATGAATATGACCAGATATTAGCACTAACATTAGATCGTTAGCATTATCAAGTTAGCATTAGCATTCAAACTTAAACATTGCAGTACTTGCATGTATACAAAAAGGGTTAAGCTTTAATGCCATGTAATCTAATATGCCCACGAAGGGTTATGCTTTAATGCCAACTGATCTCTTATTTCTATCATAAAGGACACATACAGAATGAAAATGACCAGATAAAAGCACTAACATTAGATTGTAAGCATTAACAATTAAGCATTTGGATTCAAACTTTAACAGTGTTTTATTTGCATTTATACAAGGCGGGTAAAGCTTTAATGCCATCTACTTTAATATGCCCACAAAGGGTAATGCTTTAATGCCATCTGATCTCTTATTTCCATTATAGAGGACACGTACAGTATGATTATGACCAGATATTAGCACTAGCATTAGATCGTTAGAATTAGCAAGTTAGCATTAGCATTCAAACTTAAGCATTGCAGTACTTGCATGTATACAAAAAGGGTTAAGATTGAATGCCATCTAATCTAATATGCCCATGAAGGGTTTTGCTTGAATGCCATATGATTTCTTATTTCCATCATAGAGGACACGTACAGCATGAAAATGACCAGATATTAGCACTAGCATTAGATCGCTAGCATTAGCAAGTTAGCATAAACATTCAAACTTTAACATTGCTGTATTTGCATGTATACAAGAAGGGTTAAGCTATAATGCCATCTAATCTAATATGCCCATGAAGGGTTTTGCTTGAATGCCATATGATCTCTGATTTCCATCATAGAGGACACGTACAGTATGAAAATTATCTGATATTAGCACTAGCATTAGATCGCTAGCATTAGCAAGTTAGCATTAGCATTCAAATTTTCGCATTGCTGTATTTGCAAGTATACAAGAAGGGTTAAGCTTTCATGCCATCTAATCTAATATGCACACAAAGAGTTATGCTTTAATGCCATCTGGTCTCTTATTTCCATTTTAGAGGACACGTACAGTATGAATATGACCAGATATTAGCACTAGCATTAGATCGCTAGCATTAGCAAGTTAGCATAAGCGTTCAAACTGTAACATTGCTGTATTTGCATGTATACAAGAAGGGTGAACCTATAATGCCATCTTAACTAATATGTCCATGAATGGTAATGCTTAAATGCCATTTGATCTCTTATTTCCATCATCGAAGACACGTACAGTCTGAAAATTACCAGATATAAGCACTAGCATTAGATCGCTAGCATTAGCAAGTTAGCTTAAGCATTCTAACTTTAACATTACTGTACTTGCATGTATACAAGAAGGGTTAAGCTTTAATGCAATCTATTCTAATATGCCCACGAAGGGTTATGCTTTAATGTCATCTGATCTCTTATTTCTATCATAGACGACACGTACAGTATGAAAATGACCAGATCAAAGCACTAACATTAGATCGTTAGCATTAACAATTAAGCATTAGCATTCAAACTTTAACAGTGCTTTATTTGCATTTATACAAGGCGGGTAAAGCTTTAATGTCATCTACTCTAATATGCTAAAGAAGGGTTATGCTTTAATGCCATCTGATCTCTTATTTCCATTATAGAGGACACGTACAGTATGAATATGACAAGATATTAGCTCTAGCATTAGATCGTTAGCATTAGCATTCAAACTTAAGCATTGCAGTACTTGCATGTATACAAAAAGGGTTAAGCTTTAATGCCATCTAATCTAATATGCCCATGAGGGGTTATGCTTGAATGCCATCTGATCACTTATTTCCATCATAGAGGACACGTACAGTATGAAAATGACCAGATATTAGCACTAGCATTAGATCGCTAGCATTAGCAAGTTAGCATAAGCATTCAAACTTTAACATTGCTGTACTTGCATGTATACAAGAAGGGTTAAGCTTTAATGCCATCTTATCTAATATGTTCATGAAAGGTTATGCTTTATTGGCAAATAATCTCGTATTTCCATCATAGAGGACACATACAGTATGAAAATGACCAGATATTAGCACTAGCATTAGATCGCTAGCATTAGCAAGTTAGCATTAGCATTCAAATTTTCACATTGCTGTATTTGCATGTAAACAAGAAGGGTTAAGCATTAATGCCATCTAATCTAATATACCCACGAAGGGTTATGCTTTAATGCCATCTGATATCTTATTTCTATCATAGAGGACACGTACTGTATGAAAATGACCAGATAAAAGCACTAACATTAGATCGTTAGCATTAACAATTAAGCATTAGCATTCAAACTTTAACAGTGCTTTATTTGCATTTATACAAGGCGGTTAAAGCTTTAATGCCATCTACTCTAATATGCCAACGAAGGGTTATGCTTTAATGCCATCTGATCTCTTATTTCCATTAAAGAGGACACGTACAGTATGAATATGACCAGATATTAGCACTAGCATTAGATCGTTAGCATTAGCAAGTTAGCATTAGCATTCAAACTTCAGCATTGCAGTACTTGCATGTATACAAAAAGGGTTAAGCTGTAATGCCATCTAATCTAATATGCACATGAAGGGTTATGCTTGAATGCCATCTGATCTCTTATTTCCATCCTAGAGGACACGTACAGTATGAAAATGACCAGATATTAGCACTAGCATTAGATCGCTAGCATTAGCAAGTTAGCATTAGCATTCAAACTTTAAAATTGCTGTATTTGCATGTATTCAAGAAGGGTTAAGCTATAATGCCATCTAATCTAATATGCCCATAAAAGGTTATGCTTTAATGCCATCTAATCTTGCATTTCCATCATAGAGGACACATACAGTATGAAAATGACCAGATATTAGCTTTTCGCATTAGATCGCTAGCATTAGCAAGTTAGCATTAGCATTCAAACTTTAACATTGCTGTATTTTCATGTATTCAAAAAGGGTTAAGCTTGAATGCCATATAATCTAATATTCCCATAAAAGGGTTATGCTTTAATGCCATCTGATCTCTTATTTCCATTATACAGGACATGTACAGTATGAATTTGACCAGATATTAGAACAAACATTAGGTCGTTAGCATTATCAAGTTAGCATTAGCATTCAAACTTAAACATTGCAGTACTTGCATGTATACAAAAAGGGTGAAGCTTTAATGCCATCTAATCTAATATGCCCACGAAGGGTTATGCTTAAATGCCATCTGATCTCTTATTTCCATCATAGAGGACACGTACAGTATGAAAATTACCAGATATTAGCACTAGCATTAGGTCGTTAGCAAGTTAGCATTAGCATTCAAACTTTAACATTGCTGTATTTGCATGTATACAAGAAAGGTGAAGCTATAATGCCATCTAATCTAATATGCCCATGAAGGGTAATGCTTAAATGCCATCTGATCTCTTATTTCCATCATAGAAGACACGTACAGTATGAAAATTACCAGATATTAGCACTAGCATTAGATCGCTAGCATTAGCAAGTTAGCATTAGCATTCATGAAAACTTTAATTTCCATTGCTGTATTTGCACTAGCATTAGATCGCTACAAGAAGGGCATTTAAATTGCTTTAATGCCATCTTTATGCCATCTAATCTAATATGCCCATTAAGGGTTATGCTTTCATGCCATCTGATCTCTTATTTCCATCATAGAAGACACGTACATTATGAAAATTACCAGATATTAGCACTAGCATTAGATCGCTAGCATTAGCAAGTTAGCTTAAGCATTCTAACTTTAACAATGCTGTACTTGTATGTATACAAGAAGGGTTAAATTTTAATGCCATCTAATCTAATATGCCCATGAAAGGTTATGCTTTAATGGAATCTAATCTCATATTTCCATCATAGAGGACACATAGTGTATGAAAATGACCAGATATTAGCACTAGCATTAGATTGCTAGCATTAGCAAGTGAGCAATAGCATTCAAATTTTCACATTGCTGTATTTGCATGTATAGAAGAAGGGTTAAGCTATAATGCCATTTAATCTAATATGCTCATGAAAGGTTATGCTTTATTGGCAAATAATCTCGTATTTCCATCATAGAGGACACATACAGTATGAAAATGACCAGATATTAGCACTAGCATTAGATCGCTAGCATTAGCAAGTTAGCAATAGCATTCAAATTTTCACATTGCTGTATTTGCATGTAAACAAGAAGGGTTAAGCATTAATGCCATCTAATCTAATATGCCCACGAAGGGTTATGCTTTAATGCCATCTGATATCTTATTTCTATCATAGAGGACACGTACAGTATGAAAATGACCAGATAAAAGCACTAACATTAGATCGTTAGCATTAACAATTAAGCATTAGCATTCAAACTTTAACAGTGCTTTATTTGCATTTATACAAGGCGGTTAAAGCTTTAATGCCATCTACTCTAATATGCCAACGAAGGGTTATGCTTTAATGCCATCTGATCTCTTATTTCCATTATAGAGGACACGTACAGTATGAATATGACCAGATATTAGCACTAGCATTAGATCGTTAGCATTAGCAAGTTAGCATTAGCATTCAAACTTAAGCATTGCAGTACTTGCATGTATACAAAAAGGGTTAAGCTGTAATGCCATCTAATCTAATATGCACATGAAGGGTTATGCTTGAATGCCATCTGATCTCTTATTTCCATCATAGAGGACACGTACAGTATGAAAATGACCAGATATTAGCACTAGCATTAGATCGCTAGCATTAGCAAGTTAGCATTAGCATTCAAACTTTAAAATTGCTGTATTTGCATGTATTCAAGAAGGGTTAAGCTATAATGCCATCTAATCTAATATGCCCATAAAAGGTTATGCTTTAATGCCATCTAATTCTGCATTTCCATCATAGAGGACACATACAGTATGAAAATGACCAGATATTAGCACTCGCATTAGATCGCTAGCATTAGCAAGTTAGCATTAGCTTTCAAACTTTAACCTTGCTGTATTTGCATGTATTCAAGAAGGGTTAAGCTTTAATGCCATATTATCTAATATTCCCATGAAGGGTTATGCTTTAATGCCATCTGATCTCTTATTTCTATCATAAAGGACACATACAGAATGAAAATGACCAGATAAAAGCACTAACATTAGATCGTAAGCATTAACAATTAATTATTAGGATTCAAACTTTAACAGTGTTTTATTTGAATTTATACAAGGCGGGTAAAGCTTTAATGCCATCTACTTTAATATGCCAACAAAGGGTTATGCTTTAATGCAATCTGATCTCTTATTTCCATTATAGAGGACACGTACAGTATGATTATGACCAGATATTAGCACTAGCATTAGATCGTTAGAATTAGCAAGTTAGCATTAGCATTCAAACTTAAGCATTGCAGTACTTGCATGTATACAAAAAGGGTTAAGATTGAATGCCATCTAATCTAATATGCCCATGAAGGGTTTTGCTTGAATGCCATATGATCTCTTATTTCCATCATAGAGGACACGTACAGCATGAAAATGACCAGATATTAGCACTAGCATTAGATCGCTAGCATTAGCAAGTTAGCATAAACATTCAAACTTTAACATTGCTGTATTTGCATGTATACAAGAAGGGTTAAGCTATAATGCCATCTAATCTAATATGCCCATGAAGGGTTTTGCTTGAATGCCATATGATCTCTGATTTCCATCATAGAGGACACGTACAGTATGAAAATTATCAGATATTAGCACTAGCATTAGATCGCTAGCAATAGCAAGTTAGCATTAGCATTCAAATTTTCGCATTGCTGTATTTGCAAGTATACAAGAAGGGTTAAGCTTTCATGCCATCTAATCTAATATGCACACAAAGGGTTATGCTTTAATGCCATCTGATCTCTTATTTCCATTTTAGAGGACACATTACAGTATGAATATGACCAGATATTAGCACTAGCATTAGATCGCTAGCATTAGCAAGTTAGCATTAGCATTCAAACTTAAGCATTGCAGTACTTGCATGTATACAAAAAGGGTTAAGCTGTAATGCCATCTAATCTAATATGCACATGAAGGGTTATGCTTGAATGCCATCTGATCTCTTATTTCTATCATAGAGGACACGTACAGTATGAAAATGACCAGATATTAGCACTAGCATTAGATCGCTAGCATTAGCAAGTTAGCATTAGCATTCAAACTTTAAAATTGCTGTATTTGCATGTATTCAAGAAGGGTTAAGCTATAATGCCATCTAATCTAATATGCCCATAAAAGGTTATGCTTTAATGTCATCTAATTCTGCATTTCCATCATAGAGGACACATACAGTATGAAAATGACCAGATATTAGCACTCGCATTAGATCGCTAGCATTAGCAAGTTAGCATTAGCTTTCAAACTTTAACCTTGCTGTATTTGCATGTATTCAAGAAGGGTTAAGCTTTAATGCCATATTATCTAATATTCCCATGAAGGGTTATGCTTTAATGCCATCTGATCTCTTATTTCCATTATACAGGACATGTACAGTATGAATATGACCAGATATTAGCACTAACATTAGATCGTTAGCATTATCAAGTTAGCATTAGCATTCAAACTTAAACATTGCAGTACTTGCATGTACACAAAAAGGGTTAAGCTTTAATGCCATCTAATCTAATATGCCCACGAAGGGTTATGCTTTAATGCCATCTGATCTCTTGTTTCCATCATAGAGGACACGCACAATATGAAAATTATCAGATATTAGCACTAGCATTAGATCGCTAGCAGTAGCAAGTTAGCATTAGCATTGAAACTTTAACATTGCTGTATTTGCATGTATACAAGAAGGGTTAAGCTTTAATGCCATCTAATCTAATATGCCCACGAAGGGTTATGCTTTAATGCCATCTAATCTAGTATGCCCACGAAGGGTTTTGCTTTAATGCCATCTGATCTCGAATTTCCGTCTTAGAGGACACGTACAGTATGAAAATGACCAGATATTAGCACTAGCATTAGATAGCTAGCATTAATAAGTTAGCATTAGCATTCAAACTTTAACATTGCTGTAATTGCAAGTATACAAGAAGGGTTAAGCTTTTATGCCATCTAATCTAATAAGCCCATTAAGGGTTATGCTTTCATGGCATCTGATCTCTTATTTCCATCATAGAGGACACGTACAGTTTGAAAATGACCAGATATTAGGACTAGCATTAGATCGCTAGCATTAGCAAGTTAGGATAAGCATTCAAACTTTAACATTGCTGTATTTGCATGTATACAAGAAGGGTTAAGCTATTATGCCATCTTATCTAATAGGCCCATGAAGGGTAATGCTTAAATTGCATCAGATCTCTTATTTCCATCATAGAAGACACGTACATTATGAAAATTACCAGATATTAGCACTAGCATTAGATCGCTAGCATTAGCAAGTTAGCTTAAGCATTCTAACTTTAACATTGCTGTACTTGCATGTATACAAGAAGGGTTAAGTTTTAATGCCATCTAATCTAATATGCCCATGAAAGGTTATGCTTTAATGCCATCTAATCTCATATTTCCATCATAAAGGACACATAGTGTATGAAAATGACCAGATATTAGCACTAGCATTAGATCGCTAGCATTAGCAATTTAGCATTAGCATTCAAATTTTCACATTGCTGTATTTGCAAGTATACAAGAAGGGTTAAGCTTTAATGCCATGTAATCTAATATGCCCACGAAGGGTTATGCTTTAATGCCATCTGATCTCTTATTTCTATCATAGAGGACACATACAGAATGAAAATGACCAGATAAAAGCACTAACATTAGATCGTAAGCATTAACAATTAATTATTAGGATTCAAACTTTAACAGTGTTTTATTTGCATTTATACAAGGCGGGTAAAGCTTTAATGCCATCTACTTTAATATGCCAACAAAGGGTTATGCTTTAATGCCATCTGATCTCTTATTTCCATTATAGAGGACACGGACAGTATGATTATGACCAGATATTAGCACTAGCATTAGATCGTTAGAATTAGCAAGTTAGCATTAGCATTCAAACTTAAGCATTGCAGTACTTGCATGTATACAAAAAGGCTTAAGATTGAATGCCATCTAATCTTATATGCCCATGAAGGGTTTTGCTTGAATGCCATATGATCTCTTATTTCCATCATAGAGGACACGTACAGCATGAAAATGACCAGATATTAGCACTAGCATTAGATCGCTAGCATCAGCAAGTTAGCATAAACATTCAAACTTTAACATTGCTGTATTTGCATGTTTACAAGAAGGGTTAAGCTATAATGCCATCTAATCTAATATGCCCATGAAGGGTTTTGCTTGAATGCCATATGATCTCTGATTTCCATCATAGAGGACACGTACAGTATGAAAATTACCAGATATAAGCACTAGCATTAGATCGCTAGCATTAGCAAGTTAGCATTAGCATTCAAATTTTCGCATTGCTGTATTTGCAAGTATACAAGAAGGGTTAAGCTTTCATGCCATCTAATCTAATATGCACACAAAGGGTTATGCTTTAATGCCATCTGATCTCTTATTTCCATTTTAGAGGACACGTACAGTATGAATATGACCAGATATTAGCACTAGCATTAGATCGCTAGCATTAGCAAGTTAGCATAAGCGTTCAAACTGTAACATTGCTGTATTTGCATGTATACAAGAACGGTGAACCTATAATGCCATCTTAACTAATATGTCCATGAATGGTAATGCTTAAATGCCATTTGATCTCTTATTTCCATCATCGAAGACACGTACAGTCTGAAAATTACCAGATATAAGCACTAGCATTAGATCGCTAGCATTAGCAAGTTAGCTTAAGCATTCTAACTTTAACATTACTGTACTTGCATGTATACAAGAAGGGTAAAGCTTTAATGCAATCTATTCTAATATGCCCACGAAGGGTTATGCTTTAATGTCATCTGATCTCTTATTTCTATCATAGGCGACACGTACAGTATGAAAAATGACCAGATCAAAGCACTAACATTAGATCGTTAGCATTAACAATTAAGCATTAGCATTCAAACTTTAACAGTGCTTTATTTGCATTTATACAAAAGGGGTAAAGCTTTTAATGCCATCTACTCTAATATGCTAACGAAGGGTTATGCTTAAATGCCATCTGATCTCTTATTTCCATTATAGAGGACACGTACAGTATGAATATGACAAGATATTAGCTCTAGCATTAGATCGTTAGCATTAGCATTCAAACTTAAGCATTGCAGTACTTGCATGTATACAAAAAGGGTTAAGCTTTAATGCCATCTAATCTAATATGCCCATGAGGGGTTATGCTTGAATGCCATCTGATCTCTTATTTCCATCATCGAGGACACGTACAGTATGAAAATGACCAGATATTAGCACTAGCATTAGATCGCTAGCATTAGCAAGTTAGCATTAGCATTCAAACTTTAAAATTGCTGTATTTGCATGGATACAAGAAGGGTTAAGCTATAATGCCATCTAATCTAATATGCCCATGAAGGGGAATGCTTAAATGCCATCTGATCTCTTATTTCCATCACAGAAGACACATAGAGTATGAAAATTACCAGATATTAGCTCTAGAACTAGATCGCTAGCATTAGCAAGTTAGCTTAAGCATTCTAACTTTAACATTGCTGTACTTGCATGTCTACAAGAAGGGTTAAGCTATAATGCCATCTAATCTAATATGCCCATAAAAGGTTATGCTTTAATGCCATCTAATCTTGTATTTCCATCATAGAGGACACATACAGTATGAAAATGACCAGATATTAGCACTAGCATTAGATCGCTAGCATTAGCAAGTTAGCATTAGCATTCAAACTTTAACACTGCTGTATTTGCATGTATACAAGAAGTGTTAAACTTTAATTCCATCTAATCAATATTGCCCACTAAGGGTTATGCTTTAATGCCATCTGATCTCTAATTTCCATCATAGAGGACATGTATAGTATGAAAATGACCAGATATTAGCACTAGCATCAGATAGCTAGCATTAATGAGTTAGCATTAGCATTCAAACTTTAACATTGCTACATTTGCAAGTATACAAGAAGGGTTAAGCTTTAATGCCATATAATCTAATAAGCCCATTAAGGGTTATGCTTTCATGCCATCTGATCTCTTATTTCCATCATATAGGACACGTAGAGTTTGAAAATGAGCAGATATTAGCACTAACATTAAATCGCTAGCATTAGCAAGTTAGCATTAGGATTCAAACTTAAACATTGCAGTACTTGGATGTATCCAAAAAGGGTTAAGCATTAATGCCATCTAATCTAATATGCCCATGAAGGGTTATGCTTCAATGCCATCTGATCTCTTATTTCCATCATAGAGGACACGTACAGTTTGAAAATGACCAGATATTAGCACTAGCATTAGATCACTAGTATTTGCAAGTTAGCATAAGCATTCAAACTTTAACATAGCAGTATTTGCATGTATACAAGAAGGGTTAAGCTATAATGCCATCTAATCTAATGAACCCATGAAGGGGAATGCTTAAATGCCATCTGATCTCTTATTTCCATCATAGAAGACACGAACAGTATGAAAATGACCAGATATTAGCACGAGCATTAGATTGCTAGCATTAGCAAGTTAGCTTAAGCATTCTAACTTTTCCATTTCTGTACTTGCATGTATACAAGAAGGGTTAAGCTTTAATGCCATCTAATCTAATATGCCCATGAAAGGTTATGCTTTAATGGCAAATAATCTCGTATTTCCATCATAGAGGACACATACAGTATGAAAATGACCAGATATTAGCACTAGCATTAGATCGCTAGCATTAGCAAGTTAGCATTAGCATTCAAATTTTCACATTGCTGTATTTGCATGTAAACAAGAAGGTTAAGCATTCATTCCATCTAATCTAATATGCCCACGAAAGGTTATGCTTTAATGCCATCTGATCTCTTATTTCCATTATAGAGGACATGTACAGTATGAATATGACCACAGATTAGCACTAGGATCAGATCGTTAGCATTAGTAACTTAGCATTAGCATTCAGACTAAAACATTGCAGTACTTGCATGTATACAAAAAGGGTTAAGGTTTAATGCCATCTAATCTAATATGCACACGAAGGGTTATTCTTTAATGCCATCTGATCTCTTATTTCCATCATGGAGGACGCGTACAATATGAAACTGACCAGATATTAGCACTAGCATTAGATCGCTAGCATTAGCAAATAAGCCTTAGCATTCAAACTTTAACATTGCTGTATTTGCATGTATACAAGAAGGCTGAAGCTATAATGCCATCTAATCTAATATCCCCATGAATGGTAATGCTTAAATGCCATCTGGTCTCTTATTTCCATCATAGAAGACACGTACAGTATGAAAATTACCAGATATTAGCACTAGCATTAGATCGCTAGCATTTGCAAGTTAGCATTAGCATTCAAACTTTAACATTGCTGTATTTGCATGTATACAAGAAGGGTTAAGCTTTAATGCCATCTAATCTAATATGCCCAAGAAGGGTTATGCTTTAATACCATCTGATCTCTTATTTCCATCATAGAGGACACGTACAGTATGAATATGACCCGAAATTAGAACTAGCATTAGGTCGTTAGCATTAGCAAGTTAGCATTAGCATTCAAACTTAAACATTGCAGTACTTGCATGTATACAGATAGGGTTATGCTATACTGCCATCTAATCTAATATGCCCACGAAGGGTTATGCTTTAATGCCATCTGATCACTAATTTCCATCATAGAGGACACCTTCAGTATGAAAATGATCAGATATTAACACTAGCATTAGATAGCTAGCATTAATAAGTTAGCATTAGCATTCAAACTTTAACATTGCTGTATTTGCAAGTATAGAAGAAGGGTTAAGCTTTAAAGCCATCTAATCTAATATGCCCACGAAGGGTTATGCTTTAATGCCATCTGATCTCTTATTTCCATCATAGAGGACACGTAAAGTTTGAAAATGACCAGATATTAGCACTAGCATTAGATCGCTAGCATAAGCAAGTTAGCATAAGCATTCAAACTTTAACATTGCTGTATTTGCATGTATACAAGAAGGGTTAAGCTATAATGCCATCTAATCTAATATGCCCATGAATGGTAATGCTTAAATGCCATCTGGTCTCTTATTTCCATCATAGAAGACACGTACAGTATGAAAATTACCAGATATTAGCACTAGCATTAGATCGCTAGCATTTGCAAGTTAGCATTAGCATTCAAACTTTAACATTGCTGTATTTACATGTATACAAGAAGGGTTAAGCTTTAATGCCATCTAATCTAATATGCCCACGAAGGGTTATGCTTTAATACCATCTGATCTCTTATTTCCATCATAGAGGACACGTACAGTATGAATATGACCCGAAATTAGAACTATCATTAGGTCGTTAGCATTAGCAAGTTAGCATTAGCATTCAAACTTAAACATTGCAGTACTTGCATGTATACAGAAAGGGTTATGCTATACTGCCATCTAATCTAATATGCCCACGAAGGGTTATGCTTTAATAACATCTGATCACTAATTTCCATCATAGAGGACACCTTCAGTATGAAAATGATCAGATATTAACACTAGCATTAGATAGCTAGCATTAATAAGTTAGCATTAGCATTCAAACTTTAACATTGCTGTATTTGCAAGTATAGAAGAAGGGTTAAGCTTTAAAGCCATCTAATCTAATATGCCCACGAAGGGTTATGCTTTAATGCCATCTGATCTCTTATTTCCATCATAGAGGACACGTACAGTTTGAAAATGACCAGATATTAGCACTAGCATTAGATCGCTAGCATAAGCAAGTTAGCATAAGCATTCAAACTTTAACATTGCTGTAATTGCATGTATACAAGAAGGGTTAAGCTATAATGCCATCTAATCTAATAGGCCCATGAAGGGTAATGCTTAAATGCCATCTGATCTCTTATTTCCATCATAGAAGACACGTACATTATGAAAATTACCAGATATTAGCACTAGCATTAGATCGCTAGCATTAGCAAGTTAGCTTCAGCATTCTAACTTTAACATTGCTGTACTTGCATGTATACAAGAAGGGTTAAGTTTTAATGCCATCTAATCTAATATGCCCATGAAAGGTTATGCTTTATTGCCATCTAATCTCATATTTCCATCATAGAGGACACGTAGAGTATGAAACTGACCAGATATTAGCACTAGCATTAGATCGCTAGCATTAGCAAGTTAGCATTAGCATTCAAACTTTAACATTGCTGTATTTGCATGTATACAAGAAGGGTTAAGCTATAATGCCATCTAATCTAATATGCCCATGAAGGTAATGTAAATGCCATAAATCTTATTTCCATCTGATCTCATTTGAAAATTACCAGATTTCACATCACAGCATTAGCAAGTTAGAGCATTCTAACTTTTAACAGTATGAAAAGTTTTATGCCCAGATATAAGCACTAGAATTAGATGACCAGCTAGCATTAGCATTAGTTAGCAAGCAAGTTAGCATTCTCTACTTTAACATTGCTGTATTTGCATATATACAAGAAGAGTTAAGCTTTAATGCCATCTGATCTCTTATTTCTATCATAGAGGACACGTACAGTAAGAAAATGACCAGATAAAAGCACTAACATTAGATCGTTAGCATTAACAATTAAGCATTAGCATTCAAACTTTAACAAGCGCTTTATTTGCATTTATACAAAACTTTAAAAGCTTTAATGCCATCTACTTTAATCTAATATGCTAACGAAGGGTTATGCTTTAATGCCATCTGATCTCTTATTTCCATTATAGAGGACACGTACAGTATGAATATGACCAGATATTAGCACTAGCATTAGATCGTTAGCATTAGCAAGTTAGCATTAGCATTCAAACTTAAGCATTGCAGTACTTGCATGTATACAAAAAGGGTTAAGCTTTAATGCCATCTAATATAATATGCCCATGAAGGGTTATGCTTGAATGCCATCTGATCTCTTATTTCCATCATAGAGGACACGTACAGTATGAAAATGACCAGATATTAGCACTAGCATTAGATCGCTAGCATTAGAAAGTTAGCATTAGCATTCAAACTTTAAAATTGCTGTATTTTCATGGATACAAGAAGGGTTAAGCTATAATGCCATCTAATCTAATAAGCCCATGAAGGGGAATGCTTAAATGCCATCTGATGTCTTATTTCCATCACAGAAGACACGTACAGTATGAATATGACCAGATATTAGCTCTAGCATTAGATCGCTAGCATTAGCAAGTTAGCTTAAGCATTCTAACTTTAACATTGCTGTACTTGCATGTATACAAGAAGGGTTAAGCTATAATGCCATCTAATCTAATATACCCATAAAAGGTTATGCTTTAATGCCATCTAATCTTGTATTTCCATCATAGAGGACACATACAGTATGAAAATGACCAGATATTAGCACTGGCATTAGATCGCTAGCATTAGCAAGTTAGCATTAGCATTCAAACTTTAACATTGCTGTATTTGCATGTATACAAGAAGGGTTAAGCTTTAATGCCATCTAATCTAATATGCCCTCTAAGGGTTATGCTTTAATACCATCTGATCTCTTATTTCCATCATAGAGGACTCGTACAGTATGAATATGACCAGATATTAGAACTCGCATTAGGTCGTTAGCATTAGCAAGTTAGCATTAGCATTCAAACTTAAACATTGCAGTACTTGCATGTATACAGAAAGGGTTAAACTTTAATGCCATCTAATCTAATATGCACACGAAGGGTTATGCTTTAATGCCATCTGATCTCTTATTTCCATCATGGAGGACGCATACAGTATGAAACTGACCAGATATTAGCACTAGCATTAGATCGCTAACATTAGCAAGTTAGCATTAGCATTCAAACTTAAACATTGCAGTACTTGCATGTATACAAAAAGGGTTAAGATTTAATGCCATCTAATCTAATATGCCCACGAAGGGTTATGCTTTAATGCCATCTGATATCTTATTTCCATCATGGAGGACGCGTACAGTATGAAACTGACCAGATATTAGCACTAGCATTAGATCGCTAGCATTAGCAAGTTAGCATTAGCATTAAAAATTTAAAATTGCTGTATTTGCATGTATACAAGAAGGGTGAAGCTATAAAGCCATCTAATCTAATATGCCCATGAATGGTAATGCTTAAATGCCATCTGATCTCTTATTTTCATCATAGAAGACACGTACAGTATGAAAATTACCAGATATTAGCACTAGCATTAGATCGCTAGCATTAGCAAGTTGGCATTAGCATTCAAACTTTAACATTGCTGTATTTGCATGTATACAAGAAGGGTTAAGCTTTCATGCCATCTAATCTAATATGCCCACGAAGGGTTATGCTTTAATACCATGTGATCTCTAATTTCCATCATAGAGGACACGTACAGTATGAATATGACCAGAAATTAGAACTAGCATTAGGTCGTTAACATTAGCAAATTAGCATTAGCATTCAAACTTAAACATTGCAGTACTTGCATGTATACAGAAAGGGTTAAGCTTTACTGCCATCTAATCTAATATGCCCACGAAGGGTTATGCTTTTATGCCATATGATCACTAATTTCCATCATAGAGGACACAAACAGTATGAAAATGACCAAATATTAGCACTAGCATTAGATAGCTAGCATTAATAAGTTAGCATGAGCATTCAAACTTTAACATTGCTGTATTTGCAAGTATACAAGAAGGGTTAAGCTTTAAAGCCATCTAATCTAATATGCCCATTAAGGGTTATGCTTTCATGCCATCTGATCTCTTATTTCCATCATAGAGGACACGTACAGTTTGAAAATGACCAGATATTAGCACGAGCATTAGATCGCTAGCATTAGCAAGTTAGCATAAGCATTCAAACTTTAACATTGCTGTAATTGCATGTATACAAGAAGGGTTAAGCTATAATGCCATCTAATCTAATATGCCCATGAAGGGTAATGCTTAAATGCCATCTGATCTCTTATTTCCATCATAGAAGACACGTACAGTATGAAAATTACCAGATATTAGCACTAGCATTAGATCGCTAGCATTAGCAAGTTAGCTTAAGCATACTAACTTTAACATTGCTGTACTTGCATGTATACAAGAAGGGTTAAGCTTTCATGCCATCTAATATAATATGCTCCTGAAAGGTTATGTTTAATGCCATCTAATCTCATATTTCCATCATAGAGGACACATAGTGTATGAAAATGACCAGATATTAGCACTAGCATTAGATCGCTAGCATTTGCAAGTAAGCATTAGCATTCAAATTTTCACATTGCTGTATTTGCAAGTATACAAGAAGGGTTAAGCTTTCATGCCATCTAATCTAATATGCACACAAAGGGTTATGCTTTAATACCATCTGATCTCTTATTTCCATTATAGAGGACACGTACAGTATGAATATGACCAGATATTAGCACTAACATTAAATCGCTAGCATTAGCAAGTTAGCATTAGGATTCAAACTTAAACATTGCAGTACTTGGATGTAGACAAAAAGGGTTAAGCTTTAATGCCATCTAATCTAATATGCCCATGAAGGGTTATGCTTCAATGCCATCTGATCTCTTATTTCCATCATAGAGGACACGTACAGTTTGAAAATGACGAGATATTAGCACTAGCATTAGATCGCTAGCATTAGCAAGTTAGCATAAGCATTCAAACTTTAACATAGCAGTATTTGCATGTATACAAGAAGGGTTAAGCTATAATGACATCTAATCTAATATGCCCATGAAGGGGAATGCTTAAATGCCATCTGATCTTTTATTTCCATCATAGAAGACACGTACAGAATGAAAATTCCCAGATATTAGCACTAGCATTAGATCGCTTGCATTAGCAAGTTAGCTTAAGCATTCTAACTTTAACATTGCTGTACTTGCATGTATACAAGAAGGGTTAAGCTTTAATGCCATCTTATCTAATATGCTCATGAAAGGTTATGCTTTAATGGCATATAATCTCGTATTTCCATCATAGAGGACACATACAGTGTGAAAATGACCAGATATTAGCACTAGGATTAGATCTTTAGCATTAGCAAGTTAGCATTAGCATTCAAACTTAAACATTGCAGTACTTGCATGTATACAAAAAGGGTTAAGATTTAATGCCATCTAATCTAATGTGCCCTTGAAGGGTTATGCTTTAAAGCCTTCTGATCTCTTATTTCCATTATAGAGGACACGTACAGTATGAATATGACCAGATATTAGCTCTAGCATTAGATCGTTAGCATTAGCAAGTTAGCATTAGCATTCAAACTTAAGCATTGCAGTACTTGCATGTATACAAAAAGGGTTAAGCTTTAATGCCATCTAATCTAATATGCCCATGAAGGGTTATGCTTGAATGCCATCTGATCTCTTATTTCCATCATAGAGGACACGTACAGTATGAAAATGACCAGATATTAGCACTAGCATTAGATCGCTAGCGTAAGCAAGTTAGCTCAAGCATTCTAACTTTAACATTGCTGTACTTGCATGTATACAAGAAGGGTTAAGCTATAATGCCATCTAATCTAATATGCCCATAAAAGGTTATGCTTTAATGCAATCTAATCTTGTATTTCCATCATAGAGGACAAATACAGTATGAAAATGACCAGATATTAGCACTAGCATTAGATCGCTAGCATTAGCAAGTTAGCATTAGCATTCAAACTTTAACATTACTGTATTTGCATGTATACAAGAAGGGTTAAACTTTAATGCCATCTAATCTAATATGCCCACTAAGGGTTATGCTTTAATGCCATCTGAAATTAATTTCCATCATAGAGGACACGTACAGTATGAAAATGACCAGATATTAGCACTAGCATTAGATAGCTAGCATTAATAGTTAGCATTAGCATTCAAACTTTAACATTGCTGTATTTGCAAGTATACAAGAAGGGTTAAGCTTTAATGCCATATAATCTAATAAGTCCATGAAGGGTTATGCTTTCATGCCATCTGATCTCTTATTTCCATCATAGAGGACATGTAGAGTTTGAAAATGACCAGATATTAGCACTAGCATTAGATCGCTAGCATTAGCAAGTTAGCATAAGCATTCAAACTTGAACATTGCTGTATTTGCATGTATACAAGAAGGGTGAACCTATAATGCCATCTAAACTGATATGCCCATGAATGGTAATGCTTGAATGCCATCTGATCTCTTATTTCCATCATAGAAGACACGTACAGTATGAAAATTACCAGATATAAGCACTAGCATTAGATCGCTAGCATTAGCAAGTTAGCTTAAGCATTCTAACTTAAACATTGCAGTACTTCCATGTTTACAAGAAGGGTTAAGCTTTAATGCAATCTATTCTAATATGCCCACGAAGGGTTATGCTTTAATGTCATCTGATCTCTTATTTCTATCATAGAGGACATGTACAGTATGAAAATGACCAGATCAAAGCACTAACATTAGATCGTTAGCATTAACAATTAAGCATTAGCATTCAAACTTTAACAGTGCTTTATTTACATTTATACAAGGCGTGTAAAGCTTTATTGCCATCTACTATAATATGCTAACGAAGGGTTATGCTTTAATGCCATCTGATCTCTTATTTCCATTATAGAGGACACGTACAGTATGAATAGGACCAGATATTAGCTCTAGCATTAGATCGTTCGCATTAGCATTCAAACTTAAGCATTGCAGTACTTGCATGTATACAAAAAGGGTTAAGCTTTAATGCCATCTAATCTAATATACCCATGAAGGGGAATGCTTAAATGCCATCTGATCTCTTATTTCCATCATAGAAGACACATACAGTATGAAAATTACCAGATATTAGCTCTATCATTAGATCGCTAGCATTAGCAAGTTAGCATTAGCATTCAAACTTTAACATTGCTGTATTTGCATGTATACAAGAAGGGTTAAACTTTAATGCCATCTAATCTAATATGTCCACTAAGGGTTATGCTTTAATGCCATCTGATCTCTAATTTCCATCATAGAAGACACGTACAGTATCAAAATGACCAGATATTAGCACTAGCATTAGATCGCTAGCATTAGCAAGTTAGCATAAGCATTCAAATTTTCACATTGCTGTATTTGCAAGTATACAAGAAGAGTTCAGCTTTCATGCCATCTAATCTAATATGCACACAAAGGGTTATACTTTAATGCCATCTGATCTCTTATTTCCATGATAGAGGACACGTACAGTATGAATATGACCAGATATTAGCACTAACATTAAATCACTAGCATTAGCAAGTTAGCATTAGCATTCAAACTTTAACATTGCTGTATTTGCAAGTATACAAGAAGGGTTAAGCATTAATGCCATCTAATCTAATATGCCCGTGAAGGGTTATGCTTTCATGCCATCTGATCTCTTATTTCCATCATAGAGGACACGTACAGTTTGAAAATGACCAGATATTAGCACTAGCATTAGATCGCTAGCATTAGCAAGTTAGCATTAGCATTCAAATTTTCACATTGCTGTATTTGCATGTATACAAGAAGGGTGAAGCTATAATGCCATCTAATCTAATATGCCCATGAAGGGTAATGCTTAAATGCCATCTGATCTCTTATTTCCATCATAGAAGACACGTACAGTATGAAAATTACCAGATATAAGCACTAGCATTAGATCGCTAGCATTAGCAAGTTAGCTTAAGCATTCTAACTTTAACATTGCTGTACTTGCATGTATACAAGAAGGGTTCAGCTTTAATGCCATCTAATCTAATATGCCAACGAAGGGTTATGCTTTAATGCCATCTGATCTCTTATTTCTATCATAGAGGACACGTACAGTATGAAAATGACCAGATAGAAGCACTAACATTAGATCGTTAGCATTAACAATTAAGCATTAGAATTCAAACTTTAACAGTGCTTTATTTGCATTTATACAAGGCGGGTAAAGCTTTAATGCCATCTTCTCTAATATGTTAACGAAGGGTTATGCTTTAATGCCATCTGATCTCTTATTTCCATTATAGAGGACACGTACAGTATGAATATGACCAGATATTAGCACTAGCATTAGATCTTTAGCATTAGCTAGTTAGCATTAGCCTTCAAACTTAAGCATTGCAGTACTTGCATGTATACAAAAAGGGTTAAGCTTTAATGCCATCTAATCTAATATGCACATGAAGGGTTATGCTTGAATGCCATCTGATCTCTTATTTCCATCATAGAGGACACGTACAGTATGAAAATGACCAGATATTAGCACTAGCATTAGATCGCTAGCATTAGAAAGTTAGCATTAGCATTCAAACTTTAACATTGCTGTATTTGCATGTATACAAGAAGTGTGAAGCTATAATGCCATCTAATCTAATATGCCCTTGAATGGTAATGCTTAAATGCCATCTGATCTCTTATTTCCATCATTGAAGACACTTACAGTATGATAATTTCCAGATATTAGCACTAGCATTAGATCGCTAGCATTAGCAAGTTAGCTTGAGCATTCTAACTTTAACATTGCTGTACTTGCATGTATACAAGAAGGGTTAAGCTTTAATGCCATCTAATCTAATATGCCCACGAAGGGTTATGCTTTAATGCCATCTGATCTCTTATTTCTATCATAGAGGACACATACAGTATGAAAATGACCAGATAAAACCACTAACAATAGATCGTTAGCATTCACAATTAGCATTAGCATTCACACTTTCACTTTATTTGCATTAAGGCGGGTAAAGCATTCATTCTAAATTTAACGAATTGCTTGATCTCTTATTTCCATGATAGAGGACATACAGTATGAATATGACCAGATATTAGAACTAGCATTAACCTTGCCAAGTTAGGATTAGCATTCAAACTTATGCCAGTACTTGCATGTGAAGGGTTATGCTTTAATGCCATCTAATCTGATCTACGAAGGGTTATTTCCATCTGATAGAGGACATCATAGAGGATACAAACAGTATGAAAATGACCAGATATTAGCACTAGCATTAGATCCTTAGCATTAATAAGTTAGCATTAGCATTCAAACTTAAACATTGCTGTATTTGCATGTATACAAGAAGGGTTAATGCCATTAATAAATCCATCTAATCTAATATGCCCATTAAGGGTTATGCTTTTAATGCCATCTGATCTCTTATTTCCATCATAGAGGACACGTACAGTATCAAAATGACCAGATATTAGCACTAGCATTAGACAGCTAGCATTAATAAGTTAGCATTAGCATTCAAACTTTAACATTGCTGTATTTGCATGTATACAAGAAGGGTTAAGCATTAATGCCATCTAATCTAATATGCCCATTAAGGGTTATGCTTTCACGCCATCTGATCTCTTATTTCCATCATAGAGGACACGTACAGTATGAATATGACCAGATATTAGCACTAACATTAGATCGCTAGCATTAGCAAGTTAGCATAAGCATTCAAACTTAAACATTGCTGTATTTGGATGTATACAAAAGGGTTAAGCTTTAATGCCATCTAATCTAATATGCCCATGAAGGGTTATGCTTCAATGCCATCTGATCTCTTATTTCCATCATAGAGGACACGTACAGTTTGAAAATGACCAGATATTAGCACTAGCATTAGATCGCTAGCATTAGCAAGTTAGCATAAGCATTCAAACTTTAACATTGCAGTATTTGCATGTATACAAGAAAGGGTTAAGCTTTAATGCCATCTAATCTAATATGCCCATGAAGGGTTATGCTTAAATGCCATCTGATCTCTTATTTCCATCATAGAGGACATGTTCAGTATGAAAAGACCAGATATTAGCACTAGCATTAGATCGCTAGCATTAGCAAGTTAGCATTAGCATTCAAACTTTAACATTGCTGTACTTGCATGTATACAAGAAGGGTTAAGCTTTAATGCCATCTAATCTAATATGCTCATGAAAAGGTTATGCTTTAATGCCATCTAATCTCTTATTTCCATCATAGAGGACACATACAGTATGAAAATGACCAGATATTAGCACTAGCATTAGATCGCTAGCATTAGCAAGTTAGCATTAGCATTCAAATTTTTAACATTGCTGTATTTGCATGTATACAAGAAGGGTTAAGCATTAATGCCATCTAATCTAATATGCCCACGAAGGGTTATGCTTTAATGCCATCTGATCTCTTATTTCCATTATATAGGACATGTACAGTATGAATATGACCAGATATTAGCACTAGGATTAGATCGTTAACATTAGCAAGTTAGCATTAGCATTCAAACTTAAACATTGCAGTACTTGCATGTATACAAAAAGGGTTAAGATTTAATGCCATCTAATCTAATATGCCCACGAAGGGTTATGCTTTAATGCCATCTGATCTCTTATTTCCATCATAGAGGACACGTACAGTATGAAACTGACCAGATATTAGCACTAGCATTAGATCGCTAGCATTAGCAAGTTAGTATTAGCCTTCAAACTTTAACATTGCTCTACTTGCATGTATGCTGTAGCTTTTGCCATATAATCTAATATACCCCACGAAAATGCTTTAATGCCAGCTGATCTCTTATTTCTATCATAGAGGACACGACAGTTGAAAATGAGCAGATATTAATAACATTAATCTAAGTTATGCATTCAAACTTAAGCATTGCAGTACTTCCATGAATACAAAAAGGGTTATGCTTTAATGCCATCTAATCTAATAAGCCCATGAAGGGTTATGCTTGAATGCCATCTGATCTCTTATTTCCATCATAGAGGACATGTACAGTATGAAAATGACCAGATATTAGCACTAGCATTAGATCGCTAGCATTAGCAAGTTAGCATTAGCATTCAAACTTTAACATTGCTGTATTTTCATGTATACAAGAAGGGTTAAGCTTTAATGCCATCTAATCTAATATGCCCATGAAGGGTTATGCTTTTAATGCCATCTGATCTCTTATTTCCATCATAGAGGACACGTACAGTATGAAAATGACCAGATATTAGCACTAGCATTAGATCGCTAGCATTAGCAAGTTAGTATTAGCCTTCAAACTTTAACATTGCTCTACTTGCATGTATACAAGAAGGGTTAAGCTTTAATGCCATATAATCTAATATACCCATGAAGGGTTATGCTTTTAATGCCATCTGATCTTTTATTTCCATCATAGAGGACACATACAGTATGAAAATGACCAGATATTAGCACTAGCATTAGATTGTTAGCATTAGCAAGTTAGCATTAGCATTCAAATTTTAACATTGCTGTATTTGCATGTATACAAAAGGGTTAAAGCTTTAATGCCATCTAATCTAATATGCCCATGAAGGGTTATGCTTTAATGCCATCTGATCTCTTATTTCCATTATAGAGGACACGTACAGTATGAATATGACCAGATATTAGCACTAGCATTAAATCGCTAGCATTAGCAAGTTAGCATTAGCATTCAAACTTAAACATTGCAGTACTTCCATGTATACAAAAGGGTTAAGCTTTAATGCCATCTAATCTAATATGCCCATGAAGGGTTATGCTTTAATGCCATCTGATCTCTTATTTCCATCATAGAGGACACGTACAGTATGAAAATGACCAGATATTAGCACTAGCATTAGATCGCTAGCATTAGCAAGTTAGCATAAGCATTCAAACTTTTAACATTGCTGTATTTGCATGTATACAAGAAGGGTTAAGCTATAATGCCATCTAATCTAATATGCCCATGAAGGGAATGCTTAAATGCCATCTGATCTCTTATTTCCATCATAGAGACACGTACAGTATGAAAATTACCAGATATTAGCACTAGCATTAGATAGCTAGCATTAGCAAGTTAGCATAAAGCATTCAAACTTTAACATTGCTGTATTTGGATGTATACAAGAAGGGTTAAGTTTAATGCCATCTAATCTAATATGCTCATGAAAGGTTATGCTTTAATGCCATCTAATCTCTTATTTCCATCATAGAGGACACATACAGTATGAAAATGACCAGATATTAGCACTAGCATTAGATCGCTAGCATTAGCAAGTTAGCATTAGCATTCAAATTTACACATTGCTGTATTTGCATGTAAACAAGAAGGGTTAAGCTTTAATGCCATCTAATCTAATATGCCCACGAATGGTTATGCTTTAATGCCATCTGGTCTCTTATTTCCATTATACAGGACACGTACAGTATGAAAATGACCAGATATTAGCACTAGCATGACATTTATTAGATCGCTAGCATTACAAAGTGGTAAAAGTTAGCATTAGCATTCAAACTTAAACATTGCAGTATTGCATGTATACAAAAAGGGTTAATCTTTAATGCCATCTAATCTAATATGCCCAAAAAGGTTATGCCATCTAATTCTAAATGCCATCTGATCTCTTATTTCCATCATAGAGGACACGTACAGTATGAAACTGACCAGATATTAGCACTAGCATTAGATAACTAGCATTAGCAAGTTAGCATTAGCATTCAAACTTTAACATTGCTGTATTTGCATGTATACAAGAAGGGTGAATCTATAATGTCATCTAATCTAATATGCCCATGAATGGTAATGCTTTAAAGCCATCTGATCTCTTATTTCTGTCATAGAGGACACGTACAGTATGAAAATGACCAGATAAAAACACTAACATTAGATCGTTAGCATTAACAATTAAGCATTAGCATTCAATCTTTAACATTGCTTTATTTGCATTTATACAACAAGGGGTAAGCTTTTAATGCCATCTAATCTAATATGCCATGAAGGGTTATGCTTTAATGCCATCTGATCTCTTATTTCCATTATAGAGGACACGTACAGTATGAATATGACCAGGTATTAGCACTAGCATTAGATCGTTAGCATTAGCAAGTTAGCATTAGCATTCAAACTAAAGCATTGCAGTACTTGCATGTATCCAAGAAGGGTTAAGCTTTAATGCCATCTAATCTAATATGCCCATGAAGGTTTATTCTTTAATGCCATCTGATCTCTTATTTCCATCATAGAGGACACGTACAGTATGAAAATGACCAGATATTAGCACTAGCATTAGATCGCTAGCATTAGCAAGTTAGCATTAGCATTCAAACTTTTAAATTGCTGTATTTGCATGTATACAAGAAGGGTTAAGCTATAATGGCATCTAATCTAATATGCCCATGAAGGGGAATGCTTAAATGCCATCTGATCTCTTATTTCCATCACAGAAGACACGTACAGTATGAAAATTACCAGATATTAGCACTAACATTAGATCGTTAGCATTATCAAGTTAGCATTAGCATTCAAAATTAAACATTGCAGTACTTGCATGTATACAAAAAGGGTTAAGCTTTAATGCCATATAATCTAATATGCCCACGAAGGGTTATGCTTTAATGCCATCTGATCTCTTATTTCCATCATAGAGGACACGTACAGTATGAAAATTATCAGATATTAGCACTAGCATTAGATCGCTAGCATTAACAAGTTAGCATTAGCATTCAAACTTTAACATTGCTGTATTTGCATGTATACAAGAAGGGTTAAGCTTTAATGGCATCTAATCTAATATGCCCACGAAGGGTTATGCTTTAATGCCATCTGATCTCTTATTTCCATCATAGAGGACATGTACAGTATAAATATGACCAGATATTAGAACTAGCATTAGATAGCTAGCATTATTAAGTTAGCATTAGCATTCAAACTTTAACATTGCTGTGTTTGCATGTATACAAGAAGGGTTAAGCTTTAATGCCATCTAATCAAATATGCCCATTAAGGGTTATGCTTTCATGCCATCTGATCGCTTATTTCCATCATAGAGGACACGTACAGTTTGAAAATGACCAGATATAAGCACTAGCATTAGATCGCTAGCTTTAGAAAAGTTAGCATAAGCATTCAAACTGTAACATTGCTGTATTTGCATGTATACATGAAGGGTTAAGTTTTAATGCCATCTAATCTAATATGCCCATGAAAGGTTAGGCTTTCATGCTATATAATCTCGTATTTCCATAATAGAGGACAAATAGTGTATGAAAATGACCAGATATTAGCACTAGCATTAGATCGCTAGCATTAGCAAGTTAGCATTAGCATTCAAATTTTCACATTGCTGTATTTGCATGTATACAAGAAGGGTTAAGCTTTAATGCCATCTAATCTAATATGCACACAAAGGGTTATGCTTTAATGCCATCTGATCTCTTATTTCTATTATAGAGGACACGTACAGTATGAATATGACCAGATATTAGCACTAACATTAAATCGCTAGCATTAGCAAGTTAGCATTAGGATTCAAACTGAAACATTGCAGTACTTGGATGTATACAAAAAGGGTTAAGCTTTAATGCCATCTAATCTAATATGCACACGAAGGGTTATGCTTTAATGCCATCTGATCTCTTATTTCCATCAAAGAAGACACGTACATTATGAAAATGACCAGATATTAGCACTAGCATTAGATCGCTAACATTAGCAAGTTAGCATTAGCATTCAAACTTTAACATTGCTGTATTTGCATGTATACAAGAAGGGTTAAGTTTAATGCCATCTAATCTAATATGCACATGAAGGGTTATGCTTTAATGCCATATAATCTCATATTTCCATCATAGAGGACACATAGTGTATGAAAATGACCAGATATTAGCACTAGCATTAGATCGCTAGCATTATTAAGTTAGCATTAGCATTCAAATTTAACATTGCTGTATTTGCAAGTATACAAGAAGGGTTAAGCTTTCATGCCATCTAATCTAATATGCACACAAAGGGTTATGCTTTAATGCCATCTGATCTCTTATTTCCATTATAGAGGACACGTACAGTATGAATATGACCAGATATTAGCACTAACATTAAATCGCTAGCATTAGCAAGTTAGCATTAGCATTCAAACTTAAACATTGCAGTACTTGGATGAATACAAAAAAGGGTTAAGCTTTAATGCCATCTAATCAAAATATGCCCATGAAGGGTTAAGCTTCAATGCCATCTGATCTCTTATTTCAATATAGAGGACAAATACAGTATGAAAATGACCAGATATTAGCACTAGCATTAGATCGTTAGCATTAGCAAGTTAGCATTAGCATTCAAACTTAAACATTGCTGTATTTGCATGTATACAGAAAGGGTTAAGCTTTTAATGCCATCTAATCTAATATGCCCATGAAGGGTTATGCTTTTAATGCCATCTGATCTCTAATTTCCATCATAGAGGACACGTACAGTATGAAAATGACCAGATATTAGCACTAGCATTAGATAGCTAGCATTAATAAGTTAGCATTAGCATTCAAACTTTAACATTCCTGTATTTGCAAGTATACAAGAAGGGTTAAGCATTAATGCCATCTAATCTAATATGCCCATGAAGGGTTATGCTTTAATGCCATCTGATCTCTTATTTCCATCATAGAGGACACGTACATTATGAAAATTACCAGATATTAGCACTAGCATTAGATCGCTAGCATTAGCAAGTTAGCATAAGCATTCAAACTTTAACATTGCTGTATTTGCATGTATACAAGAAGGGTTAAGCTATAATGCCATCTAATCTAATATGCCCATGAAGGGTTAATGCTTAAAATGCCATCTGATCTCTTATTTCCATCATAGAAGACACGTACATTATGAAAATTACCAGATATTAGCACTAGCATTAGATCGCTAGCATTAGCAAGTTAGCATAAGCATTCTAACTTTAACATTGCTGTACTTGCATGTATACAAGAAGGGTTAAGTTTTAATGCCATCTAATCTAATATGCCCATGAAAGGTTATGCTTTAATGCCATCTATTCTCATATTTCCATCATAGAGGACACATTGTGTATGAAAATGACCAGATATTAGCATTAGCATTAGATCGCTAGCATTAGCAAGTTAGCATTAGCATTCAAAGATTGTTTTTCACATTGCTGTATTTGCAATGTTTATTTGCAAGAAGGGTTAAGCTTTCATGCCATCTAATCTAATATGCACACAAAGGGTTATGCTTTAATGCCATCTGATCTCTTATTTCCATTATAGAGGACACGTACAGTATGAATATGACCAGATATTAGCACTAACATTAAATCGCTAGCATTAGCAAGTTAGCATTAGGATTCAAACTTCAACATTGCAGTACTAAAAAAAAATACAAAAGGGTTAAGCTTTAATGCCATCTAATCTAATATGCCCATGAAGGGTTATGCTTCAATGCCATCTGATCTCTTATTTCCATCATAGAGGACACGTACAGTATGAAAATGACCAGATATTAACACTAGCATTAGATCGCTAGCATTAGCAAGTTAGCATAAGCATTCGAACTTTAACATAGCAGTATTTGCATGTATACAAGAAGGGTAAAGCTATAATGCCATCTAATCTAATATGTCCATGAAGGGGAATGCTTAAATGCCATCTGATCTCTTATTTCCATCATAGAAGACACGTACAGTATGAAAATTACCAGATATTAGCACTAGCATTAGATCGCTAGCATTAGCAAGTTAGCATTAGCATTCAAATTTTCACATTGCTGTATTTGCAAGTATACAAGAAGGGTTAAGCTTTCATGCCATCTAATCTAATATGCACACAAAGGGTTATGCTTTAATGCCATCTGATCTCTTATTTCTATTATAGAGGACACGTACAGTATGAATATGACCAGATATTAGCACTAACATTAAATCGCTAGCATTAGCAAGTTAGCATTAGGATTCAAACTGAAACATTGCAGTACTTGGATGTATACAAAAAGGGTTAAGCTTTAATGCCATCTAATCTAATATGCACACGAAGGGTTATGCTTTAATGCCATCTGATCTCTTATTTCCATCAAAGAAGACACGTACATTATGAAAATGACCAGATATTAGCACTAGCATTAGATCGCTAACATTAGCAAGTTAGCTTAAGCATTCTTACTTTAACATTGCTGTACTTGCATGTATACAAGAAGGGTTAAGTTTTAATGCCATCTAATCTAATATGCACATGAAAGGTTATGCTTTAATGCAATATAATCTCATATTTCCATCATAGAGGACACATAGTGTATGAAAATGACCAGATATTAGCACTAGCATTAGATCGCTAGCATTAGCAAGTTAGCATTAGCATTCAAATTTTCACATTGCTGTATTTGCAAGTATACAAGAAGGGTTAAGCTTTCATGCCATCTAATCTAATATGCACACAAAGGGTTATGCTTTAATGCCATCTGATCTCTTATTTCCATTATAGAGGACACGTACAGTATGAATATGACCAGATATTAGCACTAACATTAAATCGCTAGCATTAGCAAGTTAGCATTAGGATACAAACTTAAAAATTGCAGTACTTGGATGAATACAAAAAGGGTTAAGCTTTAATGCCATCTAATCAAATATGCCCATGAAGGGTTAAGCTTCAATGCCATCTGATCTCTTATTTCCAATATAGAGGACATGTACAGTATGAATATGACCAGATATTAGCACTAGGATTAGATCGTTAGCATTAGCAAGTTAGCATTAGCATTCAAACTTAAACATTGCAGTACTTGCATGTATAGAGAAAGGGTTAAGCTTTAATGCCATCTAATCTAATATGCGCATGAAGGGTTATGCTTTAATGCCATCTGATCTCTAATTTCCATCATAGAGGACACGTACAGTATGAAAATGACCAGATATTAGCACTAGCATTAGATAGCTAGCATTAATAAGTTAGCATTAGCATTCAAACTTTAACATTCCTGTATTTGCAAGTATACAAGAAGGGTTAAGCATTAATGCCATCTAATCTAATATGCCCATTAAGGGTTATGCTTTCACGCCATCTGATCTCTTATTTCCATCATAGAGGACACGTACATTATGAAAATTACCAGATATTAGCACTAGCATTAGATCGCTAGCATTAGCAAGTGAGCATAAGCATTCAAACTTTAACATTGCTGTATTTGCATGTATACAAGAAGGGTTAAGCTATAATGACATCTAATCTAATAGGCCCATGAAGGGTAATGCTTAAAGGCCATCTGATCTCTTATTTCCATCATAGAAGACACGTACATTATGAAAATTACCAGATATTAGCACTAGCATTAGATCGCTAGCATTAGCAAGTTAGCTTAAGCATTCTAACTTTAACATTGCTGTACTTGCATGTATACAAGAAGGGTTAAGTTTTAATGCCATCTAATCTAATATGCCCATGAAAGGTTATGCTTTAATGCCATCTATTCTCATATTTCCATCATAGAGGACACATTGTGTATGAAAATGACCAGATATTAGCATTAGCATTAGATCGCTAGCATTAGCAAGTTAGCATTAGCATTCAAATTTTCACATTGCTGTATTTGCAAGTTTACAAGAAGGGTTAAGCTTTCATGCCATCTAATCTAATATGCACACAAAGGGTTATGCTTTAATGCCATCTGATCTCTTATTTCCATTATAGAGGACACGTACAGTATGAATATGACCAGATATTAGCACTAACATTAAATCGCTAGCATTAGCAAGTTAGCATTAGGATTCAAACTTCAACATTGCAGTACTTGGATGTATACAAAAAGGGTTAAGCTTTAATGCCATCTAATCTAATATGCCCATGAAGGGTTATGCTTCAATGCCATCTGATCTCTTATTTCCATCATAGAGGACACGTACAGTATGAAAATGACCAGATATTAACACTAGCATTAGATCGCTAGCATTAGCAAGTTAGCATAAGCATTCGAACTTTAACATAGCAGTATTTGCATGTATACAAGAAGGGTAAAGCTATAATGCCATCTAATCTAATATGTCCATGAAGGGGAATGCTTAAATGCCATCTGATCTCTTATTTCCATCATAGAAGACACGTACAGTATGAAAATTACCAGATATTAGCACTAGCATTAGATCGCTAGCCTTAGCAAGTTAGCTTAAGCATTCTAACTTTAACATTGCTGTACTTGCATGTATACAAGAAGGGTTAAGCTTTAATGCCATCTAATCTAATATGCTCATGAAAGGTTATGCTTTAATGCCAAATAATCTCGTATTTCCATCATAGAGGACACATACAGTATGAAATTGACCAGATATTAGCACTAGCATTAGATCGCTAGCATTAGCAAGTTAGCATTAGCATTCAAATTTTCACATTGCTGTATTTGCATGTAAACAAGAAGGGTTAAGCATTAATGCCATCTAATCTAATATGCCCACGAAGGGTTATGCTTTAGTGCCATCTGATCTCTTATTTCCATTATATAGGACATGTACAGTATGAATATGAACAGATATTAGCACTAGGATTAGATCGTTAACATTAGCAAGTTAGCATTAGCATTCAAACTTAAACATTGCAGTACTTGCATGTATACAAAAAGGGTTAAGATTTAATGCCATCTAATCTAATATGCCCACGAAGGGTTATGCTTGAATGCCATCTGATCTCTTATTTCCATCATAGAGGACACGTACAGTATGAAACTGACCAGATATTAGCACTAGCATTAGATCGCTAGCATTAGCAAGTTAGTATTAGCATTCAAACTTAAACATTGCAGTACTTGCATGTATACAAAAAGGGTTAAGATTTAATGCCATCTAATCTAAAATGCCCATGAAAGGTTATGCTTTAATGCCATCTAATCTCGTATTTCCATCATAGAGGACACATAGTGTATGAAAATGACCAGATATTAGCACTAGCATTAGATCGCTAGTATTAGCAAGTTAGCATTAGCATTCAAATTTTCACATTGCTGTATTTGCAAGTATACAAGAAGGGTTAAGCTTTCATGCCATCTAATCTAATATGCACACAAAAGGTTATGCTTTAATGCCATCTGATCTCTTATTTCCATTATAGAGGACACGTACAGTATGAATATGACCAGATATTAGCACTAACATTAAATCGCTAGCATTAGCAAGTTAGCATTAGGATTCAAACTGAAACATTGCAGTACTTGGATGTATACAAAAAAGGGTTAAGCTTTCATGGCATCTAATCTAATATGCCCACGAAGGGTTATGCTGTAATGCCATCTGATCTCTTATTTCCATCATAAAGGTCACTTACAGTATGAAAATTACCAGATATTAGCACTAGCATTAGATCGCTAGCATTAGCAAGTTAGCATTAGCATTCAAACTTAAACATTGCAGTACTTGCAGGTATACAAAAAGGGTTAAGCTTTAATGCCATCTCATCTAATATGCCCACGAAGGGTTATGCTGTAATGCCATCTGATCTCTTATTTCCATCATAGAGGACACGTACAGTATGAAAATGACCAGATATTAGCACTAGCATTAGATCGCTAGCATTAGCAAGTTAGCAGTAGCATTCAAACTTTAACATTACTGTATTTGCATATATACAAGAAGGGCTAAGCTTTAATGCCATCTAATCTAATATGCCCATGAAGGGTAATGCTTAAATGCCATCTCATCTCTAATTTCCATCATAGAGGACACGTACAGTATGAAAATTACCAGATATTAGAACTAGCATTAGATCGCTAGCATTAGCAAGTTAGCATTATCATTCAAATTTTCACATTGCTGTATTTGCATGTATACAAGAATGGTTAAGCTTTAATGGCATCTTATCTAATATGCACACGAAGGGTTATGCTTTAATGCCATCTGATCTCTTATTTCCATTATAAAGGACACGTACAGTATGAAAATGACCAGATATCAGCACTAGCATTAGATTGTTAGCATTAGCAAGTTAGCATTAGCATTCAAACTTAAACATTGCAGTACTTGCATGTATACAAAAAGGGTTAAGATTTAATGCCATCTAATATAATATGCCCATGAATGGTTATGCTTTAATGGCATCTGATCTCTTATTTCCATCAGAGAGGACACGTTCAGTATGAAACTGACCAGATATTAGCACTAGCATTAGATCACTAGCATTAGCAAGTTAGCATTAGCATTCAAACTTTAACATTGCTGTATTTGCATGTATACAAGAAGGGTGAATCTATAATGCCATTTAATCTAATATGCCCATGAATGGTAATGCTTTAAACCCATCTGATCTCTTATTTTCATCACAGAAGACACGTACAGTATGAAAATTACCAGATATTAGCACTAGCATTAGATCGCTAGCATTAGCAAGTTAGCTTAAGCATTCTAACTTTAACATTACTGTACTTGCATGTATACAAGAAGGGTTAAGCTTTAATGCCATCTAATCTAATATGCCCACGAAGGGTTATGCTTTAATGGCATCTGATCTCTTATTTCTATCATAGAGGACATGTACAGTATGAATATGACCAGATATTAGCACTAGCATTAGATCGCTAGCATTAGCAAGATAGCATTAGCATTCAAACTTTCAACTTGTTGTATTTGCATTCATACAAGGCGGGTAAAGCTTTAATGCCATCTATTCTAATATTACCATGAAGGGTTATGCTTTAATGCCATCTGATCTCTTATTTCCGTTATAGAGGACACGTACAGTATGATTATGACCAGATATTAGCACTAGCATTAGATCGTTAGCATTAGCAAGTTAGCATTAGCATTCAAACTTAAGCATTGCAGTACTTGCATGTATACAAAAGGGTTGCTTTTAATGCCATCTAATCTAATATGCCCATGAAGGGTTATGCTTCAATGCCATCTGATCTCTTATTTCCATCATAGAGGACACGTGCAGTATGAAAATGACCAGATATTAGCACTAGCATTAGATCGCTAGCATTAGCAAGTTAGCATTAAGCATTCAAACTTTAACATTGCTGTATTTGCATGTATACAAGAAGGGTAAAGCTATAATGCCATCTAATCTAATATGTCCATGAAGGGGAATGCTTAAATGCCATCTGATCTCTTATTTCCATCATAGAAGACACGTACAGTATGAAAATTACCAGATATTAGCACTAGCATTAGATCGCTAGCCTTAGCAAGTTAGCTTAAGCATTCTAACTTTAACATTGCTGTACTTGCATGTATACAAGAAGGGTTAAGCTTTAATGCCATCTAATCCTAATATGCTCATGAAAGGTTATGCTTTAATGCCAAATAATCTCGTATTTCCATCATAGAGGACACATACAGTATGAAATTGACCAGATATTAGCACTAGCATTAGATCGCTAGCATTAGCAAGTTAGCATTAGCATTCAAATTTTCACATTGCTGTATTTGCATGTAAACAAGAAGGGTTAAGCTTTAATGCCATCTAATCTAATATGCCCCATGAAGGGTTATGCTTTAGTGATTCTGATCTGTTATTTCCATTATATAGGACATGTACAGTATGAATATGAACAGATATTAGCACTAGGATTAGATCGTTAACATTAGCAAGTTAGCATTAGCATTCAAACTTAAACATTGCAGTACTTGCATGTATACAAAAGGGTTAAGATTTTAATGCCATCTAATCTAATATGCCCACGAAGGGTTATGCTTAATGCCATCTGATCTCTTATTTCCATCATAGAGGACACGCATGACAGTATGAATATGACCAGATATTAGCACTAGCATTAGATCGCTAGCATTAGCAAGTTAGTATTAGCATTCAAACTTAAACATTGCAGTACTTGCATGTATACAAAAAGGGTTAAGATTTAATGCCATCTAATCTAAAATGCCCATGAAAGGTTATGCTTTAATGCCATCTAATCTCGTATTTCCATCATAGAGGACACATAGTGTATGAAAATGACCAGATATTAGCACTAGCATTAGATCGCTAGTATTAGTAAAGTTAGCATTAGCATTCAAATTTTCACATTGCTGTATTTGCAAGTATACAAGAAGGGTTAAGCTTTAATGCCATCTAATCTAATATGCACACAAAAGGTTATGCTTTAATGCCATCTGATCTCTTATTTCCATTATAGAGGGACACGCACAGTATGAATATGACCAGATATTAGCACTAACATTAAATCGCTAGCATTAGCAAGTTAGCATTAGGATTCAAACTGAAACATTGCAGTACTTGGATGTATACAAAAAAGGGTTAAGCTTTCATGGCATCTAATCTAATATGCCCACGAAGGGTTATGCTGTAATGCCATCTGGATCTCTTATTTCCATCATAAAGGTCACTTACAGTATGAAAATTACCAGATATTAGCACTAGCATTAGATCGCTAGCATTAGCAAAGTTAGCATTAGCATTCAAACTTAAACATTGCAGTACTTGCAGGTATACAAAAAGGGTTAAGCTTTAATGCCATCTCATCTAATATGCCCACGAAGGGTTATGCTGTAATGCCATCTGATCTCTTATTTCCATCATAGAGGACACGTACAGTATGAAAATGACCAGATATTAGCACTAGCATTAGATCGCTAGCATTAGCAAGTTAGCAGTAGCATTCAAACTTTAACATTACTGTATTTGCATATATACAAGAAGGGCTAAGCTTTAATGCCATCTAATCTAATATGCCCATGAAGGGTAATGCTTAAATGCCATCTCATCTCTAATTTCCATCATAGAGGACCGTACAGTATGAAAAATTACCAGATATTAGAACTAGCATTAGATCGCTAGCATTAGCAAGTTAGCATTATCATTCAAATTTTCACATTGCTGTATTTGCATGTATACAAGAATGGTTAAGCTTTAATGGCATCTTATCTAATATGCACACGAAGGGTTATGCTTTAATGCCATCTGATCTCTTATTTCCATTATAAAGGACACGTACAGTATGAAAATGACCAGATATCAGCACTAGCATTAGATTGTTAGCATTAGCAAGTTAGCATTAGCATTCAAACTTAAACATTGCAGTACTTGCATGTATACAAAAAGGGTTAAGATTTAATGCCATCTAATCTAATATGCCCATGAATGGTTATGCTTTAATGGCATCTGATCTCTTTTTTCCATCAGAGAGGACACGTTCAGTATGAAACTGACCAGATATTAGCACTAGCATTAGATCACTAGCATTAGCAAGTTAGCATTAGCATTCAAACTTTAACATTGCTGTATTTGCATGTATACAAGAAGGGTGAATCTATAATGCCATTTAATCTAATATGCCCATGAATGGTAATGCTTTAAACCCATCTGATCTCTTATTTTCATCACAGAAGACACGTACAGTATGAAAATTACCAGATATTAGCACTAGCATTAGATCGCTAGCATTAGCAAGTTAGCTTAAGCATTCTAACTTTAACATTACTGTACTTGCATGTATACAAGAAGGGTTAAGCTTTAATGCCATCTAATCTAATATGCCCACGAAGGGTTATGCTTTAATGGCATCTGATCTCTTATTTCTATCATATAGGACACGTACAGTATGAATATGACCAGATATTAGCACTAGCATTAGATCGTTAGCATTAACAAGATAGCATTAGCATTCAAACTTTCAACTTGTTTTATTTGCATTCATACAAGGCGGTAAAGCTTTAATGCCATCTATTCTAATATTACCATGAAGGGTTATGCTTTAATGCCATCTGATCTCTTATTTCCATTATAGAGACAACTACAGTATGAATATGACCAGATATTAGCACTAGCATTAGATCGTTAGTATTAGCAAGTTAGCATTAGCATTCAAACTTAAGCATT